>OX382174.1:2272202-3472202 GCA_947507545.1 Clistopyga incitator | reverse complement strand
ACCTAGATGAAGACAGGCCATTACGAGTTGCACGCATCCAGCTAAAAATGCAAGAAGTACCGCAAAATCAGCGCTTCTTCCTTGCACGTATTTGTTCGTCATGATAGCCATAAGAGCCGTAGGTCCAATGGTGATGTCCTTGCAGGATCCGAACACGACATAGACCATGGCTCCCATGAACGCAGAGTAAAGTCCATACTGCAATATCAAAAAAAGAAAAATGTTAAATCATTTGTTTTTAAGGTGACTTTTAACGTTCCGTGTCACGATTCCTCACTAAAATGCTTTGTAATAAACGAAAAATAATAAGAAATAAATGTGCAAGGTTCTACTTTGCATCTTTGTTCCTATTTTCATTACCTGAGGTTCCAGACCAGCTAAAATGGCATAGGCTAATCCTTGAGGCATCACCGTAAGCCCAACAGTGACTCCGGCTATGGCATCGCTCAGAAATTTTTCGGAATTGTATTTCGGCAGCCACGAGAATATCGGTATTCGTTTCCTCAGCAAATACTTGCAATTGTTGCCGGCGTTGGCAAATATTTTTCTCCGAGTATTTTCCTCCGGTTCTCCAATCGCCATTCTCGTCTTCGGGTTATCTAAAAACAACAGAGAATAAAATGATAATTGGTTCGTTAATTGTACAATTTTCGTGCATTATTGATAAACGTTAATCTTGCACGGAAAAATCTTGTGACTTTACTGCAATTAAATTAAAGTTGAAGTGTAATCATTTTTTTATCGAAACGACCTTTTCACAAGGCACTCAAGCGGGCAATTTTATCGTTGCTTGAATTGCCTCGTGATGGACATGAAATCAACCAGACATTTTTTTATTTCTTCACTTTTTACGTGACTTTTACGCTTGGCTGGAATCCGATTTTTTTTTACACTCCTAAATGACAAAATATATCATATTGTGGTTCATAGCGAGAACTAATTAATCCTTTGATTCGTACACGCACCGTCTGCGCCTCAGACTCTTTATTTTCATCGCAGCAACAGGAGCTAAAATTTTTTTTGCAGCGCGGCCTTCACCGCTTTTTTATAGTATTTTTATGAGACTGATTTATGCTTCAATGCCCGAGTGTATCTGCTGCTTTTGATTTGGTACCAATCGTCAATTCAATCGTGCGATGCACGCCTCAACATTTATTTCGGCGCTCCAACTTCTATTTTTTGTATAGCACAATTTTTTTGTAAATAAAATTACTTGAAGTAAAAAATATTTTCAAAAAGCTGTTCCAATTAATGGTAATTTTCAGGAATAATCAAACCGCTATCCTTTTCCCGTGACTTAATTAACGTAATTAATTCTATATCATTAATAACACCTGGCAGAAAAGGCTGTTGAACCATCACGAAAATTTCTTGAAAATGATTCCCAAAATTTTGCAAAGCTTTGATTGGACCGTTGCAACGTCCTTAATTTATCGTGGATTGCGTTGTCAGGCTTTGAGACGTTGACCGAATTGCAGGCGAAAAATCCTTAAGCCCCTGTCCGGTTTTGCGCGAGGCTCTCGTTCACAGCGGAAATCGCAAACGCTCGAAGCGGCAAACTCAAAAAAATCCAAACGCACGAATCACTGACGTAGTTGCAAGGTGACTAAGAGCGAAGCTGCTTAAATCTATTTCGCTTGTGTATCGTCGTTCGCTCCATGGGACCGACTGAAAGCGATCCTGGTGACGCCCCCACCTTTATATACGCTTTTAGGGAAGTAAGACTCGTCGATTCGCCGAAGAACAGTTTCTTCAGCCTTCGTGTGCTTTATTTTTATTTCTTATCTCCCTCGTGCTTATAAGAGTGCGTCGCAAACGACGTCAATGCTCAGTACGTACTCCGTACGTCGTAAAAGCAAAGTACCAGGAGTCTATGGATACCGAAGGACCCCCACACTCCCAACCCCTTCCCCCGCTTGATAATTAAGCGAATGTCTGCTTGCGTTTCACCGCATTTATCATTTAAAAAACACAAACCTTTATTACCGGCCATTCATAACTGGGGATAATCATTTGTAACCCATTAATTAAAAATAAAAGCGGATGGTCAAAAGATTGATTCGATTGGAATAAAATTTTTCTTTGCGCCGCAATATATTAATAAGTGTAATCGATGAAATTCATTTGCGCACATCTCGCATGTGTTTTATAAAAATAATACGCCGTTGGCTCCCGAAACAAATTTATCTCGGTCATCTACAGTATTTTTCTTGTTGCACGCTTCGATAAGAAAATCGGAAGACTGATAATTTCCAATCGATAATCAGCGGTGCATAAGATGCTCTCCTACGAGATTTGAACTCAGCGATTTAAAATCGCGTTCCAATTGAGGATACGCCATGGATATGAAATAAATAATGAAAAAAAAAATCTTTAATCAATCATTGATGTACTGATCCTAAAAAGGAAGCTTCGTTTTCATAGCTTATTTTTTGTTGTTGTTGAGAATTTAATGTTGACAATTGCTAAATTGTTGGTTGTTTATAAAGCGATGTTAATTTTCTGAAGTTTGCATATGTTATATTGTCCGACAGAATTCCAGGTTAACTTGAATTTTATTTATAAGTGCAACCGAATTTGAAATTCTTATTCAATTTATCCGAAATCAGACAAGTGTCTGACATGCAAAACCAATAACGCGTCATATTGTAAGAATTAATTGTGTGTTTTTTTTCCTCTTCTTTATCGCCGTAATAGCCTCCAATTGCCTTGAATAATTGTCCAGCTGAGTTGCATAACGCTTAGGAAAATTGGCTTGTCGCCACTCTAGGCCACGTAGCACTTGTCGTAATACAACAAACGACTTGCCCTCGTATCGATGCGTATGCGATATGCTAAACCGCCGAACAATTAATGTTCCGGTTGAATCAATGAACTTCGCCGTGAAATAAAGTCGCTACCGTTGCCACGAAATTACTTCCTCAACTGGCAACATAATTATCATTATTTAGAAACGACTTTCAGTCGATAAAGTACGCAAATGAGTCGCCGGTTTTGAATCGAGCACAAGTCCACAAGTCCTACTTTCTACGTCGGCGAAATGTGCCGATTTTGGTTTTTAATCAACACCGCAAAACATTGGATTCCTTAAATCCGGACGAAAACAATTTTTTTCCGCGTTCATTATTTTCGCTCGCATAAAAATCATTCGCTCCGCGAAATCTGTTCGAATTAAACGCATCAAATCATTTTTTTTTTCATTGTGCGAAAAATGGCAATTTCTATGAATATATCTAGACAATTATAGGCTATTAAAAAAAGGCAGACTTCATCATTTATATTCATAGCAATTGAAATAATACCGATCTACTGGGAAAAAACGTAGTTTCATGTGCAATTACTATTAAATTCGAGTTTTATAATATTAGCAAATCCCTAAATGAACCCTTAAGCAGCGCCAAAAATTGACTTTATTGAAGTAACATTTTTTTCGACAATCCGCATTTTCCGATCTTAGCCCAAATTGCCTATTTTCCCATGGTGTGAAAATTGCCACAAGATTCGTTGCCATTTCTTTCATTTCCACGAGTACATAAAGAGGTGACAAAAAACGCCAGTATGACCTACATACATAGCAATTAAAACACTGCAGCCTGACCTGCAGGTCAATTTCATCCAGCATTTCAACAAAGTCGTAATTTCATTAAATTCCAAAATGCCAACTCCACTTTTTAGCTTCTTTCCGAATATCATGGAATTTCCTGTGTTTGTAATGAACGAAAAGCGTTGTGTACGTAAAATAGAGTCGCCGGGGGTTGAAAAAACGTAACAAACGTGTTTTTAGCTTACTGGACGAGAGTCCCAGTCAATAATCATTCACGGACAGCATCCCGATGCTTTTTTTTTTAGCCAGCGAGTAGCGAGCAATCCAGTCCCGATATTTTCGACAGTTGACACGATAGGAACTACCGAGGAAACAATTTATTTCGATTTCAACTCCGAAAGAACAGAAACGACCAGTCGACGACACGCCAACCGCGGCTGCACTGATGATATGTGTCGAATTTCTCCGGTGCCACTGATCCCAGCGTAGTTTGCATTCCTGCCACTGATGTCGACGGTGGCGCTGCCACGCGGTCACTACGCAACTCCCCTCCACTCGCTATTCCTCTTGTTTCATTGGCTCAACCGCGCGGTCGTTGCACTGCGCGGTTTTTTCGATGTCGCTAATAAAAACGTATACTTTTCGCTAAGGTCGCGGACCTAAACGTGCAAACAATAAAGTTCTAAATATTTTGTTGGCAACCGGAAGTAGCATGTGAGTAAATTCATTGATGCGAGGATTTGGAACAATCCCCATGGTTCAAGGAGTTCGGTGTAATATATATGTTCGCATGCTAATGGCGCGAAATTTGAATCTTCTGGAGAGTAAAGAGTAAGAGTATTTTGGAGAAATCAGCTTTTTCGTTTTTTTTTATTCGATTCTACTGATAAATACTTTTTTTTACGTCGGATCAATTTAATTTTTCAAATCCGTAAGTTCCTTTTTGTTTCTGCAGCTATATACTTTCTTTTTTTTACATACTACGTAGATCATTAGAAATTTAGCAACCCCTAAATGATGAATAATTATTATAATCATTCAAGGTTAAATCCATAACAGAAAAATGACCGGAATTTGAAGCTCGGATGCAACGTAAATCAAAACGAATTCTAGGGTATTTTATTATACGCGTGGGACTTTCTGGCGCAAGTCTCGTCAAGTTGTCCGCCAATAATTCCCAACACTTTTTTTGAGTCATTTCGCGATTTCTCACGCGATTTCTGTATCATAAACACCACATTGCTCCCCGCCGCATTTTCCTTCCTATTTCCAATCATCTATTTTTTTTTTTTTTCTCTGATTTTCGCACTAGAGTGTGATTAAAATTCCCACCCTCGTCACTCGTGGCCAATGCGCATGCGTCGCCTCGCAGAAAGGACGCTCTGCGAATAAAACGCTTCATATTTTTCAACACGTACAGCGACAAGGTCATGGCTTCGTGATATACATTAATTTCAAATTGTTGCGATTAGCTCTCTATCTGGTACGTATATTGCGGTTTAGTTTTTTTTTTTGTTCACGCCTTGCACGATAAGTAAACATTGTGTAGCTAGGGAATACGTAGATATAGCAGACGAAAACAAAGGCCAGTAAGCAAACATTGTGATTAGTAGGAGTAAAACTTAACCGGCTTGTTGCTGGTCATGCATTTTTTCGTTCGCTTGTTGAGCGAAGCTATCGGCTTTGTACTTTTCGTATTACGTTGCGCCAGTAACACGCCAACTCTCATTTACTCTCGTTTTTTCAACCTCGTGGAATGTAGGTAAGATGCATAAGTGCGATGAAAAGGTCGCGCCGAGCTTCGGAGAAATATCCTCTGCGACTATTTGCAAAATACAAAATATGCCATGGCTCAAACGAAATATTAGTGCTTCCGCAAATCCGTATGTTCACATTCATCATATTTATTAACAAATTAACACGATTTATACAACGGTCAATGAACACTTGCACAATTCGATGGACATTGTTGCTTTTAGCAAATTATTTGTTCATGGATATTGGCAGGATAAGGAAAGATTGTCGTAACGAGGGAATACGTGGATATTACGAAAAACAGAGTGCAGTACGAAAATATTGTGATATTTTTGGTCGCTCCTCTCGCGCAGCTATCGGTTTTATACTTTTTGCATTACGATGCACCCGTAATATGATAGTCCCGTTTAGAGACTTAATTAACCACCTAATGGACAGTATAAAACATTTATTAATCATATCCTTGTTAATTGAGAAATTATTTTTGCTGATAAAACAATGGACTAACTAATAGGCAATCGACATGATAGAAAATGCCTTGGTAACTTATTCCAAGTGTTCATTCGACGTGTTTCTCTACTTTAATTGTTTGGGACTGTTTATGCATAGCATGTTCAAAACGGTAAATCATTTGATGCAAATGGAGATAAAAATACTTAATTTATGTCTTTTTATGTGTACAGTAAATCGAACGAGGACGAAAAGCTTAAAATGTTGAAGAACATGCCTGAGAAGGAGAAGGAACAAAAGGATAAAAAAAAACATAAGAAGCACAGGAAACCGAGCACTGGTTTTCCCCCACAAAATGATGTTAAGTTCAGAGGCAATAACAAATCAATGGCTGAGGGCCAAAAGAACCATCAAACTGGGAGAAGAGACCTTGAAACACCCAAATATTCGTTCATACTGGGCAAGTCCGAAAATGTCTGGAATTCAGCGAGAAATGCAGCGGGATTGCTTTTTCCAAATGTCGAGTCGAAAGAGACAGAGGACGATGACGATGAGATACTGAAAAAAGTCCTAAAAGAAAGCGAGGAGACAGCTTTTTTGGAGCGATGTGCCATAGATCCTTCTGAGGACGAAGCAGCCCAAAAATACCCAGAAGAACCGGAAGTCAAGGCTGAGTGGTAAACAAATCTATAACTTAGAGGCATTTTTCGTGAATGCAGCCCTTCTTGCATTTCTTGAAATAATCAAAAAAAGATTGGTATTATCTATTAAAAGTACTTTTGAGCAGTATCACTAGACATGTGACAAATATCCAATAGAGTGAAAAAGAGATTAAATTGACACTTTCTCTAAATGTATTTAATCTAGATTTGTAAATACTAATTCCCTTTATCTTTTTTACTCAACAGGGGCAAAGTACAGAGAAATCTGCCTTTGCCAGAGCCTGAAAAAGAGTTAAATATCTTCGATCCAAACAACAACTCGGGTGCGCATCCTGTTGAACATTTGACAATTCCTTCAGCGAAATTGGAGCGACGTTCTCAAAATTTAAGCGGAGAAGCAGAAAATAAGAAAAACATGGAAACTCCTTTGGTGCCGGCGATCACTCCAAGCTACATCGACAAATACGGTAGAGTTGATGGCTGCAATGAAAAACGTGTTTTTATGGGTAAAGGCGCTCGATTTAAGGAACAAGTTTATCTGAAGCAGCAGCAGCAACAACAGCAGCTTAAGGGTTCAATTTCACTTCCCGAGACGCCGATTTTGCCGTCTAACTCTTCCGAAACTCCTGCTGACCAATCAAACGCGTTTACCTCAGATTCACAAACTTCTTCCGATTATCAGAATGAAGCTTTATTAGATGAGGCGTGTGGATATTCCCAAGATTTTACTGGCAATCGACAAGAATTAAACAGCCTTTCTGATGTAATCGTGAATCAACCTCAACATTTTTCTCGAAGCGTGGACGAGGTCATCAGTGAAATGGAGGCAATATCTTCCTTAAAAACTTCCGATGAGGCGGAGAAGAATTTACACATTCCGGAACACACACCGACACAATCTCATCAAGATTTCACTCCCGTTGGAAGGCCAATCGTCTCCGGATCGAATTCTAACAATTATCAGCAGAAAAGGCATCAAAGCTTTGGAATTTCTGTAAATATGGGCATTTATCACGCCGGTAATGTTAGAGAGAGAAGTTTTAACAAATCTCATGAACCAAATGTTGGCAAAACTTTCGGACCCGGTAAAAGAAACGACTATGGAGCTCCAAAAGACGATCGTAATCCTCGCAGGTCCCAAGGGGAACTCAACAGTTATAGAAATGCGAGATACGAACAAAACCCTCACAAATACGGCGAACAAAATCGCGGTCATCAGAATGGACCTCGAGGTGATCAGAATTTTCACAAATGCCTCGGAGAACAAAAACGCGATTTCCATTCAGGACCAAGATACGATCAAAGTTTTCGAAAATGGCAAGCGGATCAAAAACGCGATTTTCAGTCAGGACCAAGAGCCGATCAAATTCCGCACAAATCCGACGATCTAAATCGCGATCTTCGCGCGGGATTAAGAGGCGATGGTAATTCCTGCAAAGCCGACGGAGAGCGAAAGCGCTACAATCCCAAATTGCTAACAGCTGACACAAATCCCTTCAAACCCGTCGGAGAATCAATTAAAAACGATAACAGCAACGAATATCGTGGTCATTCGCAGATAGAGAAAGCATCGACAGTTTCTCTTCAGGAATTGTCGAAAGAAGAAACTCATACACGGCCAGCTGACGTCGCTACCGACGATTCCCGACGAAGTTTCCAAAATGTGCCTGTTGAAGACGAACCTAACGATACTTCTTCAAATATTTCGGAAATTCCGGATATTTCCAATTTCGCGTCAAGATTTTCGGTGCCTCCTTCGGTTCAAGATTTCCCAATGGAGATGATTTCCGTTCCTCCGGTGATTCCTCCACCTGCGAATTCTTTTTCCGTCGCTACGACCCATTATTATCCAGAAATCAGCAACCCCGCATGCGTCAACGACAATTTGCAGTATTCTTCATCGCAATTTCAAGCCCCTCCAGGTTTCCAGTTGCTGGAACGTCCGGCGAGGCCCTCGTCCGTTAGTTGCGCGTCTGAAGGGCCTCTCGAAGTGCGATATGCAAATCTGCTGCACAACGACCCGCTGCTCTTCAGGCTCTTGCAGCAACGGCAGATGGCGAAACCCAAAGCGCCGGTGTATCTTCCAAACCCCGAAAACAGCAACGAGAATCAAGGAAATCGAACAGTATACGGAAATTGCCCGAACTGTAGTTGCAATTCGCAATTGTCGAAAAATTTCAGTCAAGAAACAACGAATCCAAACGCAAAAATTAGCCATTCCGAGGAAGAAGAGCGCGCGGCATTCCAGACGTTGGTTCACTCGAATGTTTCGCCATTCCCTCCATACTTACGAAATCCGGTCGCAGCGCAGCATCCAGAGACTTTGCAAATGGGTAACGTCAAAAATGCTGAGGGAACTACAACGAATATTCAACACCCGAACATTCCGTTTCTCGAAAATCCGCACATCGTTTACTACCGCGATCCTTCTGGACAAATTTTTTCCATGGTAATCAACCCACATCAGCACATGCAACGGGCGATTAATGTGCAGCCTCGTGGCGAAGAGTGTCAAGGATTTTTACTGCCAGCTTTTCAACACCCTCCGCCGGACTTTCAGAGTCCGATGCTGCAAAATATATATGATAATCAGTACGAAAATGCGACTAGTTATCCGAGAATGAACAAATACGCTCAGCAAAGAGCGCAGATGCCAATGCCATTCCCTCCGGATAAATATAACGCCGATATCGCCACGATGAGTCGAGGCAACGTCGTAGTCCAGGGCAATCCTGGCGGTTATCGCGAAGCCGAATATCATCAGACTTTCGCATCAACTGGAGTTGAATGGAACGATGCAATAGGCAACGAGGAAACCGGAAGAGCTTTCCCACGTGGAACAGGAGCTGGTAAAAAGAAAAATTTTCGTCCAGTTCCGATCGAAAGTCGCGGACGCCCGCGATTGACTCAAAGAAATTGACATGCCCTTTGTTCCTAAGAACCAAAGACTAAAGTTTGGCGATTTTTTCGTTTGCTTTATTTCGTGATATCTCCTCTTCTGATATAGAGAGAATCATGATAATTGTTTATGCCAAAACTTGTAGTCCGATTTTGTTACTTTTTATGCTATGCTGGCTGAGAGAAATATCTTTTATTTTTAGCGTGTTATTGACTTTCACGTTAATGCGCCTTAATCTTTGTAAGAATAACCGTTTACGCAATTCCTTAATTCGTGCCAAAGTTATGAATGCTTGAGACTGTATCTTTGCAGCGATTATAATCGGTTTCTAATTCACTAAACTTTTCAACTTGTTAAATACACGCAAGCACCGATAAGTTGTATAGTATTAATCGACAAATACGTACCTGGTTCTAGGCTGTATTCGGAAATTTTATACTCCCACTTTGAGGCAGATTTTGAATATATTCGAATCGCTTGCAATAATCGAGAATTTATCTCCATTTATTATCGTATCGATGATCATTTCCATTCAGATGTTAAAAAAACGTTAGAATCTTTTCCTTATCTGCTTCGGAGCACAGGTGAAAGACTTTGGAATACAAGCTCTTATAGTACATGGAATAAAAACGTGCCTTGGTATTGGATACTGTCGATGGTACGGTAGATCCGTACCCAAAAGACGTCCAAGTGTGATACATTACGACGCAGTATATTAACAGTATGAAAAAAGTATTAAGTCAATAAAAACTGTATTTTCATGTTGAGACAGAGTAGATTACCTATACGTGTATTTCTTAAGCACTCGAAGGAGACTTGTTTAAATTTACGAAATAAACTGTATTTTTTTTGATAAATAAAACTTGAAGTTCCTACAGAATTTACGAGTATTGATGATCAATAACACAGAGAAGTTGGTGAAAAAAATTTATTAGATTACAGAGCGACGAATGCTTACAGATCTGTACTTGCATTGTCGCTGAGCTTTGGTCTCGTGTTCGATATATCAATTACTTCCGACGGTGAACTGTACTGAGGTGCGGTAATAGACGCACATTCGTTATCGATCTGCTTCAAGATCGTCACGAGCTCGAAATCCGAGTGGGCTGTGAGAATCGGATCCTTTACGAAGGCTCGCAAGCTCTGAGAAACCTCGTCGATCGGATTCAGGAGAATCAAGTAACCACTGCAGCTCTTCAGGTCGTCGATTACCTGACTAAGACCCTGTATGATAATAAAAATGACATTTACTTTATGTACATTTTTCATAGGCAAATATAATTATTGCAACATTTAATCAACTAATATCATCAATAATCTCGATCATGATATCATTAACGGAGCAACATTCTTCCAAAAAAATGGACTAGAATATTTTTTCCAAGATTATCACGAAAAGTAAGAATTACACCTTTCTGTCTATGAAAACGTTATTTTTAAATCTAATTCTTGATAAAGCATTTTCAGGTACAAGAAAAAAAGGATTTTACGTACTTGCAGAGCAGTGAAATCGATCTTGTCGATGTGTTTGCAGTCCAAAACGACTTTGGGCGAAGCGTTGCTGTTCTTTGGAATCTTCGCTTGTTTATCGGTGGTCAAACTTTCGGTCATGAGGGCTTTAAGATAGCTGACCGCGGGAAATTGAAGACCTGCACTGGGCCTCACCAAAGCATAACAGGCTGTTGTAGTCTGCAATAACAGTAAACAAAATGAAAAGTAAATTAAGCAACGAGCTCACCTAAATATTGTGTTTCAGATTATCACTGGATCACCGTCCTCACATTCCTGTACTCGATGTAAATTTTCGGCCGAGCGTTGAAGTATATCACGATCACGAGGTCCACGGCGACGCCAATCAAAATTCCCAATTCGACGCCGGCGAAGAGACACGCGAGAAATGTTACCAATGTTGGCAGAAGATCTCGTCCTATAGCGGAAATATATAACAAAAGGTTAACAAAATGATAAAAATATTTTGAAGATCAATATACGGAATTCCCTGTCTTTACGACAACAACAAAAACTTCCTATTCAATACATTAATTTACATAAACAATTTTTTACAGTGTATTCTTTTTCGCATTCGTCTCATCGCTTTCACACGTGTGATGTGCGTACACAATAAGGGTCTGTAATGATACTCACTGCTACACTTCCAAATTGGCTGAAGAATACTCAGCTCGACCATGAAGATGACTGCGCATATTATCACCGAACTCAGAGTTGCTCTTGGGATGTAGTAAAAATATGGAGTGAGGAGCGTGAGAGCCAGGATGACCAGAAGACCTTGATAACGTAAATCAATACAGAATATATTACAAGCTCAGATATTTGCATAGTCACGTGTCTGACAGAAGACGATGAACTAATAGTTGTCTGGAGATAGGAAAATAACTGGCTAAACTCTCTGGCAATTCCTAGACACGTGAGACTGCTTTTTTCCGCTTTGTTATGGAAAGATGTGATTTTGATGTCACATCTAAATGTTTTAGAACATTTGCAAATTAAATTACAGACAATTTTTCGAGTGGAAAGAATTTTGTGCTTTTTAATTACACAATGATGCGAATGAAACGTTTTTGAAACGTTCGATTATGGTTAATATGAAGAAGGAAATCGCTTTTGTGGGAATTCCATCTGCATCGTTGTTCATGATTCTACTTTTGGACAATTACCAGTGTAAAGTCCGCCCATTGGTGTTCTCACGCCCGAGGCATTGTTGACTGCACTTCTTGAGAAGGATCCGGTCACGGGCATCGAATGAAAAAACGAACCGACGATGTTGCACAGGCCTAATGTCAGCATTTCTTGCGTGGCGTCGAGTGTCTGACCGCGAGCTTCAATTACCAAATCAATAAAATGTGCGTTATAATCACCGCATTCTGTAAACGTTATTGTATGGAAAAAGGTCGAGACCAACATGACTTTCCATATACTCATATGGATTCTAGATTTTTTTAAATAATATTTCGAAAACGGTCAATCGTATCGACGTCTCGAAAAAACGAAAATATGTATTTTTTCATGACCGACCAAAAAAATGTCTGTCAGAATTAATTTAAAAAATATCATTTTAATCGAAAAAACTTCATCATAGTTTTTTTCATGGGATGAACAGGTGTTTATGAGTTTCCCATTGTTTAGTGTCGGCGATGAAAAAGCGCACATTTTTTTTTTTTCGAAAATGTCGATAAATATTACGTTCTCCATTAACAGAACTTACCGAAAGCCTTTGCAATCGCGACATTTCCAATAAGAGAAATAAGTGGTACTATTATTATTCCGGTACCGAGATTTCCGAACATTTCGGTGAAAGTAATAGTGCCATTTCCATGCGTTATAGAGAAAACCGGTGGTTCCACGGTTGGAAACCCTTTTTCTATGTGTCCAGTGAGTAAAAAAGGCGCACCATCTCGTTGCATTTCAAAGTAATAAGATATTCCTGCCGTAATAATAACTACAACAGCATTTCTTCCGATGCCGAGGAACCACAGAATTTTTTTCACTCCGACCCTCGAAGTTTTGATTTCTTTGAGATTCTGAAATGTTTTAAAAAATTGTCATTATTATTGCAGTGTACACTATATCATTCCTCAGGAAACCCAGAAAAATGATTTACCTTCAATACAAGAAGTACAATAATACAACAGCATGAAAGAATCAAGTCAGGCATTCGAGATTCGTTGATTTTGTCGTAGAGTTCTCTCCAAATGTCGAGAAATCTGTCTCCTTGAATTTTTATGCCTAATAATCCCTTTATTTGACTGCAGGCGATTATAATACTGGCAGCGGATGTGAATCCCGAAACGACAGGGGCCGAGACGAATTCCACGAGAAATCCGAGTCTCAAAACGCCCAATGCGATGGTCACGCATCCCGAAAGAAAGCAAAGTAGTGCCGTGTACTCCGGAACGCCTCTGGAACCCGCAAAGCGACAATTTGTTATAATATCGCCACTATCTCTTAATTTCTTCTCTTTCACTCTTCGCTAGTCGAGCTGAAGGCCATTCATGACTCCTTGGCAGTGATTATTGGATCATTGAATCAGACACTTTAGTACGCGATTGTTAATCGTCAATTGACCCACAACGTTTTGTGCCAAGTGCGGTTTGGCGGTTTCTTTGTAACTCTGGGCCACAAGGATATTAAGCACAAAACACTTGCCAATGGACGGCTGGAGTTAGTTGACTCCGGTATCGACTATAGCCTAATCTTTCTTATCAGAATTAACGTATTGGTACTTACCTCGCGTATGTAAAGGTCAGGAGGGATATCAGAGCTGTAGGACCGATGTTGACTTCCCGGCATGTTCCAAACGCTATGTAGACCAAACTACCGGCAAAGGAACTGTAAAGACCGTACTGGGCATTGAGACCAGCCAAACTGGCGTACGCTATTGCCTGCGAAATGTTATTATTGCATTTTATGCTTATACAAATTATTAGAATAGCAGGTTATCGAGAATCGAATATAAATGTTTTCAAATTTCATTTTTTAGTCGAGTAATTATAAATTGTTCTTAAAATCTTACTGTTATTACACTTATTCTAAAACTTTCATCAAATATTTTCATGAACTTCGAACTGTTGGAAAAAAAATTATCGTTCCTGAATGACCGTTTTTATAGGGGGAATTGTGATGCGTAATTATTCAAGTATTGGCTAATCTCGATGTGAAGTTATTACGATAACCGATTGACGTTGATCAAATATCGCTATTCCCAGGAATACGAACTCTAACAATGCTGAATGTTGGCAAATGTTACCGCGAATGAGTTGAAAATTACTACGTCGAATTCCACTGAAGATTGCACATTTGCAATTTTGTGCCACAATATAACAATTTAATTAAAGGCTGCGACAATAAATAAGCAACTCGTGATTTCATGGATAAATGGTCGAACAATCATCTGAACGTCAATGAGTTAATTGTAGGAAGTAAAATGAATGAAACAATTAATTGTAAAATCGTAATGACTGAGAGAAAAACTCACTTGGGGTATTAAAGTCAGACCGACTGTCAGACCTGCGACAAGATCTCCCAGAGCATCGGCAGCATTGTAATACGGTAGCCATCTCGCTATAGGAATTCTCCGCTTCACGAGCCTCTTAAAATTAATTCCAGTCATTTTATGGCTGGTGGCGATGCCCAATTAATAATCCCCGGCATCAAGTCGCGTTCTTTGCTGAAACTTGACGATTGAGTAACTTGCGATCATCGAATTCCAATACCTTTGTTATTTCGTCACAATTGCCTTCAATATTGTGGCCTTCACACGCATCGTTGCAATTATTTTTTACTGCAATTGTTGAAAGTTTATGTTGATAAAAGTTACCCAAACACAAGCAAAAGATAATGATATTTAAAAAAAATTACTATTACTTTTATCCTGAAATACTGATCAAAATCTACGAATTTTTCATAAGACAAAATTACATTTTTTCGACACTTTGTTTTTGTTCCGACTTTAGAGTAAACAGTGAATAGAAATCAGGTATTCAAATTTCAATCACAATTTCCCACCGACAACTACTACAGCTTAAGCTACTATTACATTCAATTTATCACGTTAATTTAACAAATAAAATTGTACGTTCATTCAATTTTTATTTATTTTTCAGTGTCAATAGTCAACACCAATCGTTAGTCGAACTTGAACCCGCGGTAAACAGACTGCGATGCCTTTCGGAGCTCACGTAACACTCGTAAAAACCATCGATTGCATTATCGGTGTGCCCACGTCACGAGAACAAGGATCGCAATGACGAAGATGACGTACAGGTCGAGGAAAATGCTTAACCACCTAATTAACATTTTATTCTCGTAAGTAATTATAAACTTTTAAAGTACATACCTGTTGCAAGTAATAATATATGTATTTATATTTCAGAAACGATGCCAATGCCTGTCCAAAATTAATTGGAGCATTATTTTTAATCGTTGGCTCGATTGAAATATTTTGGAAAACGACTAATTCCAGTGGCTTTTCTTTTATTCTCGAGAATGGATTAAATCTGTCGCAATTCTTGATGATGACTCGCGAGCTGGTGTCACGGAAATGTGGAAAACTATGGGAAGTCACAGAATCTTAAATGCCTCTTCAGCAATTAAACGAGTCAACGATGTATGAGCGCTCGTTACGCGGATTTTGCGTCTATGTACAGTAGTTGTTAATGTCGCCGGGTATATTAGAGAGAGGAGCGTGAGCTGCTCGCACCGCTCCGCACGAGTTCAGTCAAATCTGTGGGGACCTCTTTTGAAACGTGCAAACCTGATCCCAGCTCCACCACGGCGATGATGGATTATCATCGTTTAGTCGCACGACACGCGCATGCGTCGCTGGGTTTTGTCATTTTTCGGCCGATGATTTCAAATTGTAAAACACTTGGCAGTACTTTTAAAAAAAATGGATATTGCTGGAGATAATTCGTATCAATGGGAAGCCGAAAAACACAGACAATTGATAACACTGAAACCTGGAGAAAGGCGACGGAGAAAAAGTATCCGGGAAAAGGAGATTTGGCAAAAAGATTCAGCATTGGATTTTAGATCGATGGTTTTTTTGATCACCATTTTCTGCTGATTTTGTAGGAGATTTTTTTCAAAAATGATTTGTAGGTGACTTTTTTCGGTCTTTTTTTTCGAACTTTTAGAGAGAGAATTTTTTAAAAATTTAGTGACCTCTTTTTTTCTTGATATATTTTTAATTTTTTGATAATCTTTTGTACACATTCTATACTGTGTGGAATTTCTGTTTTGAAATTTTTATTGAAAAAAATATAATTGTTAATAGCGTCAGAAATCTCGAGTATTTATTGCACTTAGTGGAAATAAATTCTAGTTAAATTTTTACGTGACTCATAGATGCTGGGGTGTGAATACGTGCACTTTTTTTCTCTCCCCTTTCGAGCAGGACATATCCGGGATTTGTTCGCGTTTTTTTTTTCGACCCGCGTCAACAGGTATCAGCGGGTTATGTAAACGGTTGTGTTCGGTTTTGTGGCGGCGCGGCTCGGCAAAGTTGAATTTTTTGCCCAGTGGTTACGGATCCTTTATTCCAGCCGTTAGTTCGAAAGCCGGGAAATGCATTTCAATGCCGCGGGCACCTACAGAACGACAGGAATCTCGTTAGGATTTTTATTCCTCAGAACTTTTGCAAGTCGGAAGTAAAATCTATTTTTCATAAATCCATGTAAAAATAAAAAGTTATCAACTTAAAAAAGTAATAAAAGTGCCCTCTGTTTAGAATCGCAATTTTTTATTTTAGAAGAACCTGAAGAATAATTACAAATTTTTAGTTTTCGACGAAAATCATCAAAACAATAACATTTTTTATTATAGTAAAAATAAAAAGTTATCAACTTAAAAAGGTAATGAAAGTCCCCTCAGTTTAGAATTGCAATTTTTTACTTTAGAAGAACCTGAAGAATAATTACAAATTTTTAGTTTTCGACGAAAATCATCAAAACGATAACATTTTTTCCGAATAATTATCGATTTTTCGTTAAAAAAAAAAATTATTATCGCACAATTTATTAAGAATGTTTTTCTTACTCGTTATGCATCCGTTATTTCAGTCGTTAGTTCGGCAGGCGGGAAATACTTTTCAATGTCGTTGGCGACCGTAGAACGACGGGAATCTCGTTGGGTTTTTTTTTTTTTTTTATTGAGCAGTTACGTAGTATGTTACCCGGCACCGCGGAATCCCGGATGAAGGATTGTACGCAACAGCGACGTTGGCAGCAGGAGGCGCGTTTGGTGATTATGGAAGCATTCGAAGAGTGTAATTGCGTTGGGGATTCCAAAGCTACGAAGCGAGGAAGCGCGAAGAATAAATAGATCGCCCGTGGCAATGGCCGGGCGTTAATCGTGTTATCGAGTGTCTCCGGAACGAAATTGAAACGTAGCTCCCTGTTTTTGCGATGATTTACTCGAGGGCAATCGATAGATGGATATTTTCCGATGCAGCAAGGACGACGATGGATTTTCTTTAATCGCTCAATTTTTGCACTGGCTCATACTTCCAGAATTTATTTTTTCTGGTCGCTATAAAGACACAAAGAATATTCAAATTTTTATGTAGTAAAAATACCTTTAACTTTAACAAAATTCTAAACGTCAACGAAGGACAGTAAAAAGTATTCAAAAAAATCCAACCAAAAAATTTAATATACAAACAAAATAATTATTCTAAGTGCTCTTTGAAAAAGTACATTTTTTGATCGAATAAATAGAAAATTATACGAATTGCGCCAAGAAACGGTATAATTTATTTATTAGGAGGAGTTAGGAGAAGCCATTAAAAAAATATTAACAATGCGTTACTTTTGCAGGAGTCGTTGAGCCCGAGTCCGAGTACAAAGTCAATTGAGAGAACAGCCTCGACCATGGCATCCGGCGCGTCTAATCGAGGCTGCGGAAGCGAACTGTCATTGCGCAACAGTCTCTGAAGACCACGTGAAATTATAAACGCCGTCTTCGCCTCGACACAACGGAGTTACGACCTTGTTGCTCCTGTCAAAACGTCGGATAAAAAATAACTCGATAAACGCAGATGCGCCGCGTCAGGAAGTATCAACGCACGTATACGATAAATATTGATTTATTCATTAAATCGATAAATAAATGATGCACATGGAGTGAAATCAAGAGTTTCGCTTTCCACCGAGGAGCTCGTGAAAATTATGCTCCAGTGCGGAGTTCACAGGATTTTCCGGCAAATCGACCGACAGCGAGAACGAAGAACCAAAGTGCGAGTGATGAAGATGCGTCGCCGAGTCGTATATACGATTCTGACGTCTCAGCGGATCTTGGCCTACCAACCAATACGTTTTCATGTCTCCTTTGCCCTGCAGGAAAATTTTATGCATTTTTTATACGCCGGAGATAAAGGCCGCTCATTCTCCCTTTGAACATGGACTTCAAGATTGACTTAACGGAATGCCTTTGTGAATTTTAGAACACTTTATATATTATTCGGTGAGATTCTCGAAGAAAAAGTTTCAAAGTCTATACAGAAATGCGAGAGGCATATTTCATATTCATTTTCTGAATAATAATGATTTTGAATTCGAAAAAACAAAAAAAAAAAAAAAAACAATGTTGAACATTAGTAGTTTGAACCTTGCGAATATAGAATATATTTTTAGCAGGATTAATTTTGCATAATGAAAAGGTGAAAAATGAAAATTCATCTCGAAGAATGATATGCCGTATTTTAAAAATACTTTGGGTGGTTTAAAGACTTTGAAATATGAGCTCGATTAATAGATAAATAAATAATGGTGAACCTTGATTTTGATGATGCCACGTTCCTCGGCCTCGTAGCCGCCGAGTTTTTGGAGCAGTCTCCACGTGTCTTCGGACATATGAATTTTTAAAGGCGAACCTGTCGACTCCATTCGCGAGGCTGTGTTAACGGTATCGCCGAACAGGCAATAACGTGGCATCTTAAGGCCCACGACACCCGCGACGCATTGTCCTGCGAGAGCGTTTAAGAAAACAAATGAAAATTCATGTATTCATAAAGTTTTTTAATAACAGCGAATACAGGTTTTTTTTTGGGTGACTGGGTCACCTTAAGCTTCGCATTTTTCACGGTGTAGTAATTGGGTATTGAGTGGATTTATTGTAACGTGCGAAACTAACCGGAATGAATTCCAACTCGAATCTGTAGACCTTCACCGGGTTTGTGGGGTAGCTCGAACCTTCGAATTCGCTTCAGCAGGTGCAGAGCCATGGACGCGATTTCACCTGCGTGCCTGTCGCCGTTCCTTATCGGAAGCCCGGAAACGACCATGTACGCGTCCCCGATAGTCTCCACCTAAAAATATAGGTGATAGGGTAAATTTGTCCGGTATTTGTACCTTCAATATTCCATGCCAATGTTTATACAAATTTAATGTGGTAAATTCCTTAATAGTAATAATAATTATTAAAATATGAAAAATTGTAATGTTAAAAATAATTGCGGTGAAATCTGTATTAAATTGATGACACACCTTGTAAACGTCGTAGTGCGATATAATATAGTCGTAATAAGTGTACAGTTCGTTGAGCATTGTGACAACTTGTAATGGCGTGCAGTTTGCGGCTAATTCGGTAAAACCAACGATGTCACTAAAGAGGATCGTCACCAAATCGAAACTCTCAGCTTCCACTGGAGCTCCTTTTTTCAACGACTCGGCCACCGATCTAAAGAAATATATTTCTAGTTATCAATAGCATTTAAATACTTTAATTTATTTATTAGCTTTATCAGAATTCTTAATTAAGAGCGCGAGCAGAACGAGAAATCGATGCAGACCTGGGGAACATACGATCAAGAAGAGCATCGGTTTTTTCTTTTTCCTCCATTAACTCGTGGGTTCGCTCCTGAACAAGTTCCTCGAGGTTGCATGTGTATTTTTGCATCATCGCCAACATGTTATCGAATATGTTTGATTTTCTGGGGATTGACAAAAAATACAAAACTCTCAGAAATAGTTTCTGTAAATTAATAGTTGAACTCATGCGGAGTATAAATTGATTTATAATCGTTCTTTTAGTCAAAGAAATTGTATTTTAAGAAAGGGTTAACAATAATGAGAAGGAAATTTTTTTTTTAAATCTTGAAGATTATTAAGCAAAGAAAATTAATTTTATTATAAATTGGTAACTTACAATCCCGACTGCATTGGCTTCAGTATCACAGAAACGAGCTTCATGTCTGGACGTTTTTCGGGCTCTTCCTGCCAGCAAGAAGCGATACATTTTCTCACGTATCCCGAAATACCCTTCAGTCTCCCTAAGTCGGGCCTCAACTGTTGTCCCTGTTTGATCCCCTGGATAATGTCATCTGTGCTCATGAGGGTGTCTTTCCAAGGATCGCGTCGCGTCATTGTTTCATAAAGAACGAGACCGAGGCTGTGAAAAATTGATTGAATTATTCAAGCTTCGCTCAAAAGAATATTCATTGCATATTCATGACTTCAGAGATACTTACACCATTAAAAATGTTTGCTTTTAATTTTCATCACGGCTATCGGAATTTTATCACAATTATATCAAATTTATTAGTAAATATAGTATTAAATATAACATACCAGATGGTGAATACAATTTCCGGTTATGTGAATTTGCAAACATTTTTAACAGTCGCAGTTCTGGTTCATTGATTTTGTTTTAAAAAATATGCAAGAATTGCATCCTGCGTGAAATTATTTTAAAGTCGAAAAAACGTAATTATGTAGGATTTTTGGAAACCCACATTTTTTTACGTTCTTTTTAGAGAATAATAATTGTTATTTTATAATTGGAAATGCAACTTGCCTGTAGACGTCACCCTTTTGAGACCCTTTCTGATAAGCCGGAGGATTCCTCAGCAACTCCGGTGCCGTGTACAACAGTTTACTCTGCTGTTTGACTCGTCGATTTGGTTCCTCTTGACCAGCCTTGAACTCGTTCAGTCCAAAGTCTGAAACTTGGAGGATCCATCGACTATCGACGAGGCAATTGGTGCTTCTCAAATTACCATGGGATCCTATCTCACTGTCGTGAAGATATATCATGCCCTAAGCGAGAATTCAATAAGATCATTTCGTACCGCAAAAAAAAACAAAATGCCTAGTAGATTTATTCAATGAGATTTTGAATGCATCATCGATTTTATGATCAGTTTGTTTTGGACGTTATCATCAATCAACAGATAAGAAGAAATAAGGCAAATTAAAAAAAAAAAAAATGTTGCCTTAGAAATTAATCCATTTTCAGAAATAGCTTTAATTAAAATTTATAAGTCAACTGAAAACAAAAATACAGCCAAATAAAAAATGTTCTTTTTCTCTTTTCAGCGCCCTTTACGTTTTATGATTGCCAATGGGAATATAAATGATTTTTTAAAATGCAGTTCACAATAAATTGATTAGAAAAATAAAACTTACCCTGAGAAGATCTCCGATGAGAGACGACACGAACATTGTGTCCAGACGAAGATTATTGTTTCTCAGGATATCCTGAAGAGAACCTCGGGCGCAGTAGGTCGTGACGATATAGATTGCGCCGGGCTCGACAACTGCACCGACAAAACTAATCAAGTTCTCGTGTCTCACCTCGCGAATTTGTTTCAACTCTTTTCTTATCGATCTCGTCAGATCCATCGTTCGCTTGTAAACTGGCTTAACCGCGACCAAATTCTCACGATAAAGGGCTACTTTTGTGTAGGTACTGCGGCTGGCGCAACCGTAGGTCTCGACCCGCTGCAAACCTCCGGCGAAGGTACACGTTACAGCTCGGCCTATTATTTGTCCTATTATCTAAATTATGTACAAATGGCAGGTCATTGTAGCTTATAAATTCGTTGAAGCACGTAAATACTTGCAGACGCTTAAATAAAAGGTAAAGGAATGGTTGAAGCGCTATGAAATTTGGAAAATGTTTGCAATTTTCATTCGTGAACTCATATATATCAAATGCAGTAAAATTGAAAAATTTTATATGAAATTTTCTAATTTTCATAGGATTCAATTAAAAGTACTGGATTTTATGTAAAATAGTTTCCTTTGCCCGTATTGAAAATTCGAATCAAACATTTTTCTGCAGTGACTATTCGTGTGTCTGCAAGTGTCCGCATGGATTTTCAGAATTTGTACTTTATCGCTTTTCAGGCATTACGAAAATGTCATAGATAATTACGGAATTTTTTCCATTGCTGGACTGCGGATCAACCGGCATTGGCTCGTCTGGCAACATCGTGAGATTGCTCAACTCTATCCTCCACAAAATGCACGCCAGTTTTTGCTCGTATCTGTAGTGCCTGTGATGTAAAATTACCCAAATTATTATTTCATCACTACCAAAATGATCAGCTGTATTTATTAGGCGAAGCAACAATTTAGGAAACCACAAAAAGCGTAATATCATTTTCTCAAAATACAACTTGATACAAAAATTAACATAAAAAAAAAGAAAAATAGATTTCTGTCATTTTTGAGCTTGTAATTCTGATAGTAAATGCACCGGACCGAATTTCGAAAAAAAAAAAACTCTGATATTTATTTTTGCAATTGGCGGAATACAAATACAATAAAAAAAATGCAAAATTTTGCATAGGTGCGGTTTGTAATTGGACCAAGGAAAAAATTGGCTGACAATATATTGTATATTAGCCGATAGACAGATCAGTACGTACTTAAAGGCAAATATTGCCGATATAGCGACCATTCCGACGAAGGCGGACAGGGCAAGCTGCAATCTCCAGTCGCTCCAGTCGTTAAACTTTCTCCAGGAACCCTCGGAATCATCAGTCTCCTCGCTGCACAATATATCACCGGGATAATCGCACATTGGCTCCGCTTTGGGTGGTCCATTACCTACCCACTCGATCCCTGCCACCCCGCACGACAACCCGAACTTATACTGTCATTAGTTCGCCAAAAAACACCGAAATTATTGTAACACACAATCGCAACCCTCGCAACTTATATCATTTATCGTAAGGGAGCAAAATATTTCACGGTACACGAGACGTATTGTTTTCAGGGCATTTCAAATCAGCTGCAACATTTCATGTTCCACATGGAAATTTGAGCGTTTTTTAATTTTTTTTTTGGCAAACCCATATTACGAATTTAGTCACTTTCTACGGTTTTTCAAATTGACTCACACGACAATGTCATACCTCGTACGGAATTGGTGTACTTAAAAATCGGTATGCCACCCGATCCATTCTCGTTGTAGTGAAAATATCCGACGGGTTGCATAGATCGCTTGACGAGGCCTTCGGAAACGACATCCTCGAGCAACGTAACGACAGTGAAGTTGCCCTCGGCATCGCCGTTTTCATCAATGAATACCTTGAAGAGTAATTTCTGTTAAGGAGCCTCGCAAAATTCATCAACGAATACCTGAAGAGTAATTTCTGTTAAGGAGCCTCGCAAAATTCATCAACGAATACCTGAAGAGTAATTTCTGTTAAGTAGCCTCGCAAAATTCATCAACGAATACCTGAAGAGTAATTTCAGTTAAGGAGCCTCGCAAAATTCACGTATGTTGTATATTTCTGTATTCTGAATATTTTTTCCACATTCCTTCCTTTTTTTAGCTACATTATTTAAAAATATGATTTTACTTGCAATTTATCATTGAGAAATAAAAATAAATCTGTGTCTCAGGAAATTTGGTAAATATTATCGGATTAAATATTAGTGAATCACGTGAATTAACATGATTCATAGAATTTAAGATGTCACTTCATCGTGAAATATCTTTGCCGAGCGATATTTACGTCGTGTCCTTGAATTGAATGGTAACTTCGGCTCCTAATCCGACTTTGTATAGCCGAACCGTTTCTTGGATCTTCACCGACTGCCAAAAGTTCGGTGGCGGCTCTGGCGTAAATCATCACAGCATCGTAAAGATGAGCAGCTTGTATAGGTACCTGAATATGTCATAGTCAATATTTGACGATTAGGCGGGCGTTGCAATGCAATCGGTTATGAGTATGACGATCCATAACTCACCGCTAATGTTTTGAATATTTCACTGTGATAAGGTACGCAAAATGGCCATCGCACTGAATACTGTTTTATGCGCTCGGAAAGTGCTCTATTAAAATGAAAAAGAAAACATATAAACACACCATTAATCAATTAAATAATAACGGTGAATTCCAAAAGAAAAAAAAAATCACAATAATAAGAATATTTTGTATGAGACTTACTCGAAGTTTGGATTTTTTATGTGTGTTGGTGTTAATTTCAAAACCGACCGAAAGCCAAACTTAATGTCCTCAGACATATTTTTGTCGGGAAGATACGGATCGATGTAGTCTGAATAAAAAATGACATTTTCAATTCTTATCGCGTTATTTTGATGTGCGGTGAATGTAGGCAAAAATGTTTACTCACTTCTCTGAGTTATTTCCTTTTGTCTGCGAGGATCGTAAATTTTGTCGTCGACCGAGACGACGACGTATTTTCCGGTGTAAAGGAGCCGTCGTTTTTGCAAACATTTCACAAAATCCACCAACGCGATGTGCTCGCCAACGAATACATATACTTAAAAAATTCATCGTAATTACAACACTATAAACAGAATTTTGATTTTTGTTCGACACAGGACATGATATTGTATAATTCGTGTCTCGAATTTTATACATTTTTAAACAACCCGCACTCCACATCTGTAAAATTAGCGGCTAATTGACTTCCTCTAATTAATTATTTCTCAGTGAATGTCTATGTGGATTTAAAAAAATTGCAAGGGCTCGTTTACTGGATTGGGTGATTGCTAAATAATTGGTACTCACTTCGTGTCCTACGATAAGTTTCCGTGACGATATCGTCGAGTTTGTTCTCGTAAAGTGGAATGTAATCGCTGACGGTGTATGTTTCAGTTACCGTTATGCCATAAGTCTGAAAAATTAATGCTGATGATAATCGATCGAAATGGAAGTGACAAATAATGGCCATAATTTAATCGCCGACGAAATACGTACCTTAAGGTACTCGTTCAATTTATTGTCAGTCGCTGAAGGAACCGTCACGTAGAGGACGACGACTTTATTCCAGGCGTAAGCTCTGAGAAGAGCCACCACGCTTTTTCCAAT
Source organism: Clistopyga incitator (assembly GCA_947507545.1). Taxonomy (NCBI): domain Eukaryota; kingdom Metazoa; phylum Arthropoda; class Insecta; order Hymenoptera; family Ichneumonidae; genus Clistopyga; species Clistopyga incitator. Next base: position 3,447,306 of record OX382174.1, on the reverse strand, counting down.
TTTATTCGTCGAAGGCAACGTCCTGGCGAATGTGTAGTATATCTTCCGGTTGGACACTTCGGGATCTTCGCATTTCTGTAATTCGGCAAAGGGGACATAAATTCAAATGTCAATTCTGAACCAAAAAACAATCAACTTGAGCAGAAAAAAAAGCAGATTCTGCCAAAGAATGTGGATAGTTTCAAATGAAATACAAAAATGAAGATATGCTTATTAAATAGACCTCAATGCCAACAAAAATGTATTTTCACATTTTATTATTATTATTAGGATTTAACTACAATCCAATGTAAAGAAATTCGATATTTCCGTAATTCATTATTAGGAGATTACAGCTTTTTGGAATATCTTCTGAGAGATATGCATTTTTAATATTTTGTTATTACTACGCGAGTATTAAACTTCTGATTCTATGGAAAAATTGACTCTCGGTACAATACAATAATCTTCTTACAAGGAAGCTGTATATTTTTGTGATTCATTGTTGAGGGATTGCAGCTTTTTAAAACATCTTCTGAGAGATATGCTTTTTTAATATATTTTTATTATTACGAGTATTAAACTTTTGATTCTATGGAAAATTTGACTTTCGGTACAATAATCTTCTTATCAGGAAATTGTAGATTTTTCTGATTCATTGTTGAGGGATTGCAGCTTTTTAAAACATCTTCTGAGAGATGTGCTTTTTTAATATTTTTTTATTATTACGAGTATTAAACTTTTGATTCTATGGAAAATTTGACTTTCGGTACAATAATCTTCTTATCAGGAAATTGTAGATTTTTGTGATTTATCGTTGAGGGATTACAGCTTTTTAGAATGAGACTTCTAAAGAGCTGATGTATATCGTGTGTGCGGAGAAAATTTTTGGTTGTGCATAGCAAAGAAAAAAAAAAAGCTCAAGGGAGGGTCTATGGTGTGTAATCCAGAGCGGTCGTTATCGAGATAAAAAAGTCGTTTGAATCGACACTGAAAAACCCGACGACGAGCCGGAGGATTTGATATCCCTCGCCTTTTCATCGTCCGACTTTTCACGAATCCGCCTTGAAATTTTCATCTCGCTCTCGTCCCTTTTCTTCTCGCCCTATTTTTCTCGACCGCGCGGCCAGTTGTGACACAAGATTTTCGTCGTAGAATTATCGTAGTTATATTATCGTCCCCCCGGCCCTTTCCACTTGCTCCTCATCGATTATTCGGTGGAAATTGGGCAGCCCGTCAGAATAGATTGCACACACTGCGAGCCAAGGTTTAATGGAAATGCCCTGAATATTCTGTCGAGCCTTCGCATCGACTCAATTATCACGACGACTATTCCCTAAGAAGGTATTGAAAAAGCGTACTGCCCATGGGACGTGTTGACATTGCCGTTAAACGACGTAACAAGCACAGGTAGATGTCCTCCTTTTTTTATGGAATTTTTTTGTTAATCCTCGATTCACGGATTTCCTGATTTTTTGAAAAATTCTTAACCAATTCAGCCTCCCAATTAACTTGTAAAAATCCAAATAATTTGATAACCCTTCCGAATAATGTATATTTTTGTCACAATTGTCATTTTTATTAATCACTTTTTCCCGCACTTTCCGGTTGATTTTTATCTTACAGTTTTTCATCGCATCGCGAATTGTTCTCAATTTTGTCCGAAGCATGGGACTGAATTAATGTGGAATAAATTTTCAAACGTCTGTGAATAAAGAATATGAAAAAATACGTGGTTAAACATTTTTTGAGGCAGACTTTTTCTTAAGTAGCGAGGAAATCTTCGGTTTAAATCAAAATCAGCTTTGAACCTTGTACAACAACGTGTACAAGAGCGAACAATAACAACAATGATAAGAATGTGGGTCGTAAGGGTGCGATACTATCGTGTTTCAGGAATGTTGTGGCTGAGGGTGAAAGCGGTATATAAAGCATGGAGGCTTCCCAATATATGGCCGGCATCAATCTCCTACGAGAATCGGTGGTGCAAAGCTCCGGCGAAACGATGCGGCAAAGGCAACAACAGATAGGACGACAAAAAGCCGGCAAATTTTTCTCAATTCGCACACGTTCGAGGGACTTACGTATGAGATGAGAGGCAAATTCCACGCGGCGGCGACCAGCGACTCGATTTTGCAAAATACATCGGGACCGATAAAGGCAATCGCTCCGGAATCTTGCATCTCGGTCATAATTCTGATGCTGAGGGCTGCGTGAGAGACTGCATCGTCTCCTCTTCCTGTTGACAATGTCCGCGGGTTAATTAGCTTGTAATTAAGAAGCTTGGAGAGATAATTAAATACACGAAATTTTCAATCAATTCAATTATTTCCGAGCATTCAAATGAAGGGTTTACTTAAAAAAATGATGTGTCGCTGGTTTGTCGATTGCTATACTAATTAAATTTTCTCGAGAAAATATAAATTAACGAATTCGCAATTAATAAAGTTGGAGGGCTAATTACATTGAGAGAAATATATAATTGGCGACACTAAATTCTGCAAATAAGCCAATTCTTTGAGAATATTCAAATGGAGGATTTGTTTTAACCAATCAAATATTTAATTTGATTGTTTTGTTGAATGAAATAACGTTTTTGGTGACTCAACAAAACGTGAAACAGTTTGATGGAATATTTTCAATGAGACTATCCTACAGAAACGTCAAAGTACTTGTTCACATTGCATCAATAATCCTACCTACTAAATTCCAGTATTATTGCCAGTATCATTTGCATACCTATGTCGGCGGCTAAGAATTTCAAGCGTCTTCCGGGTAAGAGATTTGGATCCTCATTAACGGTTGCAATAGCCAGAGGCAACGCGCCGAGGGCAACCTTCAAGAAAATTTGACAAATAAATTCACCTGTAACTATTATTTAACCCCTTCACGGCAGCGACTTTTTCCCACAAAAAAAGAAATTGTTTAAATTCCATCTTCCATCACTTTTCTATACACAAATTAAATTTTAAAAACCTTGTTATTTCTTTTTTTTTTTTTTTTAATAGCTGGTATCATTTTAATTGTAATTTAATAATGAGCCCTTTATCAATATCAACAATTTCTAAATTGTTAATTAAGTAAAGGTACTTCTGCTTAAAAATAGAAACCCTTTATTTTGTCCCACTGAAGCAATTAGTGCCATTTTCACATAAACGTGACGATTGATTGAAAACGAAAGCGACACCTGACTTCTACCGTAGGATCCGAGAAATCCGATCACGATATTTCCTCGATCGGAAATACCGCGTCCAGTTCCGCTTCTGAGATAATTGTACAACAAGCTGTAATCGCGAAAGGATGCATTGGCACTTATGGGACAAGTTTCGTCGTTGTTGAAGTTGGCGCGCACCAGAGAAATTTTTACGATTAAAAAAAAGGACGCGAGAATAAGGATAAAGGGCTGAATGTTGATTTTCGTCGGGTCTCTGGATTTATGAAAATAATTACACTGATTTAATTCGCACAATCGCGGGACAGAGTGCATTCCGCAATTTTCACCGAGCCTCAAGGGAATTTTATTTATTTTTGACGTTCACGGTCACGATGTCAGGGTGTTTCGCGTGACGCGGTAACAATGTCACCGTCGACGATTCTTCTGGCCGCAGGAGCCTCCTCAACAGGCATGTTTCCTCTGCTTCTGCGCCAAGTACACAACTTTTGAAATAGCAAGCGCCGAGGGATCTTGACCCCCTCACCTTCGTTGTCCTTCGTCTAAAGGCCCGCGACGCCGTCACTCCACCCAATCCCCATGAGATCGGACTTTCATAACTCACCTATCGCACATCTACTTGATAAAATTTATTGCACATTCTGGTGGTGATTCGAAGGGAGAGTTTTCAAGTGAGCCCGTTGGTACGGGATTTCGTTTTAAAATTGGGGCTCAGGAATCAACGTTTTGAAGTTAAACGTTCTGGTGGAGAATTCAAGGATCGACAGTCTGGTGGAGAATTCAAGGATCGTCAAAGTCTGGTGAAGTATTCGAGAATCGACAAAGTCTAGTGAAGAATTCGAGAATCGACAAAGTCTGGTGAAAAATTCAAGAATTTACAAACTCTGGCGAAGAATTCAAGAATCGACAAAGTCTAGCGAAGAATTCAAGAATCGACAAGGTCTGGTGAAAAATTCAACAATCTACAAAGTCTGGTGAAGAATTCAAGAATCGACAAAGTCTGGTGAAAAATTCAAGAATTTACAAACTCTGGTGAAAAATTCAACAATCTACAAAGTCTGGTGAAGAATTCAAGAATCGACAAAGTCTGGTGAAAAATTCAAGAATCGACAAAGTCTGGTGAAAAATTCGAGAATTTACAAGCTCTGGCGAAGAATTTGAGAATCGACAAAGTCTAGCGAAGAATTAAAGACTCTCCAAGGTCTGGTGAAAAATTCAACAATCTACAAAGTCTGGTGAAGAATTCAAGAATCTCCAAAGTCTGATGAAGAATTAAAGAATCTCCAAAATCTGATAATGAATTCAAGAATGTTCAAAGTCTGGTGGCGAATTCAATCTGATTCTTCAAATTGCTACCAATGAGAGACTCTTTCATAAAATTTACTGCAAAGGAGTATTTTTAACATTGTTGTTCAAAGCGCTTCCATAAAAGAGAGCTCCGTTTTTCCCAGACGTTTTCGCTGACTTCGTCACGCTTTAAATATTCCTTTGAAAAGTAAACAGTTACAATATACCCTGTTGAGGTGCATTACAGAGCGCCAGCTCTTTTCCATCAGCGGAATGAATAACGCCTCCAGGATCCCTTAAAATTCAATTCCATCTGAGAGCAATTAAATGTCTGGTGCGCGGGAGTATTATTGCGCGGACTGTAGCCAAGTCAATTCTCGTGATTGTTTTTCTTACACTTCGTTCCTCGCATCATATCGATTCTGAGTCGCGACACCGTCTTGATTCCACGTACAGAAAATAGTTATTTGCGAGGCAAATACGTGAAAAGAACATTTTTGGAGCCTGGAATAACACGAGATAAATTGTGTAGATGTTAAGTAAAAAACAATTTGCCAAATAATTAACAAAAATAATACGTTCTCGATGGATAGTCGCGCACAGCAAGTAAACTCGTTAAAAATTAATCAGCCCTAATTATCGTATGCTTAAAAATTCAATTATAAAAGTGTGATTGCCAGTTATTGAGTTGAAAACGTGACGACTAATATTCAAACCTCAACAGCATATCCTTTGACGTTTGTTCTGGTAAATCATTTCTCGCTTTTTAATTAGAACAGCTCTATCACTTTTCAATTACTTTTATGTACTAGTTTCATTCTCCCGATATTCCCACCAACGGAATTGTGAGCTTTCGTTATTATTATAAATATGAATAACAGTTTAATAACTCATATGAAAAAAGAAGTCTTTCAACTCTTTGATATCTGTAAAAAAATTCATTGTCAATGCGATTTTGTTTGATTTTTTTTGCGTTTTCGATATTAAAATAGAATAACCCATTTAGAATAGAATAATCAATAATCCTATATTAAATTCAGGTGTATTTTTGCTTGTGGCAACTTCTGTTTTTGTAAATTCAGAGAAAATCTTGTAAAGTTCATAATATACTCTATATTTTAAGCTCGTTCGAATGATATTATAACATTGCCCCTGTGAAATCGTAGCTACGTGCAACGCTGCTAATCTTGTTGCCTGCTGCGCTGTTAAGTAGGCGCATCCAGCGATCGGATATCTTTATTTCCAGGAGAAACCGGCTTTATCAGCAGCCGGTCTTTCTCGATTTTTAACTTGCGGGCGCGCAGGTGCAGCGATTCGCGACTCGATGTCACCGCAACATTATAAATCAACGGTATGAAGTGTAATACAAGAATTAATGGCCTGATGGTGACCGATGAAACCAAAAAAAAGTATTCAATACAAGCAACTTCATGTAAACCAAAAGATATTCCTGAACTACTCATTTCATTTATAATAAACGATCAAAATAATTCAATTTGATTTACGAAATGTGTATTATTTAAATCAGTCTATTTATTACTTTCAACTTACCTTTAAATAAATTCTCATTTTGGTAGCTTTAAGTAATCAAATTCTTGGAAGAAAAATGTGGAAATGAGGTATTAGAAAAAGGTTGAAACTTTCCAAAACCTTCACAATAAATGCCATAATCACCCGAAGAAGTTTGCAGATTACACTATCGATATCATGTCCCAATTGACCATATTCTGGATTTGCAATGTGAATTAATGTCAGCAAATGCTTCAAAGTATGTGAGATGTCATAACAATTCCTAATTGATCCGGCGATTGAGCTGCCATTGAAATATAGCGAATCCAACGCGTGGTGTAATTACACACGGAACTGCAGTCCATTAAGGTGACGTTTACGTCAAAGAGCCAAACAGTCGAACAATTGGCGAAGAATGGGAATAGAAAAAGTTGAGGAATCGTTGTGGCAGCCGAACGATCGAGGAATATATGTGGATGATCTAACGCTTCTCTTCACAGTTCTATTTACGTGTCCCTCGGATGTTCCTTCGATGAATCATTTTGTACGTCGAGCCCTCGTTGAACCGCCGGAGAAGCTACGTCCGTTCGCTGGTGTTGCTTCTTCTTCTGCTGCTCGAGCGATCATTATTTCGCCGGATAATTCGAGTCTTGTTATGCGTTACGCTCCAAGGAAATCGTAATCAAGATTCGCCGCTATTACGCACGGACTGACGGCTCTGCGTGAGCGAGGATCGAGACTCTCAGAAGAACACGTTGGACGTCTTCACTGCATGGATGCTCACTGTAAACGAGACAGAGGGTTGTGTTAGGCTTCTTCGAGTATTGGCAGCTTCATCGACGCATAAATCAAGCGGAAGAAAAGCGGACTTTATGAACTTGACCTTCCCTAAGTTCATATGCACGCATTTCCTATGAAGAAATAGATATATATATATATATATATATTCATATATAGGGCCTTCCGAATGATTTGAACATTATTGTCTACATTTAGATTTAGAATTAGTTAACTGTAGCAGATCACCTAATAACATGAAGTCATGGGAATTTTTTCGTTTTTCTAAATTATTTTATGGAAAAATATCTAAGCTGGATTGCATTGAAGTTTGCCCAGTTGATAAATGAATGCATGGGATTTTTTTTTTCTAATTTCCTTCTCTCGACGTTTTAGAGATCTTTGAGTATAATTGTGTGAATATGGAGAGGAAAAAATGTATGAGATTAAGGCTTCCTCTATGAAGAAGCAAAAAAAGAAGAGACTGAGAATCGGCTCTTCAGGGAGTCCCTTAACCCCGGTGGTGACTACTTGCGCTTATTATAATTTTGCTTCCTCATGCAGGAAGCTCTGTTTTTTTTTTCTTCTTTTTTTTTTTTTTAAATAATTTAGTGACTCGGCGCACCGGTATTTCTTATTATTTCGAATAAAAGTGAGCTAATATTGCGATCGTTAATCTCCCCGATTTCGAGGTCGTCACAGTTGCACTCAGAGATCGTTGACATTCGCACGAGGATGTTAACTTCCTTCAGCCCCGACTTTTCTTCATGGATTGTTAGCGGATCGTCGAACCACTGCTTCTAGTTATTACGGTCTCGTTATTTTAGTAGTATTCGCACTGATGGACACGTTTCGTCACTGAATACTAAATTAGATTACATTAGCAAGTACCTTTCGTTTTTTTTCCCTCTATCTTTACCATGGCAAATACGTTTTCTTTCTACCAGCAATTTTTTTCATTCAATTTTTATTCCGACGTTTGAAAAATCTATTTTTCAAAAATATTCATATCTTGAACGAGGCTTTAAATAATTCGTCTAATTATTTTAGACAACACGAAAATAACTGCGTAATTAGACAACGTAAATATTAATTTTCGTTTATATTTTTTTCAAGCAACAACATTTGATAACTGTATGGAAATTTAATTGAGGTAGGTCTCCTTTTTTTCTACCAGCAATTTTTTTCATTTAATTTTTATTGCGACGTTTGGAAAATCTATTTTTCAAAAATATTCATATCTTGAACGAGGCTTTAAATAATTCGTCTAATTATTTTAGAGAGCACGAAAATAACTCTATGTAATTAGACAACGTAACTATTTATTTTCGTTTATATTTTTTTCAAGCAACAACATTTTATAACTGTATGGAAATTTAATTGAGGTAGGTCTCGTCAGTGGCAGGTAGTGACGCATAGACAAGTATTATATAGAAGAAGTGAATCATTGACGTGTGTCCACACAATGATGAGTTGACCGTTGTGAGAAAGATGATAAAAAACAAGGTGTTCGGTAAACGCGGCTCCGCAGTTTGTCAGTCTAACGGATTTCGTATATATTTACAGCTATCGTTAATTCCGAAGCTCGATTTGTGGCACGCCAAATCCAAACAATGACATAACAGGATGATTATACGGTCCTTATTATCCGATCCCTTTTCTCGATATCAAACTCTTCCAGACGTAAACGTTAACCACAAATTTTTAATCTCTATTTTCGTATATATTTATTTCGTATATATTTACAGCTATCGTTAATTCCGAAGCTCGATTTGTGGCACGCCAAATCCAAACAATGACATAACAGGATGATTATACGGTCCTTATTATCCGATCCCTTTTCTCGATATCAAACTCTTCCAGACGTAAACGTTGACCACGAATTTTTTAATCTCTATTCTCTCTTTTATCCACGATCTATTTATAAATAAATTTTTTCACGTCGTTGTACAGCAAAAAAATGAGTAACCTCGCCTACAAAACGTTAAATGAAACAGACTGTATTACAAAATTATTTATTCATTGCCTACTCGACGAAATTTCGTGTGTTGTTGTCGCCAAGATCGATAAGCCCTAATTGAGAGGATGACGCATGAGGATGATTTTGCTAAAGTAGGCAGTACCAAAGTGGAGACTGAAAACGATTTGAGAGGATTAACGCGAGAGTTAGGCGCGCGTTAGGAGCTTAACAGAATGTACGGCTGAGCTAACTGATGACGAACGTGCGATATTACACGTGCTCAAGGTTTCCCATCGAGACCTTGAAGATTTTCGCGGTTAAAGATATTCCATTGTCTGCTGTTGGTGTTCTTCGTGTTCGCCGTCGACGAGGAGCACGCCCGGAACAAATAATTGTTCCGATGGACAGCGTAGCTAATCTGCCGATCAATCTCTCGTATAAACGTACACAGCACAACGTAATAGGCGTACATACTTGATAACGGGATAACGCCCTCGTCATAACATTTTCCCGGTCTCTCTTCCTCTCTTCGGCTCGTCTATTCATCGCTGCGCTCCTTCTCCTGGAATATACACACATATATTTAAATATGGATTCACATATCGTGGATATTACTATGTATTACTGCTGGGTAAGCATCGCTGCCCATACGGAAGTGCGAGAATTTATTACACAATATAAGCGTAATTATAAAATTATGATATTCCAGATAGGAGACCTTAGAAGTTGCATATTAAGCGTATTCGTATTATTCGTACACGGAAGAGCTCTTTGGAGATACATTTATTGTTTAGTTTTGGATATTTATTCTTGTGACAACGTCTGAAGTACTTCGCAAGCGCAACATTTTAAGTCGTGAGCTTTTTTTTTTAACTCGATAATTCTGGGAATTATTGAATTGCCGCATTGAAGGATGACAGTTAAATCAGAACCAGAAACAATGTCGAATCTAAAGAACTTGAAGAACTTACTCGACTCAAAGAACCTAATATTTCACATTCGAAATCCTGGGCGTTGGAAGCAAGAGCTATTTATTTACAGAAAATTGTGTGGATCATGGATTTTTTAACTCGATAATTCTGGGAATTATTGAATTGCCTCATTGAAGGACCGGTTAAATCAGAACCAGAAACAATGTCGAATCTAAAGAACTTGAAGAACTTACTCGACTCAAAGAACCTAATATTTCACATTCGAAATCCTGGGCGTTGGAAGCGAGAGCTATTTATTTACAGAAAATTGTGTGGAACATGGATTTTTTAACTCGATAATTCTGGGAATTATTGAATTGCCTCATTGAAGGACCGGTTAAATCAGAACCAGAAACAATGTCGAATCGAAAGAACTTGAAGAACTTGCTCGACTCAAAGAACCTAATATTTCACATTCGAAATCCTGGGCGTTGGAAGCAAGAGCTATTTATTTACAGAAAATTGTGTGGAACATGGATTTTTTCTTTATATTTATTTTTTTTTTCTTGAAAAATCAAATTTTTAAGTGTCAAACTTCCAGTCGTTAGTTCAATTTTGGAGGGATGCAGGAGTAGATTTTTTGATCGATTTTGTGCAGTAAAAGTATTGTGCGAAATTAGTGTCAAAAATTGTGACAAACGTCGTTGTAATATTGTCACTAAAAAATAATATTCGCACGTAAAATTAGTGCCGAATTTGAGGTCGTCTCGATTGCGAAAGCGAAAACTGATTATTGTGCTATAAAATCGCACAGACATGACTACCCCAAGGCTGAACACAGTTGCATCCATACATTTAAATAAGCACAGACATGATTTCTGCTTAGCTTCGACCTTGTGGCTACCGTTATGGTACTTCCGGCTTTAGCTATCGGGATCGCATTAATAATTGGGAACACCGGTGACGTAACTAACGCCTAGTGATAGTCCTGCTTCCGAGCTTAAGACGTGGAGCTCAAAAAAAAATTTTAAAGCCGTACTTTTTATGGTGTAATACTTTTTTTCTGCCAAAAGAACGAAAATAGGATTTCCTTATTAGAAAAAAAAAAAAAAATTCAGATTTGTAAATATAAAATGTTGACAAATTGACCTTGTGTCTAATTCAATGCGACAAAAGTTTTTTTAATTATCCTTTGTTTATGAAGGAATTTTTTAACTCGCGGAAAATTCATTGACAAAATAATGCTAAATGCTGAATTTTGCAGCTCCTGCGCTTATGTCATATGACATCGTTGAATTCTGACATTCCCAAATCCGATATTTAAAAAAGTTCAATTTATTCTCGACGACCGTCTTAACTTTCTTCCTTATCGCAAATCCCGTTGAGCGATAACATGAATCGATCGGCCCGTTCGTCGACGAGAAAGATTCTATGTCATAATGCTAATATCGAGAAATAAATCGGCGAGTAACAAGTGCATATGCTATTCACACTGGTAATAACTGTCGACAGCTTCTCGTTAAATCGCCTACGTTATGGCCGAGCGATAACTCGGGCCCCAATTTCCTCGTGCTTTACAGTTTAGCCTATTTTTCTTATCCATATACAAATGCACTGTAATTATTCACGGCGAGCGGTACAAAAAATAATATCAGACTGAAAAAAAAAAAAAAAAAAAAAAATTGAAAATACATCTTTACCTCTTTTGATCCTTTAATTGATTGATAATTTACAAAAAAGTCACTTGATCTTTTAATTATTAGTCAGAAAATATCTCAACTTTTTTTTTGTCTCCAACATCTCAAATGTCAATCTAAAAACTCTACCGCATAGTGAATACGACCCTTTAATTTTTTTTACTGCGACTAAACCAAAAAGTTGCCCTTACAATATTAATTTTAATCTGGCGGTAAGTTGAATAATTCTTTGCCGAAAAGAAAAAAGAAAATACATCTTGTGTCAATAAACGACTCAATCAAAAATACTTGAAATAAGTTCAAACGTCTGTGTACATGCACATTGTATAAACTCTCGGATGAATGAAGCTAGCGCCGCAAATCCGCAGTGATATGGTTGCCTTCGCAATGTACCACCTAGGCATAATATCCTCGTGATGCTCGCTGAAGAATTTCCCTCTCGTAGGACTATAAGTAAGCTCCGGATGGGCGCTGCTTTTGCGGATGGTTCGCCGGGAGCGCGGCAAAGAGACTATCGAGCCCACGACCGGTTTCCAAGCCAGATAAATAGTTTCAAGCGCATTTCGTTATACGAACGTCGCTCGTTTATATTCATTGAGGGGATCGGGAAGCTCGAGATGAGCCGTGGCATACGAGCGCGCGTTGGTAAGACGACGACGGAGCTCGAGTCAACGAGAGAGGCATTCGCTCTCGCTATGCGCCAGACTGGACGGATTTTTCCTTTGGCAACCCGATCAACTCGATTCGATACCCGCAAGAATTAAAACAAAACCAGATTCAACGATCATTGACTCTCGCTAATTCCTCGGCTATGCAACAGACGCAGTTATGTATTCTCCTGTGCAAAGTTGTTCAGGGAACTTGAAGAAACAGACGTTTTACTATTTTAGTGACGAGATTGGGTTAATATTTGATTAACAATTTTTTCGATCAATTAATAGAGATATTATTGAAAATAATAAAGTGATTTTGCTATTGATTGTTGATATTTTAGGGTTTAAAAAATGTAATAAAATATTTGAGGATATTTTGTCGACAGCGTAACTATTGGATTATGTGTGTTGTGTATAATAATAATAATTTCGGCTGTTTATTAAATTTATTCGAAGCTAAAAGTATTTTTAATGCATTGTTTTTTAAATTGATTTAAACAGGAAAGATCAAAAGGCTCTTAAGTGGTTACACTCGGAAAAATCGTGTTAGACACGGCAAGCTATTTAGTGAAAATTGCTAATTGTTCTTGCAGGCAACTATTTACATACTCGCATACAATGGTGCGCATTAGCATGTATCTTGTGTATAATAATAATAATTTCGGCGGTTTATGACATTTATTCGAAGCAAAAAGTATTTTTAATGCATCGTTTTTTAAATTGATTTAAACAAGAAAGATATAAAGGCTCTTAAGTGGTTACACTCGGAAAAATCGTGTTAGACATGGCAAGCTATTTAGTGAAAATTGCTAATTGTTCTTGCAGGCAACTATTTACATACTCGCATATAATGGCGCGCATTAGCATGTATCTGCATATCAAAATAGTTGCATCAACGAACTTCGCTTAATTTGACTGCAACTATTTATCCGTTATCGCAATTACCTTCAAATCGATGCCATGGTTCAATCTATTCCGTCGATCGACAAAATTTGTTTCTTCGTTCCGAGCCCTGAAAAATCCGAGAAAAATCATGAAGCTTAAGCGATCTTATATATCATTAATTAAATTTCGCTGTTGATCTAACATCCACTCAAGAAAAAAAAACCAAACACTTTTCTTGTTGTGAATTCCTTATTTTTAATGACCAATCATCCCCACCCCCGCACCGCGAGAAATAAACTCTAGACTTCCCCGGAACCCTTTCGATTTTTCCATCAATACTCGAAATCGATATCGCGAACGGTAATCGAAAAGGAGAATTTATTAGGCGCGCGGTTTGACATCGTTGGATAAAACAGTTATACTTGGCACACATTCTTGGAAAGGTCGGTGCAAATTCGTGACTGAGTGTCGTCGATACCGTCGCAAGCAAGAGATGATATATCAATATTTTTATCTCACGAAAAGATAATTAAAGGCGCGTCGATAAAAGCCTTAACTTTCGATCGATGATTAAACACACACACACACACACGATTGTAGAATATTATCAATATTCTAATTGACATGCCGAATCGAATACGAAGAGACACGAATTCGACGATCTTGGCGAGCGATAATCGTGCGCTCAAGCGAGACAAGGAAATAGCATATCAAAAGATATACTTACGCGACAGGTTGGCGCCATAGAAAAAAAAAAAAAAAAAAAGAGGCGCCCATCGAATCGATCAGATGGGTGAGCATCAGGTGGTCGGATGATTTGGTGAATCGTCGCGGAGCTCGCATTGGGAATCGCTATCGCCCATCTAACGTTCTCCGCCAGTGCGAATTCATTGACACACATAGAAATTTGGGCTACGGGTTTGCGGCTGGATCGGGGCCAAATCCCATTCTTACGGTACTTTATCGATGTCCTCCTCCGCGCCACATCCTACGCTGCATATCGTAATAGGTCGATACATCGTGGATCAAGGAGCCAATCGATATTACCAAATTGTGTCGTCTTCGACGTCAATGAACCCGCTTCCAGATATTTTTGGTAACCGGCAACTCCAACTATTTATCTCACGCCCCGAACAATGGTATCGAGGTCCTCAATATTTTCCTGTAGAAATTAATAAACGATATTAATAATAGGCTATCGTTTTTTTTTTTTCGAAGACATTCGCCATATTAACGCTATGATTTCGCTAACAACATTAACAATGAGATTAACTTAACACAAAACATTTTATTAGAATTGTCAAAGCCTAAAATATCAATAGCCATGTCAATATCAATGTCAATAGCGGTGTCAAAATCAGTAGTAATATCAATATCAATAAGAATATCAATAGCGAATTCGTCACAAAGTCTTATCCAAGTTTTCCCTAATATTTGGCGCTAGGGTTTACGGCTTCAGAGTAGCGAAAAGTTTTCATGAAGTTTTCATTTGACATATGAGAAGAAATAAAATCAGTAACAGCCTATCACAATAGCGCATTGGTCCTCAATATTTTCCTGTAGAAATTAATAAACGATATTAATAATAGGCTATCGTTTTTTTTTTTTCGAAGACATTCGCCATATTAACGCTATGATTTCGTTAACAACATTAACAATGAGATTAACTTAACACAAAACATTTTATTAGAATTGTCAAAGCCTAAAATATCAATAGCCATGTCAATATCAATGTCAATAGCGGTGTCAAAATCAGTAGTAATATCAATATCAATAAGAATATCAATAGCGAATTCGTCACAAAGTCTTATCCAAGTTTTCCCTAATATTTAGCGCTAGGGTTTACGGCTTCAGAGTAGCGAAAAGTTTTCATGAAGTTTTCATTTGACATATGAGAAGAAATAAAATCAGTAACAGGCTGTCACGATAGCGCATTGTGAGTCGGACACTTTGTTACAACCTTCGGGCCGAAGGACAGAATGTAGAAAAAAAGAAAAGAAAAAATGGGAGGAAAAATGTGCAGGGTTCCATGGTGGATATAAACGTTTCTGTGATGCACTGCACGCGCCGCGGTATGCACAATAGTATGTACGTCTGCGTTTATCTCCACATAAAATAGACAAAGATAAAGCTTCGCGCTGCGAATATTACTACGATCCTTGTGCCAATTGTCGGAGTCCCGCGCTCCTGTCAGTCACTCGCGATTATCGCTATCTTCTCGTACTTCATAATAACGTAACGCAAAATCATATGGAATGTCCGAAGAGGGTGCCTCGTCTTTAAGTCTTTTATTTATCCCGGCCCGATATTCTCAAGATTACGATAACGCGCTGAAATAACTATTTTAACGCGTCTCGTAGCTGTCATTTTTATTTTCACAAACCTACTGATTTTTCGCGAATTCGAAACTGACATACGAAGTGGGACAAAAAAAAATTGGACCCAAATTTTCGTTCGATCTCAAGCCTATCATTATTTTCAAAGGGAAATTGAATTTTCGGAAAACTTCGTATATTTTTTTTATTTTCTATTGTCAAATAATTCTAATTTCCATACATTTTTTATCTGCTTCATAAATAATTCATAATTATCTCAGAATCCCAGCGTTTTAACGTTTGTCAAATTAATTAATCACAATCCATTATTCAGATAAATGAATAAATAAATAAATCCCGTTGATAAGTTTTTCAATTAATGCCGGGATCGATGAAAATGCAATTGGAAATGAGGTTGAACGAACGCGTCTCGGGGATATATGTTTAGGCACGACGGAAGTCGTTTTGTTTCTCCCGGTAATAATTACGCAATCGGTGGTCCCAATTGTTCGCGTTTAATTATGATAATTTTCGTGGGCGGCAGTGACGAAAATTCGAGGTATGTCCGCCCGACAATCCGGATGGAAATATCGAGCCATTCCGAAATGCTGATGCTGTACGACATATATATTTAACATAAGTTAACGGTCCGACACAATCGATGGGTTTTCGCGAGCGCCGCGCGCTCAAATCTTCGCCGCGGACGACCGCAAGCAATAACAACAGCTGGACGTGAGGGCGCGCGCGACTCGTTGTATCGATAAGCAAACACGAGCTCGGATTCTCTCCTCCTCTCCGTTGCCTCTTTAGAATTCACGATCGTCCTGGAAGCTCGCTACTCCCAATGACGCACTACACCCAATTCCATTGCCAAGAATTTGTACCGACGGCGAACCGTTACGATCCATCATATTTCATTTCCCATTCTCCGGATCCTATTACAACGCCGATTAATAATACGATAGAGTTTGTAGGAATGTAACGGGTCCGATGAATCGAAAGCGTTAAATACTGAATTTCTTTATGGGCGGAAAATTCCCGAAGGGAGTGAAAATAATTGGGCTTTGTGTAATAGCGAAGTTGTAAAAGGTTGCTATTACAACTCCGATTAATAATACGATCGATTTTGTAGGAATGTAACGGGTCCGATGAATCGAAAGCGTTAAATACTGAATTTCTTTATGGGCGGAAAATTCCCGAAGGGAGTGAAAATAATTGGGCTTTGTGTAATAGCGAAGTTGTAAAAGGTTGCTATTACAACTCCGATTAATAGTACGATAGATTTTGTAGGAATGTAACGGGTCCGATGGATCGAAAGCGTTAAATGCTGAATTTCTTTATAGGCGGAAAATTCCCGAAGGGAGTGAAAATAATTGGGCTTTGTGTAATAGCGAAGTTGTAAAGGGTTGCAGATTTTTGAGGAGAAGGTACTCGAGGTAATTGTTAATAATGTGATTTTTATACCGATACCGTTATTATTGACATTTAAATAGAAATTTTAGCCAAAGACTACAGGATTTAATAACCTCACAATTGTATATGAGGTTATTAAATCCTTTACACTTTTGAAATTATTATTTTTTTTTAACAAAAAGTAGCTTTACGTTTAATGGTAATTTGGTTTGCAGAAGGAATGTTCATCTTGATTGGAAATAAGTGTAACAAAAGTTAGAGCGTAGCAAAAAGCGTGAGAAGATCGAGTGGAGGTTGACTGCAGAGACAATCGATGATAAAGTGCGTTAGTTCCGTTTGTCGTTAGGTTCCCGATGATGCTAATCGACGCGATCCGTTATTCCCCTGTGTTACTCATTGCTTGTATTTTATTTTTAATGCCACTTGGCTCGTCCGTGAAGCAGTCGTCCCGGGTATTTGCATATCGCACAAAAGTCCACGAGTTTATTTGCTCGGCTCAGCTCGAGGAACGTGCAGCGGAGCATCCGCAGCTACTTGAATTTCGATACCATTAGCTGTCCCGCGCTACCCTCGTTCGCGCTGATGGCATATCCTTTCCCGCCAGTCACAAAAACGAAATATTCAATGTGCCACCGCGCCCGGCCTTGTATCTCTAATTAAAAGCTATGCTAATTGAAAGTGGCGCTAAGAGCCGGTTCAAGAAGGAAGACATTTATTAGCACGTTACTCGTGGGGCAATCGAGAGATTGGCCAGCAATAGCAATATTAAAAACAATACATTTTTCAATGCACTCACAGCTTTTGTGCAGTCTTGTATATGTAATTAAAAGCTACGCTAATTAAAAATTAAAAAAAGGGATTTATTAGCGCCTCGCCCTTAAGGCATCCCCGGTTGATTAGCCGGCAATAGGAATATCAAATAGTTTTAAGAAACTATATATTTTTTATGCACTCACGTGCAGCCTTGTATCTCTAATTAAAAGGTATGCTAATTAGAATTGGCGCTAAGAGCCAATTTAAGGGGGAAGACAATTATTAGTATGTTGCTCGTGGGGCGATCGAGAGATTGGCCGGCAATAGCAATATCAAAAGCGATATCAAATGGTTTGAAAAAACAATACATTTTTTATGCACTCACGTGCAGCCTTGTATCTCTAATTACAAACTATGCTAATGAGAATTGGCGCTAAGAGTCGATTCACGGAGGAAGACATTTATTAGCACGTTGCTCGTGGGGCAGTCGAGAGATTGGCCAGCAATAGAAATATTAAAAACAATACATTTTTCAATGCACTCACAGCTTTTGTGCAGTCTTGTATATGTAATTAAAAGCTACGCTAATTAAAAATTAAAAAAAGGGATTTATTAGCGCCTCGCCCTTAAGGCATCCCCGGTTGATTAGCCGGCAATAGCAATATCAAATAGTTTTAAGAAGCTATATATTTTTTATGCACTCACGTGCACCCTTGTATCTCTAATTAAAAGGTATGCTAATTAGAATTGACGCTAAGAGCCAATTTAAGGGTGAAGACAATTATTAGTATGTTGCTCGTGGGGCGATCGAGAGATTGGCTGGCAATAGCAATATCAAAAGCGATATCAAATGGTTTGAAAAAACAATACATTTTTTGTGCACTCACGTGCAGCCTTGTATCTCTAATTAAAAGGTATGCTAATTAGAATTGGCGCTAAGAGCCAATTTAAGGGGGAAGACAATTATTAGTATATTGCTCGTGGGGCGATCGAGAGATTGGTCGGCAATAGCAATATCAAATGGTTTGAAAAAACAATACATTTTTCATGCCCTGACATGCAGCCTTGCATCTCTAATTAAAAACTATGCTAATGAGAATTGGCGCTAAGAGTCGATTCACGGAGGAAGACATTTATTAGCACGTTGCTCGTGGGGCAGTCGAGAGATTGGCCAGCAATAGCAATATTAAAAACAATACATTTTTCAATGCACTCACAGCTTTTGTGCAGTCTTGTATATCTAATTAAAAGCTAATTGAAAGTGGCGCTAAGAGCCGCGTTCGAGGAGGGATTTCTCAGCGCATTGCCCCTAGGGCAACCAAATGATTGGCCAGTCTCCGTGCTACGCAAACACCGAAGCTGCTGCGAGCGTGGATTTTTCGTGCGGCACTCCCGAAAAAACATTTATTTTATTCGTACTTCCTCAGGCGATAGTCTCCAGAGACACATACTTAAATATCTCTAGTCACGTTCGCAAGAAACACGAGATCCCGTTACTTCAATCATAGTGGATGTAATAATCATTGGGATAAAATAAAAAAATCTTTTCTTTCCCGGGGATAATTGTGCATTTGAATCTGGGGCCGCGAGCTTCGGCTAGCGGTAAACCATAGTAATTAGTTGTACGCCGATCAGAACTTTGACGGCCTGTGCGAAGATCCCTCGGGACGTGTGAAGATTTATCACCTTTTTTTCGACGCCCAAATTGCCAGAGTGCCGTGAACCGCGGAGGGATTTTGTGACCGCCTCCTGCGAGAATAAGTCATTACTCCCTTCGTGGTACATGCGTTTAATCACTTCTGCAGAATTGTCGACATGGATTCTTATCACACTGTTGTACATGATTTTTACTTTTTCTTGCAATACAAACTTTGGCTTATTTTTACTGGCAGTTAAATTGGAAGCATTCAGATTTTTTTTTGCGCAGTAAATCTTGATATAATTGTGGGAATTGATGGGAAAATACTTTATATTTTGTATACCGCTTTATCTAAAATTGAATTATTGGAATTTAAAGAAATTGAATGATTTAAAAATGGAAATATTGAAATGTTGAACTGATTCTATGTCGAAATATCGGAAAATGTTCTGCGGGCTAATTGCAATGTCCCGAGCTATTTAACGCTTGATTAAATTTTTCTAATGGCAAAAAGCGAAAATATCTTCTTAGCCACGACGAAATGTCGTTCACCCCTCATGGTGGTCACGAGCGATCCTCGAGAATGCATCGACTACCCAGCCTCCTATGATACCGAACATTTTTCTCATCTCCCGTCAAGAGATATAAATTTTCGCTCGATCTCGTTGCGTATCATCGCAATTTTGCACTGCGGGCGCGCTGCATACCTCGGTGTACCAGTGCACGCGACGCGTTCACTCACTAACGATCTTGTTTCTCCTTTCTCAGCGGCAGCTCTTTCTGTCTTTCTGCCTCTTATTTATTTCGTATTTCCAGCTCGCTTTCGTTTGACTTTTTGCTAAAAACGATCAGTATATTATCTTCCACAGCACGCGGAGCCAGAATACAGAGGAGGAAAAACGAGAGAATGCACCGGATGATTATTCGGTACGACATTAAAGCTGTAATTACAATTTTTCAATTTGTAATGTAGCAATAGAACAATTTTTTAATTTTTCAACTTCACTATTTTCTAAGGTTTAAAAAAAATAGCTTAACAATTTCGTAACTGTATTGTGACTAAAATTAGCCCTCAAGTGCCTTTTTCTGTCCGTCAGCTCATTATTTATTTCATTTTTTCATTTGGCCTTTTGGACTTTTTGTTTAAAACGTTCCGTATATTATATCCCATAGCACGAGGATCCGAAATATAGGAGAGGGGAAACGAGACGAGGCACTGGATGATAATTCAGTACCATGTGTCTTGTAACACCGGTTATAGGCACCAACGCGAGCGGAGATCGGCGTTCATGAACGTATGAGCTGGTCGCGGGTTGCATGTGCAACATTCACCACCGTCACTCGGTATCAGCGGGTTATTTATAGCACGCGCCGCGCATGAAGACCGAAGTTTGGTGCAAGGCCGCGCATTGCCGCCTCCAAGATCAAGGCTCTCCGGAGTATTTATCCCATGAGCTCTTTTATCGCTCTTCATTAGGACGACGGCCCTCGATGTAGGCTACGACGGCGATGATTATACAGGGGAGAGACTTAACGTGGGGCACAATGAGCCACTGTTTTTCCGTACGCCTCTGCAGCTTTCAATCGAAGAATTCCCAAGCCTAAACGCAAATTCTTTTCGCCGGCTTTTCCACTTCCAATTCGCCACATTTATGGCCAATTCGAAAAACGCCAATAAATTCAGTTAGCTTTTTGGTTCCACTGCAGGTCCTTTCAATTTGCGCCAACTGTTGATTCCAATTCATCTTCATTATCTAATAGAAAGAACAAAAATTATTAATAAAAGTACACGAAGATTCTGAAAGCAAATAAAATATGTCTTTAAAAAGTGCAATGCATTCGATAACTTTTATTTTCACGTGGCTGTAATATCAGCAATATGGTTTACTAGATTTTTATTTCTGTATCAAGAAATTCTTACGTTTCTAATGAAATTCCCGGAGTGTATAACTCGCCGTGGATAACTGTTTCATAAATTAATAAATGATAATTTGGCGGAAAATCGGCGTGACTCACTGGGTCTTGTGGCTGATTGTGGTTCGCTCTTCAGTAACAAGTGGCACGTAACAACCTGTTGTCACTGACGTTGCTAAAGCTCAACGTGCATTTCCGTCGGATCTTCGGAGCGATCTTCGCCGAGGCTAATCCCTTCATCCATCTCGAAACCACAGGCAGCATTCATCAGCCCCGTGGTCGCAACCAGCAACCACCGACAACCATGTCGCGAGTCCTTCCATGGGAGGGGAAACTATTATGGGATTACCGGGAGGATAATGAGCTTTCCTCGCTCCCTGCTCTCCACGCTTATACCTTCTGCACGCATAAAGACATCTACACCTGTGCGAGCTGTACGCGCGGAACGTTGTAAAATTTTAACGAGCTACTAAACCATCGAGAAATCGAAAGCACTCGTTTACATTCGCCGCGACCGACGAAAACAAGCTCTACATCAAACAACTCCATCGTAATTGATTATTCCTCATATTCCAATGACAAAGGGACTCCACTTTCCTTGTTATTTTCGTCGTTTGGAATTTCTTCATTTCTCGTCGTCTGGAAAAACAAATATATTAGTGATTGATTCAAATATATCGATTGATTCAAAAATGAGTACGTGGAAAAAAATTTCCGTCCGTGATCGCTTTTTTTATGGAAAAAAAAAATGTAATTTATCCCGTATCGATAATCGATAAAATCGATACACGAACATTTTTCCCGATATCTTTGTGTGTGTGTGTGCGTGTGTTTTGAAAATTACAAATTTAACAATATAAGAAAAATTACTAGTTCGCATAAAAATTTTAGCTGCTAAATTTAATAAAAATTCCCTGCCAAATCTAATCACCGAAAAATCCATAAAACCGGTAATCGTTCAGTCGTTGATAAATCGAGCATCGCATGCCCTTTCGGTAAAAATTTCACGCCCGTCAATTAAGTTCCAAGTGCCATGTACCCGCCAAGTGACATGCAAAAAAACGATCCTGTATTCCCGAAGACATTTATAAATTCACGGATAAATTCCGTATGCCGCACGCAAAAACCGCCTTGGATTTACACAAGCCTTACGACTTTGGCTCCCGTGCTTTTCGCACACACATACACACACACACACGCACACACACACCACCATACAACAAATACACACACATTATTTGAAAAATTTCTCGAGCCACATTATATAGCAACCGCACGGGGTGGCCATAATCGTCGTCCTGTCATCGAGTCTCCAGCAAGGGCGGCTCGCAAACTCCATTTTTCGCTTTCAGGGACAAGCGACGTTTATGGCCGGGAGGAGGGGAGCCGCGGAGAGACATGAGAAACGGTCCATTGTCCTCTTCTGCGGTATAATACGCGACCGAGTGTCTCTTCTATCTAGCAAGAGGGATGCGAGTGGCGTCGGTAGCTCGCGAGCGTAGAACAACGCGTAGTAAACGACGTACACGTGGAATTTCAGTTGAAGTATACATCGAGTATATCCTATAGGCCCTATAAGCTCGCGCACTACTATAACATTCGCCAGTGGACATCGCAATGAAGAGAAAGAAGAAGAAGAAGAAAAAGAGAAATAAAAAAAAGGGCGGTGTGAAAGACACCTTCCCGTGGGATCGCTCGTTATCCAGGAACTCGTGAGAGGCGACACCGACGCTCGGTAATAGCAACAGCAGCGCCACCGTGCGCGTCGATTAAAAATTACGTAAAAATTTTCGTACACGACGCTGAGCGGCGATTGGATAGGCGATGCTCGTTGATTATACGTGCGGGAGAGGTTGCGAGGAGCTCGCAACCCTACCGGGTTTATTCCTTAAGGATCTTCCATCGCGATCTGCCTATACGTACCTAATACCTCGACGGCTCTTCTCCTCACCGTATCCCCCCCTCCTCCTCCTCCTCCTCCTCCTCCTCCTCCTCCTCCTCCTCCTCCTCCTCCTCCTCCTCCTCCTCCTCCTCCTCCTAGCCACGTATGTACATACCTGTACGCAGTAATTTCTCGGTTGTACCACGTTTTACACCATTGGACAAGACCCACGCTGGGGTTCGTTCAACTTGTGCCCTACGCTTTAGGTAACTGGTTTCCAATTTTTGTCGTCGCTTTTCTAACTTCCTTATCGCGCCAGTTATTCCTCTTGTGATACCGTGTATGTATTTGTGTATGTAGGTTTGGTTTTATTAGGGATGCGGTGGATATGCGGGAAATGCGTTTTAAATGTGACGGACATAAAACGGAAGTGGGGGCATCAATTCTTTTTTTGTTTTGGTCTTCTAACTTCCTTATTGCACCAGTTCTTCCTCTTGTAAATTTGTATATGTTTGCATGTATGTATTTGTGTATGTCTGTTTGATTTTGTTAGTGATGTAGTGGATAGATGGGAAATGCAATTTAATTCTAATGAATATAAAACAGCGATGTTGTATTTTTTTTTTTTTTAAGGAAATTGGAAGTTTGGAAAAACATGTATAAAGTTGTGATTATGCATTTGCCAATTATATTTGGAAATAGTGGTCGTGAAAAAAGTGGAATAACTTGCATTTTCATTCGTGATGCGTCCGAGTTTTTTTGGTGTACAGCATAAATGAGCGATTGCTGAAGCTGTCGCAAAGCCCGGCGGCGTTATAGGTCGCTGGCCCCGGGATTTAGCCTCTTCGGTATACAGAAGCGGCGCCGCGCGGACCTTTCGATCGCGACAAACGGGTCCAAGCAGATTCTAGGAATCAAAAAGAGTCATCCACCTTAATTCCCGCAGCCTTGCCCCGTATACCAGCGTTGACTTATATATTGTAAGTCACTTATTTATTGCGGACTACGAGTCAATTTCAGGGCCTTACGGTCATTAAGCGACGCGATGAATTCTCCACATTGGGTAAGAAGATAAGCTTCAAATATATGTACTGTGTTTTAATACGCACATTCCGTGCCGTTTTAATAACTTTGTCATAAAATTATTCATATTTTTCCATTCGGAACAGAATATATTTTTCACCTTCAAAAGAATTAAATGTTAGGATGTTCAGATTTTTTTTTTTAACTTCCAGGTAAAAGAGAAGAATATGACCATTTTGCCCCATCCTCCGTCAAATGCATTGGCTGCACGAAACCCCGAAGAAGTGCCGTCCTGTATACACAAAAAAAAAACACCACGAAAATGCAATTGCGAATGAATGGTCAGTGTGTGTGTGTGGGAGTTGATTCAAAGGTTGTAAGTGGCCGAATGCTGGGCTCACGAAAAGTGGAGGTGGGAATTGAAAGGAGCCAATTCTGCAGTTTCTAATCCTACATACCATCGCATCAACTGCATCGCATAAAAATCGATAGCCCCGTATTTCATTTCCCAAATTAAATTTTCCCATTTAGTACACCTGAATTTTTCAAAAACCTCCAACTAAGAAAAATCTATTTTGCCCCACACTCTCTCAACTGCCTCAACCAAACCGCGAACAGGTCTTAATCGCGTGCCCTTCAACCACAAAAACAAAACAAAAAAAAAAAACCTCCCGTATAAAAATGCAATTGCGAATAAAGGGCGCGTGTGTCTAAATCAATAATTCCATTTTGCCCACCCTCTCTCAACTGCATCAATCAAACCCCGAACAAGTCTTAATCGCGTGTCTTTTATCCACAGGAAACAAAACAACAACAACGAAACCCCCACCCCCGCCGAAAATACAATTGCTCACGAAGGACGCGTGTGTGTGGGAGTGATTGAAAGGTGGCAAGTCCCCCGGACGATCGAGGGGTTGAAAGGAGCTTCTTGGGACGGGCACGTAATGTGTAACACAGGCAAGAGCACCGGCATCGAGGATGTAATGATGAGGAGAGTGTTGTGTCCCCTTCCAGCAGCACAGCACCTTTCACGATTCACGATCCACCATCCACCATTGAACGAGCACTCTCGCGCGCAATTCTCTCTTTCTCTCGCGGGCGAAGAGAGGCTCTACTCGTGAGCACACCGCACCTCCGATGAGAGCGTATGTGCGTACCTATAGCGGAAACATATACACACGATCTTGTCGTTACCGCCGCTACACACTCTCACACATCAATTCAAGAGCGAACTCTTGGCCAAGTCTTTATAAGTAGGAGCCATCCGCGTCCGGAGGACTTACTCCCTCTCGAGACGTGCCACGATCCAAGACCGATTTCCACAAATATACACAGTACCACGCGCGGCGAACTCGTCCACTGTGCTAAGCTCGCTCTAGCTTCGAAGTTAAGCGCCTCGTCGACCCAGGACGACGAAACGGTTTTTCTTTTTTTTTTTTTCGCTCGTTTTGCTGCGAATATATCATTTGATATACGAATCTACCGCGGGTATATTGTCTACGGCTTAAGTGCAGTGCGAGAAAAGAGCCCCGAAGTCTCCACGTCGTCGGCGACGGCGGAGACTCGTCGTAAATTAAGTCATCAGAGGTAAGTCGATGTCTTCGACGATTTTTCCGAATTTATTACTCCCGCGCTTTTTCTTTGACCAAGATTATCCTGATTCCGCGGGAATTAGCAGTTGTGTTTTTCATCTTATGTGGCTTTTTTTTTTTTCGTGGGATTAAGAAATTAGTGGACGAGAATATTTGGGATTTTTTATGAGTGTTTTGATGATATTTTTACTTTCGATCTGGTAACTGAATTTTGTTTTTTCTTCGCTTTGGAAATAATTGAATAATATTTTTTGATAGTCGAAGTTTTGTAATGTTTATTTCGAATAGTGCGAAATGTTTGAGACATTCTTCGTCTCCCGTGGCAATGAGTTTTGGGTGTTAAACGGTTTTCGAAATGGATATTTACTACATTATTTTGATTTAAAAATTTCCGCAACTTAAACATTTTTTTTTTTTCTATGGGAAAATCTTCAGTGTGATTTTCACGTGGGAACTGACATAACAGTTGATGTTTATTCCTTGCATATTTTTTTTACACTTTTTTTTTGGTGAAAAATATAGCGATAATTGCTATGACAGCATGAAACACTTTTTTGACATGGGAAATTACATAACTCTTGACATAAATTTTTTTTCTGTGGAAAAAAAATTATTTAGAAAATATGGGATCGAAAAAATGAATCCGAAGGAATAATTACAATTACAGCGACAGCACGAAACACTTTTTTGCCAGTCTCTTTGCTTTTCGATTAACGTGTGAGGTTGACGAATTTTTATGAGCCACTGAGCATTCGAGGCCCGTCTCGTATGCATCATTAGAGGCGCGCGCGAGCATTTAATTTTGGTCGACTTATATTCGATGGTCGTCGGACGAGGCATCGCAAACTACACGAGTGACAGCACGCGTTAGCGCCTCATATTATCCTTGACGTTGAACGAGCGGCTCGACTCATCGCCTAACGTCTGTTTTATCGTGTGCTGCATCGCAAGCTTCATTTTTGTGAGCATCCTGCTTACATTCTCTCACGCAATTTGCATTACCGAATTCCACATTGATAAAAACGTCAAAATATCGACGAATTTGGAATGCTAATTAAGCCAAATTCAATAATTATACATTTTGGAATTCATTAGGCGAATGAAAACTTCTGAGGTTCAGTAATCTGAATGATTTTTTCTCAAAGTCAACCTGTAATTTTAAAAACACAAATTTATGTGCAAAAATTATCATAACGATACTCCGTAGTGCTAAAAAATTGCCGGAACTTTTGAGTGAATGAAAAAAAAAAAATGTATTCCAAGTTTTATGAAAAATGGTGAAAAATAAAAAGTACAAATGCTTCGTTATTCGTTCAGTTTTCAAATAAATACGATAATTAATTTTCTGATAAATCGATGGAAGATTAAAAATATTAATTCGTCCCGATTTATGTAATTGAAAAAAAAAAAAAAAATCAAGATCTTCATGGAAAATTTGTAAATTAATAAGAGTTTAATAGTGGGATAAATGTTTGTCCATGGTTTCATGTGAGAATTTTCGTCTCGATAAAGTGACACGATCTTGGGACTCAAGAAAATGTGTGGAATTTGTTGCGCGACTCTAAAACTCGTAGACTCTCGTCGGCGGAGTGAGTTGTCAGGAATGCATGAAATTGAGATGATTTATCTTGAGGGAAGTCATTGCATAATTATACCTGCATAAGTATCGATAGTGTCACTTGAGGCGACATTTAATTAAACGTGTCGCATAAATCTGACAGCGAGTGAAAAGGGCCAAGATTAATCTCAAGCCAAACGTGTTAATTTTAAGTGCGCGAGGAATTCGTCCCGAAATATTAAATCATCCTCTTATTTTTATATCTCAATTTTACATCCTGTCCTACTAAATTCTCCATATCCCAAAAAATCGCCTCAAATATACATTTTTTAAATTCACACTCTTCAAAAATGTAAATGAAATTAATAAAATCAATTCCATTAAAAAACCCGCCAATAAGAAAATCCCATTTTCCGCCACTACATTCCAATCCAATTTCATTGTCGTAATTCGTCAAACAAAATAACGAACCACGAAATAATTGCGATACCTTCATTGACATTATACCCAAGCATCGCCACAATTTTATCAACACAACTTCAAAATCAATCGCGACACGCGCATGAAACTTCCGAGTCCCTCGAAAGAATGCGTGAATCCGCAAGAGGGCGTGCATAATCCTCCAGCCTCCATACGCAGCCCAAAAGGGGATTTAATCCAAATTACCCAATTAAATCCGCGCGCGTAATCGCGCCTCAGTCTCGGAGCCGTCAGTCAGGAACGAGGAATCCTTCAGAACCATGAGGCACAAAGCAGCGCCAGCGAAAATCGCGACCATAAAAGGTCGATCCACAGCGCGGAGTCCCTCGGCAGTCCGTTCGATTGGCCACTGCGCGATTCGTCATCGACTAAATCCCGTGCCCGAGAAATTCCATTACATCCAAAAGTGCAGTGATATAATTATCCGGTCGGAAGATCGACACCTGTTGAGCGCACCTGTGAAGTCTTCCAATCCTCCGCTCGGTGCATGACAGTGCCATTGGCCATTGTGCGTAAAGCTTAGTACGAGAAATCCTCGGAAGCGTCGTCGCGGTGCTTGTACTTGGATAAACAAGAGTGTTCGCCTCGCCGAGGGCGAACGTCATCCTATCAGCGCTCGTGGAGAGTAGAGTTGAAGAGCCGCGCGTCTAAGAAATAGTATATATATACAGCGCGGGATCAAGCAACCGCGAGAGGAGCTCGTAATCGCTTACCGAACGAGCCTTGAACCTCCCTCCGCTTTTCTGTTGCTGCTGCTGCTGCTGCTAAAGCTGTTGTGGCTGACGCGACATCGACTGCACGGACGAGCGAGCGAGCAAGAGCGGAACTTCCACCGCTATAGCTATGCTTTGTGGTATAATAGCGCTGTGATATCGAAGACAGCGAGAAGCTCGCGAGCGCGAAATGAGTAGGCGAAGAGAAAATGATTTCCGTCGAAGCCGCTGACGGTGTGTGTACACCGTAGGACTCGCGAAATAAGATAAAATAAGCGGATTTATCGCAGCACAGGTGAGCGGAGGAAAATACGAAGGAAAAGGGGCGCAAAGGGAGAGCGGCACGTATGTGCAATTTACAAGTATATATGCCTTTAATTGCACGGATGAGCTTGGCGCAATAAACTGCAGGGGCAGAGCGTCGGAGGGCCGCGGGGGGAGGGGGGGGGGCACACCGGGAGCGAGGAGAGACACAGAGTGGGACATACGTGGGTAACAGGTGTCCTCGCCAGGATAAAATGGACTGCGGGGCAAAATGGCCACTGGGTTTATCGAAATATCGATTTCACTTTGTTTTTTTTTTTTTCTATGAAATTTTGGGAAAAGGGAAAAATAAAGAGACACAATCATGCCTCGAGAAAAATGACACGCAATGAAATGGTACCTCAAAAAAATGATACACGATAAAATCATAGATCAAAAAAACTAATAATTGTATTTTCTAAGAACGATTGAGCATTTTGCGCGAATTAGCGATTTTTTCAAAAGTGACCATTTTTCCCCGGGGCTCGTTTTGCCCCGACGTACCCTATGCGTGTAGGGGCTGCAGGCGAGGATCGAGCCGCGACTCTAGCCGTCGGACGTTCCGCGGTGTGTGTTGATCAAGCCGAGAGGTAGTCGGCCGCACAAAGTTGCGCTCGCACGGACGACCTTGCCAAGTGAGCCTTGCAAGGCTACGTATGTACAGGCATACCTTCCATACAGTCGGAGAGGACTCTCTCGGTGCACACAACGAGCCGCGCTGGCTATTATAATAGCACCCGTTGCTACTTCGCTCTGCACATCTCCTTCTTCGCTCTATCCGCGTGACTCTTTTTCTTTCTTTCCATACGCCCCGCAACGATACGTGCCGCGTACTCGGGCTGCGTGAACGAGATGGTCAGGGAAAGAGCATACCGCGGCGCCAAAGTGGTCCTTATCCGCTACGCCGAGTCGATTAGATGACGCGGATTCTCGACGAGCAAAGCGAAACATGTACAAGAGAAATATACACTGGCCTCATCGAAGCCTTTATTAAATTCCGGGATAATTGGACTTTGGAGAATTTCATTAATTCGACGTTACATTCGCAACCCTCGCGTCATTGTTCCAGGAAAGTTTCTTATTTTCATTATTATTTATCATCGTCGCTGAGCCTCTACGGAAAATTGTCGTCGAGGAGGAACTTTCAGCGTGGATTTCTAAGTTTTAATTGCACGGAAATTTAATTTTTCATCGACGAAATTGCGTTTGAGAGAATATCGGTTTGCCGGGGAATATTGTCGCGTGATTCGCCGGCGGAATTTTGTAAAGCAAGGCTGAGATTTTAGTTCACATTCTGGCAGATTTTTAATAAAATCCAAAACGCACTGTGAAGTTGAAAAAAATTAATATTCGACCGCTGATGATATCGTGAAAGAATGGGACATAGATAAACTCGGAAAAAATCGAATATAGATGAACTCTGAAAAAAATCGAATATAGATAAGCTCTGAATAAATAGTATATACAATCACCGCCAAAAAAGTAAACCAACCCCGTTAACTTATTTATGAATGGGCTTCGCAAAACACCGTGATCGTGAGTTCGAAAAATCGAAAAAATGCCCCGCACCGAACTTCATGACGCGCATCGCAACGACGGATTTGTATTCGAGTGAGAATGTCAGGAGCAGGAGAATCGTGTGTTACGTGTGAATGAGGACGCTCGGAGGGCGAGTGAATAATTCGTATACCGGCTTACGGTGTTTCCCCGGCGACCCACGCGAGTGGCCTGCTCCACTGGCACATTCACCAAATTCAAAGTATATTTATATATTTTCGTGATTATATCCGCACGCGTGCGTAAAGCTCACTTTCGCGCACTTCGTAAAATTAAATTATAACAAAAAAACTGAGGGTCATAAATATGCTATTGCGGAACATTTCATGGCAAGTTTGTGTAGCTGAGTTAAGAAGATAAAATTTCGCCCTCATATACAACATTTTCTTTTATTTAATTCAATGCGAGAAACGCGATTTTACGCACGCTTTGCATAAGTAATAATGAATTCCCATTCTCACCGATATAACATTTTGTACAACATTCGTTCGTGACAATCGTTTTCTTAACTCGTGTGATTGCGACATTCATTTTCATCTTGTGTTGGAAAATCAGTTGAAAAAAGTTTTATCGCACTAGCATCGTAAAATACTGATATGGACTATTTTTGAGAACGGGACGAACGAGAGTCGCCCGGAATGTTTATGCCTCATGACCTCAGCGTGGCATTGACACTGAACCTGCTCGCTCACTCGAGAGCTCGACTGTGTCGCTGAACTTGCGGGCATCTCTCGCATTATGCGATGGGAGAGCGATAAAGAGAGCGCGCGCTGCGTTATGTCACGATCGAGCGGTGAACTTGGCGGCTTTGAACTCGTTACGAAAGTGACGGAGAGAGAAAAACGGATTCTCGAGAATAGAGAGAAAGAAAAAGGCTAATATACATATGAGGAATAGGTATATATAGCTATTGTGTATATATATGTATATATATATATATATACAATTTAGATAGGCATCGTCAGCTCATCGCGCTTCACTAAACGGATTCGTATTGACAGTTAGGATCGTAGAGATCGAATAGATGCCAGTATCGAGGAATTTCTCATTGGCTACTCGCCAACGAGGACACTCTGCATAAATAGTAACTGTCATAGGGGAAAAGAACAAATACCTATCATTTCTCCGATTTTCGATAAAGGCCATCGATAAAATATGCGGGTCAGCAAAAATCATGAAAATTAATCGGCTGGAATTGGCACATATGAATTTTTTATTACCGCGACAAGAAAATGGCCAGGATTAAAAATGGAACTTTGCGGAGAGAATTTTTTTTGTATCTCGCATTTAAGGATTTTTGTATACCTACTTAATGAATAAACTAATGGCTTTTATGTCGAAAACAGGGCCGAATAGATTGCTGACCATGTGGATTAATCGCTATGGCATGTGGAGCTTCTTCGTCGCTTTGGCGTACGTTGCTACAGCAGTGGAAAGTGGTAAGTTTGTTTTTCTTCGAAGAACAATTATTTATCGTGTTGTAATTGGAAGGAAAAATGATTTCGAAAATATTTTATCTGTAACTGCACATTAGGATATGAATAATTAAATTTTCTCCATTTGTGGAATAATTATTCATTAAAATATGTATATTTAGATTGACATCCTAAACTTTAGTGAATAAATTCTGTGTATCTTGAGGTAATTTTCATTTTATGAAAATTTTCGATCATGAATATCTTCGATTATCAATTTTTTTTTAAAGTTTTAATTCACGTAATAATTATCTTTGATTTCCTTGATTGCACCTGTCTCAACGAGATGGCATAATTGTTGCATTATGTCACATAGATCATTTTCTTCGCACATTTGCTTATCGATAATCGAGAGTAATGAACAAATAAAATACGAATAAGCCGCTTCGTAATTGATTCAGGTGTTTTTGCATTTGTTTCGCCGTTCAATTGGCGCCCAATTGTCCAATTATCGGCAAACACGAGTTATCCATCGGGGATCCCGGGGTAAAATGTTCAAATTGCTCACATTCCTCGACGCGAACAACCTGAACCAATATTCGTTCAATAAACGCACCCGAAATTATGTACATTTTTTTCTTTTCACACAAGATTCAATTTCGCCACTAACGATTCTCTCGAGCCTAAATTATTAAAATTAACTCGTCCGACGTGACACCACCGCAAACAATTTTTCACATAAATCCCCTCTCGTCAAATCATTTCAAAAAAATATGTTCCTTTAATTCCGATTTTTTCTTCACGAGTCCAATTTTAGCACAACTCTATTTCCGAACCAAAAATACCACCCATAAAAAATCCTCTCAACATCACACCACATAAATTTTTTTCAAAATTACATAAACAGCAAAATTCCTACATATCTCGCCAGCATTTCCCAAAAAACCACCCAAAACAAATTCGGCCCCTAGACACCGATAAATCGAATTCGTCAGCGCTTTGCGATTTCGAGAACTCCCCGATCAATTTCTTTCTGCACCAATGCCGAAATGGGCCGTCGAAATCGAAATTCGTATAAATTTCACGACTGGTTATCGGGAGAAAAAAAAAATTTGAAAAAACCCTGAGTCGTGAGGAGCAATTCCGCGGGGTGGGCGGGGGGGATATATAACATTTTACCGATCACGACCAATTACGGAATGCGCAGAGGGCTGTACAGAGGTACGTGTGGAGCATACGTAGCGTGCGAGATTTACCCGCGAAGTGGTCTCGACGGGGACGCGGCTGTTGGGCCGCCAGGAGCGCTGTCGTCGCTCGGCGATCGTAGAGGGCGGTAGGACTATTTTTGCGAGGTTCGCGGAGCAGAATCGCGAGTAGCGATCGCAAGCGTATGCGAGCTGCGTACGCTCGCGTCTCTCGCTCACAGGAATCGCTTTTCTCGGAGCGAAGAACGAGCGTTGTTGTCGTCAAACAGGTTCCAAAGACACAGCCCGGGTTGCACGCGTTCGACAAACGCGATTGCGAGTCCCCCTTGCCTATGCGCTCTTGAGGGCGCGCGCGGTGGTAAATCGCGACAGTGAATTCTCCTTCGGCTTCGACTAAGTACTCGGGGAGTTAGACGAATGACGTCGATATTGAGATTAAATGAACAAACCTCCCAGGCTACTTAATTGGAAACGGTGCATATATAATATCGCTATCAGAAAATTGCACATGTCGTGCGATAGATTAAAAGCTCCCGGAATCCCTAGCTCATGTTAATACGCTAATTATTTCAGGCAGATTAGATCAATTTTTTTTTTCGTTTACCGAAAATAAACAAAAGTACGTGAGTTATTTATATCCGTTTATCTATTTTGCGATCTTATAGAAAAAAAAGGTACGATAAAGAGGTTTCGGGGTAATTAATATTTTGTGATATTTTTATTTATTTATCTACACATTTTTTATGTAGTTATTTGCTATGAACGCAAAAATGTTAAAGTAGCAGTAAGAATTATTACGCCAATTATGATTTCGCATGAATTTTGATAATTGTAGCGTTTTATTTTGTGAAATGAAGATACGATACAAGAAGATTAAGGTGGTTTTTCGTTGAAATTTTTTTGCAGGTCACTACGAAGACGGGATAAAAAGGAGTTCATGGGGCCGAGAAGGAGCTGCGAATTTCGAATGCAACGAGGAAGGATATTACCCGGATCCGCGCGACTGCAAGGTTTATTACAGATGCGTCGATTGGGGCGAGAGCGGGGCCCTGACGAAATTCAAATTCGAATGCGGCCCGGGTACGGTGTTCTCGAAGGAGCGCGGGGACGTATGCACCTTCCCGAACGAGAGTGGCCGCTCGGAATGCGGTGCCACCGACGACACCGACAAGACGAACGACGTCGACTCTGACAATGCGTATGATCCGGAAAAGGAAGGCCAGCCGATGTGGCGACCGGATTCGCCAGATCCAACGTATGAACCGTCGTATGGCTCTTCACCTGCTCCTTCGTACATCCCTTCTTCCCCTCCTCCTCCTCCTCCCAGTTATTCAACAGCAGGAACAGCAGGAAC
The DNA here is from genome assembly GCA_947507545.1 of Clistopyga incitator. Taxonomy (NCBI): domain Eukaryota; kingdom Metazoa; phylum Arthropoda; class Insecta; order Hymenoptera; family Ichneumonidae; genus Clistopyga; species Clistopyga incitator. The sequence goes on along the minus strand of OX382174.1, from coordinate 3,413,360 downwards.
GTCTTCCAATTGGTCCTCCCAACAGAGCAGCACGACTTCAGCAACCTGGAACACGGAAGATACCAATAAAATCACCTCCCAACCGCCCACAAGCGAAGAATGCCAAACAGATGGTTTCATGTCCGACCCTGAAGACTGCGCCAAGTTCTACAGGTGCGTCGATCAGGGCACGGGATCCTTCAGGAAGCACGAGTTCAATTGCGGCGAAGGTACCGTCTGGGACCCTCAAATAGAAGCTTGCAACCATCCATGGGCAGCAAAACGCGCAGACTGTAGAGCGACGACACCGAGCGGAAGTCAAGAGAGCGGAAACAGCGATGGTTCCCATGAACCTGCGACCAAACCAAAGCCTAACGCCTCGTCCACTACAACGAGGCCACCTTGCCGCACGAAAAGGCCTCGTCCTTCTCCGGGAGCTCAACAAGGTCGTCCCGGTAACGTTCCAGCAACGAATCCGCCTGAAGAATCAACCTCCAGGCCTGTGCAACCGGAAGGAGGCCCGGGACAAGGAACGTCACCTGGCAACGAAGTTCCTCAGCCTCAACAAACGACACCGAGCACTTCTCTAACGACAGAGAACCCGAATGAAGCTTCCCAGCAGCCGGACACATCCAAACCTGGCGCACCGTCTCTTTCCAGCAGCGAACCCTGCACCTCCGAAGGCTTCTTCGGCGATGCTCAAGACTGCAGCAAATTCTATCGATGCGTTAGCTCGGGATCGAAATTTACGAAATACGAGTTCAAGTGCGGGGACGGAACGGTTTGGGACGATAAGATCGCCAGTTGCAACCACAAGTACGCGGTTCCCAGATGCGGAGGCGCTGATCAAGGCCCTGATGGTGGAAATCAACGGCCCGAGGAGAACAATAATGAGATTGGCACGGATCCGGGCAACGGGAATGAAAGTGAAGGACCTGGAGACACTGATAACGAAGTTGGTCAAGGTCCTGACTCCGGAAGTTCTCCGGGAGATTCTACGAGCGGTTCTGGTCAACCACCGAGTCCCACCGATGAAACTACCGAATCTTCGAAGAACACTGAAGCTCCTGGAAATAGTGGCGAACCCGCGAGTACGGAATCGTCGCAAGTAACGGAAAGTTCTGCTCAAGGAGTTCCCGCGGAGGAAACAAGTCCTGGAAGTTCCGATTCCGGACCAACCTCTGCAAAACCACCTTCGACGGGTTCTTCGGGAACTGGAGAATGTACCTGCGAAGGTTTCTTCCCCGATCCCAAAGACTGCAGCAAATTCTATCGATGCGTAGGCTCCGGTTCAATATTTACGAAATACGAATTCCAGTGCGGAGAAGGAACGGTTTGGGACGAGAGGATTTCCAGCTGCAATCACAAATCAGCGGTGCCGAGATGCGGAGGAACTGATCAAGGAAGTGGAACGGAAAATCACCGCCCCGACGAGACTAATAACGAAGTTGGACCCGACGGAAGTGGAAATAATCAGCCGGAGAACAATAATAATGGAGGTGAACAAGGTCCCGACGATGGAAGCTCTCCGGGAGATTCTACGTCCACTTCCGGTCAACCACCAATTTCCACAGCTGGAACAACCGAACCTTCGAAGATTACTGACGGTCCTGCAAATGGCGGTGAACCCGCAACGACGGGTTCGTCGCAAGTAACGGAAAGTTCTTCGCAAGGAGTTCCTCCAGAGGAAATAACTCCTGGAAGTTCCGATTCCGGAACGACCTCACAAAAACCACCGTCGCCAGGCTCCTCAGGAAGTGGAGAATGTACCGCCGAAGGTTTTTTCCCCGATCCCGAAGACTGCAACAAATTCTATCGATGCGTAGGCTCCGGTTCCAAATTCACGAAGTACGAATTCCAGTGCGGCGAAGGAACGGTTTGGGACGAGAGGATTTCCAGCTGCAATCACAAATCGGTGGTGCCGAAATGCGGAGGAAGTGATGAAGGAACTGGAACGGAAAATCAGCGTCCTGATGAGACCAGCAACGAAATTGGACCCGATCAAGGAAATAATCAACCGGACAATACCGATAACGAAACTGGACAAGGTCCGGACACTGGAAGTTCTCCCGGAGACTCCACAACCGCTTCTGCCCAACCATCGACCCTCACGACCGTAACAACCGAATCTTCGAAGGTTACCGAAGGTACGACAAGTTCCGGTGAAGCTTCTTCTTCAACCCCGACGTCTTCCTCACAAGTGACGGAAAGTTCCTCGGCAGCATCAGCAGCTCCTGAGGGAACAACCACAGGAAATCCTCCTTCATCAGGATCTTCCGGCAAAGGAGAATGCACAAAAGAAGGTTTCTACCCCGATCCCGAGAATTGCAAGAAATTCTACCGTTGCGTCGCCGCAGGCGGCAATGAGTTCACGAAATTTGAGTTTACTTGCGGTGAAGGTACCGTTTGGGATGACAAAATTCAGAGCTGCAATCACGCGTACGCTGTTCCTGGTTGCGGTGAAAAGGGCGAAGAGCAACCGTCCCAAGGATATCTACCCTCCGGAAGTTCAACCACTGATAATAGTCAAAATGGTCAAACACAAGCAAGTACAGAGCCTGGATCAAGTTCCGAAGCAACTACGAGTTCCAGTTCTGGACAAGAACCTGCCTCAGCAACTCAGGCTCCCGGAGAATCATCGGAAAGCACGTCTGCAGCAGGAAACGAACCTACCAGTGAATCGTCACCAACGACTCAACCTCTGACTGAACCTTCGGAAGGTACAACTTCCGCGGAAGGAAACGAACCTACCGGTCAATCATCGCCAATGACTCAAGCTCCGACTGAATCTCCGGAAGGTACGACATCCGCAGGAGGAAACGAAGCAACGGAAAGTACAACGTCAGGTGAAAACGAAGTTTCCACCGAACCCTCTTCAACAATGCAGCCTTCCAGTCAACCTTCCGAAGGTACAACATCTTCCAGTGAATCCTCATCGATGACCCAGCCTCCCACTCAACAACCAACCGAAGGTTCAACGACAGAAGGTGATAAAGAAGCTCCCACCGAGAGTCAAACGTCCTCAACTCCATCTTCAATGACAACCCAAAGTTCCGGTGGTTCCAGCAGCGGTAAATGCAATTCCGACGGTTTCTTCCCGAACAAAAACGATTGCCACAAATTCTATCGCTGCGTAGACGCTGGTAATGGTCGTTACACGAAATACGAGTTCTCCTGCGCTCCTGGAACAGCTTGGGATGAAAATCTCGTCACCTGCAATTACATGCATCTAGTCGCTTCGTGCAAAGCTGATGGCAACAAGGAAGAAACTGGCAAAAGCACTACTTCAGCTCCTGGAGATTCGTCGACCGCTGGAAAACCCGGCGATGGTTCGACCAAGGAACCATCAAGCACCGAAACCAATGCTACATCTTCAGGGAAACCCGCGGAGGTCACAAAGCCGGATGAAAGTTCATCGGAATCGACTTCCGAAAATTCGTCCAGCTCACCCGAAAGCACGTCACAATCCTCTTCTTCATCCTCCGAATCCTCCACATCATCATCCAGCAGTGGAGAACCTTGCGACAAGCCCAAACCCACGGGAATAGTCTGCAATGACGAGGGTTTCAAAGCCCATCCAACGCGTTGCGACAAATTCTACCGATGTGTCGATAACGGAAATGGCTTCAACGTTTATCACTTCGACTGTCCGCCCGGAACGATTTTTGATCCCAGCATCAGCGTCTGTAACTATCCGGAGTCGGTTTATCCGGCCAGGGATTGCAAAACTGGAGGTGAAGGTTCTCCGGGTGGATCAACGGAATCGGGCGGAGGTCCAAGCTCAACGGAACCCACAACTTCGACGGAATCCAGCAGCACGACCGAAAGCGGTGAAGACATGACGTCAACCACCGAATTCGCGGGAGAAATGACGACAGAGGAAAGTACTAGTGGAACTTCCGGTACCACTGAATCTACTGGAACGGAAGGAACCACCGAGACTTCCGGTGAATCTACTACTGATATGACTACCGAAACTTCTGGAGAATCGACCACTGAAATGACTACCGAAAGTTCTGGAGAATCGACCACTGAAATGACTACCGAAAGTTCTGGAGAATCGACCACTGGAATGGCTACCGAAAACTCTGGAGAATCGACCACTGAAATGGCCACTGAAAGTTCTGGAGAATCGACCACTGAAATGGCCACCGAAACTTCTGGAGAATCGACCACTGAAATGGCCACCGAAAGTTCTGGAGAATCGACTACCGAAATGACAACTGAAAGTTCTGGAGAGTCAACCACTGAAATGGCGACCGAAAGTTCTGGAGAATCGACTACCGAAATGGCCACTGAAAGTTCTGGAGAATCGACTACCGAAATGGCCACTGAAAGTTCTGGAGAGTCGACTACCGAAATGGCCACCGAAAGTTCTGGAGAATCGACTACCGAAATGTCCACCGAAAGTTCTGGAGAATCGACTACCGAAATGGCCACTGAAAGTTCTGGAGAATCGACTACTGAAAGTCAGGAGCCAAGTACGACGGAAACTCAGCAAGAAACTACGGAAAGTTCCGAGGGAACTCCGTCCACAAGTGAACCTGAGGAATCAACGTCCATGTCCACGGAGAGCGGTGAATCGACTACGCCGGAACTTCCGCCGGGTGCAACGCCTTGTCCGATAGGCAATCTTACAGGAGAGCAGATTGTCCTGGTTTGCCCAACAGGATTTAAGAGGCACCCGAAGTACTGCAACATCTTCTACCAGTGCATCTCGGAATCGGCGACCATGGAGATTAAAATATTGTCATTCAGCTGTCCGGAAAGTACGATATTCGACGAGGAGAAGATTCAGTGTCTCCCTGAGAGCGAGAGCAGCCAACCCTGCACCGGAGTTAAAGCCGGTGCCCGATTCTACAGGAGAATCGAATCTAGCTCCACAGCTTTGGTAAGTCCAGAAAATTATTGTATTCATCATCTTCCAAAATCCTTCTTAGATGCAAAAATCATTTTCCTTGAATGAATTTAAGAAAAATCATATAGTATTATAATAGTTTTCTGCTTTAGAATATATCACTCAAAAAGCATATAGAAGTCGGATCTATAAATTTTGGAATCAGAAACTATCAAGAGTCACTTTTGTCAAAATTGCAGTAAGATACATGGAACGGTTGTTAACTTGTGAAAAAAAAATATTTGCATCCGACTGTTGATTGATCATATAATTATTTATAATTGCAGATGAGAATAGAGAAGCGCGAGACTCTCTGTCCGGGTGTGGGACATTATCCGTACCGCGAGGGTTGCAGCAATGTGTTCTACAAATGTAAGAGAGATTCGCGGGAGGCTCTTCAGGGTTATCTCTACAAGTGTCCTCAGGACTTCGTCTACTGGTCGGTGTCGCGACGCTGCGAACGCGCGAGTCGATTGCCCATGTGTGCATCACGGACTTTATCGCAAAGAGAGCAAAAGGAAAACGAGACGTCGAGCGGTAGATGGCAATTGCCCGTCGAGGACTACAATCTTTCCGCCAGGATGCTGCGCTATCCTTACTAGCCTCACGCGCAATAATTTCACACTCGATACGCTCATAATTCTGCTCAAATTTTCTTCGCTACGTTGGATTGAATCTCCATACGATTTTGCCACAAGTTATCAACGCGTTCGGCGCATCGAAACGTCTCTGGTGTCTTAAAATCGTATGTGACGTTCTGGGTCTTTTGGGTGGTGGGCAACACAGCAAAAAAGTTATTCGTTAATCGTCTATCGTTAAGTAAGTCTCTGTGTGGTGCGCATGTTGTTCGACGAATTATCATAAATTATAAACGCGTCGATTCATCTCGGTTCACTCGAGTCGCCAGCAGATTTGAGATTGGTGAGTCAAGTGACATTGACTAACGTCTAAATCATCCTACCGTTATCCATATAGTTAATTGTAGCATTTGTAAATACTTTGTATCGCGTCAACTCGTCGAATACTTTCGTTTATAATTAGGATACGCATATACATAGTTGGTATACAGTTAGTATACTCCTTCGATATCCTTGATTTTTTAAGGCTCGTCGAATCTTGCAGTGTAATATTTACATGAAGCGAAGGAATAAAATTAAGTTAAGCGAAATTCAAAGTGTACAATTTATTTTTATCCTTAACTATATATTATATCCGTAGCTTAGAAGCCCGAAAAATCGTATTTCTAAAACTAATCCCAATAAGCATAATATAAATACAAGTCAAATGATTTAGCTCACGAAATTTATTTTGTCACACTATTTTTTCTGTTACTAAAACAAAGTTACAGCATCTCGTCTGTATAGGCGAAATCGCCGGTTTCTTCATAATCTGCAAATTTCTGGGTCTCTTTTGGAAATATTTCTATAAATCCTATCTCATGTGCAATTAGTACAAAACTGGCCACTAGCGGCGCCACTTGACTCGACGCACACGAAACATCGGCGTTTCGTCGGTAATGAAGTTTTCTTAGAAATAAGAAATAAGTAAGGTAAGAAATCGCGCGCAAAAATTATTCATTTTTACGGTAAATACCGAGCAGCTTTACAGCATAGACGATTTACGCTTGTTTGGAAATTTGCTCGCCGTTCGTCGTAAACACCACCGAGCTCAAAATATTACACGCCTCGTTTTCCGACTGCTCTGTCGGTAAAGTGGCGCTGCAGTGTGCATCATTTCTGCAGTACGATAAAAAGCAACACAAAGCGTTCTCGCTTCGCGAGTGTTGTGTCACAAAATTGGTGCATCCTACGTACATATTCCGCGTAGAATTGCAAGTGCTCTCTGTACGAAAGAAGACGCGTAAACGACGCATAACGTGACGTACAATTTTGATATTCGTTGAATAAAAGTGCAAGAGAAACAAAAAACGAAAAAGTGGAGAAAGTTCTGTGAAGGAATTGAAATGATGCTGATAATTGACCTCCCTGATGTTGTTCTGGAAACTATTCTTTCCAACCTTTCGTACGACGAAATAGCTAAAAACAGAATTGTAAGATATTGTCAAATCCCTCGGTGAAATGTAATCTGCGAAAGTTTTCACTAATGCATATAATTTGTCATCACTCACGCAGGTCTGCAAGCACTTTAATCAAACATGCCAAAAGCTGCTCAATCGAGGCTTCAGCCTCATGGAAAGATATCACGCTCAATGTTTGCGCACCGTCAAGAGCCAGTTACCACGAAGAGAATCAGAGCGGTGGAATCATCCTCTGGCACGGCACTGCGATGCTCTCACTGCCATTGAAACGAGAATTTCTATGCTGTCCATGACTTTCATAAAGTACATCAATCTTCACCTCTGTTGCTTCATTCCTGGAAAGGTAAGTACTTTCAAATCGTCAATTGCAACTTTTCTGTCGCTTTCTTTCTCGTTACTAAAATCAGGGTATCGATGTATTAATTTCTGTATTCTTATCTAAATTTATTTAATATTAAGATAGAATCTAAAGTAAATCGACAAATGTTTGAAGCCTTCAACGGAATTGTTACTTTGAATATCTAATACAGATGGAGAAATTTAAAAACTCCCAGTCCGTTATTATTATTTTCTAATTAATTTTTTTAAACAATCTACGAGCCCAATTGTAAAAACGTCCACCGAATTTGAAAAAAGGTGCTATGTTCTCAACTACATATTATTGTATTATAGGTGATAGATGAAATATTTCGAGTGCTGCGTTTGATACGTGACTCGAAAACTCCACCGAGGACCCACGAGATTCTTCAGGAGCTCCGCGACATCAGTAGCATGGCTATTGAGCACTTCGACGAGAAAATCTTGCCAGCCCTTAAGCACAGCATGTCAGCGAACAGCAGTGTGAGCGCCTACGACTTGCCTGGAGGAGGTCTAATGATGACCCATCACGGAGCTGGCTCCAGCTCGAGCTCGTTTATCACCTCCCACAGCGCAACCACCGACAAATTGAACAAAGCCTTCAAAAAGATGTACAGTAGAACGAAGAAAAATAGACTATCGTTTCTATCGGTGAAAAATCGCATGAGTAAATTGCGTCTGCGAATGAAGCGTCAGGGTTTTCAGATGCGAGCACAGAGCGTGAAGCTTCAGCAGCAAGCGAAAAAATTAAACGATCAGGACACTCAGCTCGCGGAAATGAAGCGACACCTCAAGGATTGGGAGCAAAAGATCGGCGATCTCACGGCGGAACTGAGCCGAGCTCGCGGAGAGACGCAAAAACCGAATCCCATAGAAAATTGCAAAAGGACACACCTGGAAGTTATAAATTCTCGAGAATCCGAAGTGATGCAGTCCAAAGAACTTCAGGCGAAAAAACGCAAGCTCATAGTCGAAAGGAAATCGTCGAGCGACGCGAACGACGTTAAATTCAAAAAATTCATGTCCGATCTTTTATGCCAAAATTTAATGGATGAATGTCCACCGACGACTCTATAACGCACGATTTTTTTTCCGTGCTTTCGCTTTACGCCCACCGAATCTCAAAGCGAAACGCGAAAATCAATACCCGCTCGTAATCTTTTTTTTAATTATCATACTGCGAGTATTGTCACTTTATTTTATCGTTTAATCCCACAATTATGTTTCAATCATGTGATGAAAAATCGGCGGCGGTAGAAGCAAATAAAAAGTACCATATCGAAAATTAATTAAGTAAGGAATTAATGACGTAATCATGTGGTAAGAAAAAGGAGGAAAATCTTATGCTTTAACAACTATATATGTATATATATATATATGGAATGTGTATATATATATACATTTTTAAGGTGCTGTGACATAGCGACGGAGATACTTTGTTTTAATGCTCCGTTGGGACACATTTCATCGATGAACATTCATTATTTTGCCTTTTTCGCTTTCCTTAAGGTAACGTCCTGTACAGACTGATTTTCCATGAGCGCGACTGAAAAATCATCACTAAGAACGGCAAAAATGTGTAGCACATCACGTTAAGTGAGTTTGAATAATGAGGAAACTCTAATTGTATATTTCAATCGGTGTGTCACATCGCCTTAAGGCCCTTGGATACTAATTTTAGCGATAATCAAAATTGGATATCCAATCGGCACAATTTGTGCTGCTTAATGCAGCGAGCTACTACTTTTCTCTAGTGGCCATCGCTAATCCTAATCTGTGTATTACCGAAGAGTTTCCTGGGACCTTGAGAAATATTATAAATCAATTGCGCAGTAACGATATTTATTACGTTAGTATTTACGGACAATAAACGAATGTGCTAAAAAATAATAATAGTGCACAAGAAAAGATTCAATCGTTTGACTGAATTTCGGAGAGCGAAGAGTCGTCTTCCTCTTCGGATGGTTCGTTCTCCATTTCCCGTTCATCCGGAAGTATTTCCTTTTCTTCCGTTGACTTAATCGTTTCGTTGTAAATTGCCATTCGAGCTTCGCGGATGTAACTCTGTTGTCTCGCTCGTATTTTCTTTCTGATCATTTCCTTGTCCACTTCGGGCAAAAGAATATTGTGAACCATATCGGCGATCAATTCTTCGTCTTTTGTTGGATCGCTGAAAATCAATTGTTGTAGAATTATTAGACAATGACGATAATGCAGTACGCGGTAAAATTGAATGTCAAAAATGAATTCATCTTTTCTTGACTATCGATATTTTTTTTCGGAATGCCTAAAAAGGAGTTGAAATATTTGTTTGACTCACTCGTGATCGGTAACTCGACTCGTTGAGGCATAGATCTTGTCAGCGAGCTCCATTACGTATTGCTTGGCTTGATCATCCGAAACCCACTCAATTCCCTCCTTGATAACGTCCTCGAGGTAAGCCTCCACCGAGTCTTGATGTACTTTGACGATTTGTCTGAACATTTCGTCCAATTCACGGCGTCGATTGCGTTCAAGCTGACGTCTTCCTGCTTCCTCAGCTTCTCTTCTATTTCGCTCCCTTTCGGCGAGTAAAGCGAAACCGTGAGCTCTTCGCTCTTCTCGCAGTCGCGTATCCTCCTGAATTTTTTTTTCACGTTTGATTATAAATTATTTTATTTCAAGGTTTCTCGAAATCTTAAAATTTCCTACAGTGTCAATAATAACCCATGCTAATCTATTGGACTATGGATTTTGTTTAGTCTTTCAATTGTATCATAAACAAATAAAAAATTAATTGATTCAGTATTAGATATATCTTTTACTTATGGAGTAAATGATATTTGATTCTCACTTTGCTGAGGAAGTCCAGCATTCCAGCAACGGTCATGCCTTCCAGAGAATCGAGAATTTCGCAAAGACGATTATTCTGCAGATCTCTGTCATTCTCTTCGTTATGACGAGCAAATTCGTCCGCTTTATTATCTGCCGTGGATTCTTGTAGAGTTCGCATCGACTGAAGTTCTTCTATCAATTCCCTGCATCTATTACGCCCCTCGAACATCTGAAGAATGTCAACGATTGACTGAATTACTTTTTTTGCAGCCAGATAATTGAAGATGTTACGATTGGTTATTTTATAGCTCCGCCGAAAAAAATGTTATTCACTGTAAATCGGAATGCGGATTTGCACGAAAATCATGTTATTCTCACTCTACTTTTAGCCCATAAGAATTCATATGAAGTTAAAATAATAAAATATTGTTCTGTGAATTTTTTCATTGTTTTTTTTTTCTATTGGTAACGAAGAAAGTGCTTTGAACAAACCATGCATTGTACAGCTCTGCCCCGAGTTATTTTCTGAATGCACAACGAAGAGTTCTCCCAATAATTGTCAGAACTATCGCCGCCTTTCGTTACTGGAGTCACAGGCAGAGATGGAACTTTGAGTTTGCGTTTTAACAAACTCGGCGCATAGCTTCCTTCGTCATTAATATTGTTCAATCTTATGGCCTTTAGATCAGCGTGAAGTTTCCGCAGTTTTTCGTCACTCCATCTCGTCTGACGAGGACACAATTCTGCAGGCTTGGTATCTCTTCTTGATCCACGTACCGGTTGCTCAGTATGTCGGAATTTGGGCGGATCATCCGTTTCCATTGCCCCTAAAACAATTAATATATATATACCGATTAATAGAAATTTTATACAGCACAATGCATTTTTTTATTGCTCAAACTTGCCATCTAAGCCTATTTCTTTTTGTAACGTTTTACTCAAAATCTTGCAAGGCTTTTCCATTCTGCCCCCAAATTTGTTGTCGGTTGAATAAAAATCCGATTTCGCGCTGGAAAATCGAGTTATAAAGTCCGGACGGCGCTTTTTCGAGGCTCGATGTTTCACATTCAGTTTCCGAACTTCCCTGAGGAAGTTTCCTCTGATTTTATGAATTTGTTTGTCCCTCAATTGACTCAAACGCTTGGTATATCCCTCGATTCGCTTGCCAGTCTTTTCTTCCTTTTCTCTGCCCTTTTCTTTCGCCATGCGGTCCATCAACTCCATTCGCATGTCCATTATACATTGGATTTCCTAGTGTAATTTTACATTCATAATTGTGTCACATCGCGGGAAAAATTTCCAAGCCCCCGATTAAATACAAATAACTAGGAGTACCAAAAAAATACTTATAGAAAACTGACTGTACTTCATTTATCAAGTAAATTTTTTTTTAAATCTATGCTCTACCTTGTTTCCATATTAAAATAAAACTGAAAACAATTATTACAATTAATTTGCGCAAGAAACGAGCAAATAGCAAGGTGAGTATAAGAATAAGAGAAAAATTATTATATTTGATTGGTGATCGACTTTGATGATTAAAGAGCAATCATTATTAATTCACCGCTTCGCGAAAAGCCCATTCGTTCGCCTCGATGGCCGCTGTAATAGCTTCACGAGCTCGAATATTTTCCGGAGTATCAGCCGCGGGCAGAGCCTCGAGCCAAGCTCTTTTCATTCGCATTCTCTGGATAATTTGCACTTCGTGGATTCCGGCCGGTAATCCATTTCCCCAGGTTGATTTAACAAGGCTCAGTACTTCAGGAGTCTCGTCTAAAAAAAAATGAATAAATTGCTTAAGCCAAAAGATTTCTTGAGGCCCAAGTTCATCATTTTTTAAGTGGAATACAGACTTGCTCGTAATATCAGCTTATACGGAACTTCCCACGGTGAAGTCTGCGTTGAACTTTCACGATAATCGGTCTGCGTGCCTTTAGTCTTGCTACTTGGTTCCCCATTTTTGTCAGCCTGAACTTTAAGTCCACTATCTTCTCGTAGTTCTCCGCATAAGTGAAGTTCTCTGCAGCTGCAATTTTTTTAATTAAACTTTTTAGATGGAAAAAATTTATAACGACATTCTTCCAGGCAAAAATTATTGCAAATATAACAAAACATAAAATGGAACTGTTTTATGAATACAGAATACCTATTCAAATGTGATTTGAAAGTGACACAAAGTATTCTCCACACATTGTAACCCAATGATTATACATTATTGCCTTGCCTGACAAAATTTTGTTGCTCGTTCTGTTGATTGTACAGGGAACTATTGGTCGATCTCTGGCCGCACGATTTTTTAACATTCGACGATGAAGCAGATCTTTTACGTCTGTCAATCGCCATAATGGAGATGAAATTTTGATGTTCGTCAGTGACATTTCCAGTAGTCGAAGAGGACATGTGAAGCCGCTACGAAAATAGCAGACTTTTGTTTTATACCCGAGGTGTTAAGAAAATTTATCGATCAAACGCGTAGGTTGCTACAGTGCCAGATTCATTAGATCAGATTCAATTCAAGATTAGGCGCGTATGCTTTATTCATTCGCTCTTAAGGATCAAAAAACAATTTAGAATTTTTTTTTCTGAACATTATGCAGAAACTTGCCTTACAAAATCTTGAGATGTATCATTTTTTTTTATTACTGGAACGACGACCAGAATATTTTTTTCTAACACACGTTTTCGTAAACGTTTTATAATACCGATATTTTCTTATGCTCATAATTATTCAGAGCGAGAAGTACTCAGAATCCAATGAGTAATTAAGGCCGAACGTAATTGTTCTCGAAAGAAATTTTATTTCAATTCCACATTGCGATACATACTCGACACAAGGAAAAATAACACAATGAAAAGAGTTCAGACACTCGCGGGTTTTCGCAAAGGCCTGAAAAACCCATTGGCCGCGCCTCCCAAGTGCGCGGACCAACTTTGCTGCTGAGAAATGTTTTTGCACGGAAATCCCGGCAGCATATCCTCCGGACAAGTGCATTCCAATTTCATTCTATAAACCGTCATCTGACCAAGTGGAATTTTGACGTTTTCTCTCGAAGTCCCTTCCTGATAGAGTTTGTAGTCGATTCCCCGTTCGGCAAGGCATTCCACAAGGATATCATTGCCGTCGAACGCCTCGGGATTCTGCGAACGCTTCAATCGGATGCAGTCTAAATCTTGTTGCAGGAGAACCAAAGAAACTTGAGAAGGAGGCAGCCAATACGTGGAAAACACTAAATCGATCGAAGTCTTGCCGGTCGATCGTAAAATCGACGGCAGCAAAATTCCCGTTGGAGGCTGACGCTGAATTCCTTTACTCGGATTCGCGCCGTCCCTTCTATTTTTATGCTTTCTCTTTAACTTCATCTTTTCTGCGCCACTTTTTTCATTCAAATAATTCCTCATCGATTCCCGCTTGAATATATTTTCGATATTAGCATATTCCTCATCCGATTGCACTGCAGTATCGCCTCTTCGGCCCCTCTGCGTTTCACTCGTGAATCCCGGTCGCTTTCGTCTCTTTTTCTCAATATTTCCTTCCTGATTAATCCGTTCTTCACGCAATGTCGGAGTTTCGGATCGAAGAGACGGAGGTGGAGGATATTCGGCGTATTTGCCGCGGCCATTGGTGTAATCCATGTTGGGATCGTATTGATTACTCATCGATTTATTCACTCGCGTTATTTCATTTTGCGTCAAATCGCTGCGTTGTTCACGAACGTCATTGACGCGTAGAGCTTCCTCTGGATCAGTATCATCGTCGTTGTCATCGTAAATCGCGTCGTATTGTTTTTCCCGTTGGATTTCCTCGTCCGGCCAGCCGTTCCAGTTATCGTCTCGGGATTTGCTCTTGGGATTGAAATTTTCCGGGCCCTTGTAGGGTTCGTAAGTTTTATCAACCGGGGAATTTTCGTAGCGAGTCTCAGGCTCGAAATTATCATCCTCAGCGATATTCGGAGCGGCGGGAACTTGTTTCACATAGAAATCGTCGGCTATATCTTCGTTTTTGGAGTCTGAGCCTCTGTGGCGAAAACTTGAGGATTTTCGGTGCGTTTTGTCGATTCTCGGCGATCTTTCCGACACCAAACTCAAGCCAGAATCAAGAATACGATTCAAACCGTCGAAATTATCGCGATTACGCAGATATTTGTCCGCTTCTTCGCGCGGATTTATCGAATTATTGTATTCCACGGTTTTCCAGTCTTCCGAATAGTAAAGAGACTGACCCGGCGGACCAACGTGTTGACTGAGAGCCCAAAGATTCGTGACCAATGTCGTGTTGTAAAGCAATTTACAGAGATCAGCTCGCGATTGAGAGAGCAAACTCTGGCCCTGAAGAAAACGGTACTTTTCGTGAGCTCCTTCGTGATTCAGACAATTCGAGGACCAGTGGAGGAACCAGTCGTTCCCGTAATCATCTACGCTGATGGAAAGACCAGACATTTGACCACTGAGACTGTCAACAAGCGGTTTTTCTAGCAGAGATGCACCATCTATGCCATTTAGTATCGTTGATACGGTGTAATAATACAGAGGATAACCAGGACCGACCTGATGCTTCACCATGAAATCTGGAACGTCGTCGTCGTTGTAATAACCCGGAATTGGTATACTTATTATTTCCGAGCCTGCTACCGTGTAGTTCCAAATAGACTTGAGGGTGAGACCGTTAAACGTAGCTATAGTCGCGTTTACAGTCGCGACTATTATATCCTCGGTGCCGTCTGACGTTATGTCCGTCAGAATTGGCGGTAGTAATATTCCCTTTCCTTCGCCCCAGTAAAGCTCGTGCAATTGCTGAAAATTAATGTCTTGGATTATTGTACGCCTTGCTATGGTTTTTCACCTGATTTTCAGTATATCATTCGTCCAAGAATCTCATTATTGTACGTTTAACAAGATTTACTTGAGTTTTACTTGAAATTTACCGGATCGTTTAACTAAAAGTAATTAAAGGCTTTAGAAAATATCCCATAACTGAGGATAACATTGCTTGAGAAATACTTCAGAATGACACGAAAAAAAAAAATTCTGTCTGCATTTAGTATTACCAAATGCCCGTGAATGAGTTTGCTGTAAGATATCACGTAGAGTCCTCCCGATTTTTCTGGAGTACTGGAGACGAGAACGAGCATCGTTTCCCCATCAGGATGCAGCAAAGGTCGCGGAGCTATGAAGAGCTCCTCTTTTCTCGGGAATTCTACGCGACTGATTATAGTTCCCGCTTTTCCGGAGATCACGAGGATTTCGCTCGAACGCAATTCCCCAAATTGTACTGTGTGCGAGGCAACCACGTCGCCGATATTGTCGCGGTCGATGTCGTACATGTAAGTTGCATCGTAGACATCGAGGATACTCTCTTCACCTGGTGATGATTGTGAAGATTAATGAAAGACAAAAATTAGTGGATGAAATACGTATAATAAATAAGGTCTATGTTTTTTTACCTCTTTTTAAGTCATGTTATTTGATATTCCATGATTATTTTCTCACCTTGCGAAACTGTATCCTCGCCCGCGTCGTATTTCCAAATGTTAATTCCAAGATTGCCGTCCACAGCGTGTAATATTCCGCCTCTTCCGGTTATCAAACAATCCTTGATACCGTCGCTCGTTATATCCATTCCGCAATCCACGTTAAATATTGCGTGGGATGTCCAATAGATCCAAATCGTTTCTCCCGATTTACCGTCCAAAGCCATAATCCCTCCCAAACATGGCTTTAGACCTCCGAAGTACAAATCACACAGATAATCCGGAGCATCGATTGCGTCCAGACCTAAAATAAATGATTTCACATACTAACGCTTTTTGGGTAAACGCCACAAAGAATTCTGTATACTTTATAAAATCTGAAGTAAGAATAAGATTGATGTAACGATTTAAAATAGAACATGAATTTTTGAATCAACATTTGGGTCCATCTATTGCTTCCAAAAATTGGTGAAACACGAGAGAGAGTTTGAAAAAAAAATAGCGAACTTCAATTTTCGTTAAAAAATATTGAAAAATGGTTTCTAATACATGCGAATGTATTGTCGAAATATCTATACAGATGCAGAATCTTCCGTAAAATCAATAAATAATGATACGGGCGTGCATTTTCAAACGTGTTACAAGAATGTAAATGCGAGAAAAAAGCTTTATCACCTTGGCAACAAATGTACAGGCAATCGACATGGGTGCAAACACAAGGATGCATTGTACACCTACACAATATAACACATCAAAGTCGTATCTGGAATGCAAAACAGAATAAAAAATCAAATAAACATGATATAAATAATAATGAGAGCACGAGTACATTTCAATGTCTTATGTATGCATTTTTTCGATTATTACGAACTTGTATTCTTATAAAAATTTAAAAAACAGCTTTAAATATGAACCTGTGCTAAAGCCGACGATAATATCCTCGACTTTGTCCCCGTTAACGTCGTTGCCTCTGAAAGGAGCTTCCGACGTAAATTTTGGCAGAGTTCTCGTCCACACAACAGTGGAAGTGAGAGATGTACAGGGAACAACGAAGTTGGGTGTTAGATTCACTGGTTTAATCTCATTTCCGGATAACCAGTTTCTCAGAATACTCAAGGGAACGGGAAACAGATTAACAGTGTATATGCAGACTACTATCAGTCCGAGAAGTACGAGTAACGCCAAAAGACCATAGCAAAATGGAGCGAATAGAGCTCTGCATGGCAGTTTTGGACTACTGCCGATTCTGCCAGCTTTTGTTTTCCGCCTTGGTGCCATCAAAGGCCTTTTGACTCCACCTTCGTCGTCCAATTTCAGACCTCCGTTTTTTCCATCCCTTATGAAGACCTCGTCGTCTACGTCGCTCAAATCGTCCTCGTCGAAACTGTCTCGCACGCTCAATCGCGGCAGCGATGGATACACGTTTGACATTGTGTTTTATCTGTAATTATTAATACTATTGATATTTACAAATAATCAGTTGATTCAGATTATTCGAATAACACTGTATTCAAAATATATTTCAGTCTGAATAACAAACAGAAGATATTTTGCTGATAACGTTACAGCATCGCATTATTTCCTCGGCTAACTAATATCTTTTCACGACTACAACATTTTTTCCTCCCACAACTAATTTTTTCTAGACAACAAATTTTTTGCTAAGCTATTCAAATTCTCAGTGATTAATCTGTCCCAATATCAGTAGGGATTTTCCATCCCAACAGAACTTTTATCTACATTTATAAACTACCCTTTCGATAACCTCAAATTATTTTTTTTTAATTCAAGCAATTTTTTCAAAAAACAGCTTATTCTGTTATTAATTATGCTAATAACTTAAGTTTATCTTTTTCGCTGCTGTAAAACAGTTTTTAATGAAAATGGCTTGACATAATTCAGACTTCTCTCTCACGTTCATAATAGAATCACACTTTCATTATCCTTATGCATTTTTTAAATCTCCTTTTTGCGATAAAATAGAACTGAATTTTTTATTGTTTCCGTGTATTTGTGATTCTGAAAAATACAGTTTATATGGGGAAAGCTTTTTTTCATCATAGAAAAATTCATTTAACAGTTTTTGTCGCCCTACGTGAAATATCGATCCAATCGAACATTTAAGAGGATAATTGCAATTTTCATCCGCGCGATAAATCGTAATGCGTTAATTATTAAATAATAGCAACTTTATTTACAACCTTTCGCTCAAGTATTCTGTGTTTACGCCCAAAGCAGCCGAGATTCATCGTCGCAACTACCACCCATGGTGACTAGATTAGCTTTATGGTGAAACTGCAGAAAGGATCCTCCGAGAAACACATGATACCGATAGATGTTGCACGGAGGGTGTCGCAGTTGTCGCTACCTGTCCTGAAAAGTAAACAAACATGTTTATGTTATCGAAAGTTGCACCGAGTTATTGATTTATTACCATTGAATCAGCTGTTTCTATGGGAAACCACTTTTTACGGTTAACGAACTGTTTTGAGAATTGCAAAGTGTTTCACCGTTTACAAAGGTTGTAATTTTCATTTTGCATTAGCAGGTACCTTCTGTTTACCTTTAATTTACTTGACTTTATGTATACTTCATATAGTTTACAACCTTCGTGAAATATGGCAATTTTCATGGGCGAAAAGTATGAAACAGTCTCGCGAAAATATTCTACGATTCACTGGAAATGTGGCAAAAATTAATTTCACCATTTCGTCAGATATATTTCTCAATAATGTTTATCCTTCAGCGTTAACTTCGAAAAATGATTTAAATTCCTACGTCGTATGGAGTCTTATAAAATATCGACGAAAGAAAAAAAAAAAATGCTTTCCTTTTAACAGAATTAGTTGACAATATTTCTAACGTAATTCTAGTTTCGAATTCTGTAATTAAATAGTTCGGCAGTTGATTATTTTGCGATGTGTAGATTATTGCTTATAAACAATAGATTTTATTTTCAAGTGTGGAAAAACAGTTAAAATTGATAAGACTATATCAACAGACCAGTTTTTTCATTTTATTTCCCGATTGGCGATTCGTTAAACGTTTCAGAAAAAAAGAAACAGTAACAACATAAATGAACCGAAATTATGTAATTATATCATTTCCCAATCACCGATCAACACCGTTATCGAAATGTAGTGAGATTAAAACGTGTGTAGTTTGAAAAGTCTAAAAATCAGAGAATGTAGATGCGGCATCGGCGAATTTCGGGTATAGCTGATTTTACTGGCCTTGTTCACAACAGCTCCAGTGGCGCAATTGGTTAGCGCACGGTACTTATAAGACAGTGTTCGTGAGCAATGCCGGGGTTGTGAGTTCGAGCCTCACCTGGAGCATTTTTTTTTTTAATGCAAAAAACAAATCAGCCGATTTTTCTACAAGAGATGTTTGATTTATTTATCGTTCTCATGTATTGCATACAACTTTGAGGAGTGATTATACGCTGATTATACGTGCATGTATTTCTATATTCGTCAATTCCAAAATGAATTTCTTTTTTTCTACCGACATGCCGATCACTCGAGTATTTTTAATTGCTTGCCTGTTCTCTTGCGATGAATCCTACAAAGTAGAAGGGACAAAGTTCAATGAATTCATCTTTACGGGCTCTCTTGTATTCATTTATGTATAAGTAACGCACTCGAACGAAGTCTCATTCTGCAACGCTAAATACACGCAGGAGAATCCGTCGCAGCCGGAGCTCGCCACGCAATTTTACAGCTATCTGTACTACTATCATTCGCTTGCGAGATAACAAAAGCATAAAATGGAACACTACCGATGATGGCTTCATTTTGACGAGTGGATGCTTGACCTCATTTCTGCTACATCGAATTTTGTTGTCAGGAAATAATCGTTTTATTAAAGGTACATCTGTGGAATTATAAATAGCAGGCAATAACAAAAAAAAAAACAACGAGAATATAAAATAAAAATTAAATCGGGCCCTTTATAATCTGGGGAATATTCTCAAGTTTTTCTGCCTTTATTGCATTATTTATTGCCCATGAATTCGTACATATGTAAGTAATTAACTAAGGGAAATGAATTATTGTTAATATTGCTATTTTTCAAATACCACTTTCCTAATATTTCAAGAAAGGCGGTAGCGTTGGCATTTATAGTTCTACTAAACAATAATTCACGTTAAATTTAAGACATGTACGACAAAATTTTATATGTAACTTAGACCAAAATTTTGTTAGTTGATAAGGCAGTGCTAAATTTTTATTATACACGTCTAAGACTTAACGTATTGTTGAGTTTTTTTAATGAGAAGAAAAAGAAGCGATTGACAGTACAATCGAAATTATTTGGCGAAATCTGCAAGTAATTTTAGAAATAAAATATAGGATAATTTTCAATTTCATTCTAAACTCACGCACTTAATGTCGATTTTCGTGTTAAATATTCGTCAAGTATCCGCTCGGCGAATTGAAATTGAGTCTACATTACAAGTTTGCAGCTTTCATCATTCAGTACCGATTCGTCGTATTAATAATCTATTACCTGCAATAACCGCAACTCTCTCATTCCGAGTAAAAGCGTCTACTCGGTCCAGGTCCATTAATCGATACAGCTAATATATCTAGATTCATAGAATATCATCTTTTTAGTTTGCTTTTTTTTCTTCCATTTTTCCTTCATCTTTCTCTTATTCATCTTCTTCAGCAGGTCGTTACTACATTTAGTAGTGTGCTCGTTTGATTTGAAAAAGTCTAAACTTACGATTGTGTCTAGGAACTCAAAACCTAGATGTAATCATCAACTCGCCTATGTTACATTAACTATTATTATTATTACGTAGTAGTTACGTTGGATTCAATGAAGTTATCGACGCATTTTTGATGAGGTCAAGGGTAATGTTTGTTTTTTTTAACTGGACAACTAGTTTCGACTGATAAATCTGTATACAATTGCCTGCGTGCGCTGAACAACATTCGGAATTCCGCATCGTCGCAGAAATCAGTTGGCAGTAAATTCATCGATATTATTTATTTTAATGCAGCTACGTATTGGTTTTTCTTTTTACGTAATCGTGCGATAGATTTTACTACTATAGTATATTTGCTATACAAGTATTTTTGTTACTTATTGATGGGCTATGCGCTTTGAAATGAAATTCTAAAAACTATAACACGCTCTCCGTGCGATACGCAACAAAATCTCACGGCTTTTCCACCGGCGCTAAACTTGGCAGACAAACCAATCAGCGACGAACAATTTTTTCCTTCACATTTTCACCTTGAGCCTCGTTATAGTTACTAATTACTACGAAACGCGTAATGAAATACATAACAAACGTGCGATTTGGGCAAATATGTCCTCTACTCAATACAAATAATCGATATCGTGTCGAATTTGATTGCTAAATTTTATGTACTTTCCAACGTTACGTGAAGTAGATTTCATGAGTATGGCGCATGATACCCCTTTTTTTTTGTATTTTCTTTTTTCATTTACGATGATTTTTCTTTATGTTATTACGTTTTATTACGAGCTCGATTAATAAGTAGACTCGACAGTAGACCAAGTACATACTACAGCGCGCATCGCTAACGACGATGTCGATGCAGATACGTGTATTTGTACCAAGTTCCTTTTAAAGCTTTTCAGGCGGTTCTTTCTGTGCGCGACAGTCCATCGGGGCGTTAAGGTAATTCCAGCGGTGAAATCCGGTCAAATGTGAGATTTAGAGAGAATTTCCAACATTTTACATGCTCGATTTTTTTCAGATTTCTATCCTACGAAGAAATGCTTGAAATTTTCTGTGACTCTCACATTTAACTGGATTGTGTCGCTACAACTAGCTTAAGGATTTTTCGCGGGTCTTGTCATTTTTTGTTGTTATACAATGTTGGAATATCTCGTCGCGATGACGAACGGGGATAGGATGTACTTTTGAAATCGAAACAGGGTCGTGGATTTTGGATTAAAATAGTGGACGGTGCGAAGCACAGAACGATATCGCTAGACTGTGGTCTCCCGGTCCACGTGGATGTACTCCACGAAACCGGGAGGCTGTTGTCAGGAAGCTACCCCCAAAAGTGTCTCCTCGGTCGGCGCTCGTCTCGGTCGACCCGATGACTTTGTACCGTCGTACAGCAACCGCTTTGCTCGTGCCTTTGACCTGAAATTTGACAATTCAAATCATGAGCAAAAGTTATTTTGACAGGACTGAAGAATATCACATTCACGTATCAATACTCTGTTTTCGTGAAGAAATGAAAAAAATGTTACTGGATTTAATATTTAAGAAAAAATTTTGTATCTTCTCTATCTGCCACAGTTTTATAGTTAACAAGCTAAATAGTTCTTAACAAGTGAAGTCAAAATTCCTCAAAAAGCATAACTATTCATCCCCAAAATTAGTAAAATGGAGCAAGTATCCGCAAAGAGCGCAACAGCTTTAAAAAAAAAATGCGTAAAATGGAGCAAGTGCCATCAAAGGGCACCCAGAAAATTTTTGAAACGGGACAAGAGCTCTCAAAGACCGAGTCCTTCTAAAAATTTTGATGAGTGAACACAAAAAAAACGACAACACTACAACATTGAAAAAAAAAAGTGCATAACGAGGACCCGCATTGCATTGCACAGTATTACTAATAATAATAATAAGGAAAACACTATTTCTGAAAGCCATTAAAAACTGTTTGCCTCGTGTAAGAAAGTCAGATTTACCTGCAAATAAGTATAGCGAGAAGACACGCAAAGGCGAGTACAATTCCAGCAACCCCAGCGAGGACGAGCCACACTTCCGGTGGTAAAAGTCCGAGGAGTCTCGCGCCATTGCCGCAATTGGCTTCATCGTGGCCCGAAGGGCAGTGAACTCTTCCATCGCACCAGAGGCTAGCGGCGATACAGGCTCCCAGTTCCGGGCACTTGTGAACGCAGTCTCCGCTCGTGAGCGTCTCGTTCTCCGGAAGTCCTCTGCCCCCGGGCGGCAAGCGAAGTTGTCTATGAAGAGCGGATCTGCTCTTGGAAATCTCGAGCCACGAAGCCGCGGCTTGTCCAGCTTCTCGGGCGACAAAATCCAGGAGTAAAGCTGGAGGTCTCGGGGGTCCGAGCCATTTTCCGTTCTCCAATGTGCTGCCAAGCCATTCTTCGGAAAAAACGTGTACCGTAAACTCCCTCGCACCAGGTTCAGCCGGGCAAACGACCTTGAGGAGTCTGGCTGGCCATCCGGAGTAGAGAAGAACTCTGTTGGTCGTGGGACACTTTGTGGTCGGATCTACACTCTCCCCAGAGCCTTGCGACTGTTGAACGACCGAAGAGCCGCTTCCACTTCCGGTTGCAACGCTGGAGGTCGAAGTCGTCGTCGAAACCGCTGGTTCGAGCGGCATGAACCATCCCCACGTGAGAACGAAGAGGGAACGATTGTCCCGAGCCTCCACGAGCCAAGGCAAACCCTCGCAGTAAATGTCTGGCCTTGAGAGCGGAGGAGCGACGAAACGAAGCTCGCCACCTTCGCCCCTTACTCTCTGCTTTCGGGGACACTCCGGAGCTCGGATGAGCTCGAAGGTCGCGAAGAAGTAGAGCGTCTCGAAATCCTCGTGGGGACCTTGACGATCCACGAGGAAGTTTATCTCCAGGGCCCGACCTGCGGATATGTGGGTCAGCGGGAGATTCGAAGAGTTGTCGCAAAGACAAGCTCGCGGGAGACGAACATCGCGCCAGGGAACCTCGTACAAAGATAGCTGAGCCTCCCTCGACGATGGGTCACGAAGACAACGAGGTCGAGCCGTGTGAGGATCTGGCTCACTCGCACAATTCGAACTCTCGCCGAGACTCACGTTGTGAATCGTCAGACGAATTCTCTCGCCCGATCCCGCCTCGATTCTGTACGTACAGTCCAACTTCGACGCTCCTCCTCGCCCGTAGAGACGAACGTCCCGCGGCGATGTTACGTCACCTGTACGAACCTTTCGCCACACTCTGCTGCAATTTCCCTCGCCCCAGGGCTCACCACCGTGCACCGTTGATACGAACTCGTAGCGAGCCTAAAAGGAAAATGAACAAATACACATGATTTTTTTATATCAGATTCTTTTTAATTTCGCAATGAAATAATATAAGTAGTAGTAATGCATAATAATGGATAATGGAGTAAATGAGCCACTGTACTTTCAGAATGGCGATGGTAAAAATAGAACAAACTGTAGCTCTTCATTCCATTTTAATTAGATAATTAATTAAGATGGATCACCGAATTTCTCATCGTCATTGGTTAATGCATGTAATAAATGATTGAACGATAATCTTTCTAATAATGGAGGGTCGTGCATTTGCTTTACGGTCATTTGTGTGGAAGTTTTTTGATTTATTCACATAGCACAGAATGTTGGAAGAATACAGCAGACATTTTTCTAAATTGTCAGTGCAATTTTGATTTTGTGGTATTTTTTATAGATGCCACAAAATATTGTGGATTGTTTTTAATAAAAACTAAGTAAATAATCGAAAATTTCTATGAGGCAATAAATATTTTTGCCAGTCCATCGCAATGAACATTTTTCCAAGTTATAGACACATTTTGAAATACAAATCGGTATTCACTCGCATGAAAAAAAGGCATGAAAATTCTGTGGTATGTCAATATCGATTTTCAACGCTTCGAAGTTTACCTACAAAATATTCGATACGGTAAATGTTTTATCGAAAACCATCATGTCGAAAGGCACCGTTGATACTTCTAAAACCCGATTGACTTTCAATGAGCTTTTGTTCGGGTGATAGGCTTTTTTTATCGATTTTATAGAAGCGGATGCGGCAAATACCCGTCGATGAAGAGTTCGTTCCATTAAAACCTCCCGAAAAATAGTTTGAAAGAGCTTTGAATTTATCTCACAATCTGGGAAGAGTGTTGAATAATAATCATAGCAACTGCGTGCAAATAATTTTTTTCACTGACTCCTCTTATACCACTGAAATTTTTTTAAAAGTTTTTATAAAATTCATCCACCAATTTGACTAATTCACACCGCAAAATCCCCTTAAGCAGGTGCAAATCATAAAGTCCCACCAAACGCAAGTTTCAGACATTTTCAACTCTTCTCAATGGGCAAACATTTTTATTTCAATCATGTACGTAGAGGACATCAGTTAAAGCAAAAATAATCATTTTCTTATTGCGGATAAATCATAAAGGTGAAATCCACCGTAAAACAAATAAGAAAAAAAAAATGTTTGCTTTTATCAGTAATAATGTCACTCAACAATAAAATGAACTTTTTTTTTTAGCTAACAAAAAAATTACTCGACGACGCTAAAATTGAACAAAACCTATTCCCAAAGAATTCATGATATTTCTCCCATTTCCTTGGAAGTGACTTCTTAATCTTCTGAAAAAAGTACCTGAAAGTTGACAGTGCGAAGCGCAGTGCCCATGGGAGTTTCCATTTTGAGGGTGAGGGTGGAAGAAACGGTGAGATAGCTTTCGGACTCGGTGCAAGGTCTGGTGGTCCTGGTGGCATTTCTGAGAGCGGCATGAGCGCAAAGTTTGGGTGTATCGTCGCAAAGAGTGGCGATGGGTTGACCGGTGGTCGAGGGACCATCCCACAGGGTCATTTTCACAGCGCAACTCGGTGTACGTCGAGTGTCTTGGAGTCTTGAATTCCGCAGCTTTCCATTATAAGTGACGTTGCTCAAGCGAACATTGCCATCGTTGGTAAAATCCCTTTGTGAGTACGATGAGAAATAGAGCCAAACGCGATCACCGACCGAGCCTCTTATGTTCCAAGTGCAGACGGAGTCGAGTGGCAGAGTGTGTTGAGGTGCTCTGAGCACTCCGCTTCGCTTGGCGGTATCGTTGACGAAGAAATGGCACCCTTGGCTACCGCGGGCGTAATCGAGACCATCGGAATCCACGTAAACGACTGGAATCTCGAGTTCGAGCCGCAGAGCCGAGGTGCCGAGTGGAATCGCTTGCGGTGAGCTTCGGAATTCGATGAGCATAGCGGGTCCTCTCGCAGTGATCCGAGGAAGTGGTCCACCGCAGTAAACGAGGAGTATCGAGTCCTCGACACGTGGTCCATCGCGAAAAACGAGTCTGTCCTTTTCATCCGGACAATCCTGCCATACGCTGAGCCTACTGGCATTTCCATTCGAGTCTCCGTCCGCGGAATTGGAAGAGGAAGACGAGGAGATGGTTGTGGAGGACGAAGAGACCGTAGAAGATGATGAAAATCCAGCTTCGGCTGCCGCGGACGAGAAGAACGCTGGCCTGACGAGTTGACTTCCTCCAGCGGCTCCGGCACCGGCTTTCACCGATATCATAGCGTGCTTGCAGGTCGGCACGAATTTTTGTCTCACCGTCACCAAGCAACTCGCATTTCGCGGATATTCTCCGGGATAATTTGGGCTCTGCACCCGGCATTGCTTCTTGTGGCATTCGTAAAAATTTCGCGAACAATATGTCCCAGGTACTGGAGAACCTCGCTCGATTGGCAATTCTGGTTTACCCAATCGAGCTATTGCCTCGTTACGGGAAACGAAGCGATAACGCAAACTGAATTCGAAGGGGACCGTGGAGGGTGCGTGAAAAAGTCTTATCGACGCTGTCACCGTACTCGTCTCGCTGTAGTACGACGCACGACGCTCACCCGCACCGCACCATGATCCTCCGGTGAAAGGCCTGCCCAGCTCCGCTAATTGGAGCGAACCTTCGGGACAGCTCGAGTAGAAGGGCTCGTTCGCGTTGAGATCCAGGCGACCGACGCTAAAGGCATCCCAGAGTAATTGCACCAGCTCACCATGCCCGTGGCCACCGGCGGTGAACGTTAAATGGCAGAGAAAAGGAAGCCGTCCCTCCGCTGGACGTGGAAGATCCAATTTGTAAGTGCGGCCCTCGCGACCGTGGTACGTGCGGTTGCAGGGCGTACAGTGCTCCGGCTCGTCGCTCCCGTCCCCGCAATCGTCCAGCCCGTTGCAATATGCGTCCAGTGGTATGCAACGACCATCGCGACATGTCAATTCCGCCAATTCGCAGTTTCCACCTGAACTCGCACTCGATAACTCCGCCAGACCCAGAAGCACTCCGGTCAACACGCTCATCCAAAACCTGCCTCCTTCACCTCCATCCCACGCATCTTCCGCGACCATTCCCTGTTGAAAGAATAAATATTGTTAATATTTCGTTGTTTGGGCTTTCATTGGAGAACCTAAAATTTGGGAAGAAATACAATACTGCTGATGATATTGTTAAGGGCTGAAAATATGGTGAATCTTTTAAAGGCCAATTTCAATTGCTTAGACTGACTGTTTTTTATAAGCTTTTTTTTTCAAGATTTTCGTTTATGAGTCAGAAAAAATGTACGATTGGTCGCAATGCTTTCAATAAGTATATTTAAAGTATGACATTGTTAAAAAAAAATAGCATCTGAAGTATCGAAAGCTCTGCCACAATTTGTTGAATTCTGATTTACGATTTTTTTTTCGCGTCACGAATAACAATCTTGTAACAATGTGCAAAATTAGGAATAAACAATAAACACGTTGTTTTTTTGTTTGCGAAACCGGCGCCACCACGATGCAGAAAAAATCAACGGAGCGCAAATAATTTTGTACACGTTATGCACAGATTTATGACATACAGTCACGGAGTCTTTATCTTTGGCCTGAAAAATCACTATCACTGATTCTAATAACGCGGAAAATAAAATAAAAAACACATTTTCTCTAACATCGCACGATTTATATTGCCTTGATTCTCAATTTATGAAGTTAATTTAATAAAAACGACTGTACGAAAATTATCAACGACGTCAATTGGAGCCACTGATAACGGAAACGCGTAAAAAAACGAATTCTCCCCGTGAGTGACTCCGATTTCGATAAAGCCATAAAATCACTTTCTCTCCGCCCTAATATCCCCGATAAGAACGCCTATTAAACTCAATTTGATGACAATGGGAGTAATCGGATCGTAGAGTTAATTAAATCGGCAATAAAATCACGTAAGTCACGACGGAGTAAATAGGTCAGACTAAAGGGAGCCACACCGATTATTATAGTTTTTAAATAAATTTACCATAATCCACCGTGAGTCTTTGACTCATCACAGTCCGTGGTAGATTCGCGACACGTTTTTTCTCCCGCGGCTCTCGCCGTAGAAGAAGGAGGAGGCGGAGCAGCAGCAGCACCGAGACCGTAAGCAGCAGCCGCTGCAGCAGTTGCTGTCCACTCGAGTCCCCGGATAATGCATGTTCGTGGAGGCTGCTTTATTATCACGGCTCGTGAGCATCGGGATCAGTAGGATTTAAACGCAAACGAGAGAGCACAAGCCACAGGCGCACAAGAGTGCACATCTACTTGGGTGCACGACGACGCTGTCGTCGTCGCCGTCGTTCACCGCTTCTGCCGCCGACGAGCTCTACCACAGTCACAAAACTGTCGCGCATCGCCGTACACACGATTTATAAAATAGACGATGTTGTAACGCACGCGCTTCAGCCCAAAGAAAGCTCTGCTGGTTGCAGCAGCAGCAGCAGCAGAAGCACCAGCCTCCACCCGTCTCCCTGGATTCGTGCAGAAAACCCTCCCACCCTCTCAACCCCTAGAGCAGAGAACCACCCCTCTTAGCCTTCGCGCATCTCTCCGCGTTCGATTACAGCGTTAAACACACGAGGGCGGATGCGAGTCGGTGCGGCGGCCCGACGACGGCTACGTCGGCTTAACGGGTCACTGGCCGTGGGGAAAACCGCACGAGTATTTCTCCACCACCACCGGGAGAAAGCGCACAGTCCCTATTTTTCGAGAAAAACGTACAGACGTCGGTTATCCAACAGGAGCTATGAATTCGACGGATTTCCGAGCTTCCCCGGCTTTGCGCAAAGCCGGAGCTGCTGTTTCTGCTTCTCTGCTCTTTTTTCCCTCTCTCCCTTTCGCTCTCTCTCTCTAGCGTCGATGAATAAAGAAAATGCGCGCGCTTCGTGCCTTTTCAATCAAATTTTTTTTTTATTTCCATTTTCTTTCTCTCCCTCTCTCTTTTTGTTGTTGTTGTTTTGTGTGTTTTCTTCACTTGCGGTTATCAAGTACGTTTGACAATCAATACGAATTAAGGTGTTAACGCTGGGATAAATACTTAAAGATACAGTGTTGGTACCTTACTCACGAGAACTAATATCTATTTACAATGACGAGAAAAAAAATACATACTGCATACGTTCGGGTAGTCAGTGTTTTTTTTCTTTCTTCAGTTACTTTTTTTTCGTGCTTTCTACGGGGTACTTGTCTTTTTCTTCGGTCAGTCTTTAAAACGTATACAGTTAACGTATTTTTCAGGGGGACGGGCGGGCGACGATGAATGAAAACAAGTGGTATTTTGGGTGCTTAAAAGAGTACGTAGAACATGTACTTGTTTTCTGGGTAACCGAGGATTTTTAGAAGGCATAACGCGTTCTCACGTCCTCGAGCTTCTTCGAGACTTCCGACGGGGTTCGTTCCAAGTCCCCGGATATGCTCTTCTGCTTCGCCGGCTCGATGGAATTGAATTGCTCGCAGAGATCGCCGTCTATTACATTTTTCACAGGATAATCGTACGATCTAAAAGAAAGGTGATCGCGACCGCAGAGCGGCGGATGCTCTGAGCGCATGTGCATCTCCAGGTGCTGGAAAAAGTCGTGGTCTTCGTGGCTGGTAAAGGGAACGAGGACGCCCACGGTGCCGCTCAAAGTTGTGTACACCAAACTCTCGGAACCTCCGGGAATTAATGTCGCCTTTTGCAACGACATTACCGTCTCGCCGATGTGAAAAGACGCAACTGTGTCCGCCTTCTGACTCGCACCGTTCAACAATCCACGGTCCCATAACGCTTTGTTACCCGTTGGGTCCTCGTCCACGTCGTCGTTTATTCCACTCGCGAGTCGTACCTAAAATATCGAATATTAGTGAAAAAATTGATAACATGAGATTTTTTTTAGATAAAAGGGGGAAAATATTGATAATTGAGGCAAAAGAATTTTTTCCTTGATTTTTCGTTTAATGGTGTAAGGCCATTTCTTTGGATTTTTACTGGATAAATATTTTATCGGATTTTTATTTTTTTTTATTTTTGTAATTTCAGGATATCAGTTATTTTAACATCTTGGGTAACTTACCACGGCAATATTGCCAAATTTATCGGCGGTTGCGACGGTATCGTAATCGAGAACGCAGG
Organism: Clistopyga incitator; assembly: GCA_947507545.1. NCBI lineage: Eukaryota > Metazoa > Arthropoda > Insecta > Hymenoptera > Ichneumonidae > Clistopyga > Clistopyga incitator. Next base: position 3,383,649 of record OX382174.1, on the reverse strand, counting down.
TTGTTGTGATCCATCGTGGATGTGTGTCGTCGGCAAATACAATGAGTTGATTTTCCTGACGTTTGTATCGCACCGCATAGACGGACTCCTGAACGTCGCTGACGTAAATACGCTGACCTACAGCGTTAATCGATACAACGGCGTTCGGTATATGCTTGTTTTCGCATTTTCTCAGAAGTTTCTTTTTCCCGATATCATAGAGTCGTAACATTCTACCAACGCCCACAAGCACGCGACCCTGATACGAGCAAATCGCAAGAGGAACTTCGTCCAAAACGGTCTTGTGCATTAGCTCCATACTCGTGCAGTCGCCGTTGACTCTGTGGACAAAAAAGCAAAAAACACGGACCATTACAGCTGCGGATTCTTACGAAAGAGGTCTTAGAAAAATATTTAGCTTCGGTTAAATCTCAGCACTGCAGGGGTATCATCTTCTATCTCAGATAGTGTGATTGTCATCATCGGTAACGAATAAACGTGTGAACCTAATACGCAATAATAATAATAATATTCGTGATCGATATGCTTACTTGTAGGTGTAGAGAAAACCGCCGTTGCTGACCCTTGGATTGAGCTGATAACCCTTGGCAACGCCCACTATGAGAAACTGTTGATCGCCTTGATTTGCGAATCTCACCAGAGCCAAACTGTAATTAAAGTGAACGAGATATCTCGATTAAAAATTCATTCGGGAACGAAGTAAAGATTTTACATGGTGAAGGAGTTCAGTTATCGGAGAATCTTAAGGTTTTTCTTGCGCGTAAAACGTGACGAAACTTTGGGAGCGACATTTCTCGTAATTTTGCTTTACGACTTACCACAAAGCAGCGTAATTCTGCTCGAGTCGATGAACCTCGAAAGTGTGACCAGTTGTAGGAGCAATGATACGTATAAGAGAGGCCCAAAGTCCCGGGCCAGCCCTCGGAGCTCCAAAAACCGCTTCGTTAGGTTCCTCGGACAGAAAAGCTTCCGCCAATTCGCGCGCGACTGCCGCTTCTTCCGCTCCAGCGGCTTCTTGCATTTCTTCGGCCATTTGCAGACGTCTCTGTTGCTTCGTGTCTTCGGTGTAAGCGTTGTGCTCGGTTTCGATGACCAACAGATGCGCGGAGTCGGTGTGAATAGCGAATTTCCGCGGCGTGTATTCCAGCGGAAAGCTAACTTGATTGAACACCGCGCCCAATTTTTCGAGGGCCAAGATTCTGAGAGTGTTCGTGGATATCGCGACTATTCCCTCCGGACATTGCTCCGAACTGAAGCCCGAGGCAAACTCCAGACTCTCGTAAGACAACGGCGTCAGGTGAAAACGATTCTGATAGTAATAACTCAACCACGATCTACTACTCATCGCTAACACAGCCTGATTACCCTGCATCATTATTCTAAATAGTTTGACTGGCCTCGAACCGAGGTAACGCGTTCGCGTGTCCGCGAGATCACCGGAAATCGGATCCAGCATCGTTCTCAATAAAACACCATTTTGGAGACCTGGAAAACGCAAGAAAATCTAAAATTACCATGGGCTCCAACTTTTCGCTAATATTTGGAATGCAAAAACGCTTGATTTTTTTTTTGTTGAGTTGGTTTTACTTTTTACTGAATATGAAATAAATATCGACGCAAAAGAAATTTGCTTGAAGAATTTTTTTTTTGTGAATGCAGGTATTAAAGATGATATTGATCGTTACCTATATTGAGGTAGAGGCTTGATTGTTGTGGCGCGAGGTCGTCAGACGCGTCCGTGTCTTTTGTGCCCATCTCAACAATGCAGAGACTCTCGGCCGCAGCGGGCAAAGCTTGCATACTTCTCGGCGCGAGACAGTCCGAAGGGTCGAGGGAAATAATTCTCACGGTGTTGTCCTGAAGGCCGACAGCCAAGAACCACGAACGCTGCTCGCCCACGGCGACGTTTCCGAGCGCCATGCACATGACCTCCGAAGGCATTTTCTTTCGTTCTGTGTATTCGTTAAGTTGACCTGTCTGAATTGAAAAAGAAAAACAAATACATTTTATCATTACGCATAGAAGGTCGGGGAAAAAAAATGTATTTTCAATGTTGTGGTAAAATTGTCCGCTCGTGAAGCGTATCAACGAAAATTCGAAGCAAATCGCTGGTGAAGCCACGACCGAAATACAATATTTGCATCTTTTACATCTCGAAGAGTATTGATTAGACCTCCGAGAGAACAAGAATGCAATTGTTAGCTTTTTGAAGAATTTGATTTATTGTGGGAGAAGTGGGATTAAATACTCGCATTAGAAAATAATTTGCAGGTGTCGAAAAAGTTTAGTATTTGTTTTTAACTTACGGGATCCATTTCGAAGTACACGAGCTCTCCGCCCGTGAGAGCAATCACGACTTGCCGTTGATTAACCGCACACTTGACGATTGTTTTCTTTCCGGGCGCTTTCCACTCGTTTACACGCTTGTCGGCACGAATGTGCCTAATACCGTCTGGATATACCTGCATTCAGAGACAAAAATTTTCCGTTACATCTTCCGGTCGATTTTTTAAATGTTATTTCAAAAAATGTAAATTTTTTTTGCGACAGTAAAAAATATCTTCCCTAAGTTTTTTTAAAATCTGAATCTGTCGGGGCTTGAATACCAGGATCGTCACGAAAAAATCAAATGACGCTCCAACGATGCGATAGCCTGACGTTAATTTAGCACCTTTTTGCGACCGACACGCGGTAATATCCAGGTGCCGTAGATACCGCAGTGCAATATTCAATTTAAAACGCACATTTTTTAGAACAGGTTTTAATGCTATTTTTCAATGCACTAACTTCAATGTCACTTAACAATCGATTATTATATATGTATATATGTTTATTATAGAAGTGAGAAATAGATCGCCAATTCACCTGCACAAGGGCATCTTCCCCGAGAGCCGAACAGCTGAGTGTCGGTGTCGTACCGAGAAATCCAGAGTCCGTAACTTCCTCGACGGTCTCGCCGATGCTCAGCACAAGAGTAGCATTCACGAAGGACACAATGATGTACGCATCATATTCCTCTGTAACCGAAATCACATATCTCGTCTAGAATTACAGGGTGTCAGTTTTCAAAGTTTTTTGTATTTTTGTCTGTTTTTGAATGCTAGAGACGTCGGTGCGCGCGGCATGGAACGAGCTCCCTAAAACGATCCCTCGAGCACGTCTTTCAGTCTCTTTTATGTTTCTCTATCTGTACGATTTGTACAAATATCTTTCGGAGTCCAAACCGGCAAAAGGACCGCCCTCTGAATTTTTATGTGTTTCATTCTCCTTCTTACCTCTTGCTCTTTCGGGAATGTGGTAGGTCAACCGTTAGCACGCAGGCAGCCTGAAAGAGAGAACTGGTGTTTGATAAGAGTGTATCAAGCCACCAGATTGATTATTATCTTTCGTTTTTTTTTTTTTCGTTTTGTTTAAATTCAGGAAGCAGAGGATTCAGCAGAAATTTGCTGCTGCTCGCTCGCTGCTGCGCACATTGGGACCCCGACAATCAACGCGATAGCCTAGCCATTTTTTTCTCTTTTATCTTTATCTTTTCTTCGAAAATCGAGCATACCACGTAGCAATAATTCTAAACTAACCGTCAATCCTCCGTTTTACGGTCCACACCGCGTTCGGATTACCGGGAAGCTCGCTTACAGCCATTTCCGATACTTCCAGACCGTGACGCAATACCCTTAACGTTGATCGTGGTCCTCTTCCGCAGGCCATGTACAATTGTGGGGTATCCTCGTTGGCCAGATCAGCGACCTGCATTAATATTCATCAGCGGTTAACAAACATTAATTTGCGCGAAAATGAACAAAATAAAAACGCTTTTTCACAGAAATAATGTCATTTTTCGAGTTCACTTCGATGCGCAAAAACGTATCGAAGGCGACGAAAAACTTTTGATCTCGCATCTATTCACAGAGAAAAGACAAGGGTTTACATCAATTCCCTACTTGGAGATGCACCAAGATTTCGAATCGTTTGATTAAACGGTAATTGGAGGATTTTTTAAAAAGCCATTTTGAAAAACAAATACAGATGTCTGTAAAATACTTTTTTTGTGCTCTGATTAGAGATCCCGCAGAATTATTTTCATTAATCTATGGCACTTAAAACGTTGAACGATTATTTTAATGTACTTCTTCGAATATTCCGTCTTACCTGACAAGCGAGAATCGGCGATAAACTGTCCATTTCATCGACGAGAACGAGATTTCTGAGTGGCCTGGGAGCGAAGAAAAACGTGTCTCCCTCCTCGAGAGGCATAGCCGAACTGAACTCGGGTTCATCGTCGTCATCCCCGAGATGAGCGATTTGATAGAGGTAGCTATAAAAAAAAAAAGAAGGCAACGTGTTAACGACGTTTTAAAGATTGATTACAACACAACGTAACGTAAAATCATACTCACTGATTTCCGAATTCAGAGGCGACGAAAAGAAAGCCAGTTTTGAGAACGCACATACTAGTAGCGACGGGAACAGTGTCGAAATATTTCAATTTTATTTCCGTGACCATATCCTCGTCGGTTTCGAGGGTGATTTTGAAGATGTCCCCTTGCTCGGTTTGCGCGAGAAAGAAGAACATGCTCTTGGTTTTGTGAGTCGCCGAGCAGACGAAAATCATTCCACGCTCGGGGTCGTCAAGGTCGTTTCGCCTTCTCGGAATGGGACAACGGATGTCGTGCTGATCGCCGAGATTCTTGTAGGTGAGGTAATTCTCCGAGCAGATAAGAACGCCGCTGGGTCCGTCGTTTCCGCCGGGCACGGAAACCAGGAAATTTGCGTGCTCCTCGAGCGGCTCACTGTACTTTCGCACCACGTGATTCAACCCGAGATCGAGCTCGTACAAAGTTAAGGTTTGTTGGGTTTTAACTGCGGCGTCTCCCGAAGGATCTCCATCTGCTTCCTGCGGGACGACGAGAAAAAAATTGTAAATCTTACGTCTTAAAAAAAAAAGCATATAAACACCGAAAGAATTTTTTCAATAAAACTGATTAATGCGTACATTTAATATTAAAATTTATTGTCGAATACTGGTTTATCGAGATTATTTCGAATTGTTGCAGAAATGTAAAAATGTGTCTTCTTTTTTAATTCGACGCAGAAATATTGAGTGAATCGACAATTCTGTAAGTTGTAGCGATTCTCACCTCATAATCAATCTCGAGACAGGCAAACATGGGATTTTCGAAGCCCACATCAACTCCGACGGTGTGATAGACCAGTGTATTGCTTTTGTGTGCCTCAAGAGGCGATGAGATCGTGAGCCGAGCTTCTGGATCTCTGTTTAGAATGTATACCAACTTTTGTTTCTCTATCGCCCCTACAAACACAATTTAATCGTCTGTTGAATATCTGCACTTAATAGGTTTGCAAAATTTACTGATACTGATTTAAGTGGCAAAAGCCTCAGTATCTGAAGGTTATAATCAATGTAATTCAGTTGAAACACGGACAGATTAGATCATCACTTGCAAACGGAATTAAGGATACATAATATTTGCATCATTTCATTTTTTTGCTACTCAATATTAATGATTACTCATTGATCTTTTTAAATTAATTACGACAGACCTTTTTCTTGGTATTTTAGGCAAAATGCTCTTTTCTATTCCTTTTTCCCCAATTATTTAAAAAGTTCTCAGCAAAAATGTGGTTACAAAAAATAGGCAATTTGCTTACAATTGCAACCACAAGAATTATTTCAGGCAACTTTTGAGCCTGGTGTAAGAACCAGCACCCAATTTTTTGCAGACTCATCGTCAAGTATTACATATCCTCAATTCTTTATATTACATAATACATAATTTCATGTAGAAGGTCAGAATTACCAATCATAACGGCTCGACCCTTAGGATCGATAGCCAAATATTGTCCAGGTACGATTCTCCGGCATCCGCTTTTCCCAAAAGTTTCCTGATGTACTTTGTCAAAGACATTCTTCGCCGGAATGTACTCCAAAATGACGATGCGCCCAGAGTCGGAGCCAACGACAATGTAATCCTTAGTTCCTCCCGTCAGTCTGAATGCCATCAGCGATCTGATGATCCCGAAAGTTTCCACAGCTACGAGCGTGTGGACTTTTCCGGTGTTAGGATCCGGCCTCAGGAGCTCCAAGGACTTCCCTCTCGAGACCAAAATCTCCTGCATCTTGCTCCCCGAAAAATTTCCGTGGACCGCATGTGTGATGCCGGTCGCACGTTGTAAGGTCAGATTGTACAAATACATTTTGACGATTTATCGTCCGAGCGAATGAACGCGCAAGGCGAAGCCGCAACGGCGTCGAGATTTCACTCTGGACGCAGAGTCCACGTCGTCCGCATTTTTTTCTGTGGAGTCAAATAAACGCGTATTCGCAACGTTAAGGAGAAAAATAACGGCGCGAAGGAGAAGACGAATGTTTGCGGAAGTTGTATATTACCTTGCGGAATACTCTCGATGCTGAAGAACGTCCGATCGTTACGGATTTTTATTTTTCAGCATTCGATAAGCGTCCTCGGCGTCACACGGCGCAGCAGGAAATGGACGGTGTAACGCGGCAGGCGCTCCTAACGGTCAAAGCCGGACGAACCCGAACGGAGACGCTCGTTCTTCGGCTGTTTTCGGCGACGCTGCGAATAGCAAAGAGGCGACCAATGAAAATGCGCCTTCGTTTCGCGGTTCAATTTGAACGGTATGAAAGAAGAAGTGGACATTATTTAATCGTGCCTCGGCAATTATATGCATACTTTATTATTTTGGATTATCGAAAAAGCGCAGTTTTTCATTCTGCAATGTAAACAAATTGCGTGACACAAATGTTCGCAATCTTAAGTACTTTTTTTGTCCATTATGAAAAATTGTCCGGTGAAGCGTTGCTGCCAACCTCGGTTTACTTTCAGTACCTGCCAAATTGCAAATAACAAATAACTGAGACTGGAGAATTGCGCACCTATTCGCGCATTTCTACTCATCTCTGTTGCAACAACACGAATCGCATTATGTCTTTATTTGCACGCGACGAAATCCCGGCTTCCTAAAAACGACCACAACAATATTCCCATGGTCCGAGGCACCGAGAGCTCCGATTTGCTGGGCTAACGAGCGCAGCCCTAGTTACTCGAGCACAGGGAAGCACGCACATACAGTCCATTCAAAAACGTACATCCTCGAAGCTTTTTCACAGTTGCGGTTTTCTCGCCGAAATCGAGAGGCGAGAAACACGGTTTCGCAAGCTCAATTGAAACGATCCGCTACTGTAAAGATCGTCGAAAACGTTGTTCGCGGAGCAATATTTAAAATAAAAAACGGGCCTTAATGAGTTAGCGCCTAGAGAGCAGCCTGACAAGTTTGTAGTTTTAATGGAAAGCTGTTTTTCCACTTTGCTCTAACACAATTTCTCACGCATCTTCGAAAACAAACACCGTCGAATTTCGTCGAAACGCGTGAACCCTCGACGCGAAAAATCGAGTGCCTCGCTCGAACTCGTTTTTGTTTTCTAACCTTCGCTTCCCTTGTTCCGGCGTTTCACGATGTCGGAACAATTCGTGGGTTGCACCGTGTCTGTGGAGTGCGTCGATGATTTGGGCACTTATCAGGGCCAGATTTTGGATTTTAACAGACAAACGTTGACGTTAGCCAAACCCTTTAGGAATGGAGTTCCTCATCCGCTGGCGCAAGTTCTTATAAAGTAATTCTGATGCATAATTTAGTCGTTTTTATGATTATTATTATTATTATTTTAGTAAACAATTCGCTCGGATATGTACGTGTACTATTTTTCTATGTAACTAATCGCAACTCCTGTTTCAGCGCAAAAGACATAGTCAAATTGAAAATTATCTCCAACGAAGAAGCGGCTGGTCCGGAGATTGACACGCAGACACAAAGTAAAATATCGGTGAAGCGTCCGATCGCCAAAAGGGCGAGCAGATCGGTGTCGGAATCGATGCCTCCGGCGCCTCAAGCTGCCGCGAGTCAGGTTCAAATTCATCCGAAGAAAACTCTAGAACCACTGGCGTTAAAGGCGGAGCCTCCTTCCAATGGAAAAGTCAGTTTGGAGAGTAACGCAAAGCCGAATCAAAAGAGGATATCGCAGAGGCAACGGTGGCAGGAACGGGATGAACAGGCTTTTGGAACGCCTATCGATCAGTCGCTGAATCAGGATTTTGATTTTGAGACCAATTTGGCACTATTCAATAAGGAGGTTTGTCGAGATTTATTGCTTGTGAGAGTTTTTATATCCGTACAATTGTTTTTCCTTTCAACTATGATTTTAATCGTTTTAGGCCATTTGGCAGGAAATCAATTCTTTGAAGCAGGACATGATTCAGCAGTCTGAGAATAACAGGGGAAAATATCGCCACGACGAGAATATCATTGAAGCGGAACCCACAGCGTACAGGCAGATTGTCGTGCCCTGTGCCGACGAGAGGGAATATGTGACTGACGATGGTCTCGTAATACCCAGCATCACTCTAGATCTCCATAGGCAATTGATTGGCGCTGCTGATCGACTCGGAATAAGCTGGGAACGAAGGGTAAAAATCTTTTGATTATTCTACACATCAAAAACAATTCAACATAAAATCTCACTCATTTTTCCTTTGAAATCCATCAACGCTTTCGGCGTTTATAAATAAGAAACAAACATGAAAATTCCAGTAAAATTCGTACCGTTTTATCGATCTTTACCAAATTAGATATGCAGTACAAAAAAAACATATTTGTCATTTATTATTATTACTATTATCATACCGTATTGGCGGACTGTGATATTATGTCGTAAAAGACGTTAATTCCACGTAAACTAAATAAATGATTATTCGACATCACAGGTAGAATTACTCGGTCGAGCAGGAGCCGAAATAATCCTGCAGCTTCTCGGCGGAGCGCACAGACTGAGCCCAAAAAATGCACACCAATGGCCGACGGTAGTGGCGTTATGCGGACCTCATCGTTCGGGAGCAGCCGGCGTTAATTGCGCGCGGCAATTGTCTAGTCACGGTGTCAAAACCGTCGTTTACATTGAAAATTCGGAAAATGTTTTTTTGCTCCAAGAGCTATCGTTGTACAAATTAACGGGAAATAAGGTAGAAACGAAGGTGGACAAATTGTCCTCGGCTGTGGATCTCATTCTCGTCGCTCTTTCGGAGGAGCATTCGCCGAGAATCGCAACTTCCGTGGCCAAATGGGTCAACAGCAATAGAGCTCCCGTTTTGGCTATTGAACCACCGTCCGCCGGAACTCCCGGAATAACGAGCAAGTTTAGCTTGCTCGGCGCACTGCCACTTTCACATAGCCCCGAAAATGGTCGTCTTTATCTCTGTAATCTTGCCCTGCCGAACAAAGTCTTTGCCGAAGTCGGAATAACGTACAAATCGCCGTTCGGACCGAAATTCGTTATTCCTCTTCACATCAATAACTCTTAGCAAATTTCTATGGAATACAGGCGACATTATGTCCATGGTACGACAGTGATCCCGTGAATGGTTGAGCCTCAAGTGCACTTTTGTATCTGCTGTGTGTTTAATTGAATGTTGAGTGTAATACTCGTAATGAGGTCTGGCGATCATGACGATATTCCTACTTGCTTCTTCCTCTGTGGTGAGAAACTGCGACGAAGGAGATACACGAAAGAAAAAATGAAAAAACAAACACGTACACGTAATCTGATGAATTCTTTGTTAAGAGATATCGTGTTTTTAACTATCAATTATAAGGGTACTCGTTTATCGTCGATATAAATATTACAATTATGATTAGAATAAAACAATAAGGCTACGCAGAAACTGATAAACATTCTCGCAGCGCCACGATCTTCCCTCTCGTATATCTCCCAAAAGGTGCTCGATGAAATGGTATTTCGTTTTTTTTTTTTTTATATATATATAATTACTGTACGGAATTTCGCAGCGAAACTTAAGAGCGGATGAACGATTTGTACACACGGAGGCTCTAAATATTTTATTGACAATGTTAAGGCAAATGAAAAAATTTGTAGGTCTATTTACCTGCCAACAAATGAAGTAGAATAAACGAAATAAACAAAAAAATCGCGCGTAACCTCACGAATAACAAGCGGAAAAGAATAATGAAATGAAACACGACGAATGCCAAATTGATTTTTAAACAAAAGATAAATGAAATGTCGCGCTATCGATAGACGTATATTTATTTTTATTGTAATTACTGAATAATTTATTTATATTAAAAACAGACGCATTTGTAAATCTTTGGTAATTCATTCGTCGAGAATAATACAGCGTTACATGACGACTTTTATTTTTATTATCTGTCCTTAAAACGTGAGAAAAAAAGGAGAAACAAATTATACGTATTATAAGATAATCATTAAAGAAAAATGAAAATACGATTCCTCAATATCTTGTAAGGAGCCGAATGCCACATCGACTGGTGGTCTATAATAAATGTAGTTCTTAGACACCCACGACTGTTATCAATAGAATCTGGTATCGCACACGTCGCGATATTCTATCGAGAATTTTAGCTCTCCATCGCCTCTAGGCACTAGTGCGACAAAATCTGCGATCAGGGATGGGCAAAATGTGTTTGAAATAACAATTAATGGTTTTTTACTCTATCCATTTCCGGTTAAAATGGTAAATGTCTTATTTAAAAAAAAAAGGAATGATAGGCAAAATGAGTGTTTTTCCACGCATTATCAAAGCAGGAAATGACTGATTAGTGGAGACAAAATAATAATTTAAATTCCAACAAACTTACGAGTGGAAAAGCAATAATCTTGTGAACTCAACAAAAGTAACGTGTAAAAAACCATTAATTATTTTCATCAGTTATACAAATAAGAAATAACAAATTTCACAGTATTTAGATGCTCCTAAATTCGAAATAGCCCATTCCTGCGACTGGCGGCGAGAGCTTGAGACTGTATTTGTGTAGTCTTCGTGATCTACGAGATAATAAATAAGTTTTTTCCGAGATATCGGCTGCGTGAGACACGCACGTCGAGTCCGTATATATTTTCAGATAAAACATATGGCACGCCAGACGATTATTCTCGTTTCTTTATTTGCTTTCTTTCGTCCAATTAAATTGCGAATTGTTCTACAGATTAGCGATAACTCTTGTTGATGGGATTGGCACAATAAACGGTGTTAACGCTCTGGGCTCGAATGCTCCAAAAATAATCGTTTTCTCATTGCTTCGATGCCTCGGCTATAAGCACTTCCGTTTGATTGACTCTTCGCGCGACGACCTTGAACAAACGGCGATGCGTTGGTCATACGCGATGCTGCTTCAATATATATTAACCGTTAATTGAGATTGTCGAGTTTCACAGTGGGAGCTAAGACATTGGTGCAGAATTATCTGAAAGCGCGTTATGAGAAATTCGGATTTTTTTCTGTTATATTCACAACGTGATCTCCGACTGTGCGTTATCATGCGCTTATTGAGAGAGACTGCTGTTATCTCGTCGAAGACGGAGTGAAAATTTTCGCGTTTCCTGCTGATTAATATCGTCCGATATATTCTGGTGTGATTTTATTTTTCGATTTTCGTGGGCAACGAGGAAACGGCTCGTTAATGGAGTGATTCGATGGTGCAGATCGGAAGTTTTATATTAAGTTTTTGTGAATAGGCGTTGGAAAAAAAAAGAAAAAAAAAGAAAATTACAAAGCCATTGCCACATCATGTGAATCTTGGGTAAATTTCGGTTAATTCCGTTGCTTTAAATTTTAACAAGTGCGAGAAGAAAACTGTCAGGTTTAATGAAATCACGAATTTAGTTTAAAGTGAAATTAATTGAGTCAAGTTGAGTATATAGTTGACTCAATATCACGTGAGATTTCGTGAGATAAAAGGTTGCAGTCAACTTGAGTCAACTTTATCTAACTCAACCAGTTGGACCAATTGTATTTATTGTCGACCAACTGAACATAGCTGCTACTCCATTATGGGATTGGCTCAGGATAACCATGAGTTTTGTCATGGTTAAGCTCACATGATGTTGAGTCAATAATATTCAATTGGAATTCTGCAGCCAAGTTCCTCTTTACAGAATAGCTTTTTTCTCCGTTTAGTTGTAATTAATTTAAGGTACGTTCAACCGAGTGAATATAGTTAGGTTTCAAGTGATTTGTATAATTTACTTAAGTTATGCCATCTCCAACCTCACACATGGGCCAAATATATATTCACTTGGGACAATTAATTTTAAGCTGATTTTATTCAGTTGGCACAATTAAATCTAAGCTGATTATGCTCAGTTGGCACAATTAGAAGTGGGCCAATTATATCCAGTTGATTAAATTTAATCTAAGCGTATTGTAACTAGTTTGCTCAATATAATCCATTGGTCCACCTAAAATTGTGCGAATAATGAACAGTCGATTCATTCACATATTGGACAATTACATCCAATTGAATTAATTAAATCTTAGCTAAAATTTAGCTCCACCAAATCTGTGCCAATTGTATTCAGTTTGACTTAGCAAATTTCATTGGCTAAAATAAAGCAAATTCTCTCTTTTTTTTCTTTCTTAGTGTACCTGATGAAGGATATTAAAAAGAGATAATAAATCAGGCAGCTGGAAAGAGTTTATGCGATCACTGATCCACTCTTGCGATTACTTCGTTATTACTGAATTATCGGAACTTCCGGATGAACCCAAGAATACCAAAGTGCTGATGTCTGGAGGGATTAAAAAATCTACCAGCTGGAGAAATAATAGCTGGACTGTTTAAACAGAGCATGCCAGGTACTCTGACATATCCAATGTACGCAGGAGTAGAAAATCCACACCAGAGACCGCGCTCTCACACATGGAGCACGCAAAGAAGAAGATCCAGAGATGTTGTCACGCCTGCGAGGCCTGGAAGGCTCTCTCTCGCCGAGCCGCCTCTGGTAACTAATTTATACCAATCTTTATCACCTTCATCTTCAACTGTGTCCCTAACAAGAATAGCTATCATCACAATTTTTTTTTTTTTTTCTCAAAAAAATGTATACAGATCAGCAATAATCATGAATGAAATAAAATATCTTCTCACAAGAAATTACATCATTCGAAAGGGACAATATGAAATAATACTTGAATATTATTTTCAACAGATCAAAAAGTATCACAAATACCTTTTCAATTTATGATGAAGTATTGCAAATATTTTAACAAATTGAATGTGGAATGGAAAAAAGAATTCAACATAATTAGAAAACTTATTACTGAAATTATTTCCACTGTTCACCAACAGTGATGAACATATTTGGCGAAAATGATTTGCTGCTCAACAGATTGCAACAAAGCCTCTGAAGCCGGAGTGCGGAATAATAAGAGCGCGATTTCACACACCGACAATAGGAGCGTTAGGTGCAGCAATAGACTCTTATGTAAACCGCAATAGTATAATATGTAGCACGAAGCTGTGTGACATTCAAAGTGTAAAACATGCACACGTTTGGTTTCTTAATCCCCTCGTAATAGGGTACCCCTTTGAAATCCGCGTACTTACGATACCGAGACGCGACGGAAGTACCTGTATCTAAAAAACAAAAACAACAAAACAACAAAATAACAACTACCACTGTCAACATCAAACTCTCGCGTGAAAAATCACTTGTCCCAACATTTCGCTTCGTGTCCCGATAAACGCGCTCGTCAAGTACTGACTTTTTCTGTCAACGTCCTTTTCAACGAACTTCCGATCAATTATTATTTTTAAAAAAATTTTTAACAAACTATTAAACCTCGGAATATTTTGCGGCCATAGTTTGGCCAATTGTCGAGCGAATAACTCGCGCAATATCGACGACTTGTTTTGAAACTCAGTGACAGTGACATTGTCACGTTCTCGAGTGTCCGGAAAAAGCTTAGACGAGATTTTCGGGGGTCGAGCTTTCGCGACGCGGAACCCAACTCCGCGGATACGTGACCGAATGACAGATGCGTAGAATCCCCGGAATTAAAAGGACTTTTTGAATATGACGGGGAGGAAGAGGTGGTCGTGAGCCTGTAGCCATCTTTAAACACGCGAGTATGTCACATCCGTCTGACTCGTGCAATCCAGTGACGGAGTGGGGTTAAGACAAATAGGTTTCTTGATGGCACATAAGAAATTGTGATTCCGCGATAATTCGAGGAAGAAGCGCGTTGAAGCGGCCAAAAGCTAACGAAATAAATTCGATAGGACGTAACGTTAATGGCAGAGGAACATGTATACGGATACTATCCGACGAACGGTGTCGACGGAGAATGTGTACGTAACTTTTTCTTGACAGTTTGACAGATTGGATATTTTGTGTCACGGGCTCCGCTCCGAATTATGTTTTTTTCTCGCCTCACAACAAAACTCATTTTCGCCCGTTTTAACGGACATTCTGGAGTGCCAAATATCATATACTTTTCCGAATTTGCGGAAACGTCAAACGTGATACGAGATTTCTATGCGGATTAAGAAAAAAAAAAAAAAACGGGCGATTGAGAATTCAAGGAAAACACGTAGTTTTTTGCATTTTTACTACCTTCGCGGTATTCTCGAGAGACTGATACCACCTTTTATCACGTTCCCTCGAGTTTTTAGGTCTTCTTCATGGGGGAATAGTGGCTATGGTTATTTGTGGTTTCAGGCTCATTTTCTGGTCGTCACTCGCTTTTGATATGCCTCCTTGAGCGCTGTGAATATTTGGAAGATGATATCGGTTCGGCATCGACGCGCATCGTTTTGAGAGAAAAATTGTTCTTTCCGACGCGTTGCTTGTTGCAAACTGTTGAGTTTTTTTTGTTTTCCGTACTGGTTTCAAGGTTCAGAATTATAACTGACGGTGCGATACGATCGGTTGTAGTTATCATCCATTGATTTTTTCCACTAAGTGTATATTATTGCACTTGAGTAATTTTTATGGTATTCCGATGGTACGGACATCAATTTTGATGCATTTTGTCATTCCACAGATTTTCTATGCTGTTATTGAGACCAATACAAAAATCTGGAATTTTTTAATTCTTTTTTTTATGTAATGGGATTCTTGTAATTTTTTTCACAGAGACAAAATGTCTAAGTTCGAACAGTCCAATAATAAATGTCACTTTTAGTTTCCTGTAATATTCCTGATAATTTGGTGTTACCGAATGAAGTGAATAATTGTAAATCGTTAGATTATGTATTCATGAAGAGCACAGGATATCATGTTCATCATTGGGCTTGTGTTTCATGTTTAAGGCGGATGAGGCCACCAGCCGGCTGAGGCTTAAGGTAATAGCTGGCCACCAGCTTGCCAAAAAAGACATCTTCGGTGCGAGCGACCCTTACGTTCGCATCGATCTCAACACGATAAATGGCGATGTCACGGTTGATTCTGTACTTACCAAGACCAAGAAGAAGACGCTTAATCCGATGTGGGAAGAAGAATTTATTTTCAGAGTGAGTTTTCGGAAAGATTCGTATCTCATGCGAAAAAGATATTGAAATAACAAGAGGAACAGATTGAATATAATTGATATGATTGATCTGAAATGTGATAAACAGGACAGCTGTATTACAATAATAGTGACTCAGCGAATCTGATAACACTTCGCAAACTGATGTATTGTCCAGCGTTATTATTTACATCTGGCAATAACGATGACAATATTTTCGAGCAGGTCAAACCAATAGAACACAAACTGGTGCTTCAGGTGTTTGATGAAAACAGATTGACGAGGGATGATTTTCTCGGAATGGTAGAATTGACGCTGCTCAATTTGCCCAAAGAGCAGGAAGGGAGGACGATTCCCACAAAGCAATACATATTGCGTCCACGTAGGTGAGTGAAGAAGAGCCATTTCATTGAGGAAAGGAACGTGTAATATTAATCATCTGACATCTGCTCCCATTAAATACAAAATTTGTGCTGTTGGTATCTGAAACATAGAATTTTTGTTAAGTGATAAAGATATCTGAGATTAAATTTTCGTTTTGTTTTTAAGTTCGACTTTGAATATTTCCATTTTTCGTTTTAGCATAAATTTGATGAGAACATAAAAAAATAGATAATATATTCAATGATTCCAATTCAAGCTAATATTTTCTAATAATAGCATCAATAGTCACTGAAAAACTAATTGTTGTGAAGTCACTTAAACACAATATTTTACTTTTACGAAAACAAAGCAAAAGACAATAACGTTACGAATCTTTCACCGTAGCACCGGAAGTCAGAGGGCGAAGATAAAGGGTACATTGGAGATATATCACGCCTACATATCGGACTCTTCTGGTGCGGATTCGGGTGATCCTGATACAGCGCCGGATTCGGGAGGTTGGGAAATGCTGGACAGGCCAACGCCCACGTCGAACAACAGCCCAGTTCAGCAAACCGGGGAAACTGCAATGACGAACGGTCCTTTGCCTCACGGATGGGAGGAACGTCAGGATGCGAATGGACGAACGTACTACGTTAATCACATAGCGAGATTCACTCAATGGGAACGACCCACGGCGATGTAAGTGGAGAACAAACTTTCGAATCGTCGGCCTCGGATGACCTTCGATCCAATATGCAAATACACAATCTGATCGGTTTGTTCGCACGCTTATTTGTCCCCTGAAGGAACGTCGTACCAACCGGCGGTGTGACAAACGAGCAACGGAATCTTGACACCGCTGCTACGGAATTTCAACGACGATTTCACATCAGCGTGGACGATGCCGAAAGCAGAGGACAACACAGAAGCTCCGTTATCACTCAGGTGAGTTTCATGGAGATAATTGAATAGAAACATGTAAAAAGCTGACTTTCTGTGTCCCCCTTTCGCGCATCTTTTCGCGTGAGCATGCGAAAATCACTCAGAGATGATTCTGGTGTTTTAATTCTTTTGCTCTGATATTCATTTTTGCATCTGAAGTGCAATTGTAATGTCAGAATAATTCTGAAAATTGCGGGGGTAAAAATTCAAAATTTCTATGGTTCTGGAATTGGTTATTAATCCGTGATCGTTTCTGTCTGTCGTACGGACCAGAAAATATTTTTATGACGATTTTATGATAACGATGCTCATCTTCGAAATGCAGCAACAGTTTTGATACTCGGCCATTTTTAGAATGAAATATAAGACAGATACGTAGAAAAGTTTCTTGAAAAGTGTACAACGTACATGAGTTGCTCACAGCGAAAGGGCTAATGTTTTCGAACACCAATTGAACTGACGATAGAACGAGAATTCGTCGGTTGTAGGAATAGTCGCGACTTCAAAATGTCCCTGTGTACATTACCTAATAAATGAAATAGTTAGTGAAATCTAAGACGATGTGAAATACAGTATGTAACAAAAGCTGTAACCCGTTATTTTGAAGTTAAAAAAATGTCGAAAAATTCTCTTCTCTAGGAATCTTTCTCAGTATTGACAAAAAAAATTGGAAAAAATGTTTTTCGCCATCGTTGATAAAGAAAAATCTATAATTTCTTCCAGAAATGGTAACATATTAATAACCGCTTTGCAAATGCGATTTTATTATTGATCAAGGATATGAAAAATACGATTTTATATTGATCCTAATTCAAAGGTGTATCACATCGCCTTAACGAATATGCATGGAGATACGCGTTGCGAGGATTGATTTTTTAATACGATTGTAGGATCAAAAAGAGCGAACAGTTATTGCGAGAGCGGACATTAATTGATTTAAAAAAAAAAAAAAACACAATGACTAACTCTGTAAAAAAATGGCATGCGGAATGTAGAAAGAATATGCATGTATGTGTAAGGATGGTGAAGGGCCGCGCGAGGAAGACGAAAATTCCGAAGCAAGGGATAATGATGAGGGCGGTGAACGTGAGCGAGAAACTTCGGACTGCGAGAATACCGTCGACCAACGCGGTTACTTGGGAGAATGTGACGAACAGGTATTCAATAACAAAACACAAATGTTAGCATGTTCGTGTGAGCTTTATTAACGCTTTGTTTCGACCTTTGAGAGCTCGATGACCGAGACCCTCAATTACGACGACTCGACTAAACACCAAATACGACTGGTTTTTTTCTTTACAATTTGCAATAAGTAGTGTCATCGACATCATTACACGATGAAAAGGGGAAAATCATTTGTTTTTTGTGTTCGCAGAGCGATGATAACGTAGACAGTCCAGCAGGTTCTAGGCGGTCCTCGGAACAGGTACATTATAAAATATCGGCGTTAAATACAAAATTTTCTACACCAATTCAGTCACTTGCATTTTTTAAGTATCAAGTGAATTTGAAAAAATAACAGGTGTTATCCGAGAAATAATGTGCAACTTAGGAACGATAGTGGAGGGCAAATTTAATATTTTGCAGAGAGAAAAAATAATTGTGTTCGAGTCGTGTTGTAGAAAAAAAAAAAAAAAAGATTCTGCACTATCGACATTTTCAATAATTGTAGACTGAAATTCCAAAGCCTACGTTTCCACTGCCGAGTGGCGATGGACTACCGCCTGGATGGAGCATGCAATTAGCTCCGAACGGACGAATGTTTTTTATTGATCATAACGAAAGAGCGACAACGTGGGTCGATCCGAGAACGGGGAGGGCGAGTCCTATGCCTAGTCACAATGTGCCTTCGGCTACTCCGAGGAGTGACTTGGATCAACTTGGTCCACTGCCGGAGGGATGGGAGGAGAGGGTGCACACCGACGGAAGGATCTTTTTTATTGACCACAGTAAGATTCACGATCCATCATTATTTTCTCTTTACATCGTCTCGATAAAAAAAATCCGCAACATTCTAACAATGATTCATTGTTCCATCATTATTGGAATGTGCTTTGTCAGATATCCATGTCGATTAATTAAAGTATTTATTGTTAAAAAATCACAAGTTGGATTCCTTTTGTAAGATTGTGGTAAAATAATTGAAAATTGTAATTGAGAAATATAACACTGAATTTCACTAGTGAAAAAAAAAAAAAACGTGACTATTATTTGGTATTTTGACTGATAATAAAAATGTTCTCTTCAAGATACGAGGACGACGCAGTGGGAAGATCCTCGTATGTCTAATCCTCAAATTGCTGGCCCGGTACGTTGTGTCCCAGTTTAACATTTACATATCGATCAATCATTGTACAAGCTCGTCAGTCGCTGGCGCAGTGTAGTTACTTATTGATTTTTCCTTTATTACAGGCTGTACCATACTCCAGGGATTATAAACTTAAGTATGAGTATTTGAAATCGCAACTCAGAAAGCCCGTAAGTATAATTACCTTTATTGTCGCAGAGTACGAAATAATAAGACCGGATGCGTAAATTTTATGCGTAAACTTACAGAGCAGCGTACCAAATAAATTTGAGATTAAAGTGGGGAGAAGCAACATTCTCGAAGACTCATATCGTATCATCAGCTCGGTTAATCGAATGGAGATTTTAAAGACTAAGCTGTGGGTGGAATTCGAGGGTGAAGTGGGCCTCGATTATGGTGGACTCGCCCGAGAATGGTTTTTCCTCTTGTCCAAGGAAATGTTCAACCCTTATTACGGCCTCTTCGAATATTCCGCCATGTAAGTAAAAATCTATAATCTCCATTTAATTTACGAAATGATAAGATCGCGACATTCGCGGCAATACCATTTTTTTATAAGATTTCAATTCCGTATGAGTACCGTGTCTTAAAACAATTAATTAAAAGTTTGATTCATTAAAAAAAATAGTGGATCGTAGATTATTTTGTAAAAAAAATGTTGGAGTATTTTAGAACCTATTACTATCAATGCCTGTCTATATCGATACTCCACATTTATCAAGTGTATAAATGTAGTGACGCTGAATTAACTTGTATCTGAAAAGATAATTCACTCTGAGTAAAATAAATCCAAATTTCTGTCAGCGTGTCGCATAATTTAAAACTAGCTGCGTGTGCATCGTAGTTTTGAGCTTGAATAGCTCCCAAAAAGTTACGATATTTCTATACTTGAATATCAGGGAATAACGATCTACTGACATGTTACAGGGATAACTACACATTGCAAATAAATCCGTTCTCCGGCGTGTGCAACGAAGAACATCTCAATTACTTCAAGTTTATCGGGCGAATCGCGGGAATGGCAGTTTATCACGGAAAGCTTTTAGATGGTAATCTCAAACAGTTCATTTTTCAGTTAAATATAAAGTCCTTCATAGTTTTATAAAGCTGTTATAAAATAAAAATGATTTATTATCCTACAGCGTTCTTCATACGACCGTTCTATAAAATGATGCTATCAAAGACAATTGACCTCAAGGACATGGAGAGTGTTGACTCCGAGTACTACAATTCTCTTCTCTGGATAAAAGAGAACGATCCTAGCGAATTGGAACTCACGTTTTGCGTCGACGAAGAAAGTTTCGGTCACACGTCGCAACGCGAGCTCAAACCTAACGGCGCGAATGTACCACTGACAGATGAGAACAAAGACGAATACATAAGCCTCGTGATACAGTGGAGGTTTGTTTCTCGAGTCCAGGACCAAATGAACGCCTTCCTCGAAGGATTCAACGCTCTCGTGCCTCTGACTCTCGTTAAAATATTCGACGAGCATGAGCTCGAGCTTCTCATGTGCGGAATCCAGCACATCGATGTCAAGGATTGGAAAAAGAACACGCTTTACAAGGGCGATTATCACGCTAATCACATAACGGTTCAGTGGTTCTGGCGGGTTGTTCTCTCATTCAGCAACGAGATGCGCGCCAGGCTTTTGCAATTCGTAACCGGAACTTCGCGTGTCCCGATGAACGGCTTCAAAGAACTTTACGGCAGCAACGGACCGCAATTGTTCACCATCGAAAAGTGGGGCACACCCGAAAATTATCCTCGCGCTCACACGTGGTGAGTTTTCAAATTTATTTTCGAGAATTTTCTTTAAATTATGATATAAATTAATGTGTTATTCGCACGACTGCGAAATTGAACTGTAATTTATGCTCCAAATTCCGGATGTAAATTAGCATCTCTTCTACTTTTAACTTTTTTTCACTTAAATTAAAAAACATTCTTTTTACACATTTTTCAAGGGGAAAAGATTCGCAGGTTTTTAATAATCTTGGTATGCAATTGATCTGATTAATTCGTACCGTCGATATCTTCTTAAGAATGAAAAGAAAAAGTTTTGAAAACCATGCGTGATTTTATTGCGAATGTGGGTAGAAGTTTCAGAACATGATGTATTTTTGCTTTTCTCCATTTTCAGCTTCAATCGAATAGACCTGCCACCTTATGAGAGTTATCAACAACTCAGGGACAAACTAATCAAGGCTATCGAAGGTTCTCAAGGCTTCGCGGGGGTTGACTAGCGCGAGATACCGTTTTTTACCATGATACCTGTAATATAATGTGTATACAGATGTACATGCATCACTATACCCCCGTATATGGACGTATGTACAACGATCCGTATGTACCGTCTTCAATATGATTAACTCTATCACGTATAGCACGATAACGATATTCCCTTCTTTGAAATTTCGACATTTATGGCTACAATGATTGTGCGATCCGTTCGAGTGTGTCGGGCGAAGGATCATTTCCAAAATTCCAACGAAAAATGCTGCGATTATTTAAATTAATAATATATGCCTTGGAAATTTAATTCCATGTACAGACGGAAATGAGGATCCGTGATTCGAGATTCCGATCTTAACGATGGAGCATCATATGAATTAGCTGATGCAAGAAAAAATTGTAAATAATTTTGTTATAACGAATTGAAAAATCTTTAGTCGAACATCGTACGATGATGACGACGCGCATCGATTTAAGACGATGTGCTACAAAAATTACAACGCGAATTTTTCTGACACACGAACGTTCGAATCTTTCAAAGATTTTAAACTTGCGATTGGAAATTTCCGCTATTCTTTTCTCGATTTTTCTCCAATTACAGAGCGATGAAAAACGAGTATCACATCGTCTTGGAATAAATAAATGCAGTAATTGACACATAGTTTTCAGGGCAGTTGGAAAGACGATTTGTTTTTTTTCTTTATTGAGCTGCTCATTGAGAGAATTTCATGTCGTAAAGTCGAACTTTAAGGATTCTCGAATTATTTGTGATTTGAAGAAAATGTTTTCGATCAATTTTTTATATTTTTTGGAGGCAAATACTTTTTTATGTACGTATTGTTTATGATAAAAGTAATATTTGTATCAAATGGAAAGGCGCTGCACTGTTTTTACAAATTTTTGACAATATTTCGAGTCGCGAAATGAAAAGTTGTGCATAAAACGTCCCGCGAAGCATATTTATATCCCGAAGCAGGAAATTCTCGATGAACAATTCAAATAAAACGCTTATTTTAACCGCCCTCAAAATTATGAAACAGGCACCGAAGAATATAAACCGGTTTTTAATTGTTAAAAAACTAGCATCTTCCGAAATTAATAGCCCCGCTCGACTCGCGGACCGGACAAATAATTAACCGCTAATAATTGACCACAAGCCGCACGTGGCCGTGAAATATTCCGCGCCTCTTGTTCTCTCCGATTTCTCTCCGGAATTTGCAAACTTCGTATTAGCTTGACGTGCAATCAAACGACTTTGCGAAAATGTAACTGACTACATGTAAATACATCCGTGGATTGTAAGTAAATTTAGCTAAACATCGAAGATCGAAGATATTTTTTATTGCAAATGTTTAGTGCAGAGAATAGCGAGACGAAGTTGAACAAAAAAAGCAAACAAATAAGACGCGTCCTGCAAGACCTTGTCCAGACAGTATACGAATGTTGCTTTCGTTTAATTGCGATTTGTTTTCGGCATTGACGAAGCATTCAAGGATTTATAACGAATTCGCGTTTGCCTAAAAAATTAAATCGAGTAAAGTCTTTCGGTCAACGCAATAATGAAAACTGAAAACTGCTCCCGTCCATGATAGTTGAAGAGAAGCGCGTAATTTAATGTTAGAGCTTGTCCAGTCGAACGATTTATTGAGTTTTTTAAAGCCCGCGATCAGAAATCAACACCAATTTCATGGGAATATATTGTAAACGCTTTTTCGACACAATAATTATGCATTGTTACTTCTGTGAGTGAATTAATTGTGAAAGAATAATTAATCCACGTTCGTAATTATTGAAACGTGAATATTTTTATTTATGCACAATAATTGTTCACTATTATTTGTTCGTAAAAATCTTTTTCATTGTTCACCATTAAAATGGTGGGAATTTCTGATCTCGGTGGTGGATCGAAAAAGGATCGAATTATGTATTGATATGTATATGTAAAAATTGTAAATTTGACACTTTCTCGGAGGGAGAGAGCGGAAGATTAGATTAGTCGGACAACCGATGTGTACTTGAAAGGAACGGGCTGGTTATGAATAAGCTCCCCCGACGCAAGATGCACTTCTCAATAATTAAATAATAGTTAGAGTTAAAGTTTCACGTTGGGTGACTTGGCCTGACCGCTGAAGGGAGTCGACAAAGTCACGGATACATTCCATCCGGCTTTTACGTTAGCGTTTATCGGCCAGAATAAAACAACATTGTTGACTATTGCGTCTTCTGTATAATATCTATTTTTCTTTTCCTCTCGGAGGATTTCTATAATAAATTAACACGACGAAAGCATCTCGGTGAGGGATATTATCAATATTATTGGAGATAAAGAGTGTTATTTTTGTTGGGGTGGCTCGAAAAATGGGAATTACCGATAATCGATTTGTTTGGTCGACAAAATCGTCTTCTATATTACGTATTTTATGCAGAGAGGAATTTTTTATTAAACATTTCGACGATCCAGTTTCTACGTTCAGTTCTAAAGCTATCGAATTGATTCTTTCTTGTTTCGTTCTAGTTAATTTCTCAGTTCCTTCGAGGCTGCTATTTCACTAATTATCGTAATGTTCTTATGGTAAAATGAGGTAATCAAGAAAATATATAATTAAGAAATCGTTCCACCCACTTAATACTAGCACAGCTACATTTTTAAAAGTTTTTCTACAATTTTTCGTAGCTATTTTCCTGCCACTAAATGAAGCACCTTTCAATCAACCAAATGAGCTATCACTCGTTATAATTAGCTTAATGTTATTAGCCTTTACGAAAGAAATATATTTCGTTAGTCAATAGTTAACATTTATTCTAAGCTTACAATGAAAACTAGATTCTCCAAATGTTGGGTGAAAAATCTCTTTTTAAAACGAGTAATATATGATATAAAAAATGGTCTTATCCAGAAAATTGAAGAGCGTTTATCGGTAATTTGGGTTTTTCGAATTGCCCCATTATTTGCGAGCATAGGCGTTCGTTGACCGAGATTCTAAGATTGTTTCGAGGTAATCCCTGCAATGCATTTCAGTAATTACACGTGCGATTAATCAGGGATTTTTATCGTAAATACGTGATCGAAGCGGAAATATTTATATATGACGTTTCGTTTCGCTGACACCTTGTGGCCTGTTAAATTTAATTTCTAGCTATAGGTTTATTCCTTGCAGCTATAATATCATATGAGACTTTATACATATATATATATACATATATATATATATATAATAAATAGATAATAGAGACGATATAAAACTTATGTGCTTCTTATCTGATATTTACCGCGTTAGATAGGAGAGCGAAAAACAATTACTTTGTCTTACGTTTTAAAGAAAAAAAATGCGTTTTATTCTAAAGAATTTATGTCCCGGTTGTTGACTCTTGGGAGTTGACGTTTGTTTTTTTTTTTTTTCCTTTCCAAAGTACGTAAAGAGTATTGTGGCAGTATATTATGTTGATTAAAAAAAAACAGTTCCCCCATCTGAAGACCAGAATTGCGTTCCATTCACATTGATGTACATATAATCTTATAATGAGAATAAATAACGACTAATACTACATATACGATTATTGAAATTGCAAAATGAAATAAAAAGAATAAAAAATACTGAAGAAAACTGGGACCTTGCGTCCTGAAGCTACATTTTTAAGGCTGTAGTCCAAAACATCTACAGGAATAGGTAACTGTATCGCAATTATTACTGTTAAAGTCGAGAGTTACGATACATCGAGCAAGTTTCAGCTTTATTGCGACGAACGAAACAACAATTGTGTAATTTAATGGTAACGCGCGAGATGAGCGCTAATTATGTTTTCGACGAATGAATTATAGTGAAATAAATTATATTTAAAAACTGAAAAGTTGCGTACTAATTTTGTATTAATTACTGAACTAATTCCGAAGTTCACCGAGATAATTCATCGCCACATTCAATCGAGTTCAGCGGACAGAGGGTGTTTCAATAGATGTCAAAATTGTCGAAAAATAATTGACATTGCCACACTGTATTCTCCAATTATTACACAAATATTAATCAGAGGTGAAAAAAACTTCAAAACATTGTCGTAAGCATTTTAAACAATCGATACCAATAAAATACACGCACCCAGCATAAACAGTAAGAGAATTCCATCCCTTAATGATTCAAACGATGCTGCAACTTGTGCAATAAATTGTCATTATCCTTAATTATCGATATTAATTTTTTTAAATGAAAGGAAAAAAATAAAACGCAATCGGAAATATGCGCTCGTAACGCATCCCTTAGCGTTATTCAAATAATGGCGCCCTTATTCGTCGCAGAAGGTTGCCCGGACGGCCGCGAGGTGGCGATCCGAGCAGGCACATCCGCAGAATCAAAAAAGACAGCTGGGAAGTGTAACATCCACACATCGATTCGGGTAGCCCCAGCGTGTCCGAAAATTCCTCGGTCCGTGAGATTTTTTGTTCCGTCGTTGTAATAACGCGACGCGTTATGCTGTGCCGAGCGGAACGCGAGCGGCAATTGTGTTACGGATAACGTGGCGAACTCGGTGTTTAACGTGAAGAGTGATCGTTCTCGGCTTATAATATGGTGATATAAAGGAAGCCCGTTGGTTATGCGGTGGTTCTTGTCACAGACCCTCGCAACCCCCGTACAACCCTCGTTTCACCACTCTCTCGGCGGAGGGAAGTCCTGCATGTGTCTGGCGCGGAGGCAACTGCATTGCGGTTAGTTTAATACTTATTTATTTATTTCGTAAGTAAAAGCTCATTGAAAGAGAAAAAAATCGCCATTTAAATATCAACACATCGCAAGCGGATAAACGCGTAGGGGGGAAATATTAACGTAACCCGACAACGCAACCCGACAAGGCCGCCTCCAAGGTTCATTACCCTTCATCCGATTACAATATATAGGTTACCTACAGTTGCGAAGCATTTTTTCATTATCCAAACACCTATATGGCGTTTTTTTGAGTTTTCGAAAACACGACGATACTCGTTTAGGGAAAAAGGGCTGTTTTCGAATTAACTTTTCTGTATTATCTACGGTGCTTGAGAAGGAAATTTTGATTTCCGGTCATAGTCGACGATAGCGCAGAAATTTTTCATCTCTTCAAGATACCAGGCTACGATAACGAGTGACGAATGCGAGGGAGGCGAGCGCCCACACAAAAGTCCTCCCGATTATATGCTTGGATCAATTTTTACTGTGGCGCTTGTTCGCCCGGATGTGCGGCTGAGGAAGAGAGAGAGAGAGAGAAATGAAGGGCTTATGTTAAAAAATTGGCCTGTACACTTGGCCTCCTACCATTTCACAGCCCCTATGGATTTCCACTGTTCATTCATTTCTCCAAGGCTTGCGGCTAAACTACATCTTATCTCCACTCTGATCTCCGATACCATTTTTGTTTTTCTCCCGTTTCTCTTGATGAAAATAAATTATACTGGTTTTCGTAACCCGTATAACGCTCGTTCAATTTCATGTACGTATTTCATTTTACGATGAATTTTGGAAAAGTGTTTTCTGCAATGTGTGTTTATTTTTTAACGAAATTGTGGGAATTCGAAAATTATTACACTCAATTAATTTTAATCCGAAACTTTTTTTTTTTCGTGTTCGATAATAGTTAACACTTTTATGGTTATTTCTGTATTCTGAGTTCCGACATTATCCGGATTTGTGTTAATGACAATTAATTTCACCGCTTTTACCGATTCTCATGTTTACGTTAATAATTTCTTGCGCAATGTTTTTCCTTTGCCAAACGGTGGAAATTCGGCGGAGTTCGATCGATAAGAGCCCCGATGATTGATATGATTTCCTCTCACTTTCCTGACTAGTGATTTCATCAGGAATCGGGGGAAATGCAAAGAGCAACCCCCGACGAGGGGATTTTGCGATTACGTTTTGTAACTCGAGCCTGTTCCCCCGATCGCTCAAACTCGTTGCTACTCCGGCTGCCGATGCTGTGCGGCTCTTTCAGCCAATCCGTCAATACACACCGAGAGCGCGTTTTGCTCACGTGTGGCGAAGATAAATACATACCGGCTACTCTCGGAATGAATAAGGCGTTTCCAGACGCACCAATTATATACGGCTCTCGATCTCTTACCCTCTTACAATTCGTGTGAATGCCCTCCCGGAGCAATCATATAATATTAACATTGAAGTACGCATATCATTAACTTTTTGTATCGATAAAAAATGTTTACAACTTAAAAACAAAATAGAAATAATTAATCTGTTCATATCCAATCATTTTTATTCTTATAAATGAACGTTATTTAGAAAAATGACGTTTATAAATCATCTTACGATTGTGGTTAATAAATTATTATAAACTTTATTTACTTCTATTAGTGCATGAGGACTTTGTCATTTTTTTGCAACGTTTTTTTTAAATGGAAAATGATATGGTTTTTTGCGAATAATTTTTTTTTTAAATTTACAACATTTTACGAGCTGGGTTAATTAATCATTATAAATATTCTTGTATAAATGCGTTGATAATACGGTTTCATTATTGTGAATGTTTTGTCAGAGTGAAAAATGATTCGGTCAAATGTTTACGGGATTTTTATATAGTGAAATAGTATTGAATTCTGAATACGGTGATTTCAAACTGTTTAGTTTTGCCAGTGCTGTAATTTATTTCCTGATTTTTCGGAGTTGCGGTACCCATAAAATACAATGTTGTTTCTTCAGGGAAACACGTGCAATGGGGAGTCGGCCATTGATTTTGTGGGTGCGAATGCAGGATTTATTTCGACATGAATTGTATTTGAGTCAAACAGAAGCCGTAAATGATTAAAATCGAATTTGCTTTAATTAAATGTATCCTAATGAATGTAAATAAAATGTTACCAGGTTTCGAGTTGTCGGTATCTGGAGGATTCAATGTAATGATTTAATTAAATTCAATCCAATTTCACACAGGCCAAATAAACGTTGTTTGATACAAGTAAAAATTCAGCCCGGAATAAACATTTCCAGTCTTTCTGAATAATTTTGCTTCGATCCAACGGTACATACGCCTCTTCAAATAATACATTTCTCTTGCTGTACTTAGCAACCACCGAAAATAGTACATTTTTCCAATGGTTCTCAACCAAATTATTTATGTATATCAATTTTGTTAAATTTTGTTCTGCTAATTCCACAATGGTTAATTTCATCAACTATCCAATTATTGCTTTCGATCCGATGGTACATACGCCTCTTCAAATAATACATTTCTCTTGCTGTACTTAGCAACCACCGAAAATAGTACATTTTTTTCCAATGGTTCTCAACCAAATTATTTATGTATATCAATTTTGTTAAATTTTGTTCTGCTAATTCCAAAATAGTTAATTTCATCAACTAAATTCAATTAAATTATTCATATATACATCGATTAAAAAAAATGTTTTTCCACAACTCATAGCGAAATAGCAATCGATCGTATCAATAGCATATTCACAACTTCCACGAATTGTACATTTCCTCAAAATTCACCAAAGATACACAATTTTTTTTCCAATTCTTGTCCTCAAAGCGATCGACTAAAAGGTATTGTAGCAACTTCCGGAAATATCAAACTCCCCAAACTAAACCCAACTGAATTATTTACCCACCGACACCCACACACCCACACACACACACACACACACACACACACAAATTTCTTTTTATTCTCCCCAACTCTCGTCGAAATGGCGATCGAGCGATACAAGAGTGAGCGATAAGTATTGATAGGATATTTGCATCGGCCACAGGGTCCCCGAGGGAGGATACAGAGCGACGGGGGAAGTAAGTGAAGTATCGGTGGTACTGAGGGCGGCGAAATAGGTAAGGAAAAGGGGCGGGAGAAGAACAACACGCTGGGAGCGTTAGTAGCGAGTATATAAACCGATGAAAAGCCAGTTTGAAGCGTCACGTACACTTGGTCGTCCTCCTCGTCCTCCTCGTCCTCCTCGTCGGCTAGAGCAACGCGTGCCGATGGAGATTAATGGAAAGACAGTGTGAGTCCATCGTGTTTCCATTGGTCGTGATTGTTGAGCGGCGGGCGTTGGTGCAATGCGGTGAATCTAATTCAACGACGACGACTACGATGCTGCTGCTGCTGCTGCATATATAACTAGCAGTATAGTACCTATGTACGCTACGCTACGTGAGAGGCAGCGGAGCGGGGAGAGAGGAAAGGGTAGCGTTCCAAGGGGGGAAGTGAGAAGTAGAGAAACACTCGGCACGCACGCACACAAGTCGCTCGGCCGTATAGCACGAGGTACACCGGCTTTATATCGTAGAGAGACGACGTTGCCGCGAGACCGGCAGCAGCAATCTTGTCACCGTAAAGCCAGAAACACTTTGGCCTCGCGCACGTTTCGCCTACCACCCCCCAAGAGTAGCGTGACAATTTCCGCCGGAGGCAGAATTTATATTTCATCGCATCTCCACGGCACCTCGCGCTCCACGCTTCTCCGCCACTTCCGCCGGGCACTACGGGACTAAGGGGCAAAAACGTGGAAAAGTTTGTTTAGCCAATAGCGGGAATATTGGGAGCCAATGGAACGGGATGGTGTGGGAGGGGAAAAAAAAAAAAAACACAGGAACGACAGATTTCGAGGCGTTGAGGATTAATCTTTATACCAATAGGTATTCAGATTGAGACTGACTTCGATAATGGGGAAAAAAAGATTTTTTCTTCTTTTTTTTTTGGGTTGATTTGTATTAGTAGGCTGAGAAAAATTTTTTTTTTTTTTTTTTTTTTGTATAATCGGATTGAAATTTCTATAAAATATTTGGTGGGAGGTAATCGATGGTTTTTGATAAGAGGTTCAATGCAATCAATTATATTTTTGTCTATGCGTGGGGTTAATATTATTGGGCGGTATTTTTGATACCTGTAAATATATAGATGAAATAATGGTTTATCAATATTTGATGATCGGATTATTAAATATAACGTTATAGAAGAATGTGAAACATTGTCGCTCACCATCAGGAACCCCTAGAAATAATTTGCCGCAGCTTCCGATGAAAAGATGGCTCTCACACCGGAATTGTAAGGGTGCCTTGAAAATGAAACACAAAGTGGTATTTAATTGGGCAATTCTGATGGCGGTAGTCATTATCATTTTCCCAGACCTTCAGAATTAACGTTTTGTTTTATGTGTTCCACTTTTCGTTAAACGATCGAATTTAATTTCACAAATAAATTGAATCATTTTTTTTTTTTTACTAAATCACTTTATCGATGGAATAATAAACATAACAAACAATTAATATCGGACAGGTTTCGGAATGTTCTGAAAAACATAATATCTATTATGTATATCCAGCTGGAAAATGCCAACGGGAATTCGCTGAGGTCACTCCATTACCACCGAATGTCGAAGTTCATTTTTGACCCTTTATTCGAGCTTTGATTGGCTGATCCGAAAGTGGCTGTTAACAAGTTCAAATCAGTATCGTTGAGCACAACGCAGTAACTGAATATCAACCGAAAATAATCGCGCCATAGCGCGACTTCAGTTATTAATGTCAACTGACATTTGGCGTATTAACTGCCGTTTTATTAGCTCCGATGGGTTTTGGGTATGACTCTGTACGCAAAATCCAATAATATCTCAAACTTTTAATGCCAAAGTGTAAGATCTATTTTTTTAAACACGATTTCCTCACGTTCTCACGCACCCTTAATTTTGGATAAAAATTGAAATTGGAAGACGGCAAGAAAAAAAAGAATTAATTCTCCACTAATAAATAAATTCGGTCGAAGAAAAAGTATATGATACATGTACAATTTTCATCACACTAATTATTCAATATCCTTTTTCGACTAACTAAACGAAAAATGGGCGTTCGCGAGCTATTATCATTATAGGTAACAAAAGTCCATTATCGACTTCCCCCTTCCTTTTTAAATGTCATTATCCGTGATTTCGAAACTCGGTCGCCCGGTTAATTGGGCTTCTACTGTAAAATGATTCGACAGTTTAAAAAAAAGCAATCATTCAGAAAACGAGTTTCCAGTTCCATCAGAAAAGTGTACATTTTTCTTGCCGCTTTTTAAATATGTACACTTAAATTCATACAACTGTGATTTATCAAACTTTTAACGCACCCGACAGGATTTATTCGAACTTGTTTGGAAACAATAATACTTTTCGCCCTCGTCAGTTTCACGTTCGTTCAACTTTGTTCTCGAATAATTGTAAGTTGAGACAATACAGATTGCAAGGCGCCATGTGCAGGACGCAAGAAAAAAAGAGAGAAAAGGGTCTTTCGGTTTATGTAATTGATGTGTCTACTCTCCTTCCCACTCCTTTTTCTTGTTTCTCTTCTTCTTCTTCTCCTTCTTCTTCTTCTTCTTTTTCCCCTTCTCTTCCACTCTTCTTTCTCCGGGCGTAAATTAATTGCGACGAGAATTACACGCTAAATTTGTTGAAGCTCGCGTGCCCAATTTTTTTTAACTCTCACACAGTCTCCTTCTTCATCATCCCCGTTTCGCCGTCTCCTTGTTCTCTCTTCACGCTGGCCGCAACGCTGAATTATTATTCCGGAAACTCTGCCCGAGCCGCATCTCCAGCTCGCCTTAAATTTACATTCAACACCATTCTGAAAAACATAATAATAAAAATCAGGATATACGAAAGAAAAAAATGAAGAAACGTGAGGAAGATGATGTACAGCCATTGAAAAAATTCCACACGCACATCCCGTTTTATCTCTTCCATAAAGGAAAATCTCAGTAATCTTAATAACCACTGTCAATACTTTTTCAAAAACCTCAATCATATTTTCATATAAAAAGGCAACAAAAGGAATAAACAAAAAATTCACACCAAATGCTATTAACCCAATTGATACACTCAATTTAATTCATTTTTCAGTGACAAGTGAAGCAGCCTATCATCAATAGTGCTCGATAATATTAAAATGACTTAAGAAACCAAAAACACAATAACACTGCAAAAAGAAATGAATTTAATAAAAAGGAAATGTTAAAAAAGCGAGAGAGTCGCTCTGCTGCCATTGATCGAGGCGAGAGGAATTTTCACAATGAAATATGTAAAGAAAAAAACATTCTACAAGCATTTCCAGCGCTGTGTACAACTTGTTCGAGGAAAAATTCAGCCCGAAGGTTCCGTCGGTAGAGGCCGCATTGCGGATTTCTCAATACGCACTCACACTCGACGGATTCTCGTTCTCTTTGTTCTTCCCTTCATTCCGCACACACACACACACACACACACACACACACACACACACACACACACACACACACACACACACACACACATACACATATATTTTTTTCTCCCTTTCTGTTTCGAGATTTTCCCGAGTCAAGATTAATTTGTCAGGCTTCTCGTTTCTCTCCGTGCCTCGCGTTCGCCGTTGTCCACGTCTCTCGCCCATTCCCTTCCTCCGTTTCGTCTCGTTTACTGCTCGTAGATTCCTTGCATAGTCACTCTCCGGACGCGCAACGATCTCTGACCGTAGACGCGTGTCTCTGGAGCGACACTCTGGAGAGGTGGTCGCCGCTTGCACCGCGTCAACTGTCGTAGCAGCGGTCCCCGACGACAACGACCACGACGACGATGACCATCGCGCGACGTGGAGTCCAGTCTCGTTTCCCGACGGCGAAGATAGCGCGCGTATTCCTCCTCGACGCTCCCAGTACCTGGATAAACGGAGAGAAGTGCTCTGTTTACTCGACATCAGCACCAATTTAATTACTGGAAAGCCAAAATTCATACTTTTCATCGAATCCGCAATTATTTTTATTTAGTTACATACAAAAATGAGGTTTCCGTAGTTCGTGTACAGCTTATGTCAAGTATTTTTTCAGCATATTTTTGTTAATTGTTATTGATAAGTCGGGAAGAATCAGCCTGTCTAGTCGACTTTAGTACCAATTTAATTACTGGGAAGCCAAAATTCATACTTTCCATCGAATCCGCAATTATTTTTATTTAGTTACATAAAAAAATGAGGTTTCGGTAGTTCGTGTACAGCTTATGTCAAGTATTTTTTCAGCATATTTTTGTTAATTGTTATTGATAAGTTGTGAAGAATCAGCCCGTCTAGTCGACTTTAGTACCAATTTAATTACTGGAAAGCCAAAATTCATACTTTCCATCGAATCCGCAATTATTTTTATTTAGTTACATAAAAAAATGAGGTTTCGGTAGTTCGTGTACAGCTTATGTCAAGTATTTTTTCAGCATATTTTTGTTAATTGTTATTGATAAGTTGTGAAGAATCAGCCTGTCTAGTCGACTTTAGTACCAATTTAATTACTGGAAAGCCAAAATTCATACTTTCCATCGAATCCGCAATTATTTTTATTTAGTTACATAAAAAAATGAGGTTTCGGTAGTTCGTATACAGCTTATGTCAAGTATTTTTTCAGCATATTTTTGTTAATTGTTATTGATAAGTTGTGAAGAATCAGCCTGTCTAGTCGACTTTAGTACCAATTTAATTACTGGAAAGCCAAAATTCATACTTTCCATCGAATCCGCAATTATTTTTATTTAGTTACATAAAAAAATGAGGTTTCGGTAGTTCGTGTACAGCTTATGTCAAGTATTTTTTCAGCATATTTTTGTTAATTGTTATTGATAAGTTGTGAAGAATCCGCCCGTCTAGTCGACTTTAGTACCAATTTAATTACTGGAAAGCCAAAATTCATACTTTTCATCGAATCCGCAGTTATTTTTATTTAGTTACATACAAAAATGAGATTTCGGTAGTTCGTGTACAGCTTATGTCAAGTATTTTTTCAGCATATCTTTGTTAATCGTTATTGATAAGTAGTGAAAAAGCAGCCGTCCAGTAATAGGCACATTCTGAAAGCCAGCGTCCGGAAACTGGCATATATTTCTCTTTAGTTACTTTCGTTTGCAATCAGCAGCTGGTTGAGTATTTTCGCAATCGATAGATTTTAGAAGTCCGTTATTTGCTTCGGTCGTTCTATAAATAAATGTTTTCCTCAAGCGTTTAATAAAATTTGAATCAGAGATTTTCCGTCCGGAGATTGACAAGAGGAAATGTAGCTTTCAGTCGAAGTCGCATTGCTCTTTTTTTTTTATATCAACAAAAAAAAGCAATTTGTAGAAAAAGGAATACTGCCTTCCGTGTACGTTGAACGGCAAAGTGTCCGAGCATCGGTACATTTACCTTGCACGACGAGGACTCGATTCTCGTTTCCCGACGACGAAGATCGCGCGTGTTTTCGTCTTCAGCGCGTTTCGCAGTCACTTGGCCGTTGCATCGCGTCTCGTGGCGCACACACAGGAGCAACGACGACGACGACGACGACGACGTCTCTGCCCCTTCCCCCGCTTCTCTTTCATTGGCGAAGGCGAAGGCTTCGTCGGTGCCATTGCCCATCGTCGTCGCATGCCAAGAGTCGACCGGAAAATAGGGATTTGATTGGTACAGAGGGAATTTCAATCGGAAACGCCGACGCTCTCGGGACTAACCTGTCCGTCCCTTCCCCTCGCGTTCTCCTTCGCCTTCCTCCGGTTCCTCGCACTCGACCTCTGCACCACCTTCATCCTCTCGTAAATAACATTCGCCTCAGCGAAGCTTCGACTGACTTGCCACTTACCGAACGTGCAGCGAAAAAAACATATACGCGGCGAGTGTTGACAATTCGTTCAGGGAAAAATATTTTGACAATACGCCGATTTCGCTCTGATGGACATACAAACTGAGACTCGTGCTCAAAATTTATATCACTAGCGATAACAATTCTTCATTTTCATTTGTCTCTTTCTGTCGCTTGATATTCGCATGATTATAACATTCGCGACTCTTTTTTG
Organism: Clistopyga incitator; assembly: GCA_947507545.1. Classification (NCBI taxonomy): domain Eukaryota; kingdom Metazoa; phylum Arthropoda; class Insecta; order Hymenoptera; family Ichneumonidae; genus Clistopyga; species Clistopyga incitator. Next base: position 3,348,638 of record OX382174.1, on the reverse strand, counting down.
GCTCGAGTATATTGATGTACTCGGTATGCCATGTTTTTTTAAAAGAGCGGACGTCATGTTGAAAATTTATATTTTTTTACAGTCCACTTTCATCTGCGGGATAAGATCTTAACGACGAATTGTTCAAATGGCGTTGCATTTAAGCGGCGAATTTAGTGAGAAATATTTGTCGATTTATGGAAATACATGCGAGTTATAGTAAAAGGTTTTGTGATCCAAAATAAAAGTAGTACTTTTATGCATGTGGAGGTGGATAGAGCAACGACGGCACACAGTTGAGACACAGGTGGGCTTAAAAGGTGTTTCTTAGCTTACCAATAGTCAATACGAGCCGCCGATGGCAGAAAACAGAATACGTGTTGAGAGCAACATGATAAGGTCACGATAAGGCGAGATTTCGGTGAAATGAGTATGAGGGAAAAATTTTAAGGCTTGGGTCGGTACGTGCACCCCATTCAGAAAATTCTTTATTCATAACCCGTGGTAAAGAGTGGTTATTTTTTTGTGGATTCCCAAACGGGATCTGTAATATTTTCAAGCATGTAAATATGAACCGCGGTAAAACGCTTTCGGAAGGATTTCGAAGCTTTTATTAAATTCCCAAAATGACAAAATTCACTGGATTAGGAATTTGGGACGAAATTTCTGTGCTTGCAGAAATGCAATTGCGAGTGAAGTTTCAATTTATTCTCGTATCTTTCGACGATTTTTCCCACTGTCTTATTCGATGATTGTGCAAATAGTTGCAAAGTTTATTGAAATTCAAATGACAATCCTTTATTTTTCCACACATTTTGTTATTTTTAGTTTAGCCCGACCCCATTTGACCCCAAAGTAGTGATAAAAAATTCTAAATTTGATAACCACGCGACAGAATATGAAACGAATAGAATTGATAAACGATTTGTCCTACGAGCATGCAAAGAAATTCGATTTGAGTGGTTAAAATAGCGAAAAATTGGCGGAAATAGCATTTGACAATGCGCGCATTTGTCGCTTATTCATTTTCCGGTCGGAAAATCTACTTCGCCGGTTAGTAAATAGATGAAGAGAATTATTTTTCACCGGCAGCATTTCATTTTTACCCACGAGCTTTTCTCGCGCGGCTGTTGAACGCGAAATACAAATGCGGCGGCTGGCCGCGTTCCATCGAAACACAGAGAGGGCCGCACACATTGCCAGTCAAGGAAGATTGACGTGCTCGCGTGCCGTGACCGACGCGTTCGGTTTCCCACTACTGGCTTCCAACTTCGGGAGCATTGCCGCGTTTCGAACCTCCGCTATAGTTGCTGATGCTATTGCTCTCGGTAATGCCGAGTGCGTTGATTTACAATGAATCCTCTAGCGCCCGATCGCACCGGCTGTCGGGTAAAGAGAGTTGCGGGAAATGGGTTCGGGAAATCAGAGAACGAAAAGCAGAATCGGGATAGAGGAAAAATCAAGCAAACTGCGAGAGAGGGAGAGAGAAGGCACGAAGAAAAAAATTAAGAGAGAGAAAAGGCACAAAAAAAAAGCGAGAGACCGCACGAAAAAATTAAAAGAGAGATAGAAGGCACAAAAAAAAAAAAAAAACGAGAGCGTGAGAAAGACAGGAGGTCAAAAGCCCCGGAAGTTAGACAAAAGCACGAAGAAAGGAAAAAAAATGCTGGCGAATTTTTCCACACCTATTTTTCTACACGAGGAGAATTCTCTGGTTGGTAAATCAAGATAGCGATAAAAGGAGTTTAGCTAAAAATAGCGAGAGCATTACGTAAAGTTCGCTAGGGCGATCTTGCGTGTAAAGTGGCAGTGGGACTCGAGTAGAGTTGCTAAATTGATCTTCCAGGTTCCTCGCACCCTTCGCTTCCTCGAAATAGTGCAATAAAATGTGATCTTGCGTGCGACACCGTTTCCACTCATTCCTTTACCTATGTATGTATAAATAGGAGGAGTGTACAGGCGTAAATAAGCCTATGTGGACGAGGCATGTTTGTTGTGAGTGCTACGCTGTGCATGTGTTGACTAACCTGAGTACACAGCCAAACAACGTTTACCAAGGAAAGAGCGACTCGCCTAATACTGGCCAGTTGAACCTGGCAACCCACGATGGAGAGGACGACTATAGGATCGAGTACAGTCGTACCTGTAGCTACCGACTCTCCCACTCTCCTCCTCTCTTCGCTATAGCCTCTCCAGCGCCCACTCTTTTTCTACCGGAACTCAAAGCTTTTCAGAACTCGTGTCGCACGCTTTCGAAGCCTTCCACGTGTCGTCTATGCACGGAATATATAAACTCTACATCGTGTAAATATACACGGAATATATATATATCATCTGTATATTTCGTGTATATACTGGCGTCAAAATAATGACGTTGAATTGCGATCATAAATTCACTGGAAAAGTGGATTTTTTTTTTAGATGCACTGAGAGATTATTTCATTGGTGAGACAATATGTTTAATTCGAGAAAATTTTTTGTTGTTGTTTAATTGTTGCCACGGTTATCATATGTTTAATGTAATTGTCAGCGATGTAAAAAAAAATGGCTTTAAAATTTTCTGAGATATTTTGTCTAAGCATTTCGAAAATGGTGCGCTGATTTTTTGCTAACTTATATACAAATATTGGTGACTTAATTTTTTTTAAAATTTTTATTCAGGAGGCACTCGGAATATTCTGAGTCTGGAGTACGTGTTCAGTGCCTAGACGAATAGAATAATCTAGCTTGTCTCTGCGCAACCAGGATTCTCCGTGGGGATGAATTCTAGCCGGAGGACGAGTCTCTTAGGATGACTTTGAATATTCCCAATCGGCGGGTGGAGGGGGAGGGCAAGCTTTTCAGGGACTCACAATAATACTGTCTAGGATTTTTACTGACTGATTCGCAAAATGTTCGCTGCATTACACACCTATCCAAAAAAAATTGGACTTACAATTTTTCATACTTATTCACAAAAAATTGGAAACACAATTTTTTCATACTTATTCACAAAAAATAGGAAACACAATTTCTCTCGTTTATTTTCACCCATCTCTCGGAATATTCTGTGTCTTCTGAGTCTGAGGTACGTGTTCGGTGCCTAGACGAATAGAATAATCTAGCTTGTTTCCTCGCAACCCGGATTCTCCCTGGGGATAAATTCTAGCCGGAGGACGAGTCTCTTAGGATGATTTTGAATATTCCCAACCGGCGGGCAGAGGAGGAGGGGGCAAGCTCTTCAGGGACACACAGTAATATTCCCTAGGATTTGGCTCTTCGATTTGATAAAAATCCAGAGCTAGAAAAAAATCCTCATCTCACCATTCACTTTGGAATTTTTTTCAATTTTTGACTCTCAGCCACCGGAGAGATACTTTTATAATACACACTGACAGACATGTGCGTGTTTTTGCCTACAGTTAGCCTGTGAACAGTCGTCAATATTCCATACCTTTCGATCGATCGCATGTCCGTTCCTTTCCCTCCGCATTGCCATCCTATTTTCCCTCGGCGTAGGTACCGCATACTGCACTATAGCAACACGGAGGTTATATGCGAACGTGGAACTCGTGGAATCGTTGTTTGACCCTATCCACGGTCAACAGCCTCTATGTATACGTAAATAGTCGCTTTCTTTCACAGCGAGTGAGATGAAACACACACGATTTTACCCACTACACATGTGAATTGATGAAAGCCTCGAGGAAAACACAAAAAATAGAGTCAGCTGTTGATGTCTACTTCATGAAGCTAAAAACAAAAATGAGGAAAAAAATCGGTTTTGTCTCGCACGAATTTCATTCTGTCAAAATAGAATATACATGATATTATCCAAAAGTGAAAAAATGCAGCCACAAAAAATATGCAATTGTTCAAAACGCAACAAAAATGTCGATTGTTTGTTTTGTGGTTGTTTCATTTCATAAAAATGAATTATACCCAATTTTTTTACACATGTGCAATTAATTTTCTAATAAATGTGAAAACCGTTGAGAAAGTAAGTGATAAAATTGTATGAGAGTGTAAGCTATTCTTTTTGTCAATCGTTGATTTTCATGAAATGCATAATCAATTATCTTATGAAACTAATAAGTAAGACGAGAGAAAAAAATGCGAGTTCTTGTCTTGCACAAGTTTCATTCTATTAAAAGCCACGTCAGAGTGTCCATGGAAAATATTCAAAAAATTAAAATGCATTAAAAGCTCCTCAAGACGTCACATCGATCTGTCGACACCAGGACGCTAACTCTTCTCTCATAGTTTTCCTGATGACGTTCCTTACTTTGCCACTTTCAAAGTGCCACTCAAGTTTTTATTAATGGTAATTGTCTCTCGGAAAACTCGAAGAAAATTATTTTATCGTCCCACCGATATTTGCTGATGTGTTGGAAAACGCATTTTGTTTTGCCACCAGAAAAAGTCGGAAAAGTAGCACTTTGCACATTGCTTTCTCCTCGCAAAAGCATCTTTACGAGACCGTACCTTGTCCTGGCTGTCTTCTCCACAGAAAAAAAATACATTTTTTTAAAAAAGTGGAAACTAACGAGGGAATAATTTGCAAGGTTGTAATTTCCCTGGGTCTTTAAATATTGCATACATTTTTCTCTTCTTCTTTTGAAGTTTGCGAAAGTTAGCGAATAAAATATACTTCAAAATGACATTTTAATATATAATGTTATTCCCACACGAACAAAATATCATGAACCTTGATTATAATCACAATTACGTCGGAATTTTTTTTTCTCTCCACATTCCAGTGACCCAGTTAATTTTTTTTTAATTGTCAGAAGGACGTAAAATAAACGTTCCAATAAACGCGTTTTCAAATAGCATTTTTTACCGAAAAATTATTCCAGACGACCCGTTGAGGTATGATGAATAATTTGTATTAATACGACTCGAGGGTTTGAACGTTTGCGTCATTGGAATTCATTACTTTTCCAATGCCATTATGCTGATATATATAATTATATTTCTGTTAATATGTATATCAATTTAGGACAAAATTAATTCAGCATTACGGGAAAATTTACCGTGGTTAAATAATATAAATTCATATTAATAATTAAACAAGTTATTCTTTTTACTCCACGTGGGCAAAAAATTCTTTTACTTGACAGCTAATCTAATGTTTGTATATACACTAGGGTGTGTCATTTTTGGGCAATTTTTTTTTTTCGACTCAGAAACAGGTTGTATACTTTCAGGAAGGTAAAATAAGAAGCCTGTAAAAATTTTAGCTCTTAATATTAATATTTAGATGCGCCTCATCGCGAATTTCTATTTCCCATTTAAATAACATGGGAAAAAATTTTTTTCATGTTTGGAATTTTATACGTTGGCAATGGCATATTGTTCGATGGAACGCATAACATATTTTATAGAGAATCGCACGCTCTACAAAAAAGATGTCTTGCATTTTTTCGATAGACATAGCCATTCTGATAATATTTGAGTTCAAAGTTCAAAATATACGAAAATTCATCTTTTTGTTAATATTATAGCGAAACTATTGACTCTATTAAGAATCTTCAATCAATTTTTATGTAAATTATTAAATTTACCATGAAGATTGTCTCATCCATGATTAATTAATATTTATTGGTGAATTGTTCAATGCTGTAGAGACCTGTCTTCTGTCACGAAACTGGTTCTAATGGGCTGATACTTATCATAAATAGTTACAAAAAAAATCGACAAAATACTCACGAAAAATATCTTTCGTTATTTCCATTAATAGTAAAAAAAAAAATGTTTATGTTTATGTTAAAAATTAACAAAAAGATGAATTTTCGTATATTTTGAACTTTGAACTCAAATATCATCAGAATGGCTATGTCTATCGAAAAAATGCAAGACATCTTTTTTGTAGAGCGTGCGATTCTCTATAAAATATGTGTTGCGTTCCATCGAACAATATGCCATTGCCAACGTATAAAATTCCAAACATGAAAAAATTTTTTTCCCATGTTATTTAAATGGGAAATAGAAATTCGCGATGAGGCGCATCTAAATATTAATATTAAGAGCTAAAATTTTTACAGGCTTCTTATTTTACCTTCCTGAAAGTATACAACCTGTTTCTGAGTCGAAAAAAAAAAATTGCCCAAAAATGACACACCCTAATATACACTGTTTACAAACAACTTCCTTCACTTTCTAAATTTGATGCACACAAGCTTCTCAATGTCATCAACGTTTAAATAAAATAGTCCATAAATATGAGAAATATTAATAGCAAGAATAATTGCAGAGCTCAGCAAAGTCACGACGACTTTCACACCGTTCCCTTTTCTCCCGTATGTTTACACGCCTGGATTAGAGAAGCATGGAGAGTATTTATCGTTTCCGGAAGCCGGCGCTCGTTACTGGCACCGCTGCATCTGGACGCTCTACGGAAACCTTATTGCGACCGCTGCACAGTCCTGCTCATTTCGTAAACCTATTTAATATACTAGGCATTCCATTAAAAGAGGCCCTTTTCGATTTTGCCCTAATGAACAAAAGAGCTCATACATTTTCAATATTTCAAAATTCCATCTATTTATATGTAAACAGCGGCCCATTTGTTTGTCGTGCAAATGTAGTGTTAATTTTTTGAAACGGGTGGAATTTTATGGGAATTTTAGATTTAAAACGAATGTTTTTCACCAATGAAATTTCGTTAACCTTGAAAATAGAAGTCATCGTTTTCTGGTTATTTTTCAATTTTAACAAACATTTTTTTAAGGAATATTGGAAATTGATGATGAAATTTGCTCACTAATATTTTTGCAGAAAGCAAAAAAAAAAATCGATTATCGTGACTTTTCGAAATTTTGATACTCGGAATGCCCCATATAAGTGTAACCCGAGGGGCACAGTTTCCTCCAAGTACAAATATCTGGTACAGCATGGCACCCGGCAAGGAGACCCCGAGTCGAGGGGTCGTTTCTGCTCTCAGTGTTAGTCACCGAAATTTATATCCGTCGCATGTGTGCACGACTTTCATTGAGCTTTGAGAAGCGCGTGTACCAAAGCATTCGCCTTAAGCATTTTCTCCTTGCGCAGTGATACCCTTTGTATACGCCATGCGACACGGATACCTTATTAATCCAATTCCTAATTACTGATCGACGACTAAAATTTCGAAAACCTTCAAAATAGAACCTCGCACATTGCTTCGTCATTATTTCGTCACTCTTTCCCAAAAAAAAGCAATCGATGTGCAATAATTGTTTTGGACTGTTTCATAAGCGTATCATTTTCCCAATTTCCCAATTATCTGTAATCGATTCAATTACGAAACATTAAAATTTGTATTAATTACACAAATCATATTTCGACCTTTTCAACAAGATATCTTATCCACGCAATTGTATTCCCAAAAATATATATTTTAAAATCCTACTATATACATTTTTCCAAATGTGAAAGTGGCGCGCCTTTCGCAGCAAAAAAAAACGAGACTCGAGGCTGAGCTGCGGTCACCCGAATTTATTATATTCCTCGCCGTCGCGTGTGTGCTCGACCTTCGTTGAAGGTTGAAGGGTTGGCCCGAGAAGCGCGTATCCAAAACATTGGCTCTAAGCATTTTCCGCTAGTACAGCAATACAGTTTGTATGCGGCAAGTGATAGAGATCCGACGATGTAGAGGACATAAGCGGCACGGGCTACGGAAGAGCAGAGCGGCGCGAGAGTCACGACGCGATTCTCGTGCCCCACGAGGGCCGTGCACGGCCACGGCCCGCCCGCGTCTCTTCCACTCACGAATTTTAGTCCCGACGCATATATTACTCTATATACTGTACACGTTACGTTACTACGGAAGTTGTAAAATTTTCCGAAACGTCGAATTTATAAGCCCATATACTATCCACTCTATCCGCATGCTCGAGAGGTATAATATTGCACCTCTATCTTGTCTATACGGTTTACGATGCTCGCGAGAGACGAAGACGAAGAAGAGGAAGAAGAAGCAGCGAAGCATCGAGAGGCGATGTTGCTGTTCCTCCCAAAGTGCATATAGTAATTTTCCATAAAAAAATAAAAACAAAAATAAAAAAGGGCCGGTAATAAAAATTTGTCGAACCGGTGATAAAAGCCGTTGAATCTGTCCGGCCAATCTGTTATCTCATCAATCTTTTTCTTCGCTCAATGGTCTTAAAAAAAGCCTTCATTAACGTTAATTCAATGGTAATATAATTAAGGCAATTATTGTGATTGTATGTATATGTATATATATATATTTTTTCTTCTAATTACGACGAGTGCTTTTGAACAATCTTCGGCCAATGCTTTTATAACTTGGTACGGGAGTTTATTTAGCTATGCTATTTGCGAAAAGGCGTTTTTATTATACGTTTTGTGTGTGCGTATATGTCCCGGCTTCGATTATTCAGCTGCGCGCTTTTAATTATCGTTATTTCTTCGTGTTTGTCGAATGTTCAAGCGACGCAGAGCGAAAGGATGGACGGACGGGGGACAACTTATTAAATGCATTATTCATCCACGAGCGCTGCGCTCACGCATGCATTCGGTCTTACCGCGACGCTCTGCACCAACTCGCTCGGCCAGGCTAGCGGCTGGCTTGCTCTGCGGCTGCCGCTGTGGTGAACAGTACTCACGAGATGACGCGTGTATATTGCTAGGCACGGCCGTGTGTGACATCGCGCCACACCCTCGTCCTGCTTTTTCTCTCTCTCTCTCTCTCTCTCTCTCGCTCTCTCAGGCTATCCTCAACGTGTTTCCCTTGTCGATGACTCACGAGGGAATGTATATTCAGGAGATCGTCTCGTCTCTTTCGTTTCTCATTCAGGCTCGTAAACTCTCGTCCGATCATAACGATTTTTCTTTCCTTTGATACCTTTTTTTTTACTCTCTTTCTCTCTTATGTCATGTCGGATTCATACAAAATATGTAGCTGATTCTTTTTTCTATCGCGTGAATGTGAAGGCATTTTTAATTAAAGCTTGGATCGAAGGGTACTTTTGAAATTGGTTTTCTTTACAGATTCATTTACAGGTAAATTTGAGGAAAAAATTTTTACTCTGATTTAATAAATTTGGATGATAAATTTTAGTAAGAATAGTGATTTAAGGTTTTATGGTGTACGGAAAATCTTTAGGATAATTTGAATTGGAATTTTTGTTTTTTTTTTGTTAGTTATACAGAAAAAAATAGAGGGTCGATTTGTGAGCTTTGCTGTAACAGAATTATTTCTCCGCGAACGTTACGTATTTTCCTTATCAATATCTCACGGTCGAATGCATATTCAGGAGGTCCGCTCTTTCGGGATTTCGTTCAGGCTCGTAAACCCTCGTCCGATCGTAACGATTTTCTTTTCCTTCGATATTTTTCGATTCTTTTTCTTCAATATCGTGTCAGACCATTCATACGTGGTATAATACTCAGCCGAATATAGCGAAGACTCACGGAATTGGATACATAAATTCAACGGAATTTAATTATTGGATTAAAGGGGCTTTTATTTTTCCTAAGAAATTTCGTATTCGACGGATTTTTTTGTAGTCGGTAATAAGGACATTTTTGGATCTACAACTAAATTAGAATATTATAGAGATAATACTGTAAAAAGTGAAAAATAACAAGAAGGCAATTTACGAAATTGCATTTTGTAACTTTATTTCAAACTTCCTGAAAAAAAAATTCATAAATGTCCATTTTCATTGTTCCCAAAAATATGTCGAGTATTTATTTTGTCACTTAAAAAAAAAAGTTTCCATCTTCCTGTCCAAAAAAAAAAAACATCATTGGCTTTTTAATTCTTGCTTTACAATGTACCACAGTTTTGTATCTCCCAAAATGTCCACTAATTTAGGTCGTACCTCCTGTAACATGAAAAATGTTGATAGCAATCCGGCGAACGTGGCCCCAACATTTTAAAACTCGCCGAGGGTGGCCTCAATTTTCTTTTTTTCATTTTTTTTTTTCTAGTGTTATCGAGGTAACATTGTGAAAAATGAAAAAGTCATGAGAAAGCAATTAACGAAATTCCATTTTGCAACTTTATATCAAATTTCCTTTAAAAAAATTATAACTATCCATTTTCATTGTACCCAAAAGTGGGTCAAGTATTACATTTATTGTGTCACTAAAAAAAAAAAAAAAAAACAGAACACATCCTCCTGTCCAAAAAAAAGCAACACGTCATTCACTTTTTAATTCTTGCTTTACGACGCACCACAACTTTGTATCTCCCAAAATTTTCACTAATTTCGGTCGTAGCTCTTGTACATGATGAAAAATGTTGATACTAATACTGCGAACTTGGCCCCAATATTTTAAAACCGCCGAGGGCGGTCCCAATCTCCTTCCTCTTTCTCCTCCTTTTTTTTTTTTTTTTTTCCTAAATACCAAGCTCTGGCACTCGAGTGACTTTATACACCGCTCGCATGTATGATTTTAGGGGGACGCATGTCTCATTGAATTTTTACTGAATTTTTGCGGCACACAAAGTCTGTATATTTGTTATGTCAGAGCTCGCTGTTTCAGCGGCTCCGGTTTTCCTGCTATTCCGTGTGGTCGTAACGTTCTTAGCTGCTCCTTCTTCAGGGGCAATGAAACCTTAACGCTCGCTCTAAAGGAGCGTATATATAGAGGAAAAAAAAAAAAAAAAAAACAGAGAATGCGAGAGAGAGAAAGCGACGGAGACCCTTAAAGAAAAAAAGTCATCCTGAACGCATTAAAGGCAAGAGGAGCGACCAGAGTTACGTTCTCTCGACTCACAGAGAACAAGTTTAACGTGGAAGGGCGAAAGCGAAAAGTACCCTGCGTCGGTGCGTTCCGCATGAGAAATAATTCATATTTCTCGGATCCGAAAGAGGTTCCTTATTACGTTTGTCGGAATATCCACCCTCTCGCACATTCAACTCCGTTTGACTTTGTGCTTTGCGGCTTAGCCTTCTCATAGAGGACGCTTTGTTTTCGTGAAAAAAAAAAAAAACCGGAGAATTGGGCTTTTTCATTTGAGGATATTCTAAATAGTCCAGGGCATCGAGAACAGTGGTTTAAAAAATATTTTCTGAATATTTCCTCCCACGTAGAGAGAGCTTTTTTTTCTTCATCTCTTTACGGGCGAAAAAGAATTGGGATTTTTCATTCGTGGAAAAGAGGCTTGGACGAAAAATCTGGATTTTTCTTGCCGCCATTGAAACACTCACGTTACCCAATTTCGGCAGTTTCAATTTTTTTAAAAGGGTTAAACTCTGGTCGACGCAAACAAAAGATTGGGTTTTTTTACATTTCACGATATTCTAAATAGTCGACGGTAGCGAGAATAGTGGTTTAAAAGAAACCCCTGAATTTTTGTTTCCGCGCAGAGAAAGTTTTTTTGTATTCGGGCGAAAGGGAATTGAGATTTGTCATTGATACAAAAGCGGCTTAGAAAAAACTCTGGATTTTTCGTGCCATTATGAAAACACGTGATCCGATTTTGTCGGAAATTAATTTTACGAATAAAGTCAGTCCACTGCGTCGAGTTCAATGATTTAAAATTAATATGTGGATGTTTTCCTTCATACAAGGAAAGCTTTGAATTTATTAAAAAATTATTGTAAGTTTGACGTTTACCAATTTTTTAAATTTCTTCTTTGAGGAAGTGAAACTTGGTTGCACTTTCTCCTAGAAAATCGTGGAATAATTAAAAAGCCATGTGCAATGCTTGAATTTTTTGTGTTGTTAAAACAGTTGACCACTTTGTGTGTACCTTTGACATAATAAATTCTCTTGTCAGTCTATATGACTAGAGATTATTATTTAAAATTATTGGAAATTTGACGTTTATCAATTTTTCAAAAGTTCCTCTACTTCGTCGCACTTTCTCGTAGAAAATCGTGGAAAAATTAAGAAGCAATGTGCAATGCTTGAATTTTTTGTGTTGTTAAAACAGTTGAGTCACTTTGTGTGTACCTTTGACATTATGAATTCTCCTGTCAGTCTATATAACTGGAGATTTGTTGTAATAAAAACTAATCCATTGTTTGTTTTTTTGTTTTATCTCGTTTGGCTGTACTTTGTTCTCGACGACGTGTCAGGACAGCGAACGAGGTGTCATAGGACATTGTACTCTGCGCCAGCGCCACATCTTTTAATCCTTTTATTTTGCCATTTTTCCGCTGCGTTGGGAAGCCTGCTTCGTGTGTGCTACCGCCTGATATGGAACAATATAAAATCCCGGTCTGGGGTCTCATAATCTCGCATGAATACGACACAACAAACTTTTTTATCGCTTTATTCTTTAGCCATTTTCGTGTTTAAATAGCTCGAATGATTAAAGTACGTTTTTATGTCCCAGAGATTCTGTTTTTAAAACCGTACCTTGAGTTATCAAAATAACAGCTGCTTGCACGCTAGTGACGCGCGATTTTCCAATTAACCGACAAAGACAAATAATACAATTGACTTCATACCCCATTTTGTCCCATCACGAGCCAGATTTTTTTCATCGACCAAAAAACGTCAATTTATCGCTTAAAAAAAAACAAAAAAATATTTTTTCAAACACTGAATTTCCAATTCTTCCCATCACTTCACAATTTTCTCTCGTTTTTTTTTTTCTTCAAATTTCCGCATCAGTGAATCAACTTATTTATCATAAAATTCTTTCGCACAGTTCATTTACAAATGAACAAATTCCTCAAAAATTCAAGATCATTCTATGCAACAATGTCTTTGAAAAAAAAGTCCATTTGTTCACACTTACTATCCCCCCTCCTTCCCCCTCTCTAAATATGTTATAAATTCATTACAATTTTTATCAATACTCAACCTAAACTCTAATTTTCGGGTGATCCTCCTTTCCTCCTCCCAATGTGTGAGAAAAATGTAAGAAAATTCTTATCAATACTCAACCTAAACTCTAATTTTCGGTTGATCCTCCTTTCCCCCTCCCAACGTGTGAGAAAATTCTTAAAAATTCTTATCAACACTCAAGCTAAATCCTAATTTTCGGGTGATCAATACTTCGATTGGAATTATCTAAAACTCGGTGGGGTGCAGCGATGGGAGGATATCGGTGTGTCCATTGCGCCAGTATAATTTGGCCCGTGAAAACTAATGTCCTCAACAGAGCGTTAATACCGGAGCCTGATTGGGGGGAGGGAAGGCGATAGAGAGAGCGAGAGTTCGGTGCTCTCTGTACAATGCGTGCGTAGACCGAGATATACTTGTGCAACGTAGCACTTTCGGGTTCGCCGGTCTGGTACAGCCGACCGCATTCCCGACGTTTCCCAACCGAGGTATCCCCGTTGTTCGGCTATTGATCCCTGGACTCGCAGCCTTCCTGTCTCACTCTCAACGTGTGTGTGTGTGTCTGTCGAGCTGTGTTCGATACATACACATATATATATACATACATATATATCTATATATTCTCGATTCTGTCTGTGTTCTCACTGCGGCACCTTCCAACAACGCGTCACTCGCGCGTTCGATGTCGAAACGCGCGGAGTGTTGCACGCGCGAAAAATCGAGCGACGAACGAACGGAGAGGGAGAGAGAGAGAGAGAGTGGAAGGCTCGTGCACAGGAGCGAAGGAGTAGCGGCAAGCGACTCGCGGGCGATGAAGTTGTCTCCTCCACGAACGCGATTCCGACGTCCTCCTCTCTCTCTCTCTCTCTCCTCTCTTTCTCCTTTCGACTAGGTCGCCTCGGCGTAACTTTTCCACTATACTTTTCTCCGGCTCCTTCAACCCCCCGTTAACTCTTGCCTTTCACTTCGGCCTCGTTGCACTGGAAAAGTCTCTCTATATACCCGCAGCCATCCAGTAAGCCAGTTCAACTTTCTTCCCTCTTTTCGTTTTTATCATAAGAAAAAGTCATTTTAATCCACCAACTTTTATTTGATGTACACATTTTTCTTGTATATGGGGGTTGGAGGGTTGATTTGGTGCATCGCGAATTTACGTATATTTGTCAGCCGGATTAAAAGGACGGGACGAATTTTTGCACTGAAAACTTTATTTGTGTGTACGATTTTTGTTTTATTTTTTTGTTTCGTTTTTGCTGTTGTTAAACTTCAATGCCTAGACGTTTTTGTGGGTAAATCCAGTTACGTACAACTTTACTACAATCCATTTACACGTGTAAAGAGAAAAAAGGTTCTCTCGGTTTTTATTTTCTTTACATTTTTGCATTTATATTGCTTAAATTTGTTATCGCTAATTCTTGCCTCTCACTTTGGACTTGTTATACGGGAAATGTCTTTTTATGCACCCGCAGCTTCTCAGTAAGCCAGTCCAACTTTCTTCCCCTTTTCTCGTTTTTGTCATGGCAAAAAGTCATTTTAATCCACCAACTTTTATTTGATGTACACATATTTTTGTATATATGTGTGTATATGTGGGGGAGGTTTGATTTGCGCAGCAAATTTACATACATTTATTAGCAGTATTAAAGCTATATTTGCACGGGAAAATCTCTGGTTTTATCGTAGGCAAAAGTAATTTTAATCCTGCAAACTTTGTTCGACGCACACACATTTCCGTATGAGTTTATGTATTTCCGTTTTTATTTGGTAGAGCATAGAAAATTTACATAAATTTATTATCAAGGCATTGAGGCGATATTTTCACTGAAAATTTTTCGCTTTTATTCGAAGAAAAAGTCATTTCAGTTCTGCAACTTTTACGTGAACACGTTTTTTAAAATTTATTTCAAAGAGCGGAATTATTTTCATACTATAATCCATTTACGTGTGTAAAGTGAAAATACTTGTTCTGTCGGTTTTTATTTTTGCGTTTATATCTCTTAAATTTGTCATCACTCATTTTTGCTTTCACTTTGACCTTCGTTACACTGAAAAATTTACAAATTTATTTTTCATTCCATAAAAAAAATAAACTAAATCCCTCATTTGATGTTTAAGATTTTTTTTATTTTATTTTTTGGCATTTTCCCGCAGGAAGAATTTACGTTTTTTTTAATTAACAGTTCATTCAGTCTATTTCCATGAAAAATTTTGTGTGCCGATTTGTGTATACCGTTAATTTACAACATTTTTCGTTTAACCATAAAAAAACGTTGAAAATACTTACTTCGTCAGTTTTTACTCCCTGTCCATTTTGGCATTTATATCGCTTGAATTATTATCCCTTTGGAGACGGGTGACACGTTGAGCGAGCGCGTCGAACAGTTTTTGATGAATCGATTGTGTGACGTGGTATTCGACGTCAAAATATTGTCGTAAAATTTTGAAATAATCCTGAGAGCCGTGCTGAAGTGTATTTATTATCTTTCATTGTGCAGCAACTTGTCCATTCGTGTAAATTAATTAAGCTCGGCTTTCCATTGTTTTCACATTCGAGGACATTAAGCCATTCCCGTTTATTAATCAAACTGACAAAGTATTTATACAAATTTCTACCATTAATAAATTAACTAAAAAAAAAAAAACAGGAGATCATTTAATTTCTTTATTTTTTGTACTTTCCACGTTGGACACACACAAAAAAAAACGACCTTTTGTGTGTGCAGCACTTTAAATTTTCACTTTTTCCAAATTTTCGTCTGTGTATGCAGGATTTTATTTTTTACAGTTTTTGTTAATTTTCTCGAAATGCAAAAAAATGTGCATCAATGGGTTAAACGTTTGCGGAACGATCACAAATTTTGTACACGAAGGAAGAAATATTCCGAGTTGTTTAGTAGAAATTTTGGCAAAACTGTGTCCTCGCGTAAATTCTAATTTGCTGATGCACTCAATATCGTGGGAACTTTGTTGCAAATTGAATGAGCAAATGATAATAAACGACGGATGATTTTTATTAAGGGTGTAAAGGCTTGTCGCGCGAAATTGATATTGGCGAAGGGGATGGAGGTGACAACGAGAGCTTTACTGTAGTAAAAAGTCTCGTAGATCACGTGACAGACATTTGCCTAAGTGTATATAGCTACGTGTGCATGTACAGAGCAGAACGTTCATCGCTCGATTAATGGCTGGTGCCATCGCGGGCGCGTTATTCCTGCTGCTCTGGCACAAACCATTTTCTCGCTGGCGAATCCCTCGAGAATTCAATGCCCCGGCCTCAGGGCTACTGCTATTGCTGCTGCTGCTGCTGCTGCTGCTGCTGCTGCTGCTGTACGCCACCATGCCACTGTACGAATTGAGCGTCATAGCGTGCTGCATTTGAACGGTGAATCTTAATTGGATACTGGCCTTGGGTTCTACTCGTTACCTACTACCCCCGCCTCGCCATCTGTACGACTCTCTGATGCTCGCTCGTCGTGTTCATTGAACGACTGCTACCCCTCAAAACCTCCGAGCTTTAAGCTCGTTACATAAATATCGTAATGTTATGGGAAGTTGTCGAAAGAGCCGAAGAAAGCTCGACTTTGTCGACTTTCTGTGTACAAACGAACAAACGCGTTATTAGTTAGTTAGTCAGCCCTTCGGGGTCTATTTATCGTCAGTTTTTCGATTTTTGGCCGGCTGATCAACTTTGTCAACGCTTGAAACTATGGACATCGATATGTTTCACAATTTGGTCATTTGTTTAGACGGAAACATTGATTGATTCGAAGACATTTTGAAGACCTTTTCCATTATAAGCTAAAACATAGGAATGTTTTTTAGTGCTTTACTAATTAA
Organism: Clistopyga incitator; assembly: GCA_947507545.1. Taxonomy (NCBI): domain Eukaryota; kingdom Metazoa; phylum Arthropoda; class Insecta; order Hymenoptera; family Ichneumonidae; genus Clistopyga; species Clistopyga incitator. The sequence continues at coordinate 3,332,090 of OX382174.1, read as the reverse complement.
TTGAATCGAGGAATGAGTTACGTCGACTTTGAGAGGAATTCTCAATATAGTTTGTTCTACTTTTGAACAGAAATATCAAAGTCGTTCACTCGAAAAAGAATTTTTTCTTCTTGTCATGTGAGCAAAGACGTGGAATCTCCCACTCCAGATGTCACGAGTTCGGGTATAATTTATTTGTCCCAGAATAATCAAAATTCCTGCATATTTTAGTGTTTCAAGTAGTATAGGTCAATCTGCGAGGAGACGCAACGGTTGAACGTGTCTAGGAATGAAAATCCGCCTCCGAAGGAAATATTCAAAACTTTTTCCACATTTGCCCTTTCAACGCTGGCAGATTAGTGTCATATTTGGGGCAAAATCGAAAAATTATTCAAAATTTATGGATGTTTCCAACAAATAGAATCTCCCTTCGAGTCAACCCTCATAACTAATGAACGACTCGACCTATTGAACCGAAACTTAGCACTCAAGTAGAGCAGATACAACTCCACTGTCATACGAAATTTAATTGAAATCCGCAGAGCCGAAAAAAATTTTACAAATTTTTTTGCGAAAATCGAAAATTAGGTGATTCATGTAAATCAAATAAACAAGAGTTCAAAGTGAATATTTATACACGAATAAGATTGCAAATTAGGTTCGTGAAAAATAGCCATCATATGTGTCAAAGGCTGTAGCATTATTTTTCAATTTTAACACAACAATGTGCTCTACTTTCCATCACATGCGGTTTTTTATTTATTTTATTTTTTTCAATCATGGAGGGTTTTTTCGTTGGCCGGATAATAATGTGGCTGCCGGATACTCCATTAAATTGGTCAACGCAATATACTCGAACATCGGCATGTTATCGAATGACGACAATCTGCGGACACGATAGACAGTGATGGGTCGAATTTGTATATACATTTTAATTTCATCAATTTCCTCGATTTCGATCGATCCGTTTGTCTATATTCGCGGGCCACACGAAACGTCATTTCTATTTCTATTGGTTCGGCTCTCGGCGAAACGCACATAGCGATAATTATGTAGCCACGTTACGGTAAATATTGAAAACACACGCTCGAAGAGAGGCAACCGCGTGCCGATCATGTGTGCACCTCTACATGGCTATTTTAGCATTGGTTGGAGCCTCTATTCGTACCATGCATTCACTGTCAGCTTGTCCGGATGTTTAGAGTCCAACGGTATATGTTTCTGCCTCGTCAGATTTTTTATTTATTCCCCTGTGTCGCAAGCGTAATATTTGTTTGACCAATATTCGTATCTGCGCAATACGCTGAACAATCTGATCGTGCGAAAAACTGCAAACAAAACCGTATAAAGCAATTCTCTTTTTATCAAATAATTGTGCCAATTATTATTTTTTTTTTAAACATTGTGCAGTTTACTTTACCTGAGAATGCCCATTTTTTTTTAAATTAAAAAAAAAACCTTTCCGAATTGATTGTTTCTAAAAATCAAATAACAAGATTTTCATTCCATTTCATTGCTGGGCTTTCACTCAAAAATATCTGTCGTTTACTCTAAAAAAGAATTCCAATAGTAAAATAATTTTTACAAAAAAAAAAATCAATTCCATCTCTCGTCTTTTAATTGTCCCCAAACTAAAATAATTCCGCCAAATATTATCGTCGCCTTTCTTCAGGGCATTGCGAGAAGGGGACCATCGTTCATATTGTCCCATTTGACCCTACAAAAATCAGCAGAGTCAAAAAAAAAAAACGCAAAATCGAGAGAGAAAAAAGTGGAAACCCGTCGATGCTTTCTAGTCTGTGGTGGGTTCCGGAGACGTTGCCAATTTCCCAAACCCTCCCAATCCAAAGCCCCCAATTTAACCACTATCAATGCATACTGATTACATTCGCTCGTTGATTTCAGGTTGGCGGCGTAACGGCGATACATTTGGCCCGAGGAGCGTGTTCGCGGAGCATCAACGGGAGGAGCTTCACCGTGAGGATAATCATAACCGGGCCGGCGGTTGTGCGTGAGAGAAGAGGAGCCATCAGCACGAGGAGCAGCGGCAGCAGCAGCGGAGATTCAAACAAAATTCGTGGCCAAGCCTCGTGGCACCGAGGGATATACTTTTCGTCGTTCCTTCCCTCCCCCCGCCCATCCGCTCGCCGAAAAACCCTCTTCAGCGTTCGTGGCACACGTATCCTCTAAACCGAGTCCTCTTGACTGGTCTTTCGGTGTCCCTCGTTCCCCTCTCGCTCGCTTCCTCCCTTTTTATCATCTCTCGTTCGCTCACGCGACGAGCGTACTCGCCGTTGTCTTTACCGGTGTACATACGCACATACGCATGTACAAGAGGCATATATACACGAGCGAAGGAAAGAGCGAGTGATAAAGCAGCAGGAGAAAGAGAGAAACGCGCACACGCATCGACACACGTCCTCGTCCTTCTCTCATCTCTCTCCCTCTCTCTCTTCTACCCTCCACCGCAGAATCCTCTTGTCTGGTGGACGAAGGGTGCGTGAGTGTGCGGGTGTCTCTGTGGCCAGCTGCTAGCGTGGTCGCGACGGTAACCAACGTCAGTCGAGACCGTGAGGCGTCTGTGATCCACGTTCCGCAGCAACAGTCAGTCTGCGAGCCGCCAGAGTCACGGCAAGGACGAGGATAAAGGACGTGACGAACCGAAGAGAAAGGAAGAACAAGAAGGAGAAGAAGAGGCTGAGGGGTCTAGACGCCGCGTTCTGGTGATCATCGAAACGTCACCTGTCGCTTCGGGAGCCCGGATTACTTTTGAGAAAGATCAGGAGAGAAGAAACAGCGTGAACTTCGTCCGGAGGAAAGGCTAGTGAAGCTCATGAAGGGAGGATAGGAAAGGGAAGGAAGAGGAGTGGAGTCCGAGGTCAGAGGAAGCTCCGGTGACCAGGAAAAAACAAATCGTCCGATCGCTAACGGGCATCAATACCGAGACGATATGCAAGCCCACAATCCAACAGACTACTGCGTCCTCCTCCCGAAAGCCTGCAGCGGCAGAAGCAGCGGCAGCTATTTCAACGAGTCGAGTAACAACGACATCGGTATCAGCACGTGTCAGCCCAAGACTATGATTAGGAGCGGCTCTCGAAGCGAATCAGCTGCGCTTTTAAAGTGAGAGCTTCTGGTTTCGCGTAACCGCCGATTTAATACGCAAGGAGGCGGCGAATAAGCTTCGGGCACGGGGAAATAAAGAAAGCTTGGTTAACGAGACGGATTAACGCGAGCGGAGCCACGCAGAGCGGTTTTTTACACGCGTCCTCGTCCAAACGGCTGACCGGCGCTCGTGGCGCTAAATCGAAAGGCTTTAATGCGTGTGAGTTAGTCACTAACTCACGCACACTAAGCCGCGGAGGTTAGCGACGTTGGGTCGTGTTTATTGCTACCGATTTGTACAGATATCGGCATTTACATACACGGAGAGAAATCGCAGTTGCGCTAACAGGACTCGCGCGGCTCTCTACGTGATTTTCGCTCTCCTGTACGTGTTTGTTCTCTGTGTTCTCTGTGTGCGTTCGTGCGTGTGCCTGTGTGTTCTGTGCGTATGTAGGAGTGACCCGTGCAGGTTTTCCGTTCGTGTCGATTTTTCGTTGTGAGTGGGTGCTCGTGTGTCTCTCGCTCTGTGATCGGCACCCACTGTGGCTCGGCCAATACAGTATAACCACGTGCGATAAATAATACGCGATGCAGCAGCCGGCAGTCGTCCACCTTCACGTTCTGTGCTGGTGCGTCGTCACTATGCTCGGCTTCGGACTCGCCGCGTGGCAGGAAAACGTCAGGCCGAAGATGTGCGTCCAATTAGGTAAGTTTTTACATGATTTATTGTCTGTTATTTTACCGGTTGATATTCTTCTATTTTTGGTACTTTTTGACGGGTGAGAAACGACCTAATATCTTTTTTGAAATAGACGTTGAATTGTTTAGGGTTTACAAGAAGAGAAAATAATGATAATTATGCACTGCAAAAAAAAATGTTTCATCGAATATCCTACGAATGATATTATCAAAATTGATTAACGCGATGTTTTGCAAATCAGGCAAATTTGTTCATCAATTTTTGTCAGTGCGATGATTTACCACTTGAAGAGAAAGAAATAGATCTAACATCACTTGGCAATGTCGCCGATGTGACGACTTTGGGTGCCGAGCCTCGAAATTTAAAAACGGGTCGAGTTTGGCCGATAAATGTTGCTGATTTTAAAGTCCTGTTTGATCATTGTTTTGGGGAGCGGGTACAGAGATCAGATATTATTAAACCATCTTCAAACATGCTCGAGAAAATTTCTAGCGTTCACAACAATTCACTGAACTTATCATTTATAAATGTAATCCAAAAATCTACAATAACACCAGAACAATTTTATGAAATTACTGCGGTTAACACTTCCATGACAAGCCTGCCAAAAGCAATAAAAAAAAAAATAAAAAAAAAAGAACAAAATAAAAAAAGGTGTTCCATACGCCACTTCACCTAATAACCAGAACCGTAAGAAACTCATGGTCGTGTATGAGATTGAAGTGCGTTACGAGATAAAAAGAGGAAATGGTATTAGGCGCGCGTCGGCGGATGGACGAGAAAGAAAGGAGGAAAGAGCGGAACAAAAAAAAAAGGGCGGGTGGGGGGAAAGGCATATTGTTATTGCTGTGGAAAGGAGTGATAAAGCCGGATCTGGCAAGGTCGTTGGAATTGCCGGGTAGCAAAGTCATGGAACAAGAAAACTGTATACCATACACATATATACACACTTATATACGTAGCGAAAAAAAAAAAAAAAGAAAAAAACAATAAAAAGTATTGTACAGGTGCGAGAGGAGGCTATTAAAGCCACCACCGCGTCGGGACCTCGTTCTCGTCGTAGTCGTCGTTCGTGTCATGACCTTACGAGCACTAAACGGGTCACGCTTTAACCTGCACGTGACACCTTGCAATATATGTATACTCGCCAATAGAACGTCGCCTAGCTTTCATACCTACGGCATGACCGTTCACGTACACCTAATGCTATGTATACAATGAGTTAACTGCTAGACCCAACGCTTCTCAAATTTATGCTTACGTCGTGCGTATGCGTGCGTGGGTGAGAGTCCAAACGTGCGTACGAGCGCGAGTGTGAATGTGAGTATGAGTGTGAGTGTGTGTGTGAGTATGAATGCGAGTGCGAGTGTGCGTATGCGTGAGCGTATGTGAGTGTGAGTGGGTGAGAGTCCAAACGTGCGTACGAGTGCGAGTGTGAATGCGAGCATGAGTGTGAGTGTGTGTGAGTATGAATGCGAGTGCGAGTGTGCGTATGCGTGAGCGTATGTGAGTGTGAGTGGGTGAGAGTCCAAACGTGCGTACGAGTGCGAGTGTGAATGCGAACATGAGTGTGAGTGTGTGTGAGTATGAATGCGAGTGCGAGTGTGCGTATGCGTGAGCGTATGTGAGTGTGAGTGGGTGAGAGTCCAAACGTGCGTACGAGTGCGAGTGTGAATGCGAACATGAGTGTGAGTGTGTGTGAGTATGAATGCGAGTGCGAGTGTGCGTATGCGTGAGCATATGTGAGTGTGAGTGTGAGTGTGTGGCATAGGTGACGGAGCTTATCGTAACCGGCCGGACTTCCTGCTGACTACGCGTTACACTTATCTTCAAAAGTCAGGAGTATCATGCATTTGGGAAGTCGAGAGCCGAAGTGCATAATACGGGAGCTCGGTAAAGCAATGCCGCGCGGAGGGACCGGAGGTTCTTGACATGTGAGAACGATGTATACTACAGAGTTGAATGACAAAACTGTAGTTGTACGAGTCATCACAGTTAGCTCGCACTCTCAACGCGCTTGCACTCTTGAGTGGCGAGGGGGGCAGCGGGGGAAGGGTGGGGTTGGGGGGGGGTGGCTTTCCGCCCTCGACGTTTCTCCCACTCGCAAATTGCTCGTACCAAAATGGATTTAGCTCCGAAAGAAAAGCGCATGAATAATTCAGGCTGGACTCGCTCTCGGTCCAATCACTTTCGTTCGTTCGTTCGCTCGTTCGCTCGTTCGCTCGCTCGCTGGTTGATTCGTTCGGGACACTCGTTGTGCAGGCGCGCGCGCGCTTAGAACGGCACCAGCCGACGGGGGAATCGACGGAAGTCCGGGTAGGCCTGCGTCGTGGATAGAATTCTCTTTCCGACATTAAACTGTCGAGAGCTCGGGGCAACTGTCGATGGATGTAGAACGAGGGTTGTACGTTTATGTCGATTCGACGGAATCTAATTTTCGTGAAGAGTAGAAAACGAGTGGTATGCTTTTGTTTTTTAACCCAGTAAAATTCCCGAAAGAAAAACAAAATAGATGATGTTATTTGGGTGGTTATTGTATTATCAAATGGCGATGGGTGCACAGAGAAAATATATATTTTTAATTACATATCAAAGCTCTAAAGTCTAAGATAAATATGTAACGCAGTTGGCATATTATAATGTGAGAATATTACAGCGGAATGTTTCATGTATTTTAGAATATTTTGATGACCTGGCGAATTTTGAAGATAATCAGATATTTCGAAACATGAAAGTTTAGGGTTGTACGTTTATGTCGATTCGACGGAATCTAATTTTCGTGAAGAGTAGGGAAACGAGTGGTATGCTTTTGTTTTTTAACCCAGTAAAATTCCCGAAAGAAAAACAAAATAGATGATGTTATTTGGGTGGTTATTGTATTATCAAATGGCGATGGGTGCACAGAGAAAATATATATTTTTAATTACATATCAAAGCTCTAAAGTCTAAGATAAATATGTAACGCAGTTGGCATATTATAATGTGAGAATATTACAGCGGAATGTTTCATGTATTTTAGAATATTTTGATGACCTGGCGAATTTTGAAGATAATCAGATATTTGTAAACATGAAAGTTTAGGGTTGTACGTTTATGTCGATTCGACGGAATCTAATTTTCGTGAAGAGTAGAAAACGAGTGGTATGCTTTTGTTTTTTAACCCAGTAAAATTCCCGAAAGAAAAACAAAATAGATGATGTTATTTGGGTGGATATTGTATTATCAAATGGCGATGGGTGCACAGAGAGAAAATATATATTTTTAATTACATATCAAACCTCTAAAGTCTAAGATAAATATGTAACGCAGTTGGCATATTATAATGTGAGAATATTACAGCGGAATGTTTCATGTATTTTAGAATATTTTGATGACCTGGCGAATTTTGAAGATAATCAGATATTTCGAAACATGAAAGTTGCTCGAAAGTTCATTTGAGTCCGGAAGTTAAGTGAACCATATCAAGTTCAGTAGTCAGATTGTCGGACCCATAACTGTCGGAGTTTTCCTCACCGGCCAAAAGTTATTCCGAGCAGTAATTAAATTGAGTCAACGGGTAGCTTGATTAAAACAATCGCTCGGTAATTGTTGTAATTATTATCTTAATTGTTGCAATTTACCACAAGCACCTCATGATTATTCGAACTATTAATAATTCAATATAAACTCCTTCACACAATTGGTACTTTTATTTATTTCAACGTCTCCAGGATAATAAGTTCACCTAATTACCTAATTAGCCCAAATAACGAGTTTGTCCATTAATCATCCCATTGTGTCCTTGCCAAATTCACAAAACATTGACCATTTCAGCCCAACGGAATAATAACCTCCCATATAAAACATATCGAGGGACCCCCGCAACTTTTCTTCCCTCCCAAGAAATTTTCTCTTCTTCATACTTGTTATTGGATTGAGAACTTGGCGTTGGAGTTTTAGAGGTGCCAATTAAATGAAGAATTTTGGTTTAAAAAGGAAAAAAGTTGACACTTTCGTGCTCACGAAACGGTGAGATAACGTCGAAACATTGAGTGGTATTCATATCTCATCTCTCCATCCTTTCTGTGTCTTATCTCCTTCGATTTTCCTTCCGGCTCACCGCTCCCCTTCTTTCCACTTTCGGTGTTTTTTTTTTTTCGTTCCATTTCCACTGTCGCTTGTCTCTCATTTCGCTCGATTCTCTTCTACTCCTTGGGCTTCTCCGGAGCGTCCCGAGCGGGTTTCGTACCCGTCCCCAAACCCCCACCCACTTTCTCAACCCACTTCTTCACAACTTTATCGTGGCACCGGTAAAACTTCTCATCCGCACGATATCTACGTGTATATATGTATACATATGTATATAGACATGACGCACGCCGACAGAACGTATGTATATACATACTGGGACCTGGAACCCATGTATGTATACATTATATACATATATATGTGGGTATATACGTATATATATATATATATATATCTATAACGATGACACCAGCACGACGTCCCAGTTTGACTTTGCGTAAGACTTTTCCACGACGACGTCAGCGACGAGAAAGATCCTTGGGAATCGTTTATTACAGCCATTACCTCTCTTTCCGTCGATCTCCCGTCTCAAATTCACCCTATTGAGTGCTGCTCTCTTTTCTAGCTCTTATTCGGCGCTCCACGTCGCTTCCCACTTATTTACAATGGCGCAGAGGACTCGAGTTTCTTTACCATCAATTACTCGAAGATCTCTTTAATACTACGCCGCGCAACGATTTTCAAATGTTTCTTGCCGTAATGACAAATGCATGCAATTGCTATCGGCCGTTGTAACCCGAGACTCGAGAGTAATCGGGTCTATAGTATCGCATAGTACGTAAACACGTGTGTGAAAAAGAGTTTTCGCTTTTTTCGTACAATTGAAAAATTGTGAACAAATGATCCCGTCGGGAATTGACGACTGATGTAGCATTTTTGCGAAAGGATCTGTACAATGTTGAGATAGAATTGAGAAAATTGTGTCAAACTCAAAAACGGTGCGGGTTACGAGAAAAAGTAATAGGACCTTTTTTATGCAGAATTGAAAACTGAAGGAAAAAGGTCCTGTCAAGAATTGACATCCGATGTGCCGCTTTCGAGGGAGGACCTTTACAATGATGACAGAATTGAAACCACTGTCAAGCGAATTTTTTTAAATTCCGTCAAACTCAAAAACGATCTGGATTACAAAAAAAATGCATAGGACCTTTTTTACGCAACTTAGAAAGCCGAACAATAAAGGTCCTGTCAAGAATCGACGTCCGATGGGCCGTTTTTGAGTGAGAACCTCTACAACGTTCGAGTGATGAAAAAAACTGTTTGACGTGATACCGTACGTCGATTTTCAAACGCAGCATCCCGGCGCATAATGACAAATGCATGTAACGAGTATCGCTCGATGTAATCGGAGACTGGAGAGTCCTCGAATCGAAGCCCTGGCAGGAACGTCTATCAATATAATACACGAGAGTTCCTCATGATGAAAATGAGTTATCGAGTGAGCGGAGAACGCGTGGCTTTATCCGTCCGCTGTATCCATATACCCGCGCACATAAAAACACACAGCTAGATGAGGAGGTGGTATATAGTTTGGAGCTGGTAGATGCCAGTGCAATTTCTCATTTCTGCAAACGTCAGCCTCTTCATCGTCTCTCTTTCCCTCTCGTTTACTCCCCGCGCGTTCGGAGCCCATTTATTTCGAAGCCTGGGTCCTCCGCTTTATTCGCGCAACAAGAGATACCCGCAGCACTAACACCGATGACGATCTCGCCAACTATTTTTGTGTCCATAGTAGTTTTTACCTCCTGCACGTATTTTTTTTTTTTTTCGTTTTTTATTTTTCTCTGTGTATCCACGTTGGTCCTCCCCCAAAAAAAGAGACACATCCCGATGGTATGATAGGGTGCAGAGGGAGTGAAGTAGCGAGTGAGGATGAAATGGCGAAGGAGGAGAGGTTATCCGAGCTCGTAACCTCGCATTGTCCCATTGTCCAAGCTAAAAGGGTTTTCTCCCGCATTCGCTCGCTCTTCTTCTTAGGATGCTTAAAGGAAACGAAAACTGGTATATGTACTTCGTATACTTGACACAAGCGTTACTGTACATACGTGTATATGTGTATATATAGATACATATGTATGTAGTACACAGAGTCGAATACGAAGATCTGGAATAGAAATAAGAGAGAAGCTTAAATGAAACTCCGCACCGAATTCGCTTCTTTTACCCCTTTGAACTATTTTCCTTATTCCGCACGAGTGTCGGGAGAGATATTTTTCAAGAAGAACGAAAAAGCCGATTCGTCGGGCGAGAGGGAACGCGGAAAATATGAAATATGCTTCGTCTTGGGTACCTGAAGTGCACCTGCGTCCTGACAGGACAACAGCTTCGCTACAAGTTGATCCTTCAGACGATTTTATTTTGTGTTCGAAAGGGCATAAGGGAGTGTTTTCAGTGATGGTGCCCCAGGCTTGGATCATCCGGCTACACGGAATACAGAATACAGGGGCAATGACCGGTCACTGGGCAACGCACTCAGGCTTATCATCATCGGATGGGCAACCGCAAATGACGCTTCAATCAGCTAGTCAGTTAATAGCGAATGAAAAGTAGTCATTTTCGAATAACCCTCGTTCAGCTTATTATTTTAAACGTTCAATTTCATTTTTATTTATATTCATTGCACGCACAAGTCCCAAGAAAAATTCGTGCTAAACTAAACTAAATATGAAATTACGTATATTGTTACTAAAACGGTTTTTTATTTAATTGGAAAAAAGAATCTTTTTTTTTTCATAATTCTACATATAATTCAACGTAGTGATTACGTAGTAAATGAAAAGTGGTAATTTGTACTAATTATTATAACAAGGAAACTAAATGTCAATTTTACTTTTATTAAATTTAAGTTTCTTCTTTATTTATATTATTTTCCAAAGCAAATAAAAAAGGAACAATTGGTGTGGACGTGAAATTACATACAATTTTTTTTTTAATTTTTTTTCCAGGGGAAATAATTAAATTTAATCCTTTAGTACTCTATATTCTGTGTTTATATTTTTTCAATTGCGGTCTGGCGTTATTATTGGGTGTCATGTTTGTTAATATCGCAAGCGTTACAATAGATCGGAGGACGCTGAACACTATCCATGGTTAATACGCCTCGTCCGAAATTCAACAGTTTCAATTGGTCGACGAGCTGTTCATTGTACCACTTTAGGGTAACAATTAGGCTCAATTAGAGCGGCAGCGCCTAGCAGACATTTAGACTGTGTACAACTAGCGACATAAATACGGGTATTGCCCACGGAAAGATAAGATTGGCTTTGATAGTTACGTTTCCAATTTGCTGCGTTTAAGCGCCCTAACATTAGTTACAAATTTAGTGGCACAATCACTTTTCCGATTAACGAAAGTACTTTGCGTCTCGGGAGATTGCGCGATAAATCTGACGGCAGGAATTTATCGATTCTATTTTTAGTACTGCGATAAATCCAAACTTTTATTTTCCCGAATTGTACGACTAGGAAATATTGCAATGCATAGTTAATTATCGCTATTGATAGGTGATTAATTAAAAAAACTTGCTACCTGCGAAGCTTCCTCTTTTCTATGGTAACTAAGCCGAGTTGTAAGGATATTAGCATAATCGATTAGTTATCTCAACTTTTTATCTGCTTCGTCAGCTCGTTTTTCTTTGTGGACCCCACTGGTAATTAACTCACTTAAGCTCCCGAGAATTAGTTACAGTAATTCATAAGTTTAGGGCTGGAAATACTTTGAATAGCACACGAAGAAAAAAAGATTGGTTAGTAAAACTGAACTGAAAAAATATGAAAATTCAACTAGAGACTTTGCTTTAATCACTATCAAAAAGTTTTTTGAAAATCATGCCCAAAACTTAGTTGAAAATGGTACCAAAAAAATCTCTGCAAACAACTAGCTTTTTAAATGAAAATTTTTAAAATAATTAACAATTTAATGATTACTAATAATATATAATTAACAATTGAATTATTTTAGATATATTTCCACGATTATTGTGAATACGTTGCAATTGTTGGTACCACAAGGAAGCCAAGTTTTTGTTTGCTCGAATGGTTGTATCAACCAGAATCGATTAGAATAGGTTCCAAGCATGTTTGGTTACCGGAACTGATAGGTAATCCACAAACGGAACTCGGTTCGTGCAGCCAATTCTTTCTTCCTCTCGTACCTTTGCCGGTTGTAAGGGAATTAGCATAATCGATTGGTTGTCTGAACTTTTTTCTGCTTGTGGGGGCTTATTTTTCTTGGAAGTCCGAACTGGTACGGAAAGGTGAGGTAAACGGTAGTTTCTGACGGTTTAAGGCAAGTTTCTAACACTATCCACATAAAATCATTGGAATAATCAGAGAAAAATCCTTTTACCAGTTTCAGACTTTTTCTATCAGCTGTTTTTTTGAAATACAAAGAAAAAATGCAGAAGTATCGATTAGGTCATTTCAAACTGAGGGAGAATGGCACTTTTTACCATCAATTCGATTCAAACTCAAAAACGGTGTGGATAACGAGAAAAATTTGTAGGACCTTTTTTACGCAGAATTGTGAGCTGAACAATAAAAGTCCTGTCAACAATTGACTTCTGACGTGCCGTTTTTAAATGGGAACCGGTAGAACTTCTGAGTGCCATTTGAATAAATCGAGATATCGAATTTTGGTCATTTCTGATGTCGGTCAATGTGAATAAAGATCGGAAGACAGAAAAAAGGATCTCTGAACGCTTGGCATTTTGTTTTCTGTCATCGAGTAACAAAAATGTACTCAAGAGACTATCAATCCTATATAATGGCCACTTCTATTCAGCCCCATAACCAAATTGTTCCATAAAACCTTGGCTACATTCTAGCAGCAGTATACCCACGAGTACCACATGTAACGACGGAATTAGCAATTGATTTTGCCCGTACGATTTACGCGTAGTGCGGCCATTATGATTTATTCCTATGAACGCTGCCCCATTATTTCCTCCATTAATTAATCCGATGTTTCTACTTGCAATGCGAAGACATAATATCAGAGGATCCATTACCGATATTGTGTTTGCGCGTTTACATTACCTATAACCAAGGCCCATATCAGTTGGGCTTATTAATTGTTACGACCATTGGTAATTTTTTGGTTATGGTTGAATCCAGTTTTACCAGTTGGCCGGATTAAAAGTTGCATTTTTCAATCCTCCAGAGAAATATTCAGGATCTATTCAGAGCGTTGTACGATTTGGAACGACCTAATTAAGATGGACAATTTTACACCCATTCTGGCAATGGTCCTAAAATATCCCGTCCTATTAGAGATTTATAGGACGGCCATTGTTTTGGTGCTTCTATATCTTGAAAAATTTGTTCCATTCAAGAAGAAAAAAAAAAAAAAATGCAGCCATGTAATCTAAAAAAAATGTACATTTCTTTGCGTTGTGTGCTACTGAAATTTCTTTGTTGATTTTTTCCGTGTTCTGATTTATATACACTTATTTTTTCTAAATTAATATGAATTAAAAAAAAATAAGCTAATCAAACGAATTGCGAACGTTGGAAATGTTCTGGGGAATATCGATTCGACCATATTTTCCGTCGAGATAAGCGAAATCATAATTTTCGCGTTCTCACCACTTGGCGCGGCTACAAATCATGAAAATCCTCTTTGTAGCCGCATGTAATACCAACTTTTCCAAACAAATATCGTTTCTATAAATTTTTCATTTCTCTCGTGCTGAACAGATACAAAGTTGCCAGATGCAAATCGTTACTGAGTGATATAGAAAGGAAATACGTCGAAGATCCATAAAAGTCCTGCGAGTGGTGAAAAGATATCGGGAAATGGAAAGATGCATGTGTGGATTTTCAGAAAATACTTGTATACTCAATTTCACTGGTCAAACCATGAAAAAGAATTCTGACGCGGCTACGGAAACCAAAAACCCTCATTTTCGCCCCTCCAACCATTTTCCATCACTAAGAATACCAAAAATCTTCATTTTAGCCCTCCAACCACTTCTCACCTCCAAAAACCATAAAACCCTATTCCTATCTACGAAAAAATCGAAAAACGTTCTCTTTTTCATGCGAAAATCCATGAAAAATGGCAGATGCAGATCGTGACTGAGTGAACCATATAAAATACGTCGAAGATACGTCAGTGTCCACCGACTAGTGAAAAGATATATAAGGCAGTCGGAGAGCGTGGTGCAGCCGCTAGCAACATCAACCCTTAGTACGATGGAAAGAGAAGAGAAAGAGAAAGAGAAAGAGAGCGAAAGCGAGGAACTAAGAGGGGAACCACGTGACGCGGTGGTCGCCATGTTTGAAATAGGTTGGGGGTCGCAGAGAGCGGTAGAGAGTCGCACAGCAGGAAGAGAGATATGCACAGTATAGTGGTAATCCTTGGAAGAACCAAGAGAACCACCAAGAGAACACAGAGAGGGAGAGAAAGCAGCGGAGTCTCGGAATTCAGGAGCAGAGGAAAAGAGAGCGAAGAGAGGACGGGAGCATGAAAGAGAGGAGAGAGTGCCGCGTCTGTATGACTGGAGAGTCCAATAGTGGTGGGGATATCAGCCGAGGAAGAGGCGAACGCTCACGGGGATAGCCGAGCGACGCGCCATGTGGTCTCGTCCTCACCACTACCACCATTACCTCGACCACCACCACCACCACCACCACCATCACCACCACTACTACTAACACCGCTATACACCAACCGTTGCAGCTTCTGCCGCGTCGTGCTTCCTACGAATAGCGATCAATACGCTCGGCGTGCGAGAGCCAAGAGAGCACAAAGTTATGCACGCGGTGTGTGGCGATGGTAGTGGTGGCATTTTAGGGGTCACCCATCGAGAAGCTTCCACTCTGTTATAACTCTCTGTACTACCTTTCTCTCTCTCTCTCTGTCTTTCTCTCTCTTTCTCTCTCCCGTGCTCTTCTAACTGCCGATAGAGTTCAGAGATTAAGGGGACTGCTAAGGAGAGACGATGATCGCCGTTATACGGGCTTGTTCCTACACCATTTTTATTTCCACCGTCGAGCCCTTATTTTTGTTTTTTTTTTTTTTTTTTTTTTTCTCGAGTTCTTGTGTATTTTTACTTTGACATTTTTATGGTTTTGTGGCTTGTTTTTATTTATTTTCGTTTGGTTTCTTTTTTTTTCCGGGCATTCCAGACATGCTGAAAGTTGTGTTCAAATGGTTTTTAAAAGCGCTTTTTTTTTTCATCGTGCAATAATTTTGAATAGGGTAATTGCTACAAATAACTTGGCAATTTGTTATTTGATCTCGTGATGTCACGACAAATTTGCCGGTGGCTGCGGCGACCGTTTCGTTGTCGGTACTTCAAAGAATTCACGGTTTTGTTTGCTCGGATTGTTGTATCGGACGATTGAGAGCCGAGGACGAGGTTTTTTTGGGGGCATAAAACAAAATTTTCGGTGCCAACGAATTTGCATGAGAGAATTCGGAATTTTCAAAGTTGCTGGATATTTGTACTTTGACATTTTTACGTGTACACATTTCGGCTTTTTTTTTATTCTATTTTGTTTTGTCGTCTCTTGCTTCTTTCCGGTCGTCCGGTTGGCGAGCAGACGCCCGGGAAGTCGCATTCGAATGGCTTTTGAAAGCAATTTGTATTTGCAGCTCGAAGAATTCAAACTTTTATTTGCGAAATGCATAAAATTTACACAAAGCAAAAATGTGTCCAACCCTCAAATATCTCCAATATTAAATCGCTTTCGTGTAGCAGCAATACATTTTTTGTGTTTCTTCAAGCATTTAGAAGTTGGGTGTCTCGACAAACCATTTTTCTCCGTGTGGATAATCCACCACCATAACCGATGGAATTCAGAGATTAAGGAAACTGTTGAGGAGAGACGATGATCGCTGTTACACACACCATTTTCATCGTGTGTTAACCCCTTATTTTCCTCGCCTCGTTTCTCGTCCCCCACATTTATACTTTCCCATTTTCCCGTATACACGTCCATACACTTTCTTTTTTATTTTATTTCCCTTTCTCCTGCTTTTTCCGGTCTTCCGGTTGACGCGCAGTCACGCAGAAAGTCATCGTCAACGCACACAGCCGACTTCTCCGGTTCACTCGAGCTTCTCTCGACTCTCCGCGCGTTCCCTGCTACTTGTTCAGAAGTGACCGGGGCCAATTGAAACGCTCTTCACAATATCATTATTTAACGGTGAATCGAGTTGTTTGCATGGAAATAATTAAGCGCAGATGATTAAACATCATTTTTCACCACTCGGGCGGAAACTGAATGACTAGGGTTCATTAAAAGGTTATCAAAAGGCCAATGGGAACACTGTGTCACTCTGATGACACTCTCCGAAATTTGTGGTTCCTTTTTTTTCGTGAAATTATTATTGATCCGTACTCTAATTGCGAACGAACGGAAATATGAAGTGCCTCGGGAAATTGTGGGTTATTAAATATTTCTTCGGGAATTTTTTCACAAAAGATATTGATTTCAAAAGAAAAAATCACTTTTAGAGTCGAGAAATTATTAAATGAGGAAGTGATTAATTTTTTTGTGAAGTAGACGAAAGACACGGTAGGCCTGTAAATGAAACCGTAATCCATTTAGAGGATTAGGTAAGAACGAAAAGTTAAGAGGCCGAAATGCCTCGACTGAAGGAGGACCGAGAAAACCAACAAGCCCTTAACCTTTTTTTCGGCGCTCTTATTTTCGCGTACTTTTCCGGCTCCTTGCGTCCGACGTTACCCTTCGAAATACCTTAATACACTGACCGTTGTTACTGTAGTTGATAAATGGAATGAATGACAAAAAAGCGGACCATAAGAAAAGTCGTGGAATGGTTTAGGGGAGAGTTGCGAACAGCGGGAAAAGCCAAATACCCTCAGGGGTGTCTTTCGCATATACGAGAACAACGCAATATTTTTGGGGCATAATAAATAATATACATCTCAAATTTTTCATGAATACATTTCTCAGATGTAATTTTCAGAGAATTACATTTGAGAAGAAATAAAATTGGGGTAAATCAGTTTAATTTCTTCCAATAAAATAAATCATATTATTTGCAATATTCAGTAAAATATTTTATTCAATTTTTTTTTTTTCGTGTAATAATCAAATATATTTAAAAAATAAATATACAATATATATTTTTGAAAGTACATATTTTAATTTTACTTTTTCATGGGTATTATTCCGACGAATGTTCACAGGATATTGTGAAATGGTGTATTTTACCATTTTATGGTTATTATTAAATTATTGTAATTGATGGACGACCTTTCAACCGTTAATTTGTTGGCGGATTGAATTTCTGAGCAACAAATTCTTCTTTTATCGGTCACTAGGTATTTCTACTCGAATTTCCTCATAAAAATTTCTAGGATTTGTTGAAAGGATCCACTGTATCAGGCTTTCAGCGGTTCCTTAATGCCTTCGTGGAAAGGCGATACATTAAGGGGTCAGAAAAAGTAGCCGTGGATAATACTCTAGGGGAAAATTGAGGAATGAAAAAGAGAATAAAGAGGGACGGGAAAAAGGATGAAAGTCTCGAAGCGGAATATCTAAGAACCGCAGGAAAAAAAAAACGTCCATGAATACCTCAGTGAAGAAAAGTCTACGGTTAATCAAGGGTTGATTAATCAGTGAGCGCTTCATTCACCGAGCATCAATCTTAGAAGGATCCTATGGGTTGACTTTATTGGTTGATCAATCGTTGATCAATCAGATTGAATCACTTTCCAGCGATAAATTAACAATTCTGGGTTCGTAATACTAATTGAAGTTAGCAAGAAAATGATTATAAAAAAAAAAAACGAAAAATTGGTTGGCTTCATTTGGACCTCAATTTTCGTGATTAAAATTGAAAATTTAATAAGAGCGGACAAGATAATTCAACCAAATATACTTTCATTCGCAATTCTATGTCGACAAAATTAACTCGCTTAAATGAATTATATTTCACCGGTCACCGCATAAATTTACTCCGTAAATAAAATTTTATTCGAATCAAATATGATTTGTTTAATCGAATCTGATGGAATTTGACTTACATTCATTACATGATTCCAATCGAAATGTCATTATACTCCATGTTCGAAAGTATGATTAATAAATCCATCGAATTTTCCCCGTGGGTCAATTTACACCAGTGTCCTTACGTATACACTGCAAAAAATTGCACTCGTAAAAAAATTCTACATTTTTTTTTTTTTTCACATCTAATCCCACATAAATAAACCAAATTTAAATTGCCTAACATCAAATAAAATGTATTCAACACAAAAAAAATAGATTTTTCCAAATAAAATTAATTCTCATTAAAAAAAAAAAAACCAATTCCGTCCTCATAAATTTAATTACGAAATCCCCTGAACTTTCCCATGTGCCAATTCGCCCCGGTGTCCCTTTTACGAAGGAGGCCGGAATGCCCTGTGAAAAAAATGCGTGCTGCATATAATTGCACAGAGAGTGAGAAAGCGAAAAATTCCTTTCCTGAGCTTTCAGTGAGCTCGTGAAAAAGAAAAAGAAATAAAAAAAACGTGTACAGAAGAAGCCTGTGAAAAGGGAATCGCGCTGCGGTGGCAGAGGAGAAAGCTGCTGCGAAAGGGCTGGGGGCGGGAGGGGGAGGGACAGGAGAGAGGAAATATGAGGAGTGATGTTGGCGACGCGATCTAAGCGCTCGGCACAGCCCGCGGAGAGGGTGGGTCGCGTCAGCAGCCCCGTTTCCGCGAAACGGATCATCAGGGCTTTATGTCGTGAGCTCTCCATCAAGCGAATATAGTATGAATGAAGGATGTGAAGGATGGGAAGCACGAGCGCGTTCGGTGTGACGGGCTGCCACTGCTGCCAGTGATGGTGCTTCAGCATCGCGTTGGTCGACTCGCCAATGGCAAAAAAGAGCTGCGAGCATAAGCGGCCACTGCAAATCAGCAGCAGCAGCAGCAGCAGCAACAGCAGCAGGGAAAAGTGCATTATGATTTGGAAAAGAAAAAATAAAAATACAAGTTTTATATCCTACTTTATAAAGCTTCGGAGCATTTTCCTTTTTTCTGCTCATAACTCACATCGTGGATGTAGAAATATTAAAGAGGGACTGTAGTGATTTATAACGGAGATATATATCTATTTTTTGCTGATTAAACTGCGAGCATCAGTGGCTACTGCAAATGGGCGAGGAAAAGTGCATTATGATTTTTGAGAAAAATTGAAATTTTATATCATACTTTTTTTTTTCTTTTTTTTTTAACCTTTGATAAATCGTAATGTGGATGAAGAATTGTTAGGCAGAGAGCATGGAGATTTATTGCGGGAATATAATTTTTTTGTGCCGAAGAAATTGAGAATGGAGAGTGGGGACTGCAAATCAGTGCATTAAAGTGCATTATTATTTTTGAGATGAATATAAATTTAATATCCTAATGTATTCTACTCTGCAGCTTTTTTTTTGGATTACATAACTCGTATTGTGGAGGTTGAAATACGCAGGAGACTATAGTGGTTTTTTGCGGAAATATAATTTTTATTGATTAATTTTTAAAAATGAGGGGTCTGTGAGTATTGTGCATGAGCGAGTAAAAGTGCATTATTATCTTTGAGAAGAATATAAATTTTATATCCCAATCCATTCTACTTTGCGGCTTTGATTTTTTATCATTCATAATTCGTATTGTGGATGTTAAAATATTCAGAATAGACTGCAGTGATTTATCAATTAAAATGTGTATTTAAAAAATTATATTGTAAAATGAAAAAAAAAAAAAATTCACTTCCCCCTAATCGTCAAAGAGAGCCATTCGCCCGAAAAAGGTCATTCGGTTAATGAATTCGGCTAATGCTGGAAAATAATTAACGAATTTCAAAATTCAGCTTACCGCCGTTTCCGGGTAAAATGATATTCGCGAAAAATAGGTTCGAGTTAATAAAAGCTTTGTAAAGCGACACATTCGGTTAAATGGCTTTTCGCGGAAAACACGTTTGATTAAATAATGGTTCGCAAAAACGGCGCTCGACCGTATGGATTACCGGTAATTAAAGTATTTTGTTTAATGACGTAAACGAAGAATATCGAGTCAAAATATCGAACGAAAGCTCTTACACGTGCTTTTTTAATCTGCCCGCCCCTCCAATTTAAATAGTTTGAGGCAATGGCGTCTTCAAAGGGCCAATCAAGTGTTAGGAGCAGTTGCTCTAAGCCAATCAGTCGCAAGACACGCTCGAGCGGCCAAATTACAGAGGATCGAATTTAAGGGGTCTCAGTCGGACCCCTTAAACTCGACCCCAGCTGCTGACCTCACACAAATGGCTGGAGAACTCTCACCTGAGTTTTAGCCAATCACTATGTCCCTTTTCTCGCAGGAAGATCATTTTTAGTACTCTCCAATAATCGTTACAGTGATAAAAACGAAAAAACATAAAAGACCGGATACTTACCTTAATTATTAGTCAGCTAGAAAAATTTTACGTGCCTTAAAATATGGCCACCGGGATAAACAAGTAATAGTACCTATTTATAATATTCAGGACCGAGATTTTTGCATAATGTAATAAATAATTAAAAAAAAGGTAATTCGAAAAATATTGGACGTCTCTTTTCGAGTGTATAAAAAAAGGGGTCGAGATATCGCCTCAAAAAAATAATGAGCTGACACACGACCATTCAATTATTTTATATTAGTTTCTAATCGATAAAACGCTGAGAGAGATTTGGAAATGTTCCAACGAGATAGGAACGTGAAATAAATTGTTGAGTGTCGCTTCAAGAGTTTGTCTTGAATTTATAATACAAATTGGTAATTAAAAAAAAATTGATCAAGATTTTTTTCTCACCCACTCTTTACACTTTTGCTACCTTTTTTACGTAGTGTATTATGGATTCATTTTCGTGTCATGAAAATGTCGCTATAAAAAAGTATGATTTAACACAGCATCGTGAAGGTATTGAATATTAGGTTCTGATCGATAAATAATTTGATAGAGATTTCGAAATTTTCCAATCAATGAGAAACGTAAGATTAATTAGTGGACGTTGGTACAAGAATTTATATTTAATTTCTAATACAAATTGCTGCAATTTTTTTAAAACGAAATTTCTATTACACACACCGTGTAATTAATACCTTTCCGCCCTTTTCATCCAATGGGTTTTGAATCCATTTTCCTGCCGTCCGTTGTCTTCCATGGATCACTTAGCAAATAACATGTTTTTTCGCGTGTTAACCTAACGAACGCCAAATAAGAAGAGCGAAGAGAGAAAAGACGAATGGAAGCGTGTGGAGAAGGGAATGAGTTTCTGAATGGACAGAATGAATGAAAACGTTGAGGTTGAATGAGCAATGAGTGAATAAAACCTTAAGAGTTTCATGCAAGCGATACATTGGATTCTAAAGCCCTAAACCTCAAAATGTCTAAAACAAATGGAGCCCAAAATACCCCGTAACAAACCGGAAATCAAAAAACCATAAAAAAAACACCCTCATCACAAATTGGTCCAAAATAATAAATAAACAAAAACAAAAAGCTCAAATTTCCTCCAAAATTCCAAAGGGCAAAATCGACAAAAAGAGTACAAAAAAAAACAACAACAAGTAACACCCGCGTCCATCACAGTGAAATTTAATTATATCAACATTACTGTCAATAGCAATTGACTTAATTGTCAATTACTGTCCCGAATTTTCCACCAAATTCCAAAACCCTCCAAACTCGCCGATAAAAAAATTCGAGCATGCTCAAAGTAATGCGAATGCCAAATTAATTCAGTGCGCTCTTAATTTTATCAAAAATCACGTGTTTCCCTTTTCCTTTTCCGAGGTGAACGCGAACGTGTATTTTCACATCTATAGCAATCTCTGGTGGCCACACCAACGATATTATACCGAATCGACCGGGAGAGCAATTGCGTGGACGGCATTAATGTCGTCCCGAAGGAATCGTCGTGCCCGAAGAGGAAAAGAAGAAAAAAAAAAAAGAAAAAAAAAAAGAAGGAACAGAAAAAAAAATGAAGCGAAGAAGGTAAGAGAGAGGAGAGGAAGACTGATCGCGCATGGAGAGACTACTGCGCTCGATTCACTGCAGGGGCTTTCTTTATTCCTCTATCCGCATCCATCCCTCTTCATTCTCTCTCTCTCTCCCTCTCCCTCGAATAATCGTAACCCGCAGCGAGAGCCCCGTCGATTTTTCGCTATATAGTGACATAGAATTTGCATAGGTATAGTCACAGCCACATAGACCAAAGGAAAAGGGAGAGAGAGAAGGACAAAAGGGGGTGGGGGTGGGGGGGATAGGTCGAGTGTCTGTTCTAGCGCTTTTATACTTGCACTCGTGTTCGCCCACAAGCGCTCCGCGTCGTATGTACAGAGAGAGAGAAGGGCCACGTGAATATCGTATATGCTTTCTCCGCGTCTTCTCCCTTTTCTCCGTGCGTACACGTACTCGAAAAACCATCGGAGCCCGGCTGGCCTTTTTGGCTGAAAAGTAAGGAGAGGAGGCAACACCGTGATACCCATCTGCGTAGACTCCTTGAGAATCGATACACGGTCTATGGGCGAGATCGAGTGCGCGACTGCTTTTCTTTATTTCGTACGCTCGGCGGAGCATCGGAGTGTAGCGAGTGTTGCCGGTGTTGCGAACGTAGCACGCGCTTTTCTCCCCTCGGAGTTCCGGAAGAGAGACCGGGGCCACTTGGCTCAAGGGAATCGAGGCATCTAAATAAGTAACGAAAAAAATTCTACCGCTCATACGGTTATTCGAAAAAATCCTATATTTAATCCTCAATGAGTACACATCAATCACTGCAATTCTGCAATTTTGCGAAAATTCACAGAGCACCAAAATCGACTGAGGCAGAAAGTACAATTTCAACTTCTCGCTTTCCTGTACATTTTCTTGCGCGTTTTATTGTCGTATTTGATGCAGAAATTTTTCTTTCCAGCCTCGGACGATGAAATTATGATTTCGAATGTATGGATCGTTGCTTTATCGAAAATCCACTGAGCAATTGTTCAAACCACCTGATAAAAAATCATATCATCCAGCTGATGATCTAATCAAACTAGTCTCACCCTCGGTCTATAAAAATACTGGAAAATCAAATTTGAACGGAAAATAAATAAATAAAAATGAAAATTGGGACAACTAGCCCCGGTCTTCCGGAATTGTAGTAGCAGCAATAGTTTTAGAAGTAGTAGTGGAACTAGCAGTCGTTGTCATCCCTCGGAGAGCTCGAGCATTTTCGTTCCGTGGGATTTATGGCACGTGTGCGATTTCCCTCATCGGTTTCTCGGTGCCTAAGAGCTCCGCAGACTCGCCCCACACGCCCTCTCGAATCTCGATACTGTACATGTGGGTTTTACACGTAACCGATGTGTGTACGACTATAGGGGGCGGGGAAATCGAGGGTGTCCACGAGAGATCACCATTGCATTTGGGGGAAAGTGATTGAACTCTTGTACATATGTGTTTATATGGACATACATATATATATATATACACACATATGTATACATATATGTATGTATAGTGCGACACCTTCTGCACGAGTTGCTGACTCCACATCGCATCGAGTATTCAATGCGCATACACTTCGTTTCATGGATATTTTCACGCGTGTGCGTTACCGATGACGAGTTTGCTATCCCGGAATTTTCGATGCCTATGAATTGTCCAAGTGATGAAGGTATTTCATGCGGGACGATAAACCGGCGAGTTTCCCGACGAGCAACGACTAGACGCGGCGGGATTAAAGGAGGAGGTTACTGCAGTTTAGCGATAAACTTTCGAGCACTTTCAATGCGCAATTTGACAAATTTACGACCTTATACAGTTTGTCGCTTTGGAAATTGCGCGACGGGAAAGAGATTGGTTGGTTTAATTAAAACCCCGGGGACACCGGATTTTTAAAATACCCCCTTTTTTTAAAGACTGCCCCTTTAATTGTAATCAATTCATACGCGATTTTACACGATAAGACGAGGAGCCGTTGGACACGCGAAATATTTTCAGGCTGAAAATATAATTTCAGTGTTTTTATATCATATTCTATACAACAGCTAATATCGCTCACAGGTCAATTATCGAAAATCAATAATTCGTAGGTCGATTAAAAAAAGAATTTCATTCCGAATGGACAGTTACATTTACGAAGTGATCTATAAAAAAATTCCCATACAAAATAATCCTTTTTTCGCTCACGGCGCTTTTGGAAATTGCCAATCGATGAAATTTTTGTTTTCTTTAGTCGAAGTATTCACGATGTTGGGGACATTTTTCATCGAGAGGCTAACAACGAATTTCGGCGAACGCGAAATGGTGAAGTTGAGGAAAATTTCAAAGTCTGAGCAGGATCGAGAAACGGAAACATTTAGTAGTTGAATGACTGTACCCATGTACATTGGCAATGGACTCGAACGACGGGAAAACGTCTAGTAGCGCAACTCGCGTCGACTGGTACAGAGCGAGAGGGAAAGATTGGTAGGTTTTGCGGATATAGGACGAGTTCCCGTATCGATCTTGAGGGGTACGGTCTCGCGGGTTTATCTGCGGCCCTCGCAATTGGCTCTGTCCGTGTTCTCACTCCGGGTTCTGCCGGGGGAACGTGCACTGCACATCGCGCGGAAGCTTTCCGCCGGCGCTTTTTATTCCAAAGGACATATTGTAATTTGTTTAGTATCAGACTTTATTGGCAATTCAAGGTATACGTCCTCGCGAGGGAAGATGGCACGTAAATCGTTTATCCATGCCTTTTTCCCACGCAAGACTTTCCCTGACACCGTCTTCCCGGTATCAAGAATACAAGACATTATCCGAGAGTATAACGCTTTTGCTGAGCAATAATACCGCCGATACGAGATTTCCGAAGCCACGCGCTCGCAGAGTAGCCCCATAATCGCCGTACTTTGTGCACCGTTTCCATGACGCTCAGACATTCGGGACCTCTTTCGCAAAATTTACAATTTTTCATTCAAAGTTTTCGAGGAACTCAACATTTTCGGATTATAAAAAATGTTCGAATTATTCCGAATGTCTGAAAAATTAATAATGTTGAAAGAATTTGAATTATATTGAATGTGGGTGGGGGTTAAAATAGCGAATGGCTAAAATAGCGAATTCCAAAATAACTAATGTCTGAATTTACAGTGGCCAGCATTATGAAATTCGCTATTTTAGCCATTCGTTATTTTGGTCATTCGCTATTTTCACCCCCACCCAAGAATGTTCGAATAATTCGAAATATTCGAATTATAAAGAATTCTCGAATAATTCGAAATATTCGAATAACGATAAATGTTCGAATAATTCAAATAATTCCAAAAAAAAGAAAAAAAAAAAAAAAAAAATCGGAATCTTGAGTACTCGTAATTAATACTATACCAGAAACATGGAAATGAACCAGATAAATTTGAATTCATGCTGAAACTTTGAGCATGAATTGAAATTTATCGGACACACCTTTCTTAGAGAATATTCCATGAAAATTCTCGTGCACGGTGCACGTATCGACTGACTCTTGGAGGATAGTTTCTATGACCGCGGGTCATCAACTATCGGGTTTCTCGCCGGCCGCGCGTCCTCCCTGGCACGCTAAGCAATTAGGACATTAACTCTGGCTAGTGGTGCTGCACAGCAACGCCAACGTAGAACAACATAGTGCTGAGCGGTACAGGAGATGCAAACCAACACTGCAAGCAACACACGAGAATCGGAAATACTGGCGTGTTTCGAGGTATCGCAATTAACCACACAGCACGCGTATAATGGCACACGTGCCTCGCCGGGCGTCATTGAGGTAGCGGCCGCTAATGTGGGCTGTGCTATTGCAGCGCAATGTGCCTTGCATTCTGGCAAAACACATCGGTTCTACACTTTGGTCAGTACGTGGAAGTGGCGAAATCTCGCTTTATTAATGTATGCATGGCTTTTTCTCTTTTAATATGAATACACGTGTGTTTGCATATTAGACTGCTTCCAGGAAAATGCATTCCGGGGCTAATGAGCTGCTTTTTTTTTCAGTTTGAAAATTTTGGTGGACGGAATATATTATTTCCGAAGGTTTCCATATTGGTGCTTAATTTTTTTTTTTTATTGCACTTTGGGCCAAAATAAATAAATGAGCGTTATTGAGATTGATTCTATATGAAGTATGAATAACAAATATATTTTGTAAACATATTTTGTATACATATTTGTAAAAAAATATAACAAATGTGAACAAAAAAATTGTGAATAAAAAAACGGGATTGGAAATACATTTAGAAAAAAAGTTGAAAATTGCCAAGGATTTATTAGCTTTTCGAAAATTCGGTATTTACGATCTTTTGAGAAAGCGAAGAAAAAATTATTTTATCATGCCTCTCGCTGTGCATCCCGCTTTTCGATTACTATTTTTTATTGCAGAGCGATTGAAAAATAAAGAGTCGCTCGGTCAAAAGAATTGAATACATTTAATATTATTCCACGGCGAAACGTTTTCCTGCGCTGCGATTTTTTTAATCGGTTTTCGCGCAGCATTCCTGGAAATAATATTGCTGTTCGGCTAATATTTACCAGGACGTTATTAATCAAACGCTTTTCCCAATTCTTGGAAGCCGAGATTCATTCGCCCACTTTTATCATTGGTTTCATTGTGTTTATCGTCGTCGAGATTATTATCTCTCAAATGCACGGAGATCAGCAGATTCATTATTATACATTTAATAATTGAGGAATAAAATTTTCCATCGTTTTTCTGTGAAACCTGACATCAGGAGCCACCAAAAGTGACTTTTCAAATCGGACCACTCTGATGGACCACTTCCAATAGTGCCGTTCAACATTGTCGCTCACCCAAAATCCGCCTGAGGTTGAAATAAACAATTTTTGCCCCACCAGTTCCATCGACAGTCCATGTCCTCCGAATATTCCTTTTCGACCCTAACCATATAGCTCCCAGCACGCGTATAAAAAGGCGCACGTGCCGCTGGCGTGACGATCGAGGTGGCGCCCTCTAAAATGCACTAAGCCGCTGCAGCGGAAGGGCGCTGCTGTTCCGCGAGCACATACCGTAACCCGAACAACACTCAGGCCAATACGTGGAAGAGTAGAAAGCTTTCTTTATTAATATACCAAATGCTTTTTCTTCTTCGCTGTACATACACGCACACCTATGTACACCTATGTGCACATATGGAGGTAATATTACAAGCATATGGTGTGCACCATTTGGACTAGCCATTTCTCCATATATTACTCCTCTTGGGGGTGGAAAAGAGAAAGCTGCGAGGTCAGGACGCATCGGGGATGCTCGGGCATCGTGGAAAGCAGTCGGAGCTTCGCTTGTGCGAAGAGGAGGCGACGGGAAGAAAGGGAAGAGGGTGGATTCGCCTTTGGGGCCAGGGGCCGACTCGGGGGGGAGGGTTCTGTGAGGTCGGAGTAAGCGGCGAAGAAGTGAGAGAGAAGCAGAGGAACGATGCAAGGAAGGAGTGATGGGGGGTCTCATTAGGAGCTCTAACGACCCGAGTGCAAGTTCCCCATCCCCAAAGTGCTGATTCACTCGCTCTCTTCGTCTCCCCCGTACTGTGGGTGGATTGGGGGAGGGGGCGGGTGGTTGGACGACTCTCTTGCTCTCTCTCTCTCTCTCTTCGACTTTCCCCCGACTGTTTCGGAGGCAATTTTAGCTAGAACTCATTCTCGCAAGTCACTGGACATCACAACTGTCTCCAAGCCCAATGTTTGACCAAGTGGATATCGAGTTTTTATTTAATCCGTTAGCCATTGTGCCCCGTGCCCCAATTAGAGAGCAGCATCCTCGGGATACGACGAATGGTTATTTTCGCGGTTGGGTTTTAATGTCTAACTTATTTGGCTACTGGAAATCGATTACCATGACAAATTGAGGGTTGTTTTTTCTCGGGGTTGCTGTCCATTCCCTTTTTTTTCGGTGGGATTTTTTATTTTATTTTTTTGGACCTCGACAGATATTCCTGCACTCATTTGATTCACTTGCTTGCAGTAATATTTGTTGCGCAAACAAAAATTATTTTTAAATGTCTAACAATGAATTTGTTAATTACGCACAGGCTTTCAAACTGTCAGTTAAATTCAACAATTTTTTTCTCCATCGTTTTTCCCAATTTCCATGAAAAAAATTGATCAACCGTTTGAATTACCGCAAAACAAAACTATGGAGATCACGGTTGAAAAATTATTCGAAAAAATTCGAACACTGATATCGTCAATCATACGTCAGCCCATTATTGTACCTTTTTTTTTTTTTTATTCGTGTCTCGTGTCAGTGTAAATTGTGTTTGAAGTATATGGGAATTCCGAGATATCCTCTGAGTGATCGCGAATAATTTAAACTTCAGTCTAGTACGTATGAAACATTCCTGGAAATATCTCGGGTTATTCATTTGTCGGCGTGAGATGCAATTATAAAATTAAAGATCGTCGAGTACGCGAGTGAAACTGACCTGCAGCTGCCGCAGACGAATGTCGGGTGACAGGGAAAAAGGGGTGGGAGGAGGGGGTTGGGGGGAGGGGGGTGTGGCTGTACGTCGACGGTCCCCTGATATGATTAATAGCTGAAATGGAAATGGCTGGTTACGAACAAACGGACGAACACCATCGCACAATATTCCAACGATGCTTTTGTAAAACTATACATTTATTAATTACGTATGCGCATTTGTGCCCGGCTACAAAATCAAATATGTTAAAGTAACGAAGTTAATTGAATAATAAAAAATGCAAGCTTTTTTCTCATTTATTTTAATTTCTCGAACGACTCGCATTTATGAGAAAATTAAGGGTACAGTAGATGATTACACATTTTCCTAAGTGACGAGCTAATTTGATAAAAATACTTGAGTATTTCTATAAATAGTTGAAATGAAAATTGCCGGTTGTGAACAAATGGCCGAATCGCATAATATTCCGTCAAATTGTATTAAGCTGCATAAATATCGGAATCAAG
This sequence comes from Clistopyga incitator, assembly GCA_947507545.1. Lineage (NCBI taxonomy): Eukaryota > Metazoa > Arthropoda > Insecta > Hymenoptera > Ichneumonidae > Clistopyga > Clistopyga incitator. The sequence continues at coordinate 3,303,337 of OX382174.1, read as the reverse complement.
AATTTTCAAGACACTTAATAATATCTCCAAATTTTCATCTCATTGTTATAAAATCTCGCAGTCACGGAATACCTGAACATTTTTTCTTTCCAAAACTCAGTAAATCCAAAGAATGACATAATACAAATATTTTTATTGATTTTCTTCAAATGCGATATTCATTTTTTAATACCGGCCTTTTTGACGTATACGTCAAAAAGATCCAGGTACGTTAAACATTTATTTAGAAAAATGTAATTGGTGCAAAATTTGATTTTATGCTTACAATTTGACGTCAGAATGTTCAATATGTTCACACGAAAACGCACACTCACAGCATTCCAGGATTTCTTTATTTCGATAAAATTTCATTAGTATCTATTATTCACCGTGTGTGAAATAAGTGATGTTTGTGGAAAGGATTAAAGCACGTTCGAAGCAATCTGTTACGTCAGCTGAAAGGCTCGAGATGCTCGTAGCCGCATTTACGGTCAGACAATAGCACAGTCCGTTATCCTCTCCAAGAACATCACTGAGGAATTTCGTATCTCTGTACCGCATATGCTTCCGTATATATACACGCGAATGTGTATTCCATAGACCCCGTTTCCGAGGAGTGTAACTTACGTGCATAAGCTTACATTAATGCGTCGGGGGTAGTAAATTGAGGAGTTTGCGTGCGCTCGTACATAGCTGAATGTATTTGCATGTCGTGCACGTCGATAAACGTGGCTCGAACACATACGTCGCTGTATCGCAATATAGGCTCCCGGCTTCTTGATGCCGCAGGGATTTATATAAACTGGTATACCAAAGTACACATGTGGACATGCCTATAGCTATACGCTAAATTATACAATACCTGTGGTTATATTTTGCCTGCAGGTAAACCCTGTAAAAACCACCAATATTATAAATTAGAAAAATTGCGGTATTATTAACCTTAATAAATATGCGAGAGAAAAACTTCAGAGCTGCTATGGATTTTTCTCCACTTTATGCGTAAGTAATATCGTATGTCGCAACTTCAAAACCGGACCTTGTGAAATTATTATTGTCTGATGATGGACACTTTTCAAAGTGGAAAATTACACTTTTTATTGAATTTTCTTTCTGTCTCGAAAAATTTTTTAAATTGACTCGAAAGAGGCTATACTTACATCGTAGAAAATATGCCACGTTGGCGGCTGAAGGATTAACAATTTCGTGGAATGAAAGAAATATTTTCGATCCAAGTTCTTGTCGATTTCCGCTACAGTTCTTGAGCAGACGACCTGAATTTCGAGAGTAAAATAGATTTTCTTCTTACCGAATGGAAAATAAAATAGTTCGTCTCATATAAAATTAACGGCAGCGGTTTATAGGATTAGCAGCCGATGCCACGTTGAAACACAGTGGATTTTGCGAAAATAGGTAGTGGCCATTATCGTTAGCTCAAATCCATCATCACCTACCTTAGAGCAATTGAAAAATACTCTACAATATTCTAACATAACAACCAGAACTTTTTTTTTTCTCACGAAAGTCGAAACATTCGAAGACCATCAAACTTTAATCTCCAATTCCATTTCTCCTCAACAAACGCGCTATAAAAAAAGAACAGTGGGCGTTACCAAAATGGACGTTGCCCCCCCTCGTCATCATCCATTACTCTGCTTCATTACCTCACCATTTTAATCAAATTCGTACAAGGTCGTCACCATAAACAGCGAAACAAAATCATTTTTTAAGTGTTAAAATTTCTCCTCAGCAAATACGCTATAAAAAAATAACAGTGGACGTTGCTCCTCCCCGTCATGATCCATTACTCTGCTTCATTGCCTCAGCATTTTAATCAAATTCCTATAAGGTCGTCACCATAAACAACGAAACAAATCGTTTTTAAGAGTTCAAATCCGAAAAATCCGAAAACTAACAAAATTTAATCCCCAATTCCATTCTCCTCAGCGAGCGCGCTATAAAAAAACGTAACAGTGGACGTTACCAAAATGGAGGTTGCTCCTCCTCGCCGGCATCCATTACTTACACTCTTCCCATGCTCTATTCTCCTGGACGTAACACAGCTACAGCACCAATAGAAACGAGCCACGGTGCTGGCAGTGGTAATACTAAGAGGAATAGTCGTGGAAGTGGTGGTGGTAGTAAGACACTTGCATCCTGAATTCAAGAGGCCCGAGAAGATCGCCCTCTGCTGTACACAAGCGGCGAAGGTCCCTCGTGAGGGACGTAAAATTCGCAGTTGGGATCAAGCCGAGGCAAAGTGTATGTACTCCTTTATCGTTCCTCTCCCTCTTTCTTTCTCTCTCTCTCTCTCTCTCTGACTAACTCCCCGCTAGTCACTGTTCACTACATGGGACACGGGAAGCCATGACCAGCAGAAGCAAAAGCAACAGCAGCGCCCCCTTGATGCTGATGGTTATATGTACGCGTATACACGTTTACGTTGCTAGCTCGTTAGAACTCTCTTCGTCTATACATATATATCCATCCCTTTTCCTCTTTAACTCCTACCAGGAGAGCCAGGACGCTCTCTGATTTCGCAGTTTACAGGGCGGAGCCACTATACGTACTTCCCAACAGTGTATAGTACGTTTGGTGTGTCCTTGTCCGTTCGCGCGCGCGTGTGTGTGGATACTGATGTTGCCCAAACGTAACAATCACGAAAGCTTAACGAGAACGGCTCTCGTTGTAGCGCCGAGCACGTACCCTTTTTTTTTATGCTCCCATTTTCGTATAATACTGTCAGAGAACTAACTATTTGATTTCACGGATGCGCCGTGTGTGGAATTTCTGCTTTCGCGCGTTGCTAGAGAATTTTCTATCTGTTTGTTTCTCTGTTTTTTTTTGTTTTTTTTTGTTGTTGTTTTATTCATTTTTTCCGTCGTGTAAATAAAAACACTGGAAACCGTGACGAATTATTAAAGCGGGATATTAATTTCATTCAGCGCCGAGGTGACAGCCCCATGTGTGATAAAAGTATGTTTCGGGGGACGAGACGAGCTCGTTCTTTCAAATTACGTTGCTTATTTTCATCGCGCTGGCTGGAATTAAAAATAATAATGATGCGCCTACTTTTAAAGAAAATTTTGCGTGGATAAATGAAACAAATTCCTTGCGTATCATTGGGAAGATACGATTTAATCGGTTCGATTTGAAGAAGAGAGAAAGATGAATTTTTGTTGAGTAAGCTTTCGAAATTCGATGTGCTGATATTTTGAATTTTTTATCATTCACAAATGCCATACGCATGAGCAACGAGCTAAAACAGTTTTCGTCAGAGAAAGTAGAGTGAAATATTAAAGGTTGGCAACTAAAAAAAAACAAAACAAAAATAACGAAATCCCAGATAGCTGAAAACTTATTAATATTCACATCCGCGTAGAGCTTCCGGCGAGGTAAAAATGAAAATTCCAAGTAATATCCCCCCCCCCCCCCCCCATCATCGTCATCACTAAAACTACTTTTTCCCAACAAATGATTTGCTGCAAAAAAAATTTTTCCTTCAACACTTTTTCCTCCAAAATTGAAACAAAATCTACTGTTACTAGCGAAGCAATTTTTTTAAAATGCCTCCCCATAATAAACATTTCCGTCAAAAGCACAAAAATTTGAAATTTTTCCCCGGTCTCCAAACCCTCACAATTAATTTTGCAATTTTCTCCGAATATTGGATATCAACAAAATATATAATACAACGTCTATGAATAATTCCACGCATTATACATATACATAAACCGACATATATGTGTGCACACGATAGTTGTGCGTAGCAGAGAGGAGCACCGCGCGGTGAAACAGACGACCACTAGACGATAAATTGTACTAATCCTCATGCCGGGTCACCTCTGCACACGCTCGGTCTGCCATGAGCCGAGCACTGATAGGGACAAATTCGGGCGCATACAAACCGGTCCATATACGTCCTAACAGTCCAGAGGCAGAAATGTGCGTCGGGCCGGGAGAGTTCTGGCGTTATATTTGCCACGGCGGTGGTGATTACGAATTCCGTCCCCCGGCATGGATAGGAGAGCACCGGCACGCGTCACCGACTGAAAAATAAATTTCTAGTTAAAAATTCATTACCCCATTACTGTGCGGCTGCTGGTTTTGCCGTTGCTTCTGGTGCTCTCCCTACACTCGGATTTCGCTGGAAACTCCAGAGCCGCACCGAACTTCGCTTCCTTCTCTTTCTCCTTGACTTGGACTTTCACTCGCTCGCTCATTCTCGCATGCATTTATGCATGCGCGTGCGCTACGGTGCGTGCGTTACTACACGACGAGTCCATCCATGGTCTACGCTGTTCGGGACCTCGCCTTGCTGTGCGACTTTGCTCTACAATATGTCTTTTCTCTCTCTCTCTCTCTTTTGCCCTTCCCCTTCCCTTTCGTCTCCTTTCCGACGGCAACAAGCCTCGCTACTATTTTGCTTTACCAAATGTGAGGGAGAGAGGGAAAAAGAGTTCTCACTACCGTTCGCCCTTCCCCCTCTCTTTCTCTTGGTTCCGACGGCAACAAACCTTGCTGCTACTTTCCTCTACAATACGTCCTTTCTCTCTTTCTCCCTCTCGGGCTCGTGCCTCTTCTCTTTCCGACGGCAACTGTAAGCTCGAATTTGTAAGAGCTGTCAAGGGCTTCTCCTCCTCTCTCTCTCTCTCCGAGCGTAGCCGACTCCCGATTAGCTCTCTCGGGGCTTTATCAAAGCGGAATCAAAGTTGAGATTAGATGGAACGTCCTTGCGGTCCCGACGGGGACTCGCCTCGATTTATTTGCTTTCTTCGTTGGAACGCACCGGTTCCTTGCCAACTTGGGGCGTTATAAAACGTATTTAAGTACAGATACGTTATAGTTACAATTAAATTAACGAGGGCTCCGAGAGGGAAGCAAAGTTTTTTCGAATTAAAAGTATACGGAGTGGAGAAATAGGATAAAGGCTCCTGCGCTCGACCAGAGAGGCTTTAGAAAGGATCTCAATGCATCTCTCTCTTACTTCTTCTAAGCTATCGGAACTTCCGACGCGATATCTATTCGTGGGGAAACTGGAGATGCTTGGGAAGCTCCACAACCAATGATGCTCCTAAGATTTTAATCGAAATATTGGCTTAATATGTTAAGTATGTTTCATTAAACATCTGCATTTTTTTTTAATTTTCGTAATTCCTTAGCTTGGATTTATAAACCTGCAGTTTCGCTTCTATTTTTTCCTTAATTTAATAAGATTTATCTTTCAAAAGCTTAGAAGCTTTCTTGTTGGAAGATATAATCTTTCATTAATAATTGCGTTGTTAAAAGCTCGCTTTTTAAAAATTCTTATATGTAAACGCGTTTTTGTTTTGTTTATGAGATAAAAATTCATTACGAATTCTCAACTTTCAAGCGCAAGAATAATAACAAAATTTCTTCCAATTTTCGATTATCGCTATTTTTTCTTATATTTTGAAAGTTTTGTATTTCTGTAGCGCAAACATGTGGTGATTTTTACCGCCGAAACATCAAAAATGTCAATAACAATTGTTTGCTTTGTTTTTAATTCAGAGGGGCGAGATAGTAACGCTATGGGAAATCCTGTTATTTTTATCGATATAAACTTTTAGTGAATAGGCGTAACTGCCGTTGCGTTTACTTAAATGAAATATCGTTGTTTATTTTACGCATGTGTTTCTTTTGTTCCACCTCTGTTGGTACTATTGATAGAAGCTATTTTTTTCTGCAGTATAAACACCAGAAGTCCGGAAAACTGGTTGCAGTGCGTTGAAAAACGAGCGAGGGTTCGTCGCTGCCGCTTTTTAAATCTCATTACAAAAACGTACACACGACCATCCGCAATTTTATTCTAAATCCATCTTTTTTTTTTTTTTTTCCCTCGACGTTTTGGTTAATTTTCAGCGTTCCGACAAGCAAATAGCACACAAAATCTCTTTTATTAGCAGCCGGTTAAACTCAAATGTTTTAACGTCAACTTGCCCGTTATATTTTTATCACATCAAGGTGAAAAAACGTGAGAATTACACAAAAAGAAACCAGACATTGCTCATTACGCGGCTCGTTAAAATTGGATCTCCGGTCCGTTTGTTATGCTGCCCTCTAAATTTTCGCTCGTACCTTCGTATCAGAACTATTTATTGCTATTCGATGCACATTGTTTCGTGTAGTCGATTGTAGCGCTCATTTTTCAAGCAGTACCGGATTTTCAGGATATCCGTAAAAAGAGCTTTGGTTTTAATAATCATCGTGCCACAGTTATATATTTGTTCGTACCTGCGATCGTTTTTTAATGCTCCGACAGATTATAATGGTTGCGGTTGGAGTCGAGGCAGAAACATTTTTTGAGGAGACCGGGGCGAGGTGGGCCAAACCCAATTAAAAAATCATCGATTACACAATATTCATTCTGATAGATATGATTAAATAATTTATTTTACATTTCCGAAAAATTATATTCATTCAAAACAATCATGCGAATTTATTTTTACAATATTAACCTCATATTCACTAAAATATTTCGACGTACAGAAAAAACAAAAAATTATAACGAAGCAATTATACTTTCCTGAATGAATTATTTATAATACATCCAATGTTTTTTTTTTTTCGGTGCGCTCCTTTTATATATTGATAATAAACGACTTCTACTAAATTTTCGATCATGATATACACCAACACCAAGGAAAAAATTTAATTTGTCAAAATACATAGGAAAATCAACGCCTTAAATCAAATTAATTACATATTCATTACAAATTTCCAATTATCGAAACTGAAAAAAAAAAAAAGAAATCATCCAACTAACGATCCATGTAAAAAAAAGATACTTTTGATTTATACAGCGAAGTATCAGAGAAAAAAAAACGAAAATGAAAATTGAGTCGACTGGCCCCGGTCTGCCCATTGATTTATTGGGCTTTTTGCTCTCGGCAATCGGCGGCGCATTAGGGCTGTAAATTCAGCGGATAACGAATGGTTTATAGACGAATTTTTGTTTTGCATATGTGTTTGCGTAAGGGTTTATGATGACTGGGAACTGCATTTGCGATTGGACGATTCCGTAGGACAGGTTGGGCTCGAGAATAGTTTGTTAAAGAGAGCCCGAGAGTATGTAACACGTGGACAATCAATATTGCAGCGCTTTTTTGGATACTCGCCAGCCACTGACCGAGCGACCGGCAGAGCCAGTGCTGCCAACCCTACACGCTTCTTTAATCTTGATAAAAGCTTCGTTTATATTTATACGTATTTCACTCTCTGGTCTTTCTATCTGGCATTGCTTCCTATATTTCTCTCGTTTTTTTTTTCCTCATAGAGGGAGCTTTGTTTTCATGCCGTTTTATTTTCCGTGTTTTTCGTGTCAGGCTACTCAAAATGGCCTGAAACACCCAGAAAAGTGGTTTATATTATAGTGCGAGAGTTTCTGAGCTTTCGCAGCTTTTTCAAAATGTTACTTCGACGTTTATTCCCTAATGGGCTATGATTTTTAAAAAACGAATAAACAATCCATTAGAATCCGATCGGAAAATCTTGAAAAAATATCAGGCCTATTTTTGCGTTGATAATGTTGTGATAAGACTCGGAATTTCTATGTGGAATTATGTTGTAAAAAGGGGAAATAATGAGAAAGCAATGTGCTAAATTTAATTTTGCATCCATTTGCATGGTAAATCACATGGAAATTAATCTCTGAAAAAAAAAATGTTCTTTTGATTTTTATTTACTTTTTTTTTTTAATATAGAGATGGATTAACGTCCAAGCGAATCAAGAAACTATATGCAATTCTGCAATGTAAAAAAACCAACTAATCTTCGTAGCTGTTTTTTTTTTTTTTCGATGCAATCCAATATGTAATCCTATTCGATAAGCAGTGGAAAATGTATAGGAAATTAATCTTCAAATATCCTTAAGTCGACCTCACCAAATAACATGCGAACCTTTCGATTTCACGTTTATTTTAAATATTTACCCTCCGTCCGATTTACAGGAATTTTGTCGATATCACGATGAATAAATAATTCTTAGCAACATCCGGTTCCATTGCTACCAATCGAAATTTTATTATTAACTTTACCAACATATTCCGCCCATGAGAATTATAATGACAGGCGAGAATTATCATTGCACTAATTACAAACATGAGCGAGGTGAAATCACAGTATATATATATATATATATATATTTTTTATGTACCTTCGTATTTCCTTTAGAGACGGTACCGCGTTTCTCGAATAAAGGTAATTAAGAGTGCTCAGAAAACAACGATTACTCAACGGTGAGAAATCTACTTAATGAAGGACCAAGCCGTTGTAACAGTACTTCTTTTCTTCTTTTAATACGGAAAGTATAATTTTCCGAGTCGCAAGTGGACGTCTTACTTATTGAATGTAAAATGTTCTGCTCGACTGAAAAAAAAGAAGAAACAAATGAATCGCTTGCAAGCTGCATAATTTATTCATGTAGTCTTTTCTTCTCCGCCTATTTTGTCGTAGGTGTTGAATTTAAAGATCATCAGTTGATTGATATCCTAATAATTTTATTTTTAATGTCACTTGAGAATGTGGCTCTTCTCTTGAATTTTAACTGCTGAAAGATCTACTTTCAGGAGTTGCCGAGAAAGAAGCTTGATTTATAAATGGGGACCTGAATTTTATTATTTAATAAGCCAATCCCATTTTTTTCCTGCCTAATTGAAATCACACACAGGAATTTAAAGTAGAGAATTAATGTTAAATAATATCAATTTGAAAATGGATATCTCTGGGTTAATAATATCCGCGAGGCCATAAAAAATGTAACAGCGTGCACTCAACAATCTAATTAAATTCCTTATCAATAATCACTGACGGACATTATTTATAAGCTCAACTATATCTGGAAGAGCGAAGCTATCCTTGGAATATTTTAAAACCCACAAAAATATGCTTGAGGTCAGGACAAGTTCTGTGGCAAAAAAAAAAAATTATTTTGCTGTCATGTCCACCGGATTGAATTAGCAACTGAAATGAGAATCGCGTTAGAATGGAACTTGATAAAAATACATCTGCATTGTGAAATGGTAAGTTATGAACTGAGGGATCTATCGTTCAATTGTGCGATTAATTTTTCAAAAGAAAAATACCGAATTCAGGGCAGTTATTAAAAAAATGTCACTGTTCCCCAAATCTACCCCGAATTTCTGGCTTCGAATTAAAAGGACGTATGAAAATATCCATTTCCCCATCGTAATTCAATTATAGCAGGCGACTCTTCTCTTTTGGTAAGAAAATTCTACAATTTTGAGATTTCAAAATGATAAAATAAAAATATACATGCCATTTTTGGCGTGATGCTCTTTCGCTTTCGGCAGTTAAAATGACGTAAATTCGCTACCTTTTTAAATTAGCAAATAAAAATATACGCTATTTTCGTGGAGATGGGATTATTTGGCGAACATTGGCGGACATTTTGACCCTAAAAATCCTCTCTATTTCAAAATTGTAAAATAAGAATATACTCGCTATTTTCGACGAGATGCTTTTCCCGCGATAACGAATCGGATTAATTTTCGGGTATTCTCGAAAAATGATGAGATAAAAATAAAAATAAAATGAAAAATGACGGTGAAACTGTCGGTGACATTTATCGCCGTTGGCGAGCGGTACATCGCCCTTGCAGTGTCCTCGAGGCCGGCGTCCTCCTCACTTCAGCGTAAATCGCGAAAGTAGCTTATTCTACATCGTAAAAACTTACACCTCGCCGGCTCTCCATCGTTTTCCGAGTGTAACACGAGAGCCTCGTGTCCCCCCTCTCTCTCACCGGTTGAGCGACGTGTTCGAGCGTAAAACGCAAATTATCCGCGTCGATCGGTTGATCGAATACTCAAAGCGTGCGCAAGCGAGAGGCTATCGCAAGCTTTTGTTTTCCTCTCGAGCCATTTCATCATCGTGCCTGGGTCCATCGATCGATCGTCGAAGAACCCGCTTTGGGTACACAATCCCCTCGAAAACCTCTTTTCCCATAAAAAGAAAAAGATAAAAACCCGAATATCGATTGTCGAAACTAAAAAGCACGGAGAGACGTGATATTTTCATTTATTTTACTGCTTCCTTTTCATTCCACACGCGCCATCAGCGCAGTTATTGAATCTGGAGAACTCTCGTTATTATATAACTGGGTTTCCGCAGCTGGGCGTCAAATAATTTTTCATTCTTTTTCAATTATCGAAGAACCGAATTCGAGCGCTCCCAATATATATCTATATTTGTGGCGAGCGAAACAATAACGTATTCGGCCGTGGCGTAGCCAACGTCTGGATTTCGCTCGTCAACAAATTTTCAGTAATTCCCTTGGTGTATCGGTGTTTCGTTACGCGTGCACGCCAATTTCCATCTTCCTGTTTCGGGACTCTCTTTCTCCCCATTTTCCTCTGTGAAACCATTGAAATGTTGCCGAAACGAGCCAACGTAAAATTCGCCTCGTAACGTTTGCAACGAACTTCCGTCGTATGTAAGCCTGGCTGCATCTCCCCCCCCCCCCCCCCCCGGAATCCCGTTCCCTTCTCGCGCGTGTTTGAGGACGAGATGCTCGACGCTTAGAACTGAACCCCGCACGTCGGTTTGTCGACTTCTATGCTAGCGCTTCCTCTCATCTCGAGGGTAGCGAGGAGACCGGGGCGTATTGGATCAGCAGCAATTCGAGCGCTGTCATTACGATTTCAAGCAAAATAGGGGGGAAATTTTCAACACGATTTTTTTATGTATCACATAGTTCTAGGAGTTTTTTTTATTTAACAACAAAAAATATTAATTGAGAATGGATTTATCGTTGATTCGCAAAATTTGCTCGAATTTGGTCCAATGACTTTTTCCCTCGTTACCGGAATTGTAATTAAAGAAAATCAAAATAGTTGACTGGAAAATCAAAACAAAAACTGTTGAATTAGCGGATAATTTTCGAACAATTGAGAAATTTTCACCTGTGGAAATCGGAACTTTGAGAATGTTTCGGAATAAACGGGTGATAAAATTCCCTCTGAAATGTTTTACCCTCTTTTCGGCATGATTCCGCAGCATTTGCACCGCGGGATTTTTCGACAGGGCTTTATGTCAAATTGATCATAGAATTTTTCAAATTTTTGATAGTATTGATATTTGCAGCGTCAGGTCTCTTCAGGTTCTGTTAAAAACAAATTCTTCCTGCTGACTGATCTAAATTGATGCTGCGAAGAAAATGAGCAATCTTATCTCTGGGAGGAAGTGGCAATTTGAGGGGGAAGAAAAAAATGAAATAAAGAGTATGATCCGACTCGCCCCGGTCTCCGCTGTAAGTGCCGCCTGTGAGTGAGAAGGTCATTAATAATTTTACTGCATTCGCGCTTCTCGGGTGCAGCGACGTCGCGAATCTCTTCTCTCGGCTCCGGTCTTCCGTTTCTCGAGCTCCTATAACACGACAGCTTCTCGCCATTTGCTATTTCGATGTGCACTTTAGTATAGTAGTTGAACAATCGGACTCGAGAGCTCAGCTATAGTTCGCCGATCGATACATAATCCGCCCTGCGCGTTGCTAAATTTCGTTTCGTCGTCATTAAAAATCAGCGATATTTATTATCGGTTTTCGTCTCTGCCGCTTATCAGTGATTCATGAGTGACTTACAAGAGGCGTTTAATGATGATGTCCCATAATCCGCGCGCGTTCTGAAATTCCATAAAATCGATGGGAAGATTGACGTTTATTGCTGCTTAGGACATTTTTTTATTATTATAGCTACACGAGATGCACAATGATAACGTATATGTTATCAGCTTGTGAAGATAACTTGAGCATATTTTTATGGGCAGTCGTGAGCAAAAATCTATTTTGTTCGATTTAATCGCCTTAAGGTTTTCTATGAGAGCGAAATTCTCAATTCAGTATTTCTATCGAAATGAAATCGACACTACTTTTAATTCATTCACCATTTTTCTTATTTTCAATAATTAAACTCTTTTTTTATTTATGTTACAGGTGAGTACCGGAAATGTGCTGTCAACAATTTTCAACCGCAGATCGAGTCTGATGCAGACCGTAAGTCTAATATATTGGAGATGTGGGTTTTATTTGGAGAATGAAAAAAATTAATAAAAATGTGAAGTATAAAGTGGAGTGAATTATCGGTTTTGTGGAGGCGGAGAAAATTGTCATTTTAGTACTGCTCGAATAAGGGACAAAATACATGAAATATCCAAATGCAATCGGATGTATATATACTATATATATATATATATATATAGTATATATATATATATAGTATATAGTATATGGTCGATTGAATAAAACATTGAGATGTATGATGACGAAGGAAAATCTAACTATGATACTTATCGACCGCACGTGTCCGGAAACTCGATCCTAATCATAACAATAATAACGAGAATAATATAAATAATTAGACAATCCAACGTCGGAACGAGCGTAATCGACTCACTGCATCTCATATTTCAAGACGTGATGATGATAAATGCGACCTGGTGAAAGAATAAAAAAGTGACATTAGCTTGAATGTGCGAACACCATATCAGCGTATATACATGTGTATACACATATGTACATTGCAATATCTTAATTTGTTCCCTCTGTAATATTCCACCACAGAAAACACAAATTTCCAATTTGTTAACTGTGATTTTGAAGACAGTGACTTGGTCATTTTTTGTGAAAAAATTTACAGACCCAACTTCCGGTCGGAAAACAGAAAATACATTATTTCCAACAAATCTTTTCGCTCAAGATGCTTTTGTACATAAATTTTCCCACGACATTTTTAATGATCTATTTTTATTATCCAGAATTCGGTTGTTACTTTGATGAAATTTTCACGGGTACCATAAATTCTCTTGACAATATCGTCTCACTCAGTGACCAGAAAGACCCAACATTTATTCGAAGGCACTTTCGGCCTTTTCCCTCGATTCACGGAAGGACAGTAACATCTTATGGCGAAGGAATCCTCAATCCATTTCGGGCAACATTCGGAATGACCGAAACGCTTCGTGCCGATGCCTTTGGCCATTTCGCTAAATTTCAAGAACGACCCTAACAACCCTCCATTTCCCAGGTCATTTTTGGCACACACTGCCGCTGAAAATATTCCCACACTTTCAAATTTTCTTACATTTCCCTCCAAATCTTCCTCCCTCAAGCATTTTTCAATTTTGGTACCCCAAATCCACGTGACATTTAAACATTTTTTATATTTCACATACCTCTACAAATATATATATATATTATATATATATATATATATATATATATATATTTATTAATAGTACATAAATAAATCAATTTTCATGTGGCGAATGAGTTAAAGAATCAGTTCCTTTCATTACTAATTAAATTTCTGATCTTCCGAATAATAAACCTTTCTCCGAATGTCACACCATATAAGTAGTCTTCAAACTTATATAAAATTTGGGGTCTAGTCGCTCATGCGGGCGTTAATACTCGACCTTAAACGTGCGACAAACTATCCACGAGGATTTTCGAGTGCGTGTGAGTGAGATCGCTTTAATATAGCTCGTTAGAAAGTTTCTTGGGGAATTATGGGAAGGAGAGAGTATCAGCAGCAGCAGCAGCAGGAGCCGAACCCTCGCAGCCCTCACGAGCCTCTTTTCACTCCACTCCGTTCTACTATCAACGCTCCACAGGATATACACAGTGTTAGAGATAGAAGCGGACAGGAGCGAGGCCCGCGCGTGGAGCAATTAACTAGCTCGATCATTATGCTTCTGGTGGACTTGGGAAGCCGTTCTGCTGGGTGAATTAATTAGCGATGGCTAATTGCGGGTATACGGGCGTGAATAAAGCGCGAGAGAAAGTGGCCGCTAGTGTTCCGTCGGTAAATGAGAGAATGCGCCCTTAAGGTGTAATTGTTATAGCCACAAATATCGCCAAATCTCCTCGTAAAGATTTTCATTGTACCGAAGGATGCATTCGGGGCCGTAAAAACGCGACGTCCTCGCCTCGCCGAATGCCCTTAACTTTCAAACTTATTGCACGAGGCATTTAACGTCGAGTGCGCACGTACACGGCCCTTTCGATGCTGGAGAATCTCGAGTTTCCAAATTATCGAGCGACTCTCTCCTGTTAAATTCGCCGATTTTTCCAAGATTAATTTATCACAAAATTAACTACTCGTTTTCCGCCAATTTTGCGAATTATCAATTTATCTCAAACGGATTTCGGTATCGCAGATGGACGCGAATTTTTTATATTTATTTTCGGCTCAAAATAGTACCCAAAAAAATTGGAATACACCAAAAATTAATAATCGCCACTTTACAATTGCCTAGACTACGATTTCTCTGCCGGTACTTACGAAATAAAAGTATATTACTCAATGTCACAAAAGTTCCACCAAAAGAGTTTCCATTTTTGCCCATCAATTTTCGGGTTGAATGGGCGGTCGAAAAAAAAAAAAAGAAAAATCATTGGAAAACGATACTTTCATGCTCCCACTCTAAAGCAGTCGGTGTAAAAATTTACGATAACTTTTTTCGTACCATCCGAAAGCGGCGTGGACTTGACGTGGAACGCCCCGAAAAATACGGTTGTACCGGGCGGTACTGCCACCACCACCGCGCCTTACCAAAAATAACCCAAAGTCTACAGGTATGACAGTGAACTTTATTACGTCGCACCACTTTCAAGCGTGTCCATATTATCTGTTAGCGTGTCTGCGTGTTGCTCTCATTCTCCCTAAACCCTCCGACGTTCACCTCCTCGGAAATACATCGCAGAGCCCATTCAACGTATATACATATATAGATATACATAGATATATATATATAATAGAAGAGAACACCGTTCTATAATGCTGTAGAGTTCGCGGGTTCGTGCTGTCACGCAACGCCAACAACGACAACGACGACACGCAAACCCATTTCAATGGTAATAAGCCTGGCTCGTGCGCTCACTCCTCGCCCACGACCAATCATTGAATATGCCAAATTTGTATATGCACCAGGGAGATCCATAGTGCACCATGAATTTATCGAAGCTGTACAGTAGAACGTATGTGTATATCTATATGTGTGTGTGTGTATGTGTGTGTGTTTGTGTATGTATTAGAGAGGTTAAAAAAAGGAACCACGTTTTTTCATCTGGTTGCCCATCGAGATTCAAGAACTTTTCACTCGAAAGAAAAGCTCACCTGTCAAAAAATATTAGCCTGGTCTCTTTCGGGTTAACATTTTTCCGAAAGCTTCCTGAAGATTTTCGAAAATGGATGTTCGCGATGGTGAGAAAATGTAGATACGGCAAAGGGGTTCGGTAGGCATGGGTTTTTACCACGTTTTTGGAGATTTCCAAGATGTTGTTGCTGTTTTTTTTTTATTCCATTTTTTCATCCCCTTGTGCGGACATCCATGTGTATGGGTATGCATGGGTATCCCCTATGAAAATAATGTTGCATTAGTGAATAGATAATTTCTATACGAAATATGAATGTATAAATATGGGAAATATTCACAAGTAAATGATCATTGGATACATTCCATTTTCCCATTCATAGGCACGCATGACCATATGTGAGTACGCGCGGATATCCCCCATGAAAATAAATTACATGCAGATGCATATTACATCGATACTAAATATATTTGCGCCGAAAAGTTGGTTACGTCAGACACGCTGAATATATTTCATTTTCCATGGGGAATTTGCAGGCACGCATCACCATGTACGAGCACACATGGCCACGTATGTCATTTTAAGGATATGTGTGAGTGTGCGCGTGGGGTTTGCCGCAGCAACGGCGCGTCAATCAATTAGCTGCAGGAACGTTGTTGCGTGGAGTGAGAGATGAGACAGGGAGACAACGAGGGGGTGGGGGGGTGAAGTGCGTAGTGCGTACGTGAGGGTCTGATGCCGTTGCCGCTGCGAATTCAGGGAGTACTCCAGACGCAGAGGATCCGAGGCGTTGCTGCGCTCTTGCCTACCCGACACGGCGAAATGCCTCGTGAATTCGACGAAGGCCAAAGGCCGAGGGGGTCCATGGTCCGGCACCATACTCGGCTTGCATTCTAAACAGCATCTCTCTGATGTTCGGCAGCTCTGATCTCCTCCAGTGCGTTCCTCTCGGGCTTCCTATAATGCGTACGTGTTATGCGCTGTTACGTGGGGTCAGCTTTTCGAACTTCCCTGCAAGCTTCGTTACTCTCCAGACTCTCGTAATTGAAGTACGTAGGGGATAGCAAGATTTTGTTCGATTTGTCAGTAATTTTTATCGCCCTAAGCAATTTTCGAATAAAATTATTATTCATTTATTATATTATTTTATTATTAATTTTCGAATAAAATTGCTTATGGCGATAAATTTTTTCATTATATTAATTTACTTTTTTTTAAATTTAATAAAAAATTTATAAATAAAAGTTTATGTGATATTAACAATGTCATATTTGAAGACTAATTACTATTTATTGTTCCAGGAAAATTAATTTTTGTTGTCATTGTTTTTTAATTGCTGATAGGGGTGAAGATTTAATATGATTTTGTGATTCAATTTTATTAGAATTTGTTTGGTTGGTAAACATTTGTTGTTTGAGAATTTTTTTCTTGCTTATTGGATTGGTAAGTGAGTAGTTTGCAATATTTTTTCGCACAATCGACGCGAGAATTCCGTTTGAAGTTAGTAACAGTTGGTGAATACACGCGCCTTTTTTTTTTTTTTCCTTTTGAAGAGAGAACAATGAGCTTTGCTTTTGTATGCACTTTAAACACGACAAATATTATTTATTTACGAGAAAAAGAACGCGCTGTAAGAACACCTGTTGAATACTACCACTATATCACTTTTCTCTTCCGGCTTTCTTGGCAGTATTAAATTAGTATTACAATAAAACTGTTATTGTTCCGATTCGAGATGCAATGGGAAAGAGTACGTACACGCTAGAAATATCGGTTTCAAAATAAAACGACGTAACAGTATATAAATAATTTATGGAAAATTCCGTCTGCCGGATTGTCACTCGGAAAAATTCATCAATTTCCTCTTTCTCAACCTCCGAATACCTTTAAAAAATCTCAAAACGTTCAAGCTAATTACCACATATTCGTAACACTCAAAATAAAATTCCAATGTCGCATGAAAAATGGATTAACAAAAATCCTGCACAAATATCACAAATTTTCGTTAAACTCTAATCATTTTTGACATTCAGAAAATCGCCCAATTTCACGTTTTTTCAAACCCAACAAACTTACATGAAATTCCAAGAACAACAAAAATCTTGAAAAAAAAAAAAAAAAAAAAAAAAAATGCGTGATAAATATTCAAGGTACAGCATAATCAAAAAAATGTAAAAAAAAAAACTGAAATTTCGTGTATCAGTAACAGGTGATCGTCGTGTTACCGATCATTTCCATTGTGCCGTAAAGCCGTAAAGCCCGTAAAGTATAATCGTTTAATCTCCGCAGCATCGAAGCGAAGATGCTCCTCGTATATTCCCAAGAGTGGATATTTATCGATGGTTGTGTAATACAGTGCGGTGAGCGAGAATAAATTGTCCCCGGGCCATCGCTGAATGATGACGCATCAACGGATCATTTTATGGCCCTCGAAAGCACGCAGAGTTAACGGAGAGACAGATAGATATAAATTGGGAGGAATTGTAAGGGCGGAAGAGGAAAAGAGACGAAGAGAATTGGTGCGGTTGTCGAGCGGGACATATAATCGCGAGCGTTTCGAGCAATGCTAATGATATTAATTGTCGGACGAGGGAGATACAGAAACCGAGATGGGGATGAGTGTGTTGAGTGTGGGGGAGCGAGCGAGAGAGGAGAAAGTGAGTGAATAGCTCGTATAACTTTGCGGCGCCCGTGTTAGATATATGTGTCAGCGGGCACAATCGACAAATGGAGTGCATTGTACTCGGTGCGCTCTCCGGTGCTAGGCGCCCTCCTCCCTGTATTCCTGAGTCGGTTTCCCGTCCCTTTAACTTACTCGCGCGCTCGCTTCGCCCCATGCCAAAGCACAGTAGCGCTCACGCTCGCGCGCAAGTGCTGATGGTTTGTTGCCCGGTCGCGACGCTAATTAAGCGGCCCCAGTGCGAGCTTTCGACACATGCATGCAAACAGCACAACGACAATCGTGTTTATGCCCCACGAGTGTTCCCGCGAGAGCCGTGTCTTCTCTCTTCGTCTACCATCGCTCGCTCGTCTTGCGAGACACGCTGCCGAGAATTTGCCGCACACTTCCTTCGTATTAATTCCCTTTGCTTCATCGAGAAATTAGCGAGATACACGCGAATGTTAAAGGGAGAATTGTCCGGAGGCTGGGTTTGCACTTCTCGGTACTTGTCGTTCCATTGTCGCCAATTGGGCATAAAGGGCGGTACTCCAAGGTCTTGTGAATGGTACTGTCATAAGTTTCGCCTCGACAACAATTAGAAACAATTAGAAAGTCTCATTTTTAGCTGCGAGTGTGAGAGCTGATTTTTCCGTCGTTTACCTGTGATTAGTACTTAAGTACAAAAATAGATTTACAACGTTAAATCAATGCTGCATTTGAATGTTTGTTTAAATCAAGCAGGAGCAATGTTGAAAAATTATAAGGAGTGATGATGGATTAATAGAAAAGAAATGCTGATGGTTTGTTGCTCGGTGGTGATGCTAATTAAGCAGCCACTATGCGAGCTCTCGACACACGCATGCAAACAGCACAACGACAATCCTGTTTATGCCCCACGAGTGTTCCCTCGAGAGCCGTGACTTCTCTCTTCGTCCACCATCGCTCGCTCGTCTTGCGAGACACGCTGCCGAGAATTTGCCGCACACTTCCTTCGTATTAATTCCCTTTGCTTCATCGAGAAATTAGCGAGATACACGCGAATGTTAAAGGGAGAATTGTCCGGAGGCTGGGTTTGCACTTCTCGGTACTTGTCGTTCCATTGTCGCCAATTGGGCATAAAGGGCGGTACTCCAAGGTCTTGTGAATGGTACTGTCATAAGTTTCGCCTCGACAACAATTAGAAACAATTAGAAAGTCTCATTTTTAGCTGCGAGTGTGAGAGCTGATTTTTCCGTCGTTTACCTGTGATTAGTACTTAAGTACAAAAATAGATTTACAACGTTAAATCAATGCTGCATTTGAATGTTTGTTTAAATCAAGCAGGAGCAATGTTGAAAAATTATAAGGAGTGATGATGGATTAATAGAAAAGAAATGCTGATGGTTTGTTGCTCGGTGGTGATGCTAATTAAGAATTTGCTGCATACTTCCTTCGTCTTTATTTCCTTTGCTTCATCGAGAAATTGGCGAGATACACACAAATGTTAAAGGGAGAATTGTGCGGAGGCTGGGTCTGCCCTTCTCGGTACTTGTCGGTTCATTGTCGCCAATTGGGCATAAAGGGCGGTACTCCAAGGTCTTGTGAATGAAACTGTCATAAGTTTCGCCTCGACAACAATTAGAAACTTACGTTGAGTCTCATTTTTCATCATTTTTAGCTGCTAGTATGAGAGCTGATTTTTCCGTCGTTTACCTGTGATTAGTACTATTAGTACTTATTAGGAGCACAAACGAATGTTTCATTTAAATGGAAAATTAGTGCTGATGGTGATGATAATTAAGCACCCACAATGCGAGCTTTCGACACACGCACACAAACAACACAACGTCAATCTTGTTTACGCCTCACGAGTGTTTCCCCCGAGACTCACGACTTCTCTTCGTGTTGTACTTCCACTAGTTCGTCTTGTGAGAATTAGCTGCAGACTTCCATCGCATTAACTCGTATATACATGAATATTTAAGGCAACCCTTGTCTGTAGGTCATGTCTGCGCTTCCTCGTATTTGTCATTCCATTGTCGCCAATTGTGAATAAAGGGCGGATGAACAATGTACCACAAAGTTTTACGAATTAGGAGAGTGGAGTCGAGAGAACAAGCAACAGCGGCAAATCCAGGGAGAGATTAAATAACGCTTAAGATGTGAAAGGTGCTGTCAAAAGTTTTGCCTGGCTATTAGAAATTCGGTAGGAATCAGTTTTAAAAATGTTTCTTTTAATAATTTTTTTTGTTCTTCAGATTTTATGACTGGTTCACAGAAAGTGTTTAATAATTTTATTCGTGCGTCGAAATTTAATTACTCTTGTGTTTAATCTCAATGGTATTTGGGATTTTTCAAGCGTGATTTTATGTTCTGATATCCCTTTGATTTTTTTGTTTTCTTGCCTGGACAATATCCATCTAAAGTTCGTGTCCAAAATTGAGCGAAATAGG
The DNA here is from genome assembly GCA_947507545.1 of Clistopyga incitator. Lineage (NCBI taxonomy): Eukaryota > Metazoa > Arthropoda > Insecta > Hymenoptera > Ichneumonidae > Clistopyga > Clistopyga incitator. Next base: position 3,283,134 of record OX382174.1, on the reverse strand, counting down.
TCCAAAACTCTATTCCGAATTTCATCCTTTAGCGTGGCTCAAGTTGATGTGAAACACCTTCAGAAACCCTAATGGAAACCGCAATTCAATTTCCTCAGAACCGGCTAATATTTTGGAGAAAGGCAAACTAGGTTTCACTTCGTCTATCTACTCTGCAGTGAAACTGGATTTCCTTTTTACGCAAATACGAGTCGTCTCTCGGTAAATTGGATTACAGTTTGCGCTACCAATTACACTATCTCCAAGTGTGAAATTGCTATAAGGCGTGCGATGTGTAACAGCATTATTCAAACAATTGGTGACTATTTCACAGGGATTAATCGCAGTTAACAAAAAAAAAAGGAAAAAGACCTCAAAGCGTAAGCCAAGAAAAAAAAAAAACACTGAAAGAAATTACCCATTACCTTTCATGCTTTTCCCGTGGCATTTAAAAATAAACAAATTTCCATTCGCCAGGAGAGGTTTACCTTGAAATATGTAAAATTTCATTTCCCCACATTTACGTACATTAATTCGGACATACACATATTAATAATGTAAGTGAATTACACTTTTACCTTACGGACTGTTAAGTTCTTGGTAAATATATCCCGAACTGCCCTACATCCGAGCGACGTAAGTCAAGAAAAAAAAAAAAAAAAAAGAAAAATGAAGTAATCATGAATAGTGAATGAAAGCGAGCCTCGCGGAATGTTTCCTCTACGGGCATTTTTTTAATTATCGCATTGTAAAAAATTCTCGACAATGAACCGCTCGCGGTCTGATTTGGCCCACTTTCTTTTGACAACCCGTGACTATAGCGCCTCTTTTTTTTTTTCTTTTTTTCTTTATATTACACGTTCCGGTTTCCTCGAGAACGAAGTAGGCTGCGGGCGCCCTTCCCTCTTTCTGCTCTCGGGCTCTTGTCTATTGCCCGAAACACTTCTCACGATTGACTGCGAGGAGCGCGAAAAAAAAGAAAGGAAAGTAAGGCAAAAAAAAAACGAAAAAAGAAGAAAAGAAAATTAATTAACGTCAAAAGAACAGGGGACGCCGCTTTCTTTTCCTATCTTCCTTTCCTCAATTTCGCTTGTATTCATTTATATACACGCGAAAACGATGGAAGCACATTTTCCTCGTTTTATTCGCCTTAGTACGAAGGTAGCTGCGCTTTCCGTGCTCCTGGTTATTACTTTTCACTTATAAAACCTTCTCCGCGGGACAGGGAGGGACTAAAGAGGAATGGGAACGAGCGTGAGAGGACTTATTATACTATAGTAGTCTGCACCAGCTCTGCCAGTGCTTCCCTTGGTTACTCCCTCCCCCTCCCAACCCCACCCACCACCCACTTTACTCCCTACGCCATCCGCCAAAGTTATATGAATCACGTGAGGCGAACAAGCGTGCCGTGCAGCACAGGTCTCCAAAGTCTCGCGAAACTGCAGATGGAGAGAGAGAGAGAGAGAGAGAGAGAGAAGGGTGAGAAGAGGGTGAGAGAAGGGCGAGAGAAGAGAGAAAGAGCGCCTGCTGCAGTTGCACTGCGAGTTCTGTGCGAGATCGTGGCTCGACCACGACCATTGCGACGATGACGACAACGTCGACGAGGACGACGACGACGACGTCGACGTCGACGGCTACGATGAATTCCATGTGCCAACTCTAGCCGCTCGCACGCGGTTACGGGCTCACCAAGGGAGTTTGTGCACTCGGGTCGATAGACTCGTTGTGCTTGATCCTCGGCTCGTTCTCGCGTCGCTGAGCCTGATCCCCTACTACCCTTATACTCGGTACACCCTTCATCACGAAGACTAAGGAACCGAGAGCTATTCTCTCCCTAATTCCTACAGTTAATGCGGATCGTTCGAGCGCTGTTAGAATCTTATTAAGATATCGTTAAGTGTAAAGGGTGACTCGAGAATCGATTGCGATAAAATTGTACGCGTGAGCCTGGGATCAGGAATTGAAGTTACAATGGGAAGATTAAACGAGAATAGCTGAATATGAATATGATTTATCGACAATATGATATTTCACACGTTTATTGAGATTTATCATCATTATTTATTTAGATATTTATAAGTGGGGCAATTTCATTGAAAATTGTCAATCATCGTTTCTGAAAATGACAGCGACGATTTTTTCAAAAATATTGAGATAAATGATGTTCATATATCGTTGAGTGCAAAAGGGGAGTCGAGGGCCGATTACGATAAAACTGTTTTTATGAGCCGGGGATGAAAAATAAAAATAACAATAGACAGGTAAAATGAAAATTGGCGAATGACTCTCGTTTGACATTTATCGACACGATGATGTTCCATCGATTTGATGAGATTGATTTATGAATCGGTAACGTGAGTCAAATGTTGCAACTGCGGCAGTTTAATTGCAATTGATGAATTATCATTTTTCGAATCTTACTGGAACGATATTTATTATTGATGACTCTCGTTGTGAAAATCGATGTCGATTCAATAACGAAATAGTGACTTTTGATTGGATTCAAGAATATTAATGTTTTATACGATAGTCCGTGGAATATTTAATTCAAATTCGATAATTTCCTATATTCAGTATTTAGACAACAATCAAAATTCTCGCTCGTGTTTATAAATTAAGCTGCGCAATGAACAATTCATTAAATGTACCTACGAGTGTCATCTATCTATCAAACAGTTGAAAAGTCAATTTACACCCGAATAAATACATTTAACACACAACCAATCTTCTAATTAGTTCCCAAATGTTATATATCTGTTTCAATTAAAATGTTTCTAGGTCGAATTCGATTAGTTCTCAAATCAAACTCATAATTAATAATTTCATACACAATTTCGCTCGGAAACAGTCTACTATAATATCAATAGACGTATAATTGAAAAAGGAAAAATAAATATTTCACGTAAACTGCAAATTTCATCATTGTAATGAGTTATTATCATTTTTTTTTATCAATAAATTGATAATTTCCTATAAAATATACATCTTAGATTCCAAATTACTACCGATATATTTTTAACACGCGTCATCGTCATTTATTCATAATGAGGGTGACTCACAATCCCATTGTCTTTATTATTATCATAATAATAATAGAAATACGGTGCTAGAGGAAAGCCATGGTGACGCAGCAAAGGGTAGAAGAGAACTAAAAGTCGAATGTCAAAAGGAGGGTGTGCTTATTCGAGACTTTGAAAAGCCTCCTCCATTGTAAGCAGTTGCGAAGCTGCTGGAGGCGAGAAATCGGAAAAGGAGAGATCCGTCCGCGGTGGCAGGGGTTAATGGCGTCGATGATAGTGGCAAAAGTTGCCGGGAGAATGAGAGCGGGCGCATTTCTCGCGCTTTGCGCTTTCTTGATTATTATCGCCTCCGATCGTTTGTCATATTGGTTCGGTGCAAGGCCTCAAGGGATGTAGCCTTCCCCGAGGAGACCGGGGCCAATCGGATCAATTTTTTTCCAGCCTAAAATCGAACGACAATAAAATGTATTAAATCAATTTTCCAAAAACCTCTTGAGTAACTAATTTTTCATCTAAAAAAACGTCATTTTTCTGCCGAATATCATTAGAAACCCGAAAGCTGGTTTTTCCGGAAATGCAATTATCCTGTTTCCACTCACCTTTTAATTACACTTCTCACTATCGTAATTCTATTGCACCCAACTTGCAATGTCCAAGGTGGACCAACTTGCCCCATAGACCAGTATCAAAAATTGGACCTAATTCATCGGAAGGTTTAAAACATTTTTTTCTAGGCAAATAATTCCCTATCAAAGTAAAAAAAAATTGCCTACCTAACAACCACCACATTAAAATTCTCGAATCACGAAATAAAAAGTACACGTTTTTTTTAACAAGAATCGTTGTTTATTGTTAACATTTTCTTTCGTCACCCACGAATTTTACCCGAAGCTTTGTGTCTAAGGGCCAAGGGTTTTTATGATTTTCAAAGAAGCATCTTTTACGTGATCCGAATGGCCCCGGTCTCCTTAACGTCCTCGGCTGTATGCTTCGCAGACCGTATATAGCAGCTGTACGGCTAGTGTACGGGAGATTCTATAGCCATACGAGTACACTGGCAGTGTCACCGGTACAGAGGATCGAGCTATCTATCGAGAAGAGAAGGCTGTCGAGTGAGCTCGTCGAGGGCGGGAGAGCGTCGGTATCGTAGCGTGGGGAGCAGTGAAGCGACGTGAAAAATGGTTTGCCGTACGCGTAACGATATAACGCACAGTGTGACCGCTCGGCCAGTGGCACCCTTTCTCTCTACGGCAATCAAGCAGCGCCCCGGCGTCCTCCACTTGGCCAACTCGTCGACATTGCGATCTCTCGCGCCGTAAAATGCCAACAATATTCGATAATAGCTGATGGCTATGTGGTGTCCGTTAGATCGGATATAATGTCGCCGTGAGCGAGGCTATCTATAGATATACAACGGAGAGAGAGAGAGAGAGAGAGAGATTAAAAAGTCCGGTGGTGCTGCGATTATTCGATAGCGATTATAACTTTTTCCACCCCCCTCCCCTCCGCCATACAGTTTTGGCTTTCATGTGCCACGAAAGCTATAATATGATTCCAATTAAATTGTCGACCACGGAAACACTGGCGGGATATTTTTGAATTAATTTCTTGTACACACATATTGCGGCGACGGATTCACGCGAAAACCGGAGAATGTTTATATAATATAATATCGGAGAACACGTGCGCCGGCGAACTTGAGACGACCCGCGTCAACGACGAAACTGTGTCGTGGCGAGCCTCCGGAGCTCCGCGATGCTCCCGAACCCTTATTACAGTGGCAATTTGATCAACGATTAAATTTCGGCTCAATTTGTAATTCGATCGCGAGGCGATGTCGAGTAACTAGTGTTTCGATGGCAAAGGGAGAGTCGCATCGGGATGGAGGGAAACGGGGCAGAAGAGGGGAGAGGGAGGGGCTGAGAGAAAGGGGCCCGGAATTCCGGTATCTTGGGAGGAGTGAGATTACAGAGGAACGGAATAGAAGGGAAAGGGGCCGGGGAGCGAGATTGAGGGAAGAGTAAAGGGAGAAGATGCCAAAATAAGCGAAGGGAGTGGAGTGTGGAATATCAAGTGTGAAGTGTGAAATGGGGCGTGAAGATTAGGGAGTATAGAGTACGAAGTGAGGAGTGCAAAGTATGGAGCGAGGAGTGTGGAGTGTAGAGTGTGGAGTGAGGAGTGAGGAGTGCAGAGTGCAGAGTGCAGAGTGCTGCGGAGTGGGGACTGTATAGTCTGGAGTGTCGAGTGTGGAGTGAGGAGTGAGGAGTGCAGAGTGCAGAGTGCAGAGGGCAGAGTGCAGAGTGCTGCGGAGTGGGGACTGTATAGTGTGGAGTGTCGAGTGTGAAGTGTGGAGATACCGAGTAGATTAGAGGAGGAGGAGGAGGAGGAGGGAGGAGAAAGCGAAGACGAGAATAAACCGTCAACAGAAGAATGGAGACGTCAAGCACAGAGATGACTCGTCAAGATAAGAAAGCGCAGGGTATAACAAAGAAAGAAAAAAAGAGAACGAAAGGAGGAGAGCGAAGAGAGGAGAATAGGCATCGCCACGGGAGGAAAAGCATGTTGGAAAGGAGAGGTACAGGACTAATTGGAAATTCTCTTCTCTCCCTCTCCTCCACATCACTTTCCTTCTTTGCCCCCGATGAATCGCAACTTTATCCTCCTTCAGCATACCTCCCAGTGATTAAACTCAATATCCCCAACATCATCGACCCAGAATATCCACAAAACAAAAAAAAAACAAAAAACAAACAACAAAACCCACTAGAAAATGATTCGATTACGGGACTCCCATGTGCTTATACGATCACACAACAGAGCTTTCGGTAGCTACGTAGGCTCGGTTCACCCAAATGACTTTTGGCTATTTTACCTTTGCTCTCCTCGCCCGCCCTTATCCACTGTCTTCCTCGATCAAACCGACTGCATCTTGGTCACATTCACTCCGAGAAACGAGGATGGAAAAGGACGCCGAGGGAGGAGAAAAGGAGGAGAAACGGCCGCACCACTAGCGGAGAGAGAGAGAGAGAGAGAGAGAGAGAGTGAGAGAGAGAGAGAGAGAGAGAGTGAGAGAGAGAGAGAGAGAGACAGCGAGAGACGGAGAGCACGCTGCGGCGTGTTATTGATCGACCTCCCCGGTTCCTCTCCCTCTCCCTCTCCCTCTCTCTCGCTCTTTCTCTCCACCACGCCGACACTGAACCGTCGTCGCTGTCGACGTCGTCGTCGTCGTCCTCTATACATATATCGTATAGCGCAGCTAGAGTTGTACACTGCTCTATATATATATATACGTACATACACCAAAGGGAGTGGAAGCGAACCAGAAAGACCGTGAGAGAGAGAGGGAGAGAGAAAGCGAACCACCATGGTACTCAGGGATGCCCCTTAGGGCAATGCAACCCAGGGTCCACAGAATTTCGCGCTCCTCTACCAGCTGCGTTGTTTCTCGTTCGCTCACTCACCTTTCCGTCTCGCTCCCTGACCCTCTCCATGTTCCTGCGACTCCGCGAACCGAGTGAATTGTTCCAATCCAATTTGAGAATCGAAGACGATAATTCCGTGTTGGAAATCACCGAGAGACAACGACTAAAAGGGAGACTAGAGATAGCAGCGGGCTATCTACTTCCCAGGCGGTCTATGCGCAGTCCGCTCAATGTTTGACAACATATATAGATAGACGGATTATGTACAATCCACTACAAATGCGCGCTTAACTCGTGACTCGTAATGTACATCTATATACATACACGCGCACAGTCTCACGGTATACCATTTGCATATTATGCTTCTACGAAGCTTGTGTGACGTTCAAGTTCGCGATTTCACGAGTTGCGAGTTGCAAAGATTTTCGAGGCAATATATACGGGGTCCGTATGGTTATGGTATACTAAAGCTCTGGTTTAGTGCTTTGCTCTCGAGCAACTGGGCTATGGCTCTTATCTTGGATATTTGACGACGGAGCTGGTGCAACCAGCAACCAGAAACGTCTGGGTGGTTTTGTGTGTGTGTGTGTGTGTGTGTTTTGTGCAGGGAGCGGGGAGGAGGAGGAGGAGGGCGACGTAAACGTGGATCGAGAAAATTTTTCTAAAGCTATTGTTGGGCATTGTTGGTAGATTGGAGGGAGGGAAGGTTGAGCGGTTCACAGTACAGTACACCATCATCGTCCATCGCCCTTCTCGCGCCGCCGAGGCCGCAATACAATTGCCCGTCATTTTATCGATTGGAACGTGGCCTCAAAGAGAAGACGGGGATAACGAGGCTCGTATTAGCAATGCAGCTCTCGAATGGCTTAGCTAATACACGCTATTCAAACTGTGCACTATTGTCACACTTTGAATCACAAAAATTAACCACGGAATTATGAATTCCTGTTGCATGTACACGAGAGTTTTTTTTTTTCGGTATCACGAATTGTTGGGATGATCGGTGCATGTGTCAGAAATCAATCAATTTTAATAAGAACGCTAATACCCACATACTTTAATAATGGTATTAATACTAAAGATGAAAATAATTAGAACTAGAACTATTTTGAAGCTATTTATTTGAAAAAATACATTTGATCAATTGAAAGAAATGAAGATTTTTGTGTATTTACAAAAAATAATGTACTTGATGTACGAAGGAGAATGTAATGATGATAAAAATAATAGCAATAATAGTAATAATGATAACAATAGTGAGGCCTGTTGCGAATCTGAAGTTATCGAAAACAAGCGAGCGACTGGCGGGTCGTAAGCAGAAGCAGGTCATCCTGGGCGCTCTCCTTCTTAGGTCACGTGACTCTGGAGCGACCTAGCAGTTTGCCTCGAGGCTGGAGGAACGGTCAGGGAGGGAATGATTTTCAAACACTCTCCGCTCAACTCACCGAGTGACCTACAGTGTAGGGCCCTCACCGAGCCGTGCACATCCGGTCACGTGAGAGCTGTTAAAACTTGATTATTAAATAATAACAACGTTTTACAGCACTTTAACAGTTTCCACCAAAATTGGCTGCTCCCGGTTCAGCTTAACTCAAAATTTCTCCAAGCGTAGCAGAATTATTAATTTTCCCCTTAATAAACTAAACTGACTAATTATCAAATTATTTCAAATTCATAAATAACGATAATTCCAAAAATCTTACTACCCAGGTATTTCCAGTCGCTATTTTATTGTTTCTCAACGTAACCCATCGAGAATCAACCCATTTCCACGATCGAAGCTCGATAACCGATAACGTGTTCGATCACTGCCTCCAAACTTCCAACCGACTTTGCAACACCTTTACATCACGGGTTATCGGTTAAACCAAATGGGTCAACATTCGTAACAATAGAATCCAAACCAATTGCCTTTGACACATTTCTCACGGTACAACATCTAAATATACCTTTACTCAAACGTCCCGTGCCTTACGCAAATCGCCTTCGCCTGTAATAGAACCGAGCAACTTGGATAATTAGTCAAGCCCACGTTGTAAGCGAGCACGAATTTCCTTCATTCTGTAATGAAAATGTCATTCATTGCTTATTTAAGCGCTTCCATATTCGCTACGTCCGTAAATAACCCTGTACACATACACACACACACATATGCATAAATATACCTACAAATGTACATTCGGATAGCAACGAATGGCTTTTGGTGTAAACACACAAAACACAATAGGCGTCTGCACAGCAAGAAACGTCGCCTTGACTCGTCTACCCGTTCCCCCCTCCCCATACTAACAGAGCTAAGCGAGGATGGCTCGTTGTTGTTGTTGTCGTTGTTGGCTCATCTTCAGGGTCTATTATTTATAAACACTAATGGCGGAACGACACGTATACGCGTATACACGTTAATACCGAAATACAACTGTAGACACAGTCACACACATAAATTTGACCTATATTTCCGGGCGCCGACGAAAACACGTACAACACGGGACACCTCTCCCCTTCTCTTCTCTCGCCACTTGTACATGAGTATCGCAGCCAACTGTGTATATACGTTCGCTACGTAACTTTACGACTCTCTCCTATTCACCGCTCAATTCCACATGGACGTTTGCTCACAGCACTGCGAAGTCTCGTTCGCTACCTGCCCGTGCCATTTCTCTACATCTCTCTTCCTATTACCGCGTGAACATACATCCTGTGTACATTGCCAGACACGTCGCAACCCTTCCTCGTGCTTCGGTCTCCCTCACTCTCACCCTTTCACCCCGAACCGTCACTGACCCGTCTACGTATGCGACTATTTTCCGTTCCCCTTTTCGAAAGGGAACCCGCAACGTCAAACGACACTATATTCGTTCTGTGACACACCGCGGGCCACAGTCAATGTGCTGGAGTGTCCTGGAGTCCAGACATACGCATGACCGTGTAGGGACTCAAGGCTGTGCATGGGGGTGGCTTTTTTTACACGAAAAGTGGTCATTTCCGGCGGTGACCTACCTTTGCATATTTTTACACGAAAGGGTTGGAGATTGTTTTTGTTTATTGGGATTACGAAATTTTTGTTTTCCGTTTTTAGCATATTTGAAAATTGTTTAGTGCGAGTTTGGGATTTTCGCACGGCAAAGTGTTCCTTATTTATGGGATTTTGTTGTCATTTTTATGTTAGAATGTTTTGATCTTGTAAGGCAGTACATTTTCTTGGGATTTTCACACGAAAACGTGTTGTTCTTCTATGGGACTATTTTTGTTGGTCTTTTTTTTACACAAAAACGTGTTGCTCATATTTTTCGTAATTTTTATAAATATTTTATGTCACGTCAAGTGCAATACATGTAATTGTTAAAATGAATTTTTTGAATTTCATTTTACAGGAAAAATTATTTGAAACGGAGAAAAATGTATAAAAGTATACAAACACTTTAAATAAAAATAAAATAAAACGATATGTATATCTATATACAGAAGAAAAAAATCGGTGAAATAAACACAACAGTCCTGCTGCTTACAAAAACTTTAACACAATTGTTCATTACTATGTACACGAAGTGATGCTGACTTGCGGATTGTTGGGATCTCTTGTGCAGTATCACAGCCTCGAGCATTATTTTATATTGGAATAATAGCACGTATGTCCGTTTTTAATGAATCTACTTTATTCCTTTATTCGCCTACTCTGCATAATCCCTTTAATTAGAATACTCGACGGTTATTCTCCAGGACTTTGTTGTAAAGGATATTTGCATGAGATAACATTTTTTAATTAAAAGAAATGTTGACTCATGCTGGGCCTGTGACTTGGGTACATTTTCAGTCATCAACAAAAGGATATTTGAAACGTATTCCTGGATATTTGTGGATCAAAAATATTTGCTCTTTCGGTGCTTTTATTTTAACCAAGAAAATATTCGTACGTGCAGATGAAAAAATAATTACGCTGAAATTTTACTGACAAAATATCTTCATAAAATCATTATAGAAAAATCTTTCCATAAGTTAGCATATTTTTCAATAAAATATGTATACTCTCTGCTTTTTATATTTACTTCAGATATTCTCGAAACCAGTAAAAATTCGTTGCCCGAGGTTACCGAGATATTAATAATGCACCTGTGATCGTGCTTCAATCTCGTCATCCGAAAAAATATTTCGCTTTGTTCCCAACCATAATAAATATTTCGCAGAACATGAAAGCAAAATTGAAGTGCTTTTCAGGAGGAAACTCAGAGCTAAATGTTCGGAATATGTTTCCGTTTATTTCCAGTTGCGAAAAGTGTTCTCAATGCACAGAAATATCAGCGGTAAATGAGTCACAGAAACTTGTACTGATTAATTTTTCATTCCATCAAAATACGTTCTCTTTGAATACAATTAATAAAATCCCTTCCTCAGAGTAAAAACATCCGGATTATGTAAAAAAAAAAACACATTGTATTCATTCGAAAATAAAATTAATCAAAACCTTTGAAACAAAAACAAAAATAGCCCTTTTAAACCCTTTGAATTTATCTACTTGAAAATAACAAGCAACGTACACAAATAAATAAATTAATCTGAAGCGTTCAAGCTCTTAAAATAAAATCCAAACATGCGAAGAAAAAAAATGTCTTTTGACGCCATAAAAATTATTAATTAAAAATACAAATCATCATCAGTGGGCCTCGATTTTCGTCTAATTTATTTGCCAGCGTCAGCTGAGATGGACACGCCATTAAATTTGTGCTCCGGCAATGAATTCGTTAATTAATGTCACAGTCACACAGAGACATATGCGAATATTCCCATACCCGTTGTATTTGTACGGGCGCTGCTTCAGAATACAATTCGGGCGTCGAAGAAGACACACGTATGCGTGTGCACACGCAAACACACGTGAGTACATGTTCTGGTTACTCTCGGAAATCGCGGAAGCTGCAAACCTCCCAGCAGTAATCTTGCGCTTACATAAGAAAGTTTCGTGACAAAGTTATAGTTTCTCGGTTCCTCGCTGATGCGTATATCTCACTGTTTCGCTTCCATCCTTTCGCGTTCTGTAGACAAACATACAGAAACACGTGTGTACGTTCCTCGTAAACTCACGAGCATTCTCCGCCCCAACTCACACTGTAGCACATTTCGGTTCCTCAATCTGCCTTATTTTCCCCCGAGACACTGAGATTTATCGTCGCTCAACTTTTGCATAAGCATTTTTGTGTATTGCATTGTAGTCCGGAGACCGGGGCGAATCGGATCGCTGAAGTTATTTCCAAAATTTGTACAATTGCACGAAGCACTTTGTGCCCGACAAAAGAGAGCTTCTACGGGGCATTTCGTGCCAAGTGGACCACCGTAATTCGACATCGTTGCGAAAAGGGTTCATAATTTTTTCCACGAGTTTTTCCGACTACCACGAAAATCTAGAAATTATTTCAGATTTTTAATCCCCACAGTTTATGGGAAATTAAATGTTGGACGTTATTGCTATTATTATTATATTTTTTTGGAAAAGTATACGCGGGAGAAAAAAATTGTTCCGACATAAAATGTAGGATTTCGTAGGTACTTTTTGATGAAATTGAGACCTGGATTCATCTTCAGCTCTTTTTGGGAATACAATGGTTTTGAAAAATGTTAATTTTTTCGTTTATGCACGAAAATAGCTTAGACTCGATTCAAGGAGCAGGAAAAAATCACAAAGAAAAATAGAACCGACTAGCTCGAGCTATTACGAGTGAATTTCTGCTTGGCAACACAATAACGCCTTCATCGATCGATGCAACGACAAAATAAAGAATGGCGCGACGTGCCATTGCGGAATTTCAATTACCAGATGCAAAGTGAGAGTGAGAAGACGGAAAGTACGGGAATTGGGTCGCGAATTCATTCGTGTCTGTATAATTCCTCGAGAGCCTTGAATTCAGTTGGATCCTGAGAGAAAAAGAGAGAGAGAGAACGATAAGAGCTATGTGATCTCCCCTTGTGCCCTCAACAAGTTGCGATGCTCTCAGAATACCCCAACCGATGTCCTTTTCTCTATACTTTTTCTCCATATCTATTTTCTCCTCGTGACCTCGGACCGTCCGCCGCACTAGCCCGAAGAAAAACGACCGTGATAGATCGAATTAAATAAGGTAATTTTATTCGTTACTTTCGGAACGTACCAAAGGATAAGGTGGCAAAGGAACGGGGGATATTGAATTGGCGCAACCCCTCCAATTTTAATTCACTCGTTGGAGAACCTTCGTGGTAGCATAGAGATGCAAAAGTCAAATCTATAGGTAAAAGAATTTTCAATTATTTTTGTATACCTTTGGGAGCTTCTCCCTTTTCGTTTAATATGTTAGGCCCCGAGTGACGTCCACAAACGCACTTTACTTTCTCGACCGTGACGTTCTGCTGCTGCGTAAGGAAATAGCCGAAAAATAGTCCTGCATTTGTCGACTATTCTTTCAAGAAATAATTTTTCCTACCAGTTTATTCTCCCGGAAATCTTCACGTCAAAAATAATCTCGCTTTCGGTAATTCACAACGTGCGTAACGACGACTGCGAATTCACTTTCACGCACTAGTGTGAAAAAAAAGCCGGGTATTCAGTTTTTCGCACTGGCGTGTAGAACACCCACGAATTAAATTTTTCGCACGAGTGTGTAAAAACCCATGGATCCAATTTTCCGCGCTAATGTCAATAAATGCAACCCTTCAATTTTCCCACTCCCTGCATTTGTCGACTGTTCTTTCAAGAAATAATTCTTCCTACCAGTTTATTCTCCCGGAAATCTTCACGTCAAACATAATCTCGCTTTCGGTAATTCACAACGTGCGTAACGACGACTGCGAATTCACTTTCTCGCACTAGTGTGAAAAAAAAGCCGGGCATTCAGTTTTCCGCACTGGCGTGTAAAACACCCACGAATTCAATTTTTTCGCACGAGTGTGTAAAAACCCATGGATCCAATTTTCCGCGCTAATGTCAATAAATGCAACCCCTCAATTTTCCCACTCGTGCGCAAAAAGTCCCGAAACATGCGGATATCCATGTTTCAAATTTTCCTCCGCGCAGAACGATAGAAAGTTCCTTTTTGGATGTCACGTCACAGCAAAGCCAGGAAGAGAAGCGAAATAAATCACCCGGAAGAGCTGCACGAAGTAACGTTCGCTTTTTCAGCTTATATGAAAACATGAGTGGAGACGATAAAGTACGTCGCGGAGCTTGTTAACATCGAAAGCTCGTTATCCCATAATAATATTTATTCGGAGGCTCGTTCTTGCGCTCTCTACGAGCGAAGGCATCGCGTACTATTCATCTTACTATTCGAGATCTCTGCTTCAGTGGCTTCGCTGTTGAGGCGCCCGCTCGCTCGCCGAAGTGGCTCGGTGTGTACATCTCCGTTCGCACAGTATCTAATCAGCGTCCGGCCTCGTGGCGTGTGCCAAAATTTATCACTGTCCTTCTGTCATAATGCGGATTATTTAGGGTCCCCTCGGAGGAAGGGAATACGGATGACATGCCCCAGTGTCAGCGTCGACGCGAGGATAGCCGTGCAGTTCACTGCAAAGCTTCACAGTGCAGTCGGCAACTCCCCCGCAATCGAGAGACAAACAACTGCCCGGTTCACTCGACCACTGACCTCATACAATATACATATATGCGCTCTACCCTCATTTCGTGCTCGATAATAAAATGCAGGCGCGGTATCGTTGCGCCTCCGGTGACGGATATTTATCGAAACGATCACTCGCCGCTATAGGCTTCAGGGGCAAAATTAAAAATAGACATTCAACCGGAGACCGGTGCACCATTATTCACTACAATAGGACTCTATCATTATTTTCCTACTCAATGGTTTCCAATGTGCCGACGTTTGACAATCCCTTTGGTCCTCTCGCCGTTCGTTAAATCGTTTTGCTTCCCATAGACGAAGCTTTGTTTTCATTTTTGTTTGTTTTTTGTTTTTTGTTTTTTTTTTTCGCTTCTCTTTCGAGCTTTTTCCATTCTAAATGGTCTAGTCGAGCAAAATGGTTCGAAACTCCAACCGCGGTGACTCGCGAATGGATCGATGAAATTTTGGTAAATTCACTATGGGCATAAAGGCTTTATGGGGGTTTTAAGGATTTCAGGAATCTTGAGCGAAATTTATTTTACCAAGCGATAATTACTTTCATGTGCGTATTTATGGGCGATCAAAATGGTTCGAAACTCCAACCGCGGTGACTCGCGAACGGATCGATGAAATTTTGGTAAATTCACTATGGGCATAAAGGCTTTATGGGGGTTTTAAGGATTTCAGGAATCTTGAGCGAAATTTATTTTACAAAGCGATAATTACTTTCATGTGCGTATTTATGGGCGATAATGTTAGATTTTGTGAAGGTACAAATATTAACACTCTCGAATATGAGGTTTTGGAAAAAAAAATTTAATGAAGAGAGGATAGAGTGGTGCATAATTATTGACTGCAATGGGACATCATCATTATTTTCTCATTTAATTGTTCTCAATGTGCCAATATTTGACGACCTCGTTGCTACTTTCGCAGTTTGTGTAATTTTTTAAACGAAATTTTATTAAATTTACTCTACAGGCATTCAGGGTTTATGGAGTTTTTAAGGATTTGAGGAATCTTAAGCAAAGTATATTTTACAAAGTGATAAGAACTTTCATATGCATAATAATGGGTAGTGAAGTTACATTTTGTAGACATAAAAAAATAAACACTCGTAAATATAAGCTTAAGTAAAAAAAAAAAATGAGGACAAAGAACAGAGCGGTGCATAATTATTGACTACAATGGGACATCGTCATTATTTTCTCATTTAATTGTTCTCAATGTGCCAATATTTGACGACCTCGTTGCTGCTTTCGCAGTTTGCTTAATTTTTTCAACGAAATTTTATTAAATTTACTCTAAGCATTCAGTGTTTATGGGGTTTTCAAGGATTTGAGGAATCATAAGCAAGGTATATTTTACAAAGTGATAAGAACTTTCATATGCATAATAATGGGCAGTGACGTTAGATTTTGTGGAGATAAAAAAATAAACACTCGTAAATATAAGCTTAAGTAAAAAAATTTTAAAAATGAGGAGAGAGAATAGAGCGGTGCATAATTATTGACTACAATGGGACATCATCATTATTTTCTCATTTAATTGTTCTCAATGTGCCAATATTTGACGACCTCGTTGCTGCTTTCGCAGTTTGTGTAATTTTTTAAACGAAATTTTATTAAATTTACTCTACAGGCATTCAGGGTTTATGGGGTTTTCAAGGATTTGAGGAATCATAAGCAAGGTATATTTTACAAAGTGATAAGAACTTTCATATGCATAATAATGGGCAGTGACGTTAGATTTTGTGGAGATAAAAAAATAAACACTCGTAAATATAAGCTTAAGTAAAAAAAAAAAAAAATGAGGAGAGAGAACAGAGCGGTGCATAATTATTGACTACAATGGGCCTCTATCATTATTTTCCCACTTAATTGTTCTCAATGTGCGGATATTTAACGACCTCGTTGCTGCTTTCGCAGTTTGTTCAATTTTTTTTCCTCTGCTCTTTTGCGTTTAAGCCTCTACGACATTAAGAACTTTTGCCAGAAGATAAATAATGCACTGGCAATTATGTTGTTGCGCGACTTAAATACCTTGTCAGGAAATGGGAGGCACTTTACCTCACATTTGTAGTGAATAGAGCAAACTAGTTAGGTGAGAATACGTATTCAGGAGAGATTTCCAGTCCCGTTTTCAACGCG
The DNA here is from genome assembly GCA_947507545.1 of Clistopyga incitator. Taxonomy (NCBI): domain Eukaryota; kingdom Metazoa; phylum Arthropoda; class Insecta; order Hymenoptera; family Ichneumonidae; genus Clistopyga; species Clistopyga incitator. The sequence goes on along the minus strand of OX382174.1, from coordinate 3,266,986 downwards.
TGTTTATGCAAACTCTCATGAATATTACCACTCGATCCTTGAGCTATTGTGTGAATAGATTTGACGGTCGGAGCGGACGTGATGTGGGAATGTTGCATTTGCTAGAGATTTGTGATGTTTAGGATTATTGAGGTCGTTAAGAATTGATCATTGTTCGGGAAACTTTAATTCTGTCATTCAGCATTATAATGAAAATTTATTACGCCCGGTTAAGATATTTCATCCTTGAATAATATGAAACTCGTAAACAAATTCGACCTCAAAAATAACAATTTCAATGAATAATCAACAAAAAATTGATTCTCCAAAAAAAAAAAAATAATAATTTCAATAAAAAATCAGCGAAAAAAAAGTCTCCCAAAAATATCAATTTCAACAAAAAAATTCAGAAAAACAATTAAATACCTCCTGAAAAATGAAAGTTTCAATAAAAATTCGTCAATCGAACAATTTCGCCCACAAAATACCGACATCGATAAAAACATGTCAAATATTTCTTCCGGCGTCTTAAAATCATCATTCTTCGCGCCAAAAATATGAGCAAAGATAACTAATAAGTGGTTTACTAACCCCGTTCACCGCATAGCTTAAAATCTGCCCCAATTCTCGGAAGCACTAATTTATGCGGCGGTGCTGTTCCATCGCGGGTGTATTTTCCGGTCGGTGTATCGATCTGAATTTTTCGTGCGGCAAACCCGAGGCTAGAGCCTAGAGGTTCTTGATGCGCTGATGTACTCCGACAGAGTTCCGGCAATTCTCGATACGGATTAGGTATCATAGATACACTCGGGAATGCATGAGAAGTGGGTTGTCGAGGGGGTGGTGTGAGCACCACGGGCTCCCCCCCCCCCCCCCCCCCCCTCCACGCTACACCTACACAATACCTTCGAACGCAGACCCTACCGTTGAACCCTCATTCCTAAACCCCCCGCGCACCTCAATTCCGCTGCTACGTTCTCAGGAGATACCTGCTTGTGCTGCTAGCGCTCGCTACTCCGAAGCTCTCTCCGGTATCCTGGCGCAAGAAACACGTCCCTGTGGCCCCATACCGTGATTGATACGGAATCCAGGCTGAGACCGTTCGCTCGAGATCTATGGAGCAATGTCTGTTGAATAAGTCTGTCTCTCTCACCCCTGGTACACTCTGTATTACACCTGTAATACCCGCCGTTGCGGTATCGCATTAAAGCAATGCTCTGTATTTTCCCTGAAGAATACAGCGAGGCTTAGAATACTCATTGACCGGAATATAGCGTTATTCACCAGCGGCCGCGTCACACCCAACGAATTCCCATTTCAATTTCCCGAAATTCTATTTTCATCCAATTGAATTTTGGTTTATTTATTTATTTACGGTACGGAATGCACAATTTATTTGGACCTTTTCTAGCATTATTTGCTCGGGACAATTTTAATAATGATGACACAAGGGTTTTTCAAATGTGGTATTAAAATGAAAAAGAGAACAAAAGAAAACAAAAGGAAAAAATAAATATGTGAAAAAAATGTCCTGGAGTGTAAATTTTGTATTTTGTATTAAATTACACGGTAAATTCGCGTTTCTATGAAGAAATACCGAGAGCTTTGTTGTGGTCGAGGAAATGGCGGTCGTGCGTACGACAAAATGGCCGACCGCACGGCGCCAACTCATCGGTGCAATAGGACGATGCTGTTCGACGGGAAATCCGCACTTCGAGACACTGTGACATATTTTCGGCTCGCACGAAAACACACGTGGTATATTCCGAAGGACGAAGGCAAAGAGAATTCTATTCTCGAACTCGGTGGTCCGCTAAGTCACACATTGTGCTTTCATTGTTCTCCTCGTCGGACCCCATCGACACTTCTCGCCGCCTTGTCTCTTTCTATCTCTCTCTCTTTATCTCACCGCTCGGTTTCTCTCTGTTCGGTTTAATTGAATCTGGCTTACGATGTAACGCACGTATGGCTTTGTACACATACCTTCCTTGCCTCGGTACGTCCTTCTGCTATCCTAAACAACATTAACAGCACCGCACCAACCTTTCTTTACACATTTATATATATATATATATACACCCACACAACCCTAAAATTCTCGTCACGATTTTCCGAGGTTTATCCGATACGAGTGTGCGAGCATTCGCCCATCCGGTCCGTTAATAAAAATAAAATAAAAAGTAAGAAAAAAAAGAAGATGAATGTTCTTGGGATGTATCGGATATTCCCAACGGAAAGTTTTAATTAAGTAATTAAGTAATTCGTTAAATTCGCGCTTCGTGAAATAAAAGTAATTGTTATGGAAATATCGGAAACATTGAATTTCATTAATAATCATTTTTAAAGATTCTTGATAAATGGAGAAAAAGACATTTCGTTTCCAGAGACAAATTTAGTGGGGTAGATTTTTTTTTTTTTTTCTAGCCATTGGTAATAAATTTCCTGCGAATTAATCGAATGGTTCAGAAATGGTGATTAACATATTTTTAAATGTCGTGTTTACTTTGGTTCGAATGAATCGAGAGTCGGAGGAAATATCGTGACAAACTCTGCGGGCGTACCAATTCAATAACGTTTTTCACTTTCCAAAGACACTGTTTTAATAAAATTTACCTCGACAATAAACATGCGCATTGCTTCCTCGTTGTCTTCTGTTATTCACAAAGCTCATTCGCAGAGGAGATGAGAATTAATTAACGCTTTCTTGTCAAAGGTCGCGTCGTGAACAATGGAACATAATAAACGTGCAAATATTTCACTTTGAATCCGCATTCTTATGATAAGAATTTTTTTTGATTTCCCCGAGATTTTTTGTCTTTCATAAGGAAATAATTATTATTGTGACGGAATGCGTAATCTCACGAGCAATAATTAAACCGTCGAGTAAATTGAATACTATCACTATCTCCAATCGAACAAAACACAAATATTAATACTTAGACATATTGATATTAAGAGTATACTGTATCACAATTGTTTGGCATTTTTTTGATAAAAATGTAAAAAATCTCCTCTGAATCACGATGCAAGTAAAAATAATAAATAAATAGAAAAGAAAATTTAATTAAAAAATGCACAAAACCTTCAAGATATTCGATACTGTCGGTGAAAAAAGCAGAAGGTTCAGAGTGATTTTTTTTTTAATATTCGTAAGACCAGCAAATTTATTTCCATAACACAAAAAAAAATGGTTTCACGTTTCAGGGCGCGGGATTTTTATTCCACGTATTTTTCAATCCGAAACTTTTGAAATTCTGACTCGGTCGAGTTTCTGTTTGGGAAATGTACACGTGACACGTTCTTAAATACACATGCTACCGAAACTGGAGCCTGGAGATTTACGTTGAAAAATGGAAAATCTTGGAAGCCGCCTTAGAATCTCGTTCTCTTTTATGAAAAACGACGTGTGCAAGCCGCTGCTTCGTGGAACGAAGCACCTTGTCTCTAGACCGCACGTCCCGTTTTCCACCGGCAACGACTTTGACTCGATCGATCTTGCGCGTTGTTGGCACTCTGCACGAGGTTTCGAGGCTCGTGCCGCCGCTTCTTGTCATCGTCGTTCGCCGTACGAAATGACGCGTCGTGTACACGCGTTTACGTACGAAGCATTCCCTGTCAAATCAGTCATTCAAAAGCGACTACGGTTTTTTTGCTGAAACGTCGGGTTTTCAGTATGTCCAACGGTAAAATCGGCACAGTGGATCGATTTTCTATTCTGAAAAAAAAAAAAAAAAAAAAAAAAAAAGAATACCACCGCACGAAATCGACATTATTTTTCCTGCTTTTCCCACATTTTGTTTTCTATCAGAACCTCGTTCACTGCAATTTTTAACGATTTCTCACAAAAACCCGTGACAAAAGTCCCCAAAACATGTTCCACTAACCCCAATTTTTCCAGATTGCGATAATTAGAAAAAATGATAACAAAATTACAAAGAAAAAATGGTATTTCCTGAAATATCGGTTTGAAAAATCGGAAGAAAATTCCATAGACCTCCTTTCAATGGTTCTTTGAAACAACCAATTACGGGTTGGATCTGATTTATGAAAATATGATTGTATCAACACAGAATGGCTCATAGATCCATATGCATATAACCAACGACACAATGTTGCACACTGCTTCTCATTTGATGCATCCAAACACGGTTATAGGTGCACAGACCGTACATCGTGCACAATATTGCACATATATACTCATGCATATACACGTACATATATATATAAATATATAAACGTAACGCGTGTACTACATAGTTTCGAGAATGCGTCAAGCGAACGAGTCGCCACAGCCGACCCGGCAAACGAGGTAAAAGCTTCGAGAAATTGAGAGGTCTCTGTGCTGGTGCATTGCGCTTCGACACTGCGTTCAATGCACTACGCGGACCTCCCTTGGGTGCCTCTTCTCTCTGTTGCCTGGCATCAGCGTCCGGCCATTTCGCTCCTATCGGTGGCTATATATATATTTTTTTTCTCCTCTTCTATCTTCTCTTGTCTTCTCTTTCCGTTCAACCACCAATATTCGCTTTATATATATATATATATATATATACATGGGTATATATGTATGAATGTATGTATGTGTGTATATATATATATATATATATTGGACTGTGTGTCGCTCTTCGATAAATATTGGCAACGATGCTTCCGGCGTTATATTGAAGTGAACCCCCGGACAATACGCTTGGGCATTCTGATGCACATACGCGATGCGCTCGGGGACTCGAAATGCTTCGTCGTTACTTTCTTCCGCGCTGGGCGACACGGCGACGTTATAACGCCTCCCTTATGGGACAACGATGTCACGGTAATTTGGTTTGGTTGGGTTATGTACTCGCCGTTAATGCGTTATCATTTCGCTCACTTATTTACCCTGATGCGTGCTGGAAAATGGGCATTAATTTACGAGCCAATTTATAAGACGCCGGAGTTTATGGCTGGGAATTATTTTCAAGAGAGAACGTTACGGAGCACAGTATTTATCTTTTTCTTTTTCAATCATTGTTACAGACCGAACGAAAGTGGAGAATGTTAAATTGTATCCGAATTTTTTGGTTCGCGTTTTTAACGAGATTAATTGTAAGAGGGAAGAAACATCGAATAATTGTTTTCAAAGTTACCGGAATTCCTTTTAACTTACTTATAAAGTCGAACTGCAATTGCACTTGACGTTCGAAGAGAAAAAAAATAAAAATACTATATGAGCAGAAAAAATTTTTATTATATAAAAAACGGTAATATTAATCACAATATTTAAACAATTTAAATATAATATTAACGTTTTTCAGGGTATGTGTTAAAGATCTTTCTTCGATATGAAAAATAAAAAAATAAAATATATATATGCATACTGTTCTTTGCCTCATCGTACAAACCACTAAACTTGATTTGCGGATTATGTGTCCCTGCTTTGTTGCGTGAGCTTTTCGAAGCAGATTGATACAGTATATAGATAGATCCCGTAGTTAAACGAGGTATGCAAGCGCTATGCCCACACACATATATCCCTATATATTATCTATATATATATATACATAAACGAAATACCTGTCGTGGGATAGAGAATGAAAGTCCATAAGCGAGCGCGTGTCACACGTGCACCACTTGTTGATGCTACCGATCCTCGCTCTCTTTCTCTCTCGCGCCCATATATTGTTTCGCTCATGCTCCACTAAATAGTTGAGGATCCTTCATGTCGAGTACCATCGCTTCAGTAATATCTCGCGTGACGATATGCATATATACACACATTATACACATCAGATACGAAAAATAATAATAACAACAACAACAGCAGCATAAATAACACAACCCGATGATATAATGAGATCGGCTCCATCAACTTGATCAACAATGTTAAACGTTTTCACCCACGTCACGCATACAACTCCTTAAAAAAAAAAAAATACACATTGCTTGTATTGGACATGTTACGAAAGTGGGAAGAGGATTCACACTTGATTTTAAATGGACGAAACGTGTTTTTTCGTCAAGCTTTCGCTGCCCTTCTCTGCATCTCTTTATCGCCCCATGGACGCTGATAAATATAGACTCTTCTGTCAAAGGTCAAAACTCTCTTCCTGTTCGAATTCCGCAACCCCAGGGAAATAACATTTCGCGTAAATTTACAGGAATTTATTTTACAGGAACTGGTGTATTAAAATTGACATGCAAGTGAGTTGTAAAATTACTGAATTTTTTTTTTCTCTCCAAGATATCAAATACCAAAAATAAAATTATCATAACATCTAAGAACATAACAATATTCCCAGCAATTTACAAGAATCGTTTTTACAGAAATTTCTACATTAAATTCAATATTCACCCACGTCACGCATACAACTCCTTAAAAAAAAAAAAATACACATTGCTTGTATTGGACATGTTACGAAAGTGGGAAGAGGATTCACACTTGATTTTAAATGGACGAAACGTGTTTTTTCGTCAAGCTTTCGCTGCCCTTCTCTGCATCTCTTTATCGCCCCATGGACGCTGATAAATATAGACCCTTTTGTCAAAGGTCAACTCTCTTCCTGTTCGAATTCCGCAACCCCAGGGAAATAACATTTCGCGCAAATTTACAGGAATTTATTTTACAGGAACTGGTGTATTAAAATTGATATGAAAAAATAAAATGACGAAATGATATGACAAAAATAAAATTATCACAACATCTAAGAACATATCAATATTCCCAGCAATTTACAAGAATCGTTTTCACAGAAATTTCTACATTAAATTCAATATTCAAGTGCGATGTGAAATTGCATTACTTCCTAGCAAATCCCATAAAAATTATGGCATTCAATACAAAACCCTCCACAATTTCATTCTTCTCCCTCACATCAAATCCCCTGAAAAAAAAAAAAAAAACCTAATCCCAACACCCACCAACAGGATAACATTCCCATCAACCCCATCATCTTTATTTAACCTTCCGACCCGCGTCACGATTCCAACGGGTCTAAAAAACGTCCTATTTGCTAATAGACACTGTACAAGAGTGAAGAGAGAGTTTGCACTTGATTCTAAATGGACGGAACGTGTTTTTTCGTCAAGTTTCCGTCACGGACTGTGCCCCCCTCCCTTCGCCATCTGTTTATCGTCGCGAGGACGTCCCACGACAAACACCCTTTCCCTTCTCACACTGTCTATTCAACCCCCACCTTTTTTTTTTTTTTTTCTTCCCGTACAACTCGACGCCGACGACGTTGACGTTTACCGTCGAGAAAAGACAGCCCATTTCTCGTTGAGGCCCTACGTCACTTTTCCACAAGCCATCGGCCTACTCTCCGAGAGTGTTTAAGCAGAGGGAGGGTTTTCCAAAGCCCTTATCGACGAAAGGCTTGGTCGGTGCTGCCGTAGCTCGTGGACCGGATGCTGGGGCGGGAGATTCACCGTAGCGGTTCTCTTCCACTGTGACGCAAAGTCGTTCGTCGATACGGTACGTACGGGATGTTGTGCCAGTGCTACTGTTGAAAGGATGGATGAATGTCCACACACTCGAGCCAAGGGGGCTAAGGATAGTAAACATTCTTGGCGTACTCGGCACAGCGGGCAAAGACAGAGGGAGTTTTGTGGAGAAAAGGGCCGAGAGGCCTCGCCGGAATCGCTCTTACTCTCCCATGGAAACCGCTCTCCACTCAACGTACATTTATAATACAAATCTGCATCTCTCTCGCTCAGTCTCTCTCCCATGGAAATTCTCCTCTAACCCCAAAGTCCCATCAATTATTCGTATTAGCGCTACGGGGGGAAAGCCCTTTTGCTTATATATATATATATATATATATATACACTCGCCGTGTGTGTCCATAGATATGTATATGTACGCACCGCAGAGAGATGAACGTGTCACGCATTCACTGTACCACCGTTCTCTCCTCTCTACTCTCCGTTACACCGGGGATACTGTTGCTGGGACTTTGCGAGTATCGATCCACGAGGCTAATGCGCTTCAGGCGGCTCTATATACGTGTGTGTATGTGTGTGTATGTGTGTGTGTGTGTGTAGACGCACACGGAATACGGTGATGAAATTTATATGCGTTACAATTGCAAATTATCAAGCTACTCGTGCTAAACAGTGTTTAGCACGAGTGCACTAATTTACTACTTGTACTCAGCCACGAATGACCCTTTCACGATACTTTCTCAACAACGCTGCGCGCATTTCTGGCACGTTTTAAGCGAGACCAAGAAATTAACCCTTTTCACGAGACATATGAATTTGTGGGACTCCTTCAATTGGCGGGATAAAAAGTCGTAACGACTGGATGAAGGACTAGTCGTTGAAGGAAAATTATGTGGTGCTTTTAAAATCGGAAGTTGGGTTGGAGCGTGAAGAAATACTGATTTCAAGATGCTGTTTGAATCTTGGGTTTTTTTAAAACATTTTTGATCGTTAAAAAAAATTATAATTCTGTGAGGATTAATTAAAAAGTGGAATTTCGAGCCATGACGAGATTAAAAAGCGGGAAACGTTGCCATATACGATGGGCGATTTCCGGGTGAGAAAATCAAGGGGTCCCGGAATTTCCACATTTTTTTTTTTAAATACACCATAACTGCGACTGTGAATAAGTGAATGTGAATGCAAAATTCTTGGATTACTTTGTTACGTGTTTGTTATCGCGAACGAAACGCGTATTGGAATTCGAGGGTGAAATGTTTCCCCCTGATTATTTTCCATGCCTCAGTTTATTCCATTAAAGGCTTTCCGCGAAAAATGAAAATGAAAATACCAAAAATTTCAGACTCGATCGGATTATTTGGAAACTATCCAGTTAAGAGCGTAAAAAATACTGATTTGAAGATGCTGTTTGAATCTTGAGTTTTTTAAAAACATTTTTGATCGTTAAAAAAAATTATAATTCTGTGAGGATTAATTAAAAAGTGGAATTTCGAGCCATGACGAGATTAAAAAGCGGGAAACGTTGCCATATACGATGGGCGATTTCCGGGTGAGAAAATCAAGGGGTCCCGGAATTTCCACATTTTTTTTAAAAAATACACCATAACTGCGACTGTGAATAAGTGAATGTGAATGCAAAATTCTTGGATTACTTTGTTACGTGTTTGTTATCGCGAACGAAACGCGTATTGGAGTTCGAGGGTGAAATGTTTCCCCCTGATTATTTTGCATGCCTCAGTTTATTCCATTAAAGGCTTTCCGCGAAAAATGAAAATACCAAAAATTTCAGACTCGATCGGATTATTTGGAAACTATCCAGTTAAGAGCGTCCGATATTCTCACGAAACTGGCCGTCGATAGCCACCGAGTCCAATAACCAATAACATTATTTATAAAACCGAGCGCATTCTCAAACTTTGCAAATACTGTTAAAAGATCACGAGGAAATACTCCCGGGTATTTTTGGGGCTTTTAACGGCTTTCCACACAGAAACTGATCCATGTTTTTGTGCGAGCCCAGCCGAATTCAAGATCACATACCATCGACGTATTTAGGGGATGGAGGCTAATATCGCCCTCGATTTTCGTACTCGGTCCACCAAAATCGATTCTGACATTTGTGAAAAAAAAAAAAAGAAATGTCATTTCTAATTGCAGAATTCGCAGATATTCGACTTTCCGTCGGAAATTCCGACTCGAATTTTTTTTTCTCAGCATATCGGACTTTCATTTACATCATGGTTTTAAAACCGTATATCCCATCACCGGAAATACCCAGAAGAAAATTTTATTTACTGCGACTTTGAGAAAAAGTGACTTTTCGTCGTTTCCGATGTCAGTGTTCACAGATCTGACTTCCGGTCGCTCGCGAATTTTTTGTTCCCTTCAGGATAACGAATTTGGAGCTTAATTATCGTTCTCCAGTTGTATATTCCAGTCCTGGAAACACTCACCCCGGAAATGTTTACATGATTTTGAAAAAAAAAATTAAAAAAAAAACACGTGACTGATCATTTATGATTTCATATTTCACAGAGCCAATTTCCAATCATTTTCAATTTGTGTATTTTGCTAAAAGTCAATTATGTGCTTTTTTGGCGAGATTTAAAAAAAATGCCTGTGGTGGTAATTTTGCGATATTTCAATTGAAGCAAAAGCTCTTATCTCTAATCTACTCCAACTTCTAATTTTCGAATTCTAATTAAATAGGATATTTTGATTACACGAGACGTCAATTGAAAATTGGCTTTATTGTTCTTCCTGTAACTCGACATTTCAATTAATGATAATAACCATCGTGACGATGGGTCGGCCAGTGGTTGCGCAAGTCAAATCCGTTCGATTGCAGGCACTTAGCACTTAGCACGATGACCGCTTAGACATGCACTGTCTGTTCTGGATGTCATATAAGGGGTGAAGAGATTTGGGGTGTGCAGTGAGGGTAGACAAGTCACGTGATAGGTCTGCGAATGGGGAGAGCAACTACGGCTTCTCTACTGGTTAAGCACAGTTTGAAATCGACTTGAGCATCCGCATGTAGGATTTGAATTTCACGGTGGCTATATAATTTCGACGTCGAAAGATCAATTTGCTCAGTTTATGAACCTTCTAAATTGTGCAGTTTGGTAAATAGACTGACAAGCGTATTTTTTAGATTTTTTAAATTACGAAATGAACAATAATGTTTGGTTTGGACGACGAAAAATTAAACAAAATTGTTTTTTTTTTTTTTTTTTTTCAAATTAGGTAAAAATCCATTAATATCGAAAGTGATGGTCCATTTTTTTTTTTCATTGCTCGTTATAAATATTATAAATATATATATATTTCACCGACCCCAAAAATAAAAACAAAACAAACAAAGAATTCGTCGAATATACTTTGCACCTAAAAATTAGGTGGAAACTAATAAGAGACTTGCAAACTCGGTTTCCGGGAGACTCCACGAGTCTACTCGTGTTACAATTTTTAATTGGACCCGCCGGTTGACCATCCCACGAAACCTGAACTTAAGAGGGAAGAAAAAGGTCAGAAGGTACACTTGACTCCATTCCTGGCGGGGCCAAATTACAAGATTTTCTTTTTTGAAAAAAATAAATCATCCCCCTCCCCTCCTTCAATTCTTTTTTTCCCATCGCATATTCCGATCAATAATAAAAAAAACATTACAATTACCTAACAAATCACAATCCATTAAAAAAAAAAACACAAGCGCAAATGAGAGAATCAATTTTTCGACGAAAAAAAAAACATCGCAGCGAAATAAATTGCGGATGCTTTCCTTCCCCTTTTCCATTATACTAACTCCCAGCATCCATTCGGTTTAGCGAACGCGTGCATACGATTTACAGAGTCAAGTGCAGCAAAATGTACTGCAGTGTATACGGCATACCTAACACTATATACATATATATCTATATATGTGTGTGTGTGTGTGTGTGTGTGTGTGTGCTAGCAGTCACGGTTGCGATGCTCCGGAATCCTGGATGGCTCAATTTCGAGAGGCTCTATCTCTACCACTGGCACCAACGTCGAGCTAACACGAGGGGAGTGCGATGCTATGTAACGCGTGAACGTGGAGACGCGAGAAATCCACCGCTCTCTCCTACCTTCCTACCTACCAACCTCTGGCTCGCTACTCGTTCGTCGAAACGGCACAGTGGTGAAGTAGTACGTAGTTACGAGAGACGTACACGCGAGAGCGAGTGCGATATCCGCGCGGTGCACAGGAGGTGCACTCGGTGCAGTGCCAGCGAACGCACGTATTCCCTCTTTACACATAGGAACCATAGTCAAGCCGTAGCGGCTGTACTATGGTGCTCACGATTTTCGCACTGTCAGACACCGACTGCAGTCGCATATACATGTGTGTATCTATTTATGTGTGGCTGTGCGTTGCGTGTCTACGTACAGAGGAACGTGGGCCAAAATGGGACACGGAAAAAAATGTTTAACCACGTTTTTACACTCGAATCGTTCGAAAGAAAGCGTTTTTGAAACGGCTTTCGCAATTCGGAAAAGTGTCTGCACTTTGACCGCCCAAAATTTGTTTTTGTTATGCCGACATTTAATATCGAATATTGGAATTGAGTCTCTGGGCGGAAAAGAGCAACAATACACTTCGGGTTTCGTGATTGAGCCATTTTTTCCTCAGCTGTCCCATTTTGCCTCACCGGTTCTTATTTATGGGTATATGTATGTATTTATGTATGTATTGCAAGAAGATTTAACCTGCCACGCTCCCTCGTCTACGGGGGCCATATACTTTACGCCTTTTTCCTTTCAACCTTCTTCCACCTTTACTCACTCGAGTTAAGTGACTGATGCTTCAATCGTGAGATTCGGTACGGCGATAAGAATTTTTCTCCCTGCCACTTAGTTGCTCATTTTTACAGGGCTCCTTGTTGATTACCACGTTTTTAATTAAAATTTTGATTTTTCATTTTAAGAGAGACGAGCAGTTAAAAATAATGATTTTCTCGAGGCTGCAGTTTTTAAATCCAATAGACTGATAAATTTTTATCGTTTCCTACTTCGGGCGATGAAAAAAGACGAGTTCACATTTTTCACTGCTCGACGTTGATATTTTATGCCTCAGGTCATCCAAATAAATGTAGAGGATTTTATTCGAATTTTTTTTCTACGTACTTGCAGTTTATAAAATAATAAGTATTGCAAAATCTCGTTTATCGCAAATAAGTTGACATTGCGCAAAAAAGAATCTTCGAAAATTTGCATATCGGTGAAAAAAGAAGCAACACATTTTTATGATAATCAACGGCCTACGTTTACATGTCGAGAATTTCACTACAAATTCCGCTGAAAAAAATCTATATGGTGAATATATGTATACATATGGCAGAAATTTTCTTCAGATAGCGACTCTGGGGACGCGACTGGCGTATCAATATGGTAACTTTTCTCAGATTCTCCTTTTCCTCTTTTTTAAAAAATATTTCTATGATATCCACTGTACACGTGACCCAGAGTCAGCCAATTAGTGAAAAGTAGCCGGTCACTGCTCAATAGCAATAAATTATGCTATTTTCGCCGGAAATTCCAGGATGATCCTAAATAGAACTGGAATATTTTTGGAGCAATAAACTTGAGAAGTTACAGCCTGTCTGAGCGGATGAAAAGGCTTGTGAAGGGACGGAAATACCAGCGAAGCCCCCCCTTTATCCCATAACAAATAAAAATCTGTAAATTTGACAAATTTTCTTCACGCAACAAATTAAAAAAAAACAAATCTGCAAATCCTGTCAATTTCCTCTGCCATTTCCGATTTAATCCAAAGAAATATTTTTTAATTAGCTAAATTAACAAAATATTTTATTTTATAAATTGGTCATTAAATACTAAAAATACTCGATTAATTTAGGCGAATTAATTGGACGAATAAAAAACGTGTGAATTTGACAACTTTGTATACCCATTGAATTCAAAAAATAAATATACGTAAAACCTGCACATTTTTTACGTGATTAAAAAATAAAGTTTTGGTCATAGAAATATTTGGTGATTGTCGAAATTTTTGACAAAACAGAAAAATTAAAATAAATTCAACGCAAAGCGGGAAAAAATACATGATAAATGTAGGGAAATTAAGTGGATTGAATTAAATATTTTTGGAAGAATAAACTTGAAAAGTTACAGCCTGTCTGAGCGGATGGAAAGGCTTGTAGAGGAAAGGTTAGGCCATGAGTCGGAGTGGAAATTGTATGGATAGGAAGAGAGAAGCCCTCTCTTTGTCCCGAAGGACAACATGTGGCCAGGCTAAACGCATACCTACCCACCCACATACCATCGACGCACACACGTGGAGAACTTTGCTCGTCTGCTATTCTAAATTTAACTCCAAATAAAGTTTGTCGTTTGGCTGGTTACTCTCGGGATATGCTTCAGAGCTATGATTCCTGTAGTTATATCCTTGAACTTTCCAGACTGCTTCCCGGAAATTCTTCATTTTTACCTTGTTGCACTTTTTCCTCTGTCTATGACAGCTATATTCCCCTTAATTAAGAAAGCCGAGTTATCAAAAATCCTATTATCACGCTGCTCTTTTCTTGACATGAGAAAAGTTTCAGATGAAAATTTGTCCGGGATGAAAAATGAGTCCGAACCATTTCCCGGATACCTCAGACTTTATCCTGAATTTACCAGACTTGATCCTGCATTATTTAGACTTCATCCTGAATTCCCCAGACTTCATCCTGGATTCCCAAACTTCAACCTGGATTATCCAGATGCCACTATCGATTATGCAGATTCCACCCTGAATTATCGAGACTTGAATCTAGGTTATCCAGATTTTAATGTAGATTATCCAGATTCCGATCTAGATTATCCAAACTTGAATCTAGATCACCCAGACTTCATTCCGGACAACCTCAAGTCCAATTCTTCTCGAGTTCCGGTTCTGGACTGCCGAGGATCCGTCCAGGACCCGCCCAGGATCCATTTAAGAAAACACAACAATCACACCAATATGAGCGATGATTATTCCGCGATATTGGAATCTTTCCGACGCTGTGTACAAAGCAGCAAGCCATGTCCATGAGCCGAGGAGACCCGCAACGGCAAAATGGGTGCGAGCGGTGTCATACACCACTGAAATTGAAGTTTACGTTTAATCATCCCGGTGAGGGCGCTATCTAGCTAGTCCAGAGACGTACTCTCTTCCTCTCGTTTAATCGGAAGAAGTGTCACTTGGAGATGAGCGCCGGTGCTTGCTGTCCGGTCCATGGACCGGCGCGTACCACGTCGGAATCGTTATACCGATGTCCAGAGAGGAGGATGATCGAACGAGAGGCGGAGACGAGCGAAGAGGTAAGCAATCGGCGGGAATAGCAGAGCTGAAGCTTCGAGATACCCGCCGGATCTGACAGCAGACTTGTTCATTAGTCGCGGGAATCGCTCGTCCGTTTCCACGTACATCCATAAGACAGCTCTCTCTCTCTCTCTCTCTCTCTCTCCTTCTCTCTCTTCCTGTCTGTGCTCAGACTATTACAAAAATAATAGCTTGTTAAGCTACGTGCAGATGCATTGCGAATAAACTTCGTTTTTTTTTCTCTCTCTCTCTCTCCCTCATTTTTATCCGCGTATACGTAACTTTAACGAGGCAAGGATATATACATGAAATCTCTTTCCATCTCTTATTCTTTCACTTTCTCACATGAAGAGATATCAGCACCGGCACGATTTTCTCAGTTTATTTTGAATTTCATCGAGTTTTGCAGATTTTACTCTTTCGACAGGTTGGACACTTTTCCGATATACGTCGGCTTAATTATTCCTATACATTGCTCAACCGTACAACACCGGAAAGTCAGAAACGAGGGCGACCAGCTTCATGAATAAACGTGTCTAGTTCCGGTTTAAACTTGGATATGTATCGCTCTGCTGCTGCTGCTGCTCCTGCTCTCCGGCTTTTGTGCAGCTGCATACAAGAGCTGGATCGCTGAAGGATAAACAATGGCTCACCATGACGCTCATGTTTTTATATATTGCACATTGTGTTTTATGCAAACTTCAAACTTCGACCACGAATCGATGTACAATGGCTCAAATGTATCTGCTATTCTGTAGGACGTTATTGGAATAATGGCCGGTTGTCATGTTACCGTAAACGAGCCTACCTTGAATTTTGTAATTACAGCTAATTTAATGCTTTTTCTACAGTGCGATGACTCGAAGCTATATTTTCTCTCATTTTTTTCTAATTCTTTTTTTTTCACTTTCAATTATCCACATTAAAATGTGACAATATTCTTATGCCCACCTAATTTAAAAATGGAAATATGTAAATGCAAATTTATTTTGTGATTTCACAAAAATATATATATAATTCGCGATGCAATCTGAAAAATACACAATTAATTTAGGCGAATTAACGCGTTTATGTTTATTAATTAAAATAATTGGGAAAAAGTTGAATTATTTTTTATTTTAGGCACGTTACATGGAATCGATTCTGACAAAAGTTACGGCCGGTCGTCATCTCCTCATTTTTCATTCATCCTGTCATTGTTATTATTGTTGTGATTATTTCTTGTACGTTTTAGTCTCCTTTCTATCGTGAGTCGTGAGAGCATATCCGATGGCCGGCATCTGTCGGCCACTTGCGGTCGTCCTACAGTTTCGCAGGCCAGAATACCATGTAACCTTATACAAACACATACACGCACTGGAGCAGATACTACATAAACCGTTTTCTACGTATACGAGTGGAGTTGCTGAGGGATGTCGTGGTTATATCGAGAGAAAACCTAGACGGGTATATTTACGAAGCGAGTGCTCGAGGCGATCGCGGCGGAGTATCAGTTTTCGTGGCGAACGCTTGATGGACGTTTTTGGATTATAAAAAAAGCTATTTTTATTGTTCCTCGGTTACGTACTCGATCCTGCAGCCAACGAAATGTCACGTTCTTCTGTCACTAAGCTGACAGCGTAAATGGGCACGTGTCCATCAAAAAATTTTTAGGCCATCACTTTCGAAACTAACAAAACCAAAAGGTTTACTGCCATCACATGGAAATTTGGTTATTCAATTTTCAGCGAATTCGCCAAATGTGAAAAAATAAAAATTGGAGCGTATTTTGATTTTTTTCATCATTCTTCACTCAAATAGGAATTACAATAATGCTTGCATTTTTATGCCACACGAATATTCAAATTATATTTATCAATTTTATAAATTCATACATTTTATTATCAATTCGTCATTATTCTAAATAAAAACACACAGTAAAAAAATTATTTTTGAGAATTCCGAGATTTTAAAATTACAAATAAAGAATCCAATTCAATGTGTCGAAAATTCAAAACCATTCAAACCACTGGCTCAAAAGTTTCAACATTTTGACAAGCTTGTCCATTTCCTTATTTATAAGAAAATCAAACTGAAATTTTTAAAATAATAATTTCGTTAATTTTAGCTCCAAAAAAAAAACATTTTTTTCTCAATGACTCGTTTATCGGACGCTCCATATAATCCAAAAATAATCCGGAGTAGACGGATAATTTTTGTCGGCGAAAATCTGAAGGGAAACACGTTGAAGCAATTCATTTGTTAAACTAATTTAGTTAAACTTGTGCATTTCCTTGTTCATTAAAAAATCTAACTAGAAAAACGAATTCTAAAAAAAAGTTTACAAAAATTTGGTTAATTTTAGCTCCGAAAAAAAAAAAAAAAAAAAAAAATCCAGCGGCTCGTTTATCAGCTGCTCCATACAATCCAAAAATAATCATAAATAGGCGAATAATTTTTGTCGGCGAAAAGCTCAAGGAAAGCATGCTGGAGTCATTCCTCGGGATATGAGTTGGCAAGAGTCGCCGAATATCGAGCGTCGCGAGTGCGGCACGCCACGAGAAGTTGGTCGTAAGATTAAAAGCAGCGCCACGGCCAAGTGACACGTAACGTGCTCTTCACCGCCGCATCGTAGTCCTCCTCTTCGACCCTCTTCCGCTCCCCTCCGCCCTCTTCCCTTTTCCGACCGCCTCAGTCGCGAAGCAATCTCAGTTTCATAGAAGTTTCGCTCGCCGCGCTTTGCCTCGGGATCGATGCCGAAGTATCGAACTGCGTGTTTCGCTGTCATATACTTACGAACCGACGGGCGGCCTCGCATACACACTACGAGATGTCCATGTAGCTTGAGGTCACGGAACTTGGATTGGATGCACGGTCCCGCTCCGCTCCCGTGGCTTATGCCACTTCGGCGTTATTAATAATGCAGCGACTGTTCCTCCAACCAAGATGCTCGCTGAATATTAATAATTAACCAAGCGAAATCTTCGTTTTTTTCCTCCGCTCGAATTGTTCCCGCGTGTTAGTGCGAAGTGCGGCGCCGACTTCGTTGTCTTCAGAGGTTCAGAAAATAAAAATTTTCCGTGTTTCCTTTTCCCACAGGAAATTCGCTGTATTTTGATTTAGATTTTTTTTTTTTATTGCCCGGGAAATTAAATATTTGCTTTGGGTATTGAGGATTTGTGAATTTATGAATTTTGGTACAGAGAAAATGTAGAGAGTTTTTTATTTTCTTCTAGGGAATTAAATACGAGGGTTGGGTGTTAAGGACTAATTTTTTTTTCTGGCTGCTGAATCAATGATAAATGAGATACGCTAAACAGGAAATTAGAATTTGTGTAATTGTGGGAGAAAGTCGTGAAATTGGGTTGTTAATTTGTGTTGTATTTTCTGTAATTTATTTATTTAAAAAATGGATTATGTTGCGTTTCACTTTGGGATTGAATTTGCAGGATATCGTTGGTTATATATATATATATATATATATATTACTTCCAAAACGATAAACATAACAGTACTTGTCACGTTAACGATTAAATACACATGCGAATAATGCCTGACTGTAACTCGCAGCTGAGCTTCTGCTCTGCACAGCTCAAGTCCAAACGCGAGTGCTTGCAAATTATTGAAGATAAAGCTCGTTATGGATAATCGATCAATTTGACATGGCACGATTTAAATATTTACATTAATATTCAATTTGACCCAGATCGAAGCTCACGCGTTCAGGGAATGAAGATTAATTATATTAATTTTCTTATGGAATATATCAGCACTAATCACATTATAATGGTCACTACGCAATTGTAAAAAGTGATGCCGTCGTGCCTCGCCGCAAAATATCTAAATGATTTCCTGTTGCTAAAAAAAAGTGCAAAATGTAATATGGATTTTCTACTAATTTCGTAAATTCTAGACCCCGAAGAATTTTTTTATTTTTTCGTATTGATTTAAATTTGCTAGTGTAAAAGCATCCAATCGAAAATCTCCTTTTCTGGTTATTATTATTATTATTATTATTATTTTCAAAAGGGAAAATAATCCCCTTTTGTCCCTTATTTTTTATAGGATTTACTACAGTATTTGCACTGTAATTTTATCGCTCACTTCAACATCAAATTCTGTATACGAATTTTGAAAAAAAAAAAAAAAAAAAAAAAAATGTTTCCGCAATCCGTACTGTAAATTTACACTAAATATTTTCAACAGGTTGCCGTGATTGCACACCACAAATTAGTTGACAATCAACAAATTTGTTTTCCTGACCGACTAGTTTATTGACCGAACGAATTTTATCGCTCGACGTCTGGCCAATTACCTTTTTTCGGTGTGAAAAAAAAAAAAAAAGCGCAAGTATCTAACAAGGGATGCCCATACGAGTTCCCTCTATTAATTCAGCCACTTTTTTCATCTCAGATCTGCCCAATCATTTTTTGCCGACTCTTTAATCCAATGCAATTAAATTAGATGATTAAATCCAGTGACGAAGTTGCTGAAAAAAATAACTACGAATATGGCATTCAAAATCCATAACCACAGCTTTTATCCAGAGCCACATTTTTTTCTCTTCACGTTTCCGAAATAAATTCACTCCCATCGAACAGTATTTTTGAAACATATTCAATTTTGAAATCTTCATAAAATCAAGCTATTTAATAGCTTGATTTTATAACCAATTATGCAGCAATTCTGAAAAAAAAACCGCCGCTGAATTCACATAGAATGTATAACCATCCGGTAGAGCGCGTGCTCGATTTGCTCTACGGAATTCCCATAATCACCGTGGAACTATTGGTTTCTATAAGAGAGATAGTCGCCGGGTTGGAATTCTCCAATTAAATCGGATATACTAATTTTGGGAGAGTATATGAGGAGGTTACGAACGCGAGGTGGAAGCGCAGTGAGCGCGGCCGATCTCTCGTGGCCGTGTACTATATAACCAGGTCGATTTGGCGAGCCAACACGAATATGCCGAGAGTTATAATGTCCGTTTAATTTCCGGAGACAATCGCGTGGCGAGAGAGGGCGAATCGTTTTGCTCGGAGATACCGCTCGAGAGCAGCCCGTCTCCTGCTCTGCTCGTGCCGCTCCAGTCCCCTCGTCAGTGGGTTAATTCATTTTTCTGGCAAGAGTCTTCTTCCTGCTAAACCGATGGAAACGAACCACCCACCGTTTTGTCTCGAGAGCCCTTCTTTTCCACATGCACCCCGGCAAATGCACCCGCTGACCTTAATTGCACGCTCAGCAATCGATCATTAGCTGCTACTGTCGTTTTAAAGGAGGAAAAATACTTGGCTCTCATTCCCACGAGGTTACACACTGTGAATACTAATTTTCTCGTTTTCCCATTTTACTTTTTTTCGTTTTTTTTTTAATCCCTTTTTTAGACAATATCGAAGAAAGTTGAACAAAAAAATTAACCTGGCTCGCATTTTTTTTTGCAGATGCTGAGGACGTATTCAGATTTACGGGGAACGAGACTCACACGGATTACTTCCGGCTCGTTTTGCGAGACGGCAATTATCTACTCGTCGGCGGCAGGTAAATATCTTGTTTATGTATATTACTGGAATAATTACGCGCCCAGTGGTCCATAATGAGGACGATGATTTTGTACGGGTTCATATTCGTTTTTGGATTTTGCATATTCTTTACTTTACACAGGTTTGAATTAATTGAGGGATTGTTAAAGTGAGGCTCGATTTTGTTCCACCGATTTCGGTCATGGGGAATTTTTTTATTAAGGAGCGCAACGTGTAAAGGTATTTAATAATTCAATATTTTTTTTTCCTTCATTTTCTCGCGCTTTTCCGATCAGATATTTGGGTCGACGGAAAATTCATTTGTTTGCCAATGATTATTGATTCAATTAAAGTTGATTGGAATTCGAACAAATTCGTGGAATCGAGTGCCTCGATAGAACTGATGTACTCGAAATAAATTTCATCGAGTCGATAGATTTCATTTCGATTGGACAAATATTTTTTCCCGCGACGCGTTTCTCCAAATGCCAAAGTTGTTTCGATATTTCGTTGGTCAGTTGATATTTTTGCCAGGAGGAATTTTTTTTAAATCCTCTCAAAAAAATAAAACTGTACAGAGAATAATTTTGTAAGCAGTTTATTCTGATTCGTAAATCAATTTCTTCAAAATACTTAATCTGGGTTTTGAAGAAATTGGTTGACTTCATTCATTTTCATGCTAACGAAAGAAACTCTTTGCTCCAGTTCCAAAAAAAAAATTTATTTTATCGAAATTCATCTGTCGGATGGAGGGAAAAATACCGCCATTGAAAAATCATTTATTCCATCCTCGTAATTCGACCTAATTAAAAATAGTTTCAGTGAAAATTGAATAATGGATAATTGAATTGAAATAATTGATTTCATCGAAATTCATCAGTCGGTTGGAGGAAAAAATGCCGCCGTTGAAAAATCATTTATTCCATCCTCCGAATTCGACCTAATTAAAAATAGTTTCAGTGAAAATTGAATAATTAGTAGCAAATATAAAAACCAACATGAATTCGGCTTCGAAATGTTAAAGAGGATTAATAAAGTGCATATTTACACGAGTAATTTCAGACGATTCGTAAAATTCTGGCAAACTATGATGCATCCAGCTATTTACTGCGGAACTGCTGTGCTGTGCTGTGTACATATCGGCAACGATCAATATACTGGTTCAGTCGACTCGCACGTTCGAGCCAGTCGAGTAATGGCCTCGTTAAAAGTTACAAAGTCATTTTGTAACAATAATTGAAACTGTGAAACTCAAGGGAATGGGATTTTTAATATCGATAACGGATAAAAATAATGATCGAGAAAGTGAGCAAAATAGTAGCACCATTACAATATATAATACAGTACACAATAATAAGTGAATAATAAAGTAACTACAAAATCAACATAAAATTATAAGACATATTAATCTGATAAAATGCACCAGGTCATTTTTTAAAAATCGTCCATATTCTGGCGCATGCACAGAAATTTAAAAAAATCTAAATCCAGTTTAGGAAGAAATCGGTTGATCCAACTGGTTTTCATATTGTCCAAAAAATCCTTTGGTATATTTCTCAATAATACGTTTAATCAAAAATTATCAGTCGACTCTGAAAAAAAAAAAAAAAAAAAAACATCCAGTCACCGCAAAATTATTTTTCTCGCCAATTCGGTTCAGAATTATGATAACTCTTTTTTTTTTTAGAATTTTTGCACATGAATACCGTGAAAATAAATGGCTATCTATAGTTTGAAGATACCGTGACATATAATTGTTGCATGTGGGTTTTTGTGACGGTGATAACCACTATCATTATGCCCCATTATTATCTAAAATAGATGTACATCCACAAAGGACTATTTCTGTCCTCAACCGAAACGTATAATCTCATTGAATAAACAGCTGCTTTATTACTGACACTCGGATTGTCAGAATTATTGACGAAATGTTCTGTTGTAGCATCTCTTGACAAAATAATTCAATCACGTTATCTATTGAGAAAATATCCCACAGCGAGAATATCTCCGTACTAAAATAACCCAAAATACTGATAAAAGTTGAAATGAATATTTTTCAATATTATATGATTCGTAAGAAATATTGACCTACATTACGTCGCCAGGAATCGATATCCATTATTAGTTTTCACAATCGATATTCCGTCACCGAGCTATTTTCGAATGAAGCTATTTTTATAAATGGACGAATTTCAATTTCACACATACAAACATGATAATAACATCGTTATTTATTTCGAGCTATTCACGTCAATTTATTTTGAAGCTGGGCTTATTAAGCAAATCAATTTACCAAATGATGTGAAACAATGATTGTGTCGAAGCGCGTGCTACTTAAAAAATCTATTTAAATTTTTTGTTCCTGGTAAAGAAAGTAGTTTCAAATAAACTGGTATATTAAATTTGACGTGAGATGTAAAATTGCAGTAATTTCGGCTAAATACTGTGCGAATTAGGAAAATTAGTATGAACATGTATAATTCTACTTGGTGTATGAAATAAATGTCTGTTTGGTCCTCTATTATCCCTTAAGACTTCGGTGTGGACGAGCATAACTCTGAAATTTTATCCCAGGATTATAAATTCATCATGAAAATATGCTCCATCTCGGCTGACGCCCAAAATGTATTAAAATCTCAGCCCTTTCCTGTCCTACTTACAAGAAGGATATCACATATTAGAGATGATAAATTAATCTTAGGAAAAGAGGGTCACAAACGAGCCATTAATTTTGCCATGACTCTGAAGAGGACTAGAATCTTACTTCGTTTTACGTACGAAAACTATCGTCAAAAATTCATAATCCGGGAATAAATTCTCAAATCGCTTTCTGTCTCGTACATGGAAAATTAGAGAGCAAACTATTCGAGAGCATATTTATAGAGACGAGAAATTCAGACAGGAAGCAGGAGAATAGTACTCCGTTTAAGTATTTCCAACTCAATCGATTTGATATTAATTTCGTGAATTTTTCATTTTCAGAAACGTCGTTCACAATCTGAGTCTGACAGATTTGACGGAGCAGCAGAGACTAACGTGGTACTCGGACGAGAACGACGTCAAAATGTGCTTGGTTAAAGGAAAGGACGAGGAGAATTGTCAGAATTACGTGAGAATTCTCGTGAAAACGGGATCCACGAATCTTCTCGTCTGCGCGACCAACGCCTTCAAGCCAATGTGTCGAGAATACGTCATAATGTCGGGGAACTACTCGATGGTCAGCGAGAAGAACGGTCAAGCACTTTGTCCGTACGATCCTCAACACAACAGCACATTTGTCTACGTCGACGGCGAACTCTACACCGGCACCGTTGCCGATTTTTCGGGCATGGATCCTCTTATTTATAGAGACAGAGAACCCCTCAAAACTGAACAATACGAGGCCTCGCTTCTCAATGGTGAGACCCTTCAATTTTGTGGTCCCTCAAGTAGACACTAATTACCGTCGCTCCAATCAGATCAATCAATTTCTAAGATTTTAAAATACGGTTTAAATATCATTTTGAAGGAATGGACTAAAGCTCAATTATATAAAGAATGTATTTTTTTTATTGAACAATTAAATTGATTGGTAATTAGGTAATGCACCTTATCGAAATTAAGCAGACGTACAAAATTTGTATAAATATATATTTTATAAAGTCAATGCGATTATCCTACAGTTATTTATTCTTGCTTATGTTCGTAGCAGCAGGACAATTCTGCGTATCGCATAATATCGCTCGGATTTGTGCAAATAATTTAACTGACAAAAGAAAAGTTTCTATGCCGTTCGGACAAGCGCGCATCGTTAATAAAAAGAACAGATTGGTTGCAGTATCTATAAAACCAAACAATGCCGCGTTACCGCAAACCAACAATGGACACAACGTAATCTCGAAATAATTTGTGCGGTAGATTCAATGAATGGATATTGGTGCGGTTCATTAACGGCCATTGTTGCATTGGTACTTCCCCCTTGTTCATCCGTGAATCATATTATTTTTGAGTTTTGTTCTGTCCATGTTCGTGAAATTATTCACTAACGAGTATCAATGGCTTGCCCAAAAAGCAGTATTCTCTGTTGTCAGTATTAAAATTCATGTGTATGTTTTCAGCTCCGAGCTTCATCAGTTCAATGACCCACGGAGATTTCGTGTACTTCTTTTATCGCGAAACTGCGGTCGAATATATCAACTGTGGAAAGGTAAGACTTGGACCGGATAATCTATTATTTCATTCAGACAATTTTCTCCAATTTATTTAATGCAGCAGCTTTCATAAAGTCTTGTTCATACTTCGTAATTATTGCGATAATGTTCGACGAAAAATATGTACACTAAATACGAGAAATATTACATTACGTTAAACAAATGCAGTTCTTCCATGCACCAAAAATTTATGGTGACAATAAATTCACATCGCATTTGTTAAAATTTCAAACATCACTTTATAAGTATCGTCGTTTATTATTATGAAATTGTAATTATTATATTAACCAGCCCATAAATATTCATTCCATGATATTGTGGGGCTTACATTTCGGATACCCGCATGATATATTTATGCAAAATCACGCGCAAATGGAATCAACATTCATTGGCATATTTGACCAATCATTTGGTCTTTGTAAAAAACGAGATTCGATAATGGTACACATTTTTGCCGGATGTTTTAAATTGTGTTGAAATAGCGGAGATACTGATATGTTTGCTTCTGATGAAGTTATATTATGGTAAAAAATAATCTAAAACATCGTATTGCGCATTGATCGATGTATTAATAAACGTTTGTTTTTTAGGCTGTCTATTCGCGTGTTTCACGAGTCTGCAAACACGACCGTGGTGGTCCACATAGATTTCAAAAGAGGTGGACTTCGTTCCTCAAGTCTCGTCTCAATTGTTCAGTTACCGGAGACTTTCCATTTTACTTCAACGAGATACGTGAGTATATCGACGTGTCAATTTTTACCATCAACTTTTACCATCAATTTTATTCAATTTCGATATTACATTATGTCATTATCATAGAAAAATATTTTGCTTTTCTTCAACGCAAAATTTTTCAAATTTACTTTTTCCATTTCCATTTTTTCGAATATATAAGCATCAATAGTCGAAGATTCAGTAAAGAGAACTCACTGAATGTGTACTTACTCTATTGCAGAGTCCACAACGGAACTGATATCTGGTCAGTACGGCAAATTGTCCGCGCAACTGATATATGGGACGTTCACAACACCGGTCAATAGTATCAGTGGTTCGGCAGTTTGCGCCTTTTCACTCCAAGATATAGCGGAGACGTTCGAGGGCAATTTCAAGGAGCAAAGTGCTCTCAATTCTAACTGGTTGCCAGTCCAGGGTGTCAAAGTACCCGATCCACGACCGGGACAGTGCGTCAATGATTCCCGCACACTACCCGACCTCACGTTAAACTTCATAAAGACTCATTCGCTCATGGACGAGTCTGTGCGAAGTTTCTTTGGACAGCCCATAGTCATTCGCACGAGTTTTCAGTGAGTACATTGCCAGATCTTCCCACGAGCTACATTATGATTAAATGTCTTGTGAAACTTTTGTTCCATTTAGTTTCCAGCTCTTGAGCACTCTCTTGAGCATTAGCATTCCGTGCATTACTCAAAGTTACCGTAAAAATTACAACTTATCTTTATATCCTATTGAATTTTCGGAGTACATGCGACTGGCGTAATTTCGCGAAAATAAAAGTTGAATCCGCAAAATACAACGAAGGAACCATATTTTGATTAAAATTGTATGAAACTTTCACCTGAACAAAAAATTGTACGGCTGTTGGTAGAAATGCCTTCAGGGAAATTCGGAAAATTTCGTATTGTTTCATACCCTCGTCTATGTTCGTGCATTCAATAATTAAAGAAAATAGTTTTGAACATTGCTGGAAAAAACACATTTAACTGAGAGGTTTTTTACTGAAAAATGAGTAAGTTAACTTTTCGTACTCTGTATGTTACGCAGAAATATATAGTGAACCTTGTTTTAGGATAAATGAGAAATAAATCACCCGATTGAATGCCAGTGCAAGATTCTTTGACTCTTCTAACCATTTGCCTCAATTTCTAAAGGAACTGCAACGCTTTTCGAGGTCATTTTTGAGAGCACTCGGGCAGCAAAAAGCTTGGGTGAAACAACTAAGTGCTTGATTAAATATGCGCCAACCGCGTAATTTATTCAGGAACCCAGTGCTTTTTTGCGTTGATCAATAACCTAGTTAAGACTTATCAAGTATTCAGTTGTGGCATGTTTAACTACGAGTTCTCTCGTCCTAACATTTATAACCAACCATTTTTTGGTAAACGATCAGGAAATTCATAACTTCATTTTGGTGTTTAAAAAAAAAGTACAACGATTATCGCTTGCAAATTGTTGTGTTAAAGATTACAGATAAAACATGTTCATTCAAATTTTTAAAAAATTCACTTATGACCAAAATCCCAATCAAATATGTAAAGAAAATGAACTTTTTTTACCGTCAACCTTATATTCTCTCTTTCGTCAACAGTTACAGATTCACGCAGATTGCAGTGGATCCTCAAGTTAAAACTCCAGGTGGAAAAACTTACGACGTGCTGTTCATCGGTACGGACAATGGAATGATAATAAAAGCGGTGAACGCCGAGTCGGCGGATTCTCACGAGCGCGTGAGTCCCGTTGTTATCGAAGAGATACAGGCATTTCCGCCTTCGGTGCCAGTTCGGGGCATTAAAGTCGTCCGCGCCTCTCAAGCCGGTGACGGATTGGAGGACGGTCGTCTCGTCGTAATTGCCGATAGTCAGGTACAGGCACGAAGGCTTCATCGATGCTACAGCCACAAGCTCTATCGGCACGCACTCTCGTGCGGCGAATGCGTAGCCCTTCAAGATCCCTACTGCGCTTGGGACAAGGTCGAGGGCAAGTGCAGAGCTTTGGTCGGTCCAGCGGCGACCGACGCCTCCAGATTTTTGCAGAGCGTCGCCACGGGCATTCACGCTTCTTGCCCACCGAGCAAAGCGCTCAACAAGGACGCTGGTAGCGTCGGTGCAATATCGTCCAATCATAACAAATTTCCCCAAGATTCCGCGGCGTCGAATAAAGACAGCCAAGGGGGAGAGATTATCAACATTATCCAAGACGAGGAGAAAAATAGTTCAGGTAATTGCTTGCACTTTTGAACATAATGAAGCGCCAGCACATTTTTGTTCGATTTTAATATGAGATTCAGTATCTTCGAGTACATTCCTTTTGGATAAAGGTGGAAAAACGTAAAATGAAACTTTTAACCAGCGTACTAATTTCATAACAGATGAAAAAATTCGTTTTCAGAATATTTTCCTGGCTTTTGTTGCGTTTATCCATTTTGATTAATATTTGGCATGATTGTTATTACTTTCCCACACAATCTACGATGTTATCCGAATTCCAACGAAATAAAAGAGAAACTGGTTTTGGACTGCTGTGCAAATAAAAATAAAAAAGAAATAAAAATTACAACAGCGAATAATGGTAAAATATTATCCAACAAGACCACGAATGAAACAATTACATATTCGTAAAAGATAATTATAATGAATCGCATTCATCACAGAAATTAATTTTTTTACCCCTCGGTACGCTTTTGTTCGACATTAATAGAACATTTTTATACATCCTAAAAGCAGAAGATACTAAATCGTATTGTAATGTTACGACAGGTCCCGAAGTGAAGGCCGCCGACCCGACATCTCAATATTCCGTTGAAACATTGGTGATGGCAGTGGTGGCTGGCGCCCTGGCGGCAATGCTCGTCGGTTTCATAGTCGGCTATCTGTGCGGTCGTAAATGTAAAAAAGACGAGGACGACAATTTACCTTATCCAGACACGGAGTACGAGTACTTCGAGCAGAGGCAGAATGTTAATAGGTTCGTTTGATCGTTTTATTTATTGAAAGTATCTGTGTTTCAAAATCCACCTATATACAAGTGACTCAGTCGAGTCAAATCACTTTGCAGAAGAAAATAAAAAAGTAATTACAGCCTGCATAAAAACCCATGATGTCCACCTGATCACATTTCGCTTTTCTTTCATTATGAGATTGAAAAAAAAAAAAAGAAGAAAATATAAGACCGTAGAGGTCTCGCGTATATTTCAAAGTGTATTGCTAAAAATTTTCATCAAAATCCTCCCGGCAACTTTTAAGATATTCGGGTTAACGGTTTTCAAAATGAAGTTTTGAGAAAGAGGCGTCCAAAGTTTTGCAGGGTGAGCGGCTAAGCTCAGTCAACGGTCTGTAACTTTAATAGTACTTTGAATTTCGATATTAAAATTTTATACAGTATTTCCGAACAGTACAAACTATCATAAAGTTAAGATAGAAATATCAATATTTCAAAACGAAAAGTTTTAAGCTCTTAATGTAGAAAAAATGTATTTTCTACCTGTTTTAAATTAACGAATTTTTGTGTTAATTACAGTAGATTAGCACCGGAGCCAAAGCTGTTGCCTCAAGAAGAGGTAACCTATGCCGAGCCGGTGTTAGTGCCGCAGCCGCCAAAGTTACATTCGCCAAAAGGTACGATGAGAAAACCGCCACCAACGCCGGCGGAGACGCTTTTCCAGTTTCCGGACGGTTACGGCTATCGGGGTCCGCGTGACAATTTCGGGACTCTGAGATCCCATCAAGGTGACGCGTACAGGCGGAACGACGGCTTTGCCACCACGCGCAGCGTCAAGAAAGTCTATCTCTGAGAAACGAGCGAGGAGGGAGGTGGCCGTCACAGAAGTCTCGGACGGCCAGCGAGAAATCGTCACAATGCGACGACGGGTAGGAGTCGCAACGTGACAGCGGGAGGACAATCGAGCCGCGAGCTGGCGGGCCCGAGAACACTCGAGTCGCCATCGCCGCCCTCCAGCGTCTCGTCCAGTTCCCCATCACCTCCCTCCTCGTCGCCATCGCCCACTCTCGTCCCGATTGCGATGAGCGGTTCCCCTCCGCCCCCCACGCCGCCCTGCAGCTTCATCTACCGTTCATAGTTCTGCAGGGTATTGCGAATGCAAACGCCATTATTATCACCACAGATATACGTCGAAAGATGCTACGAAGCATTAAAAAAGCGTGTAACGATCGTCGAACGTGACGCGAGCGATTGGCTCGCGTTTTTTCCACTTATTTTTCTGTACGAAGGAGGAGCTGAGGATTGTGCGCTTTTATCACGGGTAGTCGAGATTATTCTCGGGAGAATAATATATATCGTCAACTCGATACTCACGAATGTCCCGGCGTGACAAGACATCGGGTGTAGCTAGATGTTAGTGATCTCCACTATTTTATTCGACGACCGACTGATAGGATGCTTTATTTTATATTTTACTTCTTTTTCGTTGTTGTTTGCCTTTTTTTTTAAATAACTTCGACTTTAGTGTGGTTTCTCGTAATGAAAGATAGAGTTTACCTTGCATTGTAACCCTTTGGGATGAGATATTGAGAAAAAAAAAACGTCAATTATCAATGAATAAAATTATGCGGGAATGTAAAGTTCTGCTAAATCGTTACTGCTTACAACGGCGAGCCCACGCCGTTGGTCGCCTTGAAAATCGGACTGCAAATAGATGAATCTAATTACGTTAGAAACCGCGGCGTGGATCCGATTATAATGAGGAAAATGAGTGTGAGAGAGAGAGAGAGAGAGAGAGAGAGAGAGAGAGAGAGTAAAGATAAACACCCTCGGTTTTTTCATAATTCCAGCAAATAGGCATATAAAATCGTGGAGATCGCGGCGTTGGTCTAACACGATCGGTTACGAATATCGTTTCTCACTCAAGACTTTCATTCCCGATATTCATTTATATTGCTGTTAACGTCTCTATTGATCTCCTTTCTTTTTGTATCTGTCGAGACGACGCGTTTAAACACTCTTAACATACATATAAATATATATACGTAATGGAAGAGAAAGTCAATCGGAAAACGATTACGAGATTGATTGCGGAAAAATTAGGGAGAGAAAAAAAAAACAAAAACAAATAACGCGAATGCAAACGTGAGACACGCGAGTAATACACGCACGGTGAAAAGTACAGGGCTTGCATGTACATATAATACATAAAATACAAAAACATATACAGATACGAAGAAAAAGTGAGAGATAAAAATCTGTCCATCTATCTTGGGCCCGACGATGTTTGTAGAAATCTATCTTAAAGTGCTTCTTATTTCAGTGTGTTTAGAAGTAACGCGTATGTGATATATTCTATATGACAAGATGTTTTCTAGACAATGGGGTTATAAGATGGATGGTGAGAGGGGGTTTTAACTTAACTAGTA
Source organism: Clistopyga incitator (assembly GCA_947507545.1). Taxonomy (NCBI): domain Eukaryota; kingdom Metazoa; phylum Arthropoda; class Insecta; order Hymenoptera; family Ichneumonidae; genus Clistopyga; species Clistopyga incitator. The sequence goes on along the minus strand of OX382174.1, from coordinate 3,236,469 downwards.
ATCGCTCTTCGTTTTTCGAGGAGATTGAGACTCGCGATAACAAGAATATGTCGAACTCTTTTGTTCGCTGCTTTCAAAATCATTAAAACCATTGCTGCGATAGATTTTTCAAAACAATTTTGATCGGTAAAAATACTTGTCTTTACCGATCAAAATGAATATTACTCTCCGATAATATAGACGGGCATTTGAATGTCGGTTGAAAGTGCACAAGAAATTATGAAAATGACAGACTTACAGAAAACCAATATGCTCGCTCGAAATTTTGACACTATCTGCTTTGCAAAAGCCATAAATTGTACCATAAATTTCGTTTTGAAAACGATTAGGGATTGAAAATTCGGAATTTTGTATTTTATTTTTCAACTAAAGCTCGTCTTTTCATTCGTTTATCTGGATATTGCAATTCTGTACAATTCGAAGCATATGCGTAGCATTTTAATGGCGAATAGTAAAAAGTATAGGATCGACTATTTTTAGCGGGCGAAAAATAGACTCCAGTATCCGCTCAAACGGTTTCCCCATTTTTTTTCACCGTAGCTCCGGCAATTTTTTTTCCATTTTTTAATCACTACCCCTGCGCTTTTATCGAGAAACATTTAATGGACGCCAATCAGCGAACAACAGAGTTCGGGACACGCCCAAATCTGTCACGCACATGTTACACGATAACTGAATACCGTAATTCGTAACGCCGTTATTAAGTATTATTATTATTATTATTATTATTATTATTGACTATTGATTGAATCAATCGAATGTTGATAATTGATTGAAGGTTCGCGCCGCGACATAATCTCCCTAACCCCGTGAAACACAAAGACTGAAAGATCCTTAACGGACGGGCCTTCATTTTACTTTTTGTAATTTTTTCGTCCATTTTTTTGTTGTATTTTTTTTTTCTTTTTCTACACTTTCCAACCATGTCCACGCCAAACACTTTTTTATTCCCATTTATTTTATTCGTTTTTTACAAAACCAGTAGTACAAATTTTTTATCTGAATATTTATAATTAAGTTGAAAACTTAATCGTGTGAATCCAAGCTCAGACGATCATATTACGCCCGCTCTGTCGAGAGTCGGTCGTTCCACAACGTGAATGAGTAAAGACAATGTGCGGGGAAAATCCGAGTACGTAGAAATTTCAACGGGGTTTTATTCTCTCTCAAAATCTCCCGTATTTTGGTTTTTTCGGATTTGCACAAGATTAAAACGGATAACAAAAAGGAAAATGAAAGCGACAAGATAACTTGGACACTGATGATGAGGTGCGAGATTCAGTCACGTTCAGTCAGCTCGTCATTATTTGTATACGAGAACCTATTATTATTATTATAACATAAAGTAATATAAATACCGAACGTATAGACGACAGATCCACGAAGAAAAAAAAAAAAACACATAGAACCTCGGAGTGTTTTTACGAGTCCTCGACAAACGATCGCATTTTGCCCCTGAGTGCAAAAGTATATCGCGTCGCGGAAATGAGAACGAGATGAATATGATATTCTGAATTTGATATTTGTTAGTGGAAGTGACGATACTTATCAGCCCGCGTGTGTTATTGACGCGCGCGGCCACGAAGCTGCCATATATACATATATATATTCGTAAATATATATATATTCTCGATTCAATATCCTACCCTAGTCTCTCGCGTTTTGCTTCTTTCGGGATTAAGATAGTTTCTTTTTGGAAAAGCATTTTTCTTCGTTGTTCTCTTGTTTCGTATTTTAGCTTTTACGAAGAAATTTTTTCCAACATTTGATACAAGCGACGTATCCGAGTTAAGCTCGAACCGAGATTTTAGTAAGTTTTAAAAAAAACATAATAAGGAAAAAAAAATGAAAGACTCAGGCATGATACCAAAGATATTAGTTGTAAACTAGACACCGTTGGTCATTGTGATGATTATCGTTAGAGCCGCACAAATAATGGAAGAAAATGAAAATGGTATTCTTTATCGATAAGAAGGTGAGCCCCTTGCACAAAATGAAACAGCTAGTGAAATCCATTAAACTTTCAACGTACATTCGAGTACGCGCAGTGCATAATAACGAGAGTCGAGATATTGTGTCAATGAGTTTTTTCGCAGCTTTTTTTTTTGGATACGCGACTACAAGTAGTTGGGGTTACACTTGCTTAAAAACAATTGGATACATTGTGCTAATATTGGAAATGGGATCGCGCATGAAACCCTTAGCTTTTTGCTTCTATTTGTAAAATCTTTGTTACTAGAATTATTATTATTACTATTATTATTAAGGTACAGTTGGAGTAGATTTTTTCACCGTCTTCGCTCGGTAAATATACGAAACCGTATATTTTTATATATTTTAAAAACCTTCGTGCATTATTGTAGAAATATAATGAAAAAATCAATCAATTTTGTTTCCAAGAAAATAAGGAATTTTCTTAACATCTTGGATTTCTCACATACTTGTTATCGAAATTTAAGTGCTCGTCCAAATATTTTGCTTATATTACAGTCTTATAAAACTTGAAGCATTTTCGCAGGACATTAATAATGAATAACGTGAATTACAAAATTGTTTATATTCACCGATAAAAGTCGGTTAAAAAATCTACTTCATCTCCTTAAGTCGAGCTTTAGTGGATTGATATATTCAGTAATGCTGCGCGATAAACGAGTTATGTTTTGAGTTGTCTCTGAGCCAGTTTGCAACAGATTCCATCCAAAAACAAACAAAAAAAGAGTTAATAATTGTGTCGAGTACCGGGGCGTCTATATAACTGCGATCGAAATGCTTGTTGATTCAGAAAAATCACGCACGAATGGGTAATGTTAAGGGGGTTGAGCGCCGCAGCGGTTTCACGCACCATCCCATTGCTATTATTTAACTCGAGTTATTTGTCCGTGTATTTCGAGGTGAGGTTCAGTCGGTTATACAATTATTGAGAAAGAGAAGAATAGGACGAGGACGAGGATGATGATAACGCGATGATAATAGGTCGAGCTCCTTTTTCCTTACCGGAGCTTTTAGAGATTGAAGTACTATGTATGGGCAGAAGATAAACGACGACGTCGACGATGACGACGACGACGACGACGACGATGACGACGAGCGATGAACATAGGACATAAGTAGAAGATTAGAACAGTATATAGAACGCTTGAAACGTATACATTAACGATATTATAACTTTTTTATAAATATATTTTTCCGTCGGAGTCTAGCCTAGGTAGAGGAACATACACAGTTAATGATTATTAATTTATCTGATCTGAGTATTTATATCGAGATCTAGATCATTTTAGGCGTCATAGTTTTACAATTTAGGCAAGTTGTACGAATTGTAAGTCACTTGATGAAAAAAAAAATGCAGAAAAAAAAACACAACAAGAACTAGTACCTAAAATTAGAGGTAATAAACTATTAGCGTTGGATATGACGCGGAAAAGTTTTATCGCAATATCGCCGATAATAACGATGAATTCTATCATCTCTCGGGATCGTTGGATCCCCGTGTCGTTCAATGATGTAATAGAGATCTTTTTTTTACGCTCGACCTCTCCGTCAAAGCGTTGTCCTTTCGTTCTAGTTTGCGCGACAAAACCGAATCGCGAGAGGACGTCATTAAACACGCGAGGCTTACCTGTGCGATAAAACTTTTTTCGCGTTATTGTAATTAATCGAATAAAAGAAGGAAAAGAAAAGACAAAAAATAAATAAATACGATTGCCTGCTGAAACACGGCGAGGCAACGAATGTTGGTGAGTTTTTTGCGTGGGTGGCACTCCGTAAGTCCCTTTGCGATGTAAAAATAGAGGAGGGGAAAAGAGGAACTAGTTAATATATATAAAATAAATAAATAAAAGTAAAAAGTAAAAATTAATCGTAACGATAATGAAATTGCAAGGCAAGACGATTTTTAAAAGTACTATAGCATTTATCAACGATAAATAATGAGAATGTAACATGTATTTTGCTTCTTCCTAATACAGTGCCGTTTACGCTATTTTTTACTATAACTATTAGATCCGGCTGAGCAGGACCCAGCAGCATGTGTTATAATGTTGGGATATCAGCCATGTATTACTGATAATTATAGCCCGAATGAAGAACAAGATTTAACGGAAAACGAAACAAACAAAACACACACTCCGGCAGAAACACACACAATTACAGAGCCGAACCGGTCCCTATATTTACCATAACAAATTAAAACTGCGTAATTGATAAAACGACACGACACGCGGCTGGCAGAGTAACGAGAATTCTCATCGATCTTTAACATTACGATCTCATTTGCTTGACAAACGATACCACATGAATTTCCGGCTTTATTAAACGAACAAACACTCCCTTGTAAAAAGAAGAAAAAAGAAAAAAAAACGAAAATGAAAAATAAAGATTAGCGATTAAGGAATGAGCGGGAAGCGAAACACGGTGGTAATGTCAAAGACTACGTGTCCTCGTGTTCTTCAGCATTCACGAACGTTTGCCTATTGAACTTTCGTTGTTGAATCATTGAAAAAAAAAAGAAAAAAAAAGGAAAAAATAACTGAAGAAAAAAAGGAAAAAAAATTGATTATGAAGAAAGAGAGATAGTGCCACGGCGATCGGCCTGAATGTCTGCATTCGAAGAGGACGTCTCGAGAGACACACGTAAACTTCGATGAGAACACCATACAGTCGCCCCTTATTCGACGCCTTGACTCGAGCCGCAGAGCAGAGTCTCGTGAACATATTCGCATTTAGGTACACTCGAAAATAAACTTAAACAAAAACAAAAATAAATAACAAAAGATATAATTAATTATAATGAAGAAAAAAAAAAAAAAGGTCTCGCGAATGACTCTGCGTCGATATGTGGACAATGACAATTCACACATTCGTTTATAATCACTCGACGAGGCGTTTTACGCGAAAAAAAGAACTAGCTGATACGTGAAAAAAAAAAAAAAAAGAATTAATGAAATAATCCATTAATGGAGGTATATTATTGCCGATGATTATATTATAATGACATAAAAATTATATTATACAATAATATTTATAACGTGAGGTAAATGAAAATGGAAAGAACGAAAAAAAAGAAAAAAAGAAAAACGATAAAAACACGGCGAGAGATAATAGCGACGAGGGCGAAGAAGTGAAGAAGATTAGTAGTTGGCTGTAGGCTGAGGTAGAAGACATGGCACGTCTATTACTAATAAAAAGTAAAGAAAAAGAAAAAAAATACAAAAAACACGTAAAAATAAAAGAACAGTAAACAAAATATCATAACGCGAAAAAAAGGTACAGTAGTGATTTACTATGGCTGATGTAGAGTGAATGCTGACATAGGAAGCATGCTGGCAGGGCATAGTAGGGTTTGAAGGAGGCCGCACGAACGGCTCTATTGTGTACGGGAAAACTAAGCAACAAAGAAAAACAATGTCGAGTTTTTAGCGCGATTATTATAACAGAACAAAAGAAACAAACGACACACGAGAATATCTTTTGATCACACTAATATTCGTCATCGCACATTCGCAAACGAGAAAAAAAAACCACTACATCTGCTGGGATGATATTTTTCACATCTCACCGTCACTAACTTTCATCATTGACACTTGAGAAGAGAAAATAAGAAGAAGAAGAAGAAGAAGAAACAAACAAAGATACAATGCCATTTATTCACCATGAGACATTCCATTTTTGATACATCCGAGTACTTGTAAGACACACGAGCCTACTATTCATTTTTTTATTCGAATCACGTGACACAAATTTTGTAACATACAGAAACGCTTTTTTGTACGCTCCGAGTATTTATTTATCCACGATACAATGTAGCACACCGCTCGAACGTCGATTACTATGATTCTTCCGATATTATTCAGTCGTTTTATTTGCCTCTTCGTTATCGTTTCGTCTGTCCACTGGGTTTTTCGAATTTGCGCTTTTTTTCTTTTTCTTTTCAAACGCTCTTTACACGCGTACAGAGACACTTGGAAACAGTATTTCCGGATTACGATGCGTCAAGAAGCTGCGAGCATTTGCTGCTGCACTTCGTGCGAACGCGACACGCGCTTACGGTACTTATATTTCATATACTAATGTTTGGATGGAGCATTTTCTAGGAGGATGGTCTACAAAAGAAAAAAAAAATGAAAATAAACAAAATAAAAAACTAGAGGGAGGAAAAAAATAAGAAGAAATAATAAAAAGCGAGGCGCGCGTGAACGCAGAGAATGGCGAAGAAGAAAAAAAAGAAGAAGAAAAAAAGAGAAGCAGGTGGAATGATTGTAATGTCGGGAACTCATTTAGCCGGCGGACTGCTGTTCATAGTGCCCTGTTATAGTGGGTTCCCTGGGCAGAGCGACAGTGGACGTATTGCGACGTTAACGCACATCGCCAAAACTATCTGTTCTGTCTATCGAATAAATAATTTGCCGACCATTTGTAAACGCGCGAATTGTACTGACGTTGCGCAATAACCGAAAGCAAGAGAAACTTGAATCTCGAGTCGTGTAATATTGTAATATTCCTGTTGAGAAGCCAGATTCGTGATAACAAAGTGGCTTTACAAGACTCGAAGGATGAAGAAGTAATGAAGAAACAAAAAAATAAAAAAGGTAGAATGAGACAGAGTCCATGAAGTTCTCGGCCCTCTGCCCACGGTGCCCTAATCTATTTTTCAGAATACGCTATTGTGATTATTACTATATGATAACAATTTAAAAAACGGTAAAACGACAAAAAATATCTTATAGCATTGTTTGTTCATTATTCCGAGACTTATTATTTAAAATGTTGAATAACCTGTATTATCGATAATTAACGCATTAATACCGTCATTATATTTAGTACGATTAGAGAGTGAGGCTGCTACCACATTAATGAATTAAGTACAATATATACTATTAATTCATTAGACTTTATATATATACATATAAAAACCATTACTAAACATACTCTCGAGAGAAGAAAGAAAAAAAAACGCGAACGGAAGAAGAAGAAAAGAAACGACACTATGTTTATCATTTGGCATTATAAATATAGATTGAATCGATTGTACGACTGCCTCGGATTCAATATTTTCAGGCCAATACTTATCCGCCATTTCGGTTTTATACCCGTTTACATTATCGATGATTGCGTTATTTTATAAATCATCATAGGTCTAGATTGTATCATGAAATATTGAGTAAAAATAAATTTGATTAGGTAATAAACTGCTGTGCATCATTTATTCACCATCACCCGCAATTACTTGAGTAGATCCATTTTAGTTTCCTTTTTTTTTTACTCTCGAAACTTTCTTTTATATTGTGTGAATCATTGAATATTTTCTTTTTGTATCTCCTTAGTACTTCGAAGCTCTGAGATCTTAAGGAAATAATCCGATAAATAAATACTGCGCTTTTCCATTTCAAATGCTTTTAAAGAGGCATTCAAGATATTGGATAATCTGGATTTCTGCAGACTCCTTTGGATGCAACAGGAAACGAGTCTGCTTTTCAACGTCCATCGGGTCAATAAATACTTACCATGATGTCATATTTTTTCCGCTGATTACGAATATGACGATAATTTCACGACTGAATGAAGAGCCGAGTGAAAAGGAAAAGAAAAGAGTGATTCTCAAAAAAAAAAGTCCTCTTTGCTCGGTGATCAATTTCTCCGACTTGCTGCATTAAAAAATTATTAAAAAATTCGTGTTCGTAGTGGGGATTGGGAAATATGTGCGCGCTGGCGAAATAAATATGCAGACATTTATCATTGTGACATATTTTCTAGACAACTTTATTACATGATATGACAATACAGCCTATAGATTGTAAATTAAGGGTATCAATATATCTTTAAATATACATAACATTGGGGTAGGCTCAAGGGCCCGGCACAGTGGGATCATTGTTTACTCGATGTCGATGTAGAATTACAATTCAATAAATCGGCGCTCAACGTGTTTGTATCCCTTAATGTGTGCCCATGGTGGCACAATCTTCGAAACTTTACATAATAAACAAGATGGATGTGATTCGTCTCACTGTATCGAGTCCTTAGACAATTAAAAATTATTAATCTACATCAAGTCCATAAAAAAATACGAAATGTTGTTCATTGGATGGAAAGGATAGATTATCTGGGTAGTTAGTTTGCAGCGACGTCCTGCTCCATTGTTTATAATCATACAAAAATCACTCGTTCATTCCGACTTAGATTCATCGCGAAATAACAAAGCTGATACAGGTTCAAGTCGTTTAATGGTATCGGTGTGAGTTGTGGGTTCGTTACGTCAAGGAAGCGCCAGTGGCAGTGAACAGAATGGGTTTATGTAAACGTAGTAGTCTCTATGCTCTATGGATTATGCAATTTGATACATTGCTGCGCATGCAGTGTTTAATATTAAAACCTTTTTGCGTTTGTTTCGTTATTCTTTATATATATATATATATATATATATAATGTGTGTATATATATATTTTAAATTGATATATCTTTTGTATGATATAACTAGCAAGCATAACAATCGAATCTTCGTTTATAATTAGTTTTCGTGATATGACGAATCAATGTGTAGTAAAGTTACACTCAGGGAACCGCCGAAGCCAAATCATAAAACTGCCTTATTTGTATTGTTGTTTTTTTTTTTCGTTCTTCCTTCGTTACTTTTTCGTCTTGTTTAAATATCGTTCAGCTATACAACGGCGAATATCAAATCTTATAAAATACCCAAAACCACCGTGGTAGGTTCCCTGACCCTGCATTTGCGCGGTAGATATATACCATGTACTTGTCGCTGATATGCGTTAGAGCCAGACTTGTTCTTGGTCATCGATTACGATTTAAGTTTACGTTGTAATTATCGATTGCGTGATGATTATTTTTCTTTCTTTGTTCTTCTTCAAGAACAACACGATCCGAGTGTTATTGTTCCTTGATTTTTGCGTGATACTCCTCATTATTTTTCGTGATATATCATGATATGCGTCAGTTGAAAGCTGGTGGTGGAGGCGCTCTTTGCCCGTTCGACTTTGCTGCATCCTCAGTCATAACTGTCACTAGTTCACCGACAGCTTTTCCCAAGTCACCTGCGGAAAAAAGGTCTTTTATAACATCGGATAAAAATGTATCGAATTGACAAGACATAAGATTTTATTGGGCCATAAATCAGCAATGTTTTCCTACAGAATTTTCATCCGTCATGGGCATCTTTTGAAAACGTCAAAATAATAGACAATTCTCTGGTTAGTATTCACGACGTTTCGGATTTATTTCATTAATCATCGCAGCTTAGCTTTTTGCGCGGTTATAATTGATAATGCGGAGATGATAATGATATTAAAATAAATAGAGAATAAATTACGGGAATGAAGAACGAACGATTGAGGGAAACGCTTACCTTTTACATCCATCCTATTGCGAGCACAAGCAGATAATCGAAGTCTAATTAGATGAGGGGCGAAATTTATTTTGTGCTTTATCGCTTTTGCTTGTGCAATTGTTAGAAAGCTTTAATTCTTGTTGTTAATATATCTTTGTAATGAAATTGACAGAAGGCATGCATCAAGTGAGTTTGGGAATTAAAAATGGGAGAATGGACGAACCTGCCATATGTAAAAGATTGCCCACGTTATGAGTTACGCTGTGAGAATGCGGCGGGGGTGGTGGTCTTTCTAGACTTCCAACTCTGCCTTCACCCGAACCTCCTCCACCTATATACCCAGATACCCGTAAATTCCATTTGCACTTTTGTCAAAATTCATTCTAAGAAGCACACATTGCCATTTGGTTATGGATTTTTCACACATACATTTCCAACTATAGTGTATTCATGATTTGTAGAATTGCAGCCACATAACTTGGCGTATTTTCGTTACGCCATGTAATATTGAACCTTCCTATGACCCATTTTTTTTTCAGGCTTCCCCATTTGGGAGGGTTCGAATTTTAATTGGATCGAACTTTCAGTTGAGAATGTATATGTGCTTCGTCTTCGCGTCACGTGAAAACTATCAGACGTTAGTGCAAGCCATGATTTTTATCGTTAAATTATCTATTTTCAATGATTTGTAATAATTAATTAATTAGTTGCAATGTAATTGATTTTGATGGATGGCATCTTGAGTAAATGCTCAGACGGATTTAAATTTGAATTGTGAGCCGGTGAAATTCAGCGATTGTTTCCCAGTCGAATATTCATTTAAAAAATAATGAAAAAGCGGTTGAATTTCGGGTCGAGATCATCCACGAAGATGCGAGTTTATATGGTTGTCTCTCGTAGTACGATTACGTTTTCTGTGAGATTTGTATACCTGGTGTGTCGTGGTAATGGCCATTCATTTTGGCCGGCGAGTCCGTAGCCAATTGCGATGCTGTTACGCTTCGTGTTTGTAGAGTTCCTGTCTTGGACGGCGAAGAAGCGTTCGGCTGCAACAACATACAACATATGACAACGATGCGAAGAGAATCATTATTTCGTCAACTAAAAATACGAATTTTGAGGAAAATCGTTTGAGATAACGATTCATAAAAGTTTGAATAATTATTTGCAATCTTTTCATTGGACAGATCCAATAGAAATCGAGCGTTTAGTCTCCAATTTATTTAACATTGCTACTCGTTTCTATTTTTTTTTTGTATATCACTTTCCCCACTTTCCTTATAATACGATGCAAAATTAAATCTCAGAAAAATGATAAAATGAGGAAGCAATCTGTATAGTCTCAATATGAAAAATATAGTAGAAGGAAAAGAAAAGCACATTCACCTCGTCCAACAGTTGTCTGAGTCTCTGCAGCTGAGCCTCCAGTTGTCGATTATGGTCCTCAAGAATTTGCATTCGTGCCTCCAATCTTCCCTTGTGTTGTCTCAAGAGTTTAGCTTCCGCGATCATATCACAATCGGGCTGTCTACCGTGGCCGTCTTCGGGCGTTGAACCCGGTGTTTGCTTGGAGCGGAGTCGTTCATATTCCGCCTGAAGAGTGGCGTTTTCTTCTTCGAGCTCGCGTATCATAGCCTCGAGTTCTTCTCTCTGCTCGGCGTCGATCGCAGCCATAACTTGCACCGGACTTCTCGGTACGTTAATGTTCTCACCACCGTTCAAACTCTGGCAGTAATGGGCTATCAGTTGATGCTCATCGTCGCTGTCGGGAGTCGAGTTACTTCTCGTGCGTGACAATTCGACCTCTGCCAATCTCGATGCATACATCTCTAATCGCGAGTGCATATCCTGACTCAATGAACTGTGCTGCGGCGAAGGCGCTGGGCTCTCTAATGCATCGCCCTCGAGCACTGTTTGCACCGGGAGATAACCCACACGAGGATGCTTCTTGAAATATCGTTTTGATTTGAATTTGTTTCTCAGCGCGCGCGTAAAGTCTCGCACGTCTTCGCCCGACGTTGTCGCTGTGCAGTATTCTTGCATCGGATGGGTGAGCTTGTGATTCTTCGCTTTTCTGCCCGAGAAGAAGCAACTTTGACACATGTCAAAGTTAAAACACTTCAGACATCGGTATCTAAAAATAAAATAAAAACAATTTTTATTATAGCATTGCTAATAACCTTGGAAAAACGGAGTTTGAAACAATTTTAATGCAGATTATTGATAAAGTTTGAAAAAAAAAGAGACAAACCTGAAGCCGACTATGGGATATTCTTTGCATATGTTGCATTTGGCCTGGTGTTTGGCACTTTCGGCAGCCGACAATCTATGCAGCACGGGCAACCACACCATACTCTGAGGTTCCTGCTGCAGCCAACTCAAAAAGTGTACAGCCTCAATCTCGTTTTTGTCCTTTCCAGCCTTCTCGAAGCAGCTTCGAACGCTGGGCTCGATGTTCGAGCCTCCGAAAGCCGCAACTTCGCCCAATTGCCGTGGCACTTGGATGCAATCGTGCAGCAGTAATCCTAATTTTCGTTGATCCACCAGCCTGTTCGGATCGGCGATCAATCTGAAGAGATCTGAAAAAAGTATGCGAATTAAATATGTATTTTTCATTATATTCTCATGCCTGATAATTCACACAATTTAGATAGGATTTCAATTATTAATAAACTGATACGAGAAAATGTAACAACGCCGACAAAATTGTCCGTTTGGGAAGATTACTCTTTTTTTAAATTACTTACATCTATACTTTTCTTCGAGATGACCTTTGCAGAGTAGTACCAGGCCAACCTTGAAGGACAAGACGCGAATTTGTCCCGTTCGTTGACTGGAATGTAGAGAAATTGAAATGCGATTAGAATAAAAGATAAAAAAACTGTCATTATGATAATGGCGATTTACATTAGCACATCGTCAGCCAATAACTAAAGCTATAACAGCAGGCATGCTTGCGTACGTTGATGCGATAAACGATTAAAAATACATAATCACTGTGAAAAAGGCGTTGAGTACGTCAAGCACACCGACATAAGAATATCGGAAAATATATTCACCTAGCGTACCTATCATATACATTAAGTAGCCAGTTGATAGCTAGATCTATGCACAGCGGCACGGACACCTGTGTCGGATTGTCGGCTGCTATTACTTCGTAAAGGGAGGTAAGTACCGTCACCATATCGGGTATATCGATGAGTTTGTCGTTCTGGGCTCTGAGACCGTGGGAATCAAACTGCTCCAGTGCAGAAGACAAGCTTAGAAGATCCACTGTTTGATAACAAAAGTTCATTTACTAATCACTCGTCGAATATAGTGACAGTGACAAGCAATAACCGAATAAAAATGTATTCAAAATACATTGTAAATTGAATAAATGCCAACAATTCTCAACTAAGACCAACAATACTGTTTTAATAATTGATTCAGTTAATTTACTGCTTGTTACTCAATAAAAGTACAACAATCATACAATGTTGCACAATTACTTACAGTTATTCAGGCCGAAATGTATTTTGAATAAAATTTTATTCGAATATCGCACGTTTCTGTACAACGATAAATGAGTCATGAAGTTTAATGGGGAATAATTCTCGATACTTTACAGCATAATCGTTTCTGCACTGTGCGCAGTTTCATGGCCGTTCTGTAGGCTGAAAAACGGACTTCGTTGAGGTCAGCCAGCGAGGACATGAGGTCGATCATCGTCGGATGATCCCAATGCGTAGTTTCCAACTGATGACTGAAAATAAATAGAATAATAAAGATGAGCGATCGAGGATCGCTCGATTTAGGAGTTAATTAACGTTTGGCATTACTTGATGTAGTAAGGCACTTTGGCGGGTGTGAGTGCCCTCTCCCACGGTGGTTCGACGCTGCTTGCGAGAAAAGCTTGACTACCCGGAGTGCTGCCGTCCTTTCCGTATCCACTTAGGAGCTTGTAACGCTCGTCAACTGCCACTTGTAGTACCTTCCATCTGAAATAATCTCGCAAAATCATTAATGCATTCTCTTGTCCACCCGATGAAGTGCTGCCGTTATTTCCCGTTAATCGTACAACTCGACGGTACTCAAAATCGATTCGTTCGAACGAAATAATTTAATTACAAAAAAAAAAAAAAACGGAAATAAATTGTTTGATCTTGCAAAAGAAATCACAAAAATGTCTCACTTCCTTGGCTTTAAGTCATTCCATTTATCGACAATTCTCTTTATTTCGTTAATTTGACTATATTTGTAATAGGATTCTACTGCTGATAAATTTAAACGAGATTTATGGGACAAATATTTTCAAAATCAAATTTCAGGCAATTAAAAAAATGGTCGTTGCTCTGCTTTTGAACATGGATTATTTTTGTTAAATTTTGCAAATGTTGTGGAATGCATATGAAAAATAAAATTCGACAGGCCAACGAGACGAGTTAATAAACTGAATTGAAATGATTATAATTGGGGCCGTTAACACGAGAGAGTTGAATTGCCAATGAGTTTCAATCGGTTTCCTGGTAGATGTGGATCATCGTACCTCGTATTGAGATCCTCGAGCTTGGCAAGCAACGCGTGGGACACGATGACGCTACTGTTGGCGAACAGGCTCGCCTGGTCGTTCGCCTCCTCGATATTTCGCTGAATGGGTCCCAATCTGTCGCCGAACTTTTGCAACTGTTCCAGCATCTCGGTCGCTTCGGGCGCATCGTTCGGACTTTGCCAGCCGCTCTGAATGGCTTCGGCACCGGCCATTCGCGAAGACAAGTCCTCCAGTGCCTTTTGGAAGACGCACATTTTCTGTAACAATAGAAAATTGTCGAATTTAATTTGCGTTCTTGAAAAAAGTAACCAACAATATTCATCAACGACATAATAATTCGAATACAATTCCTAAGTCTTTATTTACATGAAACGGAGCAGAATTTTTTTAGAAGTTGGAAATCTGAAGTGAAATGTGATTTAAAAAACTTAACCCGAAATCCTTAAGGTGGAAAAATATTTAAGTGCAAAAACGAGGTTCGAGGAGAGTCTCGATCGAAAATATTAACAATTTGACTTGGAGGAATCGAATAAAAAAATACAGAGATCAGTTTTGCACTGCTAATCTAAAGCTCCTTCCAAGTTGCATTATTCTGACACAATGCCTATTTTAATACCTGGTAATACGACGATAAAATAGGCTATATAAAATGTCGACAGGAAAACGATTTCATCGTCGTAATATTAATACAATCTACGGTGGAATTAGAGATAAAAATCGTCTCGACAACATCTTATTCATTCGCCTCCATTTCCACTTATCAAGGACAACGTAATTTATTCCGTTATTTCATTGCCAAGTCCCACGCGAGTGTCTCCATATATGTGTACAAGGGTGTTATATACGCCCACGTAGGTGTGTAATTAATTTACAGGATATCCGTACTCTCAGCACCGATTTAAATGGCTTATATCGAGATCCGAGGTCCCGATCCCGGCCATCGACTTTAATCCGTACTTTTGCTTGTTTCAGCTCACAAGCATCGTGCAACTTTCGAACACGTGCAGACTTTGAAATTAAATCCCATTATATTCAAAATAAATTTATTTAATCACTTATTCTGTGCTTAATATTATAAATTTTTTAAAAATATTTTAGAATATTTTTGCAAAAAAAAAACAAAAAGCAAGTCTGGAAAAAAAATGTATAAATGGAATAATTCATTGATAAAAAATTGCCATTCAATTTATGAATAGACAATTTGTCAATTTATGTATTCAAAAAAAAAACTGTTTTTGAATAATTGCAGATTATTATTTGTACATTTATTATTAGTAAAAAATTTGGAAAAAATTTGTTAACCTCTAAGGAAATTAATTGATTGAAAAATGCAAATTTCGCAAAGCAAATTTCTTGAAATTGTAATCGACGAACGATTTACGTTGAGTGAACTGTCGTGTTTGGGGTTTTTTGGAGAATTACTGTCCGAAAGTGAGATTTTAAGCCTATTAGTGAATTAGGAATAAAGTGGCAAGATTAATTATTAAAGTTGGCGTAATGTACAACGCACGAGGTTTTTACTTGTGAGTCTGCAGCGTCTGCAACGTAATTTATAACGCGGCAGAGCGAGCAATTAAAGTTAACTCGGACTGGCCCCTTGGCACAACCACGAGAACTCTGGCGGGCACGCTCCTTCGTGGAATTTACTAACGATAAGTTAATTGTCTGGCGCCAACCGATACCGTCTTCTCTTTCCTCAGCTTCAGAGCGCTTCACTTCACGGTTGTCCATTTGGCAATTAGACGCGATTTCAACTTTCCAGCGTTGGTTTTCAAAACAACCGCAAGGAATTAATATAATCAATCGTTTGCAATTAAATTCTCTTCTGCTATCCCCCAAAACCATAATTACCCTCAAGTTTCAACTATAAAGCATTCTCTGTCAATTCGCCCAATTTTTTTCGACAATCCCTGATCTGTCCTTTTAATACAATAAATTCTATAATCTGAAAAAAAAAAAAAAAACATTCACTTTGATATAACAAATTGTGGGGTAGATCAAAGATGATCGAAGAAAGTAGTTGAAACAGAGTGAAAAATATTTGATTAAATTTATTAAATATTCTTATTGATTGAATTATTCGAAACAATCATGTAAATTAGTTTTGATAATATTGATATTTATATTTAATTGAATATTGGTGAAAAGTAATTATATATATTTTTAATTAATCATCTAATTCATCCAATTTTTTTTTTTTTTGGTAAATTAATTATGTAGCGATATTTGGTCGAAATTTATTTGCAATGACGGCTGATTAAATACCAGGACTTCATCCCCAAAGGACATCGTCCTCGAAGATCTGCCGCCTTGCCGCTCGACTCGCCTGGAGTAACGAAAGGGAAAGGTGCAGGGAATGAGGGACCGAGCGATCCACCAAAGAATTTCGGGCTTCGCCATGCACGCAGCCGACTAAAAATAGCCCGCTTCTGTCCGTCTGCGCTCGTGGATAGGACGTGTCCGGTATAATGTTCCGCCTGCGCTTCTCTCAATATCGGCTGACTATTCCACATCATATCAATAGTCACTCCAGTATTTTCTGTTTTTTTTTTCTACTACTTTTTTTTTATCTGACGTATCATTTACAAAAAAGTATAAAACGTATACAACCGACGATTTTTTTTTATTACGTCGGACATAAATGTAAAATTGCCAGTGTTCAAATTTATTTTCACTCATAACTTTATTCACATGCCAATGTTAATAAAAAAATTGCAATGAAACAAAAAATTTGCATATTATGGCAGTGAGTTGAATTCGTGTGTAATAAATGGTTTCGCCATTTTTTCGGTGAGTCAATTTATTAATTTCACTTTTATTTCTTCACTCAGAGTTTTCTACATTTTCGTAAAATTATGTTTCACTGAAAAGGCATTTTTTTCAGGAATGTAGAAATTAAATTCGAGTGATTGTCAATAATAATTCGACACTGAATTAAGGAGATATAAATATCCTTCTCTCGGATTCTCAAAAGTACATTAAAGACGCAACATTAAACAAGTAACATTTTATCATATCCTCGTGAAACGGGAAAGGGGGGAAAAAGATGAATGAGCTAAATAATGAAGGACACGGAGAGAGGTAAAAGAAGAGAGACGAGCAAAGGCGTCGGTAAATGTTTCTACGATGTCTCATTTATATTTCATACTTCGTACTGTGTATGTGTATGTAAAAAATGCCGCGGCGAGAACGGAGCGAAACGAACAAAGAGATAGTCGAGAAGAAGCGACGGGTTGAAAGGACTGGGCGGCAATATTATGGCGCCTCGCGAAAACGTTTTTGGCAAAATGCCACGCGCATCTATTATAAGTCTGGGTTCGTAACCCCTAAGTACCCTAGACCTTAACCTTACGGGCTTCTGGACGGTGCGTTGGCCGACTGCAGACGAGCCAGTTTCCGGACCTCTTTTTTTCGTTTCCTCGTCTATTTTACGCTCCGAATAAATAATTAGCAAAGCGATCATAAAAAAATGTATGTACATTGAGAAATAACAAAAGTTACCACGAAATCCGATGAATAAATTCTAACTACCTTAACCCAGTCTTCGTAATCTATAATTTCCTTAAAAATACAATTTTTTGCATGCTTCGAATTCTTGAAACTAATTTTCACACCCTGAAGACCTTTCTATTGGCTTATTCAAGAATTGCTAATTTTTGACTTTCTGGCTTATCTTTTTGAATTCCTGTCGCCATTTTTTCATCGTGTTATTTCGACACGAGGAGTTGTAAATTGATAGGGATTGATTTTGCACTGACGAGGAGAATATATAAGCGAGAAATTTCGTGGAATTGAAAATATTTTTAGGAAATTTGATTTCCCATGAAAGAAAGTTTTCTCCATGGGAGAAAAAAAAATGGTAACGGTACTTGCACAGAGTGAACAAGGCATGATGGAATGGTAATCCGACTACATAATTCTAGTCGAGGTTTGAATTACATTCAAGTGGAAAGTCTGAAACTCGTAAGAGAAATGCGGAATAAAACTCGATGACGCAGACGAGAAAAGCGCAAATTCGTTTCGCATGGCTGGGAATTGATCGGAAAGCGAGTTGGTTCTCGATGTAAAGCGCAAGAGCGTGCTTTTATTGTCGATGGGCGGATTCGAATATAAAGCACAGAGTGCAAAGCTGAGAAAGGATTCGCTATGATACTATAGTTTCGCGTGAAAGATGTGGGCTCCTTCGATAATGCCGTATATATACATATATATGATATATAGTACGAAGATGTTTTCGTTCACCTTTAGGCGGCAGATTCTCTTTGATCGATTCAATCTCAAAATACTCGCCAGGAAAGCTTTCTGTAAATTTCATATTCTTCGTTCTATTTTTTTTGTTTTTTTTTTTTTTTTTCATTTGCTCTTATATATTAAAAATTCAAAAATGTTTAATCACCTAGAATGATTTGAAAATGATTTAAGTCATCGATATGAAATCAAACATTTTATCTCGCCATTTGTTAATGGGTAAATAATCAGAATATTGATAATTTCTTCAATAGAATAATGGATATTAATCGCGTCTGTTTATTTTCAGTATATTTAGACATTGTTAATTTTTTTTTAATAACCCTAATATCAAGAGCTCGTCTCGTTCGTGTTTTAATAAATAAATAAAGGAATAGTATATTGTGCAACTCGTGCGGCAAGTTGTCGATTGACCACGAAAGCGAAGTTGAGCGCACGAGCGAAGCGAGTGCGCTCATTCGCTCGAGGGGGCAATCGACAACGCCGCACGAGTTGCACATACTATTTTTTATTACGAATGTGGAAAATTTCCCGAAAATTGGGGTCCAGGGGCAAAGCCCCGGTGGGGTTCAGGGGCGTGGCCCCGGTGGGGGGTTGGGGGGGCGAAGCCCCCCCAGACCAAAAATAAAATTTGAAAATTTAAAAAGATTTATTAATTAAGATTTATAAATTAAGGTTAAGATACAACTTCTTTAGCTTTTTCCAGTATTTCAGGTGGTGTGCATTCGCCGTCAGAGCTTTCATCAGTTTCCGGTATCACTTCAGACTCCAAATTCATTTCAAAACTTTTTAAATGTTCAATGTCGATATATTTTTAAATGGTTTTATAAACTAAACTCTGTCACATTAACCTTAATTCACTTTTAATATTTCGATTGTTTTTTTTTTATTTTAATTTCAGCACCGTTATTATTTTGTTTAATTTCATTTCAAACGGTTTCTCTCAATATGCGTGCGCCAACAATAATTTCAGTGCGACAAGTAAACTTGTCGCACCCAAATAACCGTTTGGTCAATAAAATAACTAAACTGTAATTAAAAAATGGTCAAATAGCCACTTTTCAACCGTAACAGCATACGTAAAGATACCACTTCTCCCGCATGAGTAATAAAAAGTATCTGTCCAGTGTCAGGAATTAGTAATTGAGAGCTCCCTAATTATCCCAAATCCCTGTGGAAGCCCTTCGAGATCCTCCAGCTCGTCATTATTCACGGTTCCCCAGGGGTCAATGGTAAGTGGGTACCTTTCACTCTCGTCCGTCGTCCCTTGCCATTTTATGCGGGTAAACTAATCTATGAGGTTTTCCCGGTTGCTGCTTCTCGGGTAACCACGTCGCGAGAAGTAACCACCGATATGGAAGTCTGGGTGCTTCGGGGTCAGTGACCTTTCGTTGGTTTCCAAAACGGCGGATAAAACCAGCGACGAAATGGAAAAATCTCTCCGAATTCCGGACAGAATGCATTTGTCAGATACAGTGACGATTTTCCGACAGTCGTTACTCTCGGGGAAACCAGTTTGATGGATTTATTTGAATCGAATGCAGGATCAATTTTGAGGTAAATAAAATTTTATCGCGTTTGAATAAATTTTCTGAAAAATCAATACGATTTACATAAATGAAATAAATTTCATTTGGTCGTAATAAATCCTACAATGATAGCATTTGAGGAAAACACTAATTTAATTCCACTCTGATAGGATTTAATTTTAAGCCAATAAAATTAATTTTATATGAATAATTAGTATTAATCATAATAAAAATTTTAATTATTTGAAATGAATCTTATATTTGGTACGAATTAATCTATCCGACCTACTTCTTCAGGTGTGGCATCTCAAAGATAGTGATTTCTTTGCGACTATCGTCACTCTTCGTCATCTCGTCCAGGATGACGTTTTGCTATAAAAAAAGCGGGTTTTTCGTGGGTATCTGTTTTGTTTAAGCGAACAAAGAGTTCATACTCTGCATCGTTTCCGCAACACGTGAACCTTCGACACGTTCTGGTTGGTCCGAAGTGCGCTCGTGACGCACGAGCGGAAAACGTCGAGCTGCGAATGATTTTTCATTGTACGAATGGAAGTGTGGGTATGGAAGGTATCGCGAGATTCAGTGTACACGTTCACTCGCTGGTGAACCAGAATAATACGCGCAGGTGCGGGATCGTTAAATTTTCGTAAAACCATCAGGATGTAACCGGGAACAGGAATAAGCAACAAAAAAAAAATTACATTTCCCTGGGGCTTTTACAGTTGTAAATTGCTATTGAAATGAATCAAGGGAAATACAATTTGATATGGACTGAATGCATTTTGTATTATTACATGAAAATGAAAAGCTCTGCCTTCGTGTGACAACATTAAAATATTAAACATCCTTGAGAAAATTGAGAAAAATTATCAAAATGTAACGTGGTAAGCGAAAAAAAAAATTTGCGTGTCCCAAAGCCAACTTCACAGCAGTTGGCAACAAGTTTGCGTGCTGTTTTGGCGTTCAGCCTAAAACCATTAAAGTGATATGATGCAGGGGAGTTGGATAGATATAATTTTCGACTGCATTAACCCAAACAACCTGAAGAACGTTAAGATAACAAATTCAACGATATGAATAAATGTTGCTACATTGTTAATCGGAAAATGTTTCTCGACGATATGCACGGAAAACAACGCTTTTTATTTCATTTTTATTCACATTTTAATCACTGTCAGAAAATCCCAAAAGTTTTTATGTATAAACTCGTTAACCAGAAGCAGAATCAGAATCAGTATCAGAATCGGAACGAGAATCAGAATGAGAATCAAAATGAGAATCAGAATGAGAATCAAAATGAGAATCAGTTTCAGAATCAAAATCAGAATCAGTTTCAGAATCAAAATCAGAATCAGTTTCAGAATTAAAATCAGAATCAGTTTCAGAATCAAAATCAGAATCAGTTTCAGAATCAAAATCAAAATCAGTTTCAGAATCAAAATCAGAATCAGTTTCAGGGGGATTATGATCAGAAACCAGAAAAATCACTAGATCGTGCGGTACCTAAAGAACCTGAAGAAACTAAAGATAATAAATTCAACGATATGAATAAATGTTGCTACATTGTCAATTGTAAAATATTTCTCGACGATACGCACGGAAAATAACGACTCGATTTTGTAACTGGAAAATTGGTCCAAGAGTGATTCTTATTTTAAAGGAGCGATAATATAGGACGTTCGGCGGACGATATTTCGACTCTTATCAAACTTGACCTTACAATAATCCAGGTTATTTCTAGCGCTGCATAACAAAAATTCATTGTATGCAGCAAATTTATAACGTCCGCTCCGCAGCTCAATAATATTTTCATGACTCCGATAGTCATTAACTGTTTCAGCAGTAAATTATAAGCTCAGTGGACACAAAAATAGTTGTAACTGTTACGGGAACCGGTTGAGTATCGAATGCATTATCGGTTGATGCTTTTTTATGCACCGTGTATGCAGATCAACGAAAGAGACCGTTCTGTATGCACTAAGAGACGTGATGTCGATGCACAGTCATACATATCGCTAAGTATAGTTCTTATACAGCACATGTGATGCAGTTTACATCGTTATACACATGAGACATTCTGGTCCAAATCATTCGTGTCAAAATCCTCATATTTATCTACAATTTTTTTCAACCAGTTGCAGAACGAAACAAAAAATAAATTATAAAAAACTGCATATACCAAGATTTACATTTTCATTTCAAAATTATTTGAACGGCAATAATCATTGACGAGCAATTAACTACATTATCGATTTTTATAGAGCTTTTGCAATAAATTCATTATGAAATAATTTATTTTTAGGCAATTTCGAAAATTTTCGTGGGATTAAATTAGCAGCGAGAAATAAAAATGAGTATTGAGAATATTGTCTTTACTCAATATTTAAGTACAGAAATTAATGAATTTAATGAAGATTTCAGCGATTACTGTCAGAAATAATTGAAAAAAAAAAAAAAAAAAAAAATCAAATGAAATCTTGTGTGGAGGAAAGATGAAATAAAAAGTGAAGGGGCCGAGCGTGGAATTGCCTGTATGGTACAGTTTGTACCCTTGTGTATATACCGAACGTCGTCGTATGTCGCCTATCTGAGTAGGCATCTTGTTTCAACGGTGGTTGCAAGGCAGTGGAACTAGTGGAAGCGACATACGTTGCAGCTACTGGTGGTAGGTACTTGTGTACGTACTACGGTACAAGCAGCACTAGCCCGCTCCGTCTGAGGATCGGAGGCGGTGGTGGTAGTGCTGGTGCAGCAGAGGCTACCTATCACACGTCGCGGCTCGTTGGAAATTAGATTAGGAGACGCAGAAACGGCGAGGCCAATTTCCGCGATAGTATCGGGCGAGACGAGCGAGGCTGTAAGGCCGAGGCTCGAGGGTTCGAGACGAGAGAAGACCGATACGTGGTACCGCCCGCGCCTTACACCCAACCACCATAAAGCAACTCAACAATTTCAATATCTTACAATATTACCAACTTCCAACGAGTTTCAATTCAATTTTACCCGTAGATTAATAATTTCGTAAAGGCACAATTACTAAAAAAAAAATTATGCAAAATCTATGAAGTCGAAAAAAAATTAATATATCGTTGCGAAAATATATGAAAAACACAAGACTCCTTAAAAGGTTTGTAAAATGTGAAAGAAGGGATATTCGGGAAAAAGGTGAATTGATGAAATTTATTTTGTGGACTGTCGTTTCAACGTTGGGTATATTTGAGAAATGTGTTATTTTGGGGTGGATTATTTTAGAATGGTATTGCGCGGAGTGAATGGGGTGAAAAACACCGTGCAACTTCGAACGAGTTTTCTCGTGGTAATCACGCTTAATTTTCCTCGGAGATTATTGTCAGGCTCTGGCTTATGGGTCCGACGATCGGTACACCGAGCAATGGCGAAAGGGGACAGAACCGGTGGTTACGACAATTATCACACGAGCGTTAATCCACCGTCGCTATTGCAGCGGGTACATTGCACTATATGGCGAATGGTAACGGCCCCAACTGCATAATACTGTTGAGTACTGCCGAGTTATTGCTCGGGTGTTCAGTGCACTCATCATGAGAGGAGCCCCATACAAATAACAAAGAGCATGGTATGGAAGAAAAGAAATTTCACTCACAAATAACCACTTAAAAAAAGGGGCTCTTTAAACGTACGTTAAATTTGAGCAACCAAGAAAGAAAAAATAAAAAATACTTGACAAACAGAGAAATGAAATATTAATATTGAAACTAAAAATATGATTTGTCAAATAAATGTGTATTTAATAATAAGACATGTAAAAAATTGACAAATTGGGTTTTAATTATTTGAGGATTTATGGGTGTACGACTGTCCAATGGATTTTCATGGATTCGTACTTAATTATTATG
Source organism: Clistopyga incitator (assembly GCA_947507545.1). Lineage (NCBI taxonomy): Eukaryota > Metazoa > Arthropoda > Insecta > Hymenoptera > Ichneumonidae > Clistopyga > Clistopyga incitator. The sequence goes on along the minus strand of OX382174.1, from coordinate 3,212,943 downwards.
CAAATTGTTGACCGTGAGGGCGAACAATGCAGCGATTAAAGCGGTGGACATGGACGATGATGGGCCAAATTTAAGCCAATTTGGGCGAGTATTTATGGTGTCAGGGTATTTCAGACGGTGAACTTGACAGATTTGCTGGGTTGGCTTGTTTATGGGGGTTCTTTGGCAGAAATTATCGTGGGCCAGTCTGGTTGATGATGGGCGATCAATACGGCGAAATGATCCTGGTTGAGGTATTTTGTTGGCTTGTGTGAACGAGATTGAGGCTCGCCCGTGTAACCCTCGAATCTCTCGTAGTTGATACACATATAAACGTTAAACCGAAATACCCCTGGCAAATAGGAATTGACTACGGATCTTGGCAATCCACTATAAACTTGGCAAATTATGTATACCGTGGATGGGCAATCGTGTAGCTTGGATTTGCTACAGCCCGCGACTTATCTTGGTTTATGTAGTGGATCCGGTTATATGCACAAAGTTGTGACTGATATTTTTTCTCGAGTAAACGGTTATGACTATTGGATTCGATGATTGATGGCCCATGAAACGTAATGAATAGAAAGAAGCCCTGCATCCAGTTTATGCTCGTCGTTTAACGAGAAAATCGATCGAAACTTTTCATAGTTGTGTAGACACAATTGTGTTTTATTTGATCGAAGCGATAAAGAAACCTCAACACACGCTTTACGTCCATAAAATACATATTTTTATACCTTGGGAAGTAAAATGTTATACAATATTCATTAGAAAACTATTCTCTCTACTGATTGCAACACTCGTTGGACAAAGTTTTACCGCACAAGTGCGGTAATACACTATTACTTCATTGGGTGTGATAATATACGTATTTCGAAGTTTATGCTCGTCGTTTAACGAGAAAATCGATCGAAACTTTTCATAGTTGTGTAGACACAATTGTGTTTTATTTAATCGAAGCGATAAAGAAACCTCAACACACGCTTTACCTCCATAAAATACATATTTTTATACCTTGGGAAGTAAAACGTTATACAATATTCATTAGAAAACTATTCTCTCTACTGATTGCAACACTCGTTGGACAAAGTTTTACCGCACAAGTGCGGTAATACACTATTACTTCATTGGGTGTGATAATATACGTATTTCGAAGTTTATGCTCGTCGTTTAACGAGAAAATCGATCGAAACTTTTCATAGTTGTGTAGACACAATTGTGTTTTATTTAATCGAAGCGATAAAGAAACCTCAACACACGCTTTACGTCCATAAAATACATATTTTTATGCTTTGGGAAGTAAAATGTTATACAATATTCATTAGAAAACTATTCTCTCTACCGATTGCAACACTCGTTGGACAAAATTTTACCGCACGAGTGCGGTAATACACTATTACTTCATTGGGTGTGATAATAGACGTATTTCGAACGTCCCGCGTGCATAAAACCTTTATTTCCCACCTGATGCGGTGAAATTTAGTGCAATACTCGACGAAAAATCTTTTTCTGCGTCTCGAGTGATTCCAACGCTCGTGAGAAGTTTTATCGCACTAGTGTCCTAATAACATGACAGAAAGGTACAAAATATTGTCAGCATCCAGATAGTAACCCAATGCACAGATATATACAGTAATTTTTTTTTCCTGTCCACACACTCTCGTGTTACTTGGTACTTTAAGGTACTTATGAAGCGTATTATCTGCCTCCCTGAGTGTCCCATCCTCGCTCGTTCTATAATTCGCTACGAATGGACCTCTCGACTGAATAAAGTATAGGGCTGCACGTTCGCCTCACGCTTGTGTGCATTATATTCACGTACACGTGCAGCCGCCATCCCCGGTTTCGTCTGAACGAGCACTGCAGTTTGTAATGAGTCGGGCGCGTGTGCATGTGCATGTGCATGCGGGCGGGAGCTGCATTTATCAGAGAGGACTGTCTCACAGCTCACTCGGACTCAGCTCGACACTCGGGCGTGCAGCCTGCGCGGCGACGTACACACGAGAGCACGCAAACTGCACGACGCCCGAGCTGAGATTGCTCCGACTCTTAATGGGCCTTTAACCCCCGTTGCGTGAGGGCCGAGCATGTCCTCGGCTTTTTCTAAGACTTCCGCTTCAATTTTCCCACTGGCGAACCCTTCTTACTCCCGATATCGAGATGCTTTTTCATCTCCATACGCCGCTTCGGCCTCTCACATCTTATGGGATTTAAAGCCCGTCGCACGCATCAATATTATGGCATCGTCTGATGCGACCTAAAATAAAATTGATTTAAAAAAAATATTATGGCTTACAAACCTGCAAAAACGTCGTACTCATTTTCAAAAACAAGGGAAAAAAATGGGCCAAGAATAAATTGATTTTGCAATTGTGGAAATATTCCATCAGGCATTTTATTAGCTTTTTAAATTTTAAGGTGCATTTAGCAATTAGATTTTTATCCTTGTCTTAAGGATACTTGTGAAGAAGTTTTAAAGATTCTTTTCCGAATTGGTAAATGAAGGAATTCTTTTGAAAGTATTTTATTGAGGGCTTTATGAGGTTTTCGATTTTTCGTTTATCTTCGATTCTCATTTTTCCAGTTATCTGAAGCATAAAAAATGTATTCACGCATGGGAAATCTTTAGGACTGCTGATTTTGCGTTCCCCGCATGATTCCTCTTAAAAATTGCAATCACGCCTCGGCCGTTCTCTCGGAAATAGTTGTAAGTGAATGGATCGAATGCGATTTCGAATGATGGTCAATAAAGTTGTGATAAACGATTCGGATATGGGTTGTAACGACTAAAAGATGAGCGGGCACGTATAAAGCTTCCATTATAGAGCTTTTATGGATTATTAAGTACGAACGGTATTAACTTGGGCAGAGATCTGGTTAGCAAGCGCGTTTTAAGTTTTAATGGCCTCTCGTTACAATTTGTAACGTTCGCGCATTACGAGATGTAATGAATGCTACTTAAATTGTATTATCTTTGCATTATACGCTAAGTTGAGAACGTGGTCCGATAGAGCGACTGGCATATTTACATATCCGCCAAACACAAGTCCCTGTAAGACTCAACCGGATGACAAACCCCTTTAACAACATTGCGCACTATCCTGTAACTCTACCTCATTGCCAATCTCCCTTGAATGCTAAATCTCGTCTATAATACAATTCTGCCGGATGACAACTCTATTCTCCTAACCATCAGCACTTTAGAACTCTGCCAGGCAATAATTAACTCATCCACAAGTTTCAGACTCTGCCAAATCACATTTTATCAGCGTACGAATCGCTACTCAAATTCTATATCCTCTATTTCTCCACTGACATTTATTTATCAAATATTTCAAGAAATTTATAGGCTACGAATTCGACGCTGAGTGAATAAAATTTTCAATCAGGAATTGCAATAATAATTGAATAATAAATAGGTACACGAGTAAATGAAGAAAACTCGTTCTTCGTCATATTTCATTCCAATTTTCAATGATGAATTAAAACAAGATCTGAATGATAAATAAGTACACGAATAAATGGAGAAAATTTGTTTCTTGTCTTTTGTGATGGTTTCGTTGGTTATTTTGCCTCAATTAGCAATACCAGAACAGCTAAGCCGGTTGGAAAGTGGGTGTAGTGCAGTGCGTTCACGAGCGCATTTGCTTTGTCGCTGAACGGCATGAAAGGATGATGAAAGGATGCACCAGGGCATTTCCAGTTCTTCCATAAACGTCTGATGTCTCGGTAATACCAGTTTCGAGATCTCTCGAGAAGTGCAAGTCGAGCAAAGGTGTGAGCACGCGAGCGTTCTAATATCAGCACTGGGGACATACACCGAGACGCGTTTAGAGGCCGCACGTGAAATCCGAGATACTCGGCACAGCTGTCACCTCTCCTCATATTTAGCGGGTGGCACTAGCAGTGGCGTCGACATCGTTGTGCTTGTATCGACCAGGAGATTATTACATTGAACAGAGAGTGAAATACCCGAAGCTGCACCGGCAGCTTCAATAAAACGAATCCACAGTGTATTTGGAAATTTCGTAGCTGATTTAAAAAACGACGTATAAAAAACAAAATTCAAAACATTGGAGATACGATTAATATTTAAGTGGTTCAATTAATAACGATTATTGCATTGTGTAGCTGTGTAAAATGTTTACTTTGACATTAGGTAAATATTAAAGTTATTGTGACGATGAAAATGAGGAATGCATACAAATTTTGGCTGCATAATTTTACAGGGATAAACAAATACAATTTCATCTATAATTGAAAGAATTTATTTTCTTAGCTGTTTATCAGCTTACAATTAATTTATCGAAGGAAAATTAATAACGCGAAAAAAGGCGGAAATTTTTGTTAATCGGTACAGGTAACGATATTTATTCACTCGGCAGCTCTAATTGGAGGCTGATTAATGAATTAATATTGATTTTAAGAGAGGAATTATTTGGCAATGCGATAATATCGTAGATTCGCGCTTGCGCTCTGCGTTCGTCATAATGACCGCGCGGAATATTCGCCGAAATTCTTCGAGAAGTTGCCGACGTCGGAGCGACGGTCCGCGCGCCGTGATTTATCATCGTCAACGAATTTCTGGGGAGCGGACGTGCGGGTAAATGTACTCGCCACGAATAAGACGAATCGCGTAACGCCGTTGGATTTGCATCGAGATATTCCGTGGCTTTTCTGCCTCGAGCGTTTGCTTCTCTATTTTTCTCCTCGCGAGACCGCGCAACTCGATTCGTCTCTCGTCCGCACTATGACTGCAAACATCTATGACGAATCGCAAGACTCTTTGTCGGGACTGCATACGCTTGAGCCACAATAATAGATATCCATATGTTCACGGTCCATACCCCATAATAATATTCCTGTGTGTCTAATTTCAATAACCCATTCGGCGGGGCAGCTACAAAATTAATTACCGTGACCCAATTGCTCTCTAAATTATTCCTAACAAACGGGATAATTAGTCTGCCGGAAGTGAAGCCCTTTGTAAAAGCTGCGCCCAAATTTCGATATCACACTATTTCGTGTTTTTCGAAATCAATTACATTTTTTCAAATAATCCCAGCTCAATAATATTCAATAAACAATAATTTCTGTCGAATTATTTTATTGAATACGCTAAACGATATTTACATTGATGTTTTAAATAGAAATTAAATCAATTGAATTAGATTTTTATTTATTTTTTTCAGTGTGTTATTAATAAAAATTGATTGGCATGTAAGAAAAATAATCAAATAAATAAATAAATAAAGCGACTGGTGAGTAAGCAAGGGAGAGTTGCAATATTATGTATTTTGTGTAAAGTAGCACGTCCGACGTGAGTAGTGCGAAAAGCTCGTGCCCTTCGTGACGCACCCTAATTATAACAATTATCCGGAGGGACAATTGTGACGGTAAATTACATTCCGAAGCGCGAAAGGGGCCCGTGGGGAATGCTGTATGGGGAATGTGTTGTCTGGCGCCGAGGCACATACTACATAGAGCCCCCCCTCATCCTCCCACCTCTCATGCACACAGAGCGACGTACCAATTCTACCTCGGGCAGCATCTCTTGTTAGGTCTCTAACGTAGTCGTCTGTGGTCGACGATATGTCAGGCGATGAATATAAAACATTGTTAGAGCTCTATCACCATTACCACCATTGAAACGAATGTATATATCAAATATTAAAAGCATTTAACTTTTTCTTTTTTTTAAATGACAATTAAAATCATTTTTCTTAGATTTTTCTGACAAATATTTTCCCTGAGCTGACCAATTTTTTCAAAAATTGTTTTTTTTTTTATCACTAAAATCTTATGGGATTTTACACAGGATTGATAATAAATTCACATATGTTATATATAAATTTGATGCGTTATTATTAATTTTCGTGACATCTCGAAGCGAATTATAGAAGAGAAATGATTTTCGAATTAATCATGCAACGGTTGATTATTAATGTGACGTGATATACTAAAGTTGCTATTAATATGAAATTAATGGTGCAGTGCAAACTCGCCTATATTTACAGAGAGGAATATCGAACGACGTACGCAGATCTCAACGGGATATTTATTGCCTACTCGACATCTCGGATTCCACTTGACCGTCATTATCGCCTCCGATAAGAAATAATGACCACCCGCTCGGAGTATCTTCATCCCCGTTCGAATCGCATTGCCGGCCGTCGTATCGTCGACTTTCACGCTCGTCCAAATAAAACGAGAGAATATCTCCAAGTGATAAGAACTGCATAGCGATTTTAATATGCACCGTGTACAAACTAACCGAGTTCTTAAATCATTGATATCATAAATTAAGAGAATAAGCAACGGCTAACTCATTCCTTCCACTTATCTAACACCGGATATATTTAATCATGCGATAATGAATTAACATTATCATTAATAACTCAATTAATACACCCTAATCAATTTATTTCCTCACTTCCCTACATTATTTACCTATATACATTTTTTTTAAATAATGCAAATCTAAATTTCATTTAATCCAAATAAACCTAACCGGATAATAAGAAAATGCAATTGGATATTATTCTGGGTATTCAAATTTTATTTCTAATGACAAAATATTATTTTTATCGGTATCAATGCAATTTCACTTGCATTTACGTTCGCAATGACATTGCTATGATTATTGGTACTCAAAATACTGCTATTGGATTATGTAGGTACTTCAGTCCTACACAAAGGCATCGAGACAATCATCGATTACCATTGCATTTACCATTCAAATATAAAAGTGATTATTCGCAAGATATATGTATATATATATAATGTACGATGCGTCATCAACTTCCATGCCAAGATTTATACTCGTCTATTACTTTATTCCTTTCTCTCTGCTGGGCGTGAGGGACGAGGTTGGGGAACAGGCTTTTCTTGCGGTTTGGTGCGCGCCACCACACCATGACACTCATTGTCCCGTTGGCCAGACTATGTTCTTTATTTCGTCGTACTTCTCACGGTTTACTACCACCACTACACACTGCTTTACAATACTAACCCGCGAACGCCTCTTAGACTCAATATACAAGCACACTGTATATGCGCATGTGAATATGGAGCATTCCAGTTCGAGTCGACGGTGTCACGACCCTCCGATTCATTTACCCTTTTAGTATTTTTATGGCGGGCGTTAAAAAAAATTCCTTCATTTTTATTCCGTAATTAATTATAAACGATTATTGAAAGTGTCGATTGCTGAGGAGATACAAAAGCGCTGCAACCGAATTTTTTGTTTATAATTACTAATCGAAAATTAAGCCAGTTCAATAAAATGTTCTTGAAAAAAAAAAAAATTGATTCTTGATTATTTTGCCAAATCTATTGGTAAACCAAGACGAGAAACTTTCGAAAATCAATGTACGAAGCCCTCTTTTTGTATTTCGTAATATTCAGACTAAAGAGGAAGGATAATAAAGCTGCTTGGCAAAGAGTGCCCTTTGTGTACCTGTAATGAAGTCTGCATATTTCTGTACCTAGAGTATATATATAATACGGTACATGCCGTACTCTCGACGCACTTATATGTTGTGTGTAGTTGGCTTTAGCACGCGTCGGCAAAACGTGGCTTTCATATACTCGGTATTATTATAAACGAATGCTCGTACGGGTGAACCGCGTGCGAGAAGCGAACGGCGCGCTTGCGACGTCTGGTGCATTCCCGGCGTACCATCACGTCCCACTGCTGAATGCACACAACAGGATACGCAGGAGCACCGAGCGAGCGAAAAACGTCTATCTCACCGGTAGACCTTAAGCCCCTGGCTTCGGTGGACGATTGTAGCGATATCCGCCCTCTCCCTTTCAAAGATACAGCGAGCACTCTCCATTTTGACCTTAAAACTATGCTAACAAGAATAGAATTTCACACACACGTCAATTTTTCACACACACACAAACTTTAAACCCAGGTCATTGAATTTCTCAGAGATCAAGCGAAAAGACTGACTGGGAAATTCGATCTATTTATTTCTCATTTATTCCTCATTATTCCCGAATTCTTTTGTTACCTCTTGACAAGTTAAATTTTTATTTTCAACGTTCATTAAAGAATAAGAATACGCAGTTTTTTTACCTTTGTTAAATCTTAATGAGGAAGTGGATTTTTTTTCCTGAAAGGGAAAGCTTGCATCGTTGTTTTAAATCGATATGGAAAACTGAAGTTCAGCTAAATTTTAATCGTCAAGGAATATTTAAAAAATTCAGGTTACTGTGGAATCCTAATTTTTTGTTGATGTCGGGGAAATTTTGTGTTGCTTCTTTTACGCACAAACTCTGGATTTGCTGGTTGGAAGTTTGTCCCAATTAACCATCTTTCTCAGTCTGTTCAATTTTAAGCGTCCTGAAGAGGGTAAGTTGTTTTTTTTTGCTGCCCTTAGATAAATGATAAATGATAAAAAATGATTTATGGATCTAACGTAAATACCTCCTCCTTTTCGAAAGATGAGATGACCTCGTAGTAAAATTGTTCGGCAAACGACAAATCCACTTTGAGCGATGCCCGATCGCTGTCGTCGTCGTCTTCATTATCCTTATCCCGAGCGGTATAGTCCTTAATAGCTATACTCCGTCGGGAGAGCATTTCAATGGGAGCACTTTTCACCATCTCCATGTCGAGATCGGCTTCGCCACTGAGATTAAATCCTGGGTAACCACACGTACACACCCTTAACCGACCGCACACTTGATACTTGACAAGTGGACGCCCAGTAAGTCAACACTGCGCGTTATCAGGCTAATGCACGTATCGCATTACGAGTGCGATACTCACAAATACAGTTCACTCACTTGTTTTTTAAAAATTAATTAAAAAAAAATTTTTTAACGATAATAATACAGTAACTAGCAGATTTTTCGTTCTTAGGTATGTTCTTAGAGGTATTTTTTTCAGCATCTTCATCAACAATATCGCCCCAATAATTTATCTTTTTTTTATATCGTCTCTCTGTATATATTTTCGTGATATAAATATATTAGTTTATTCAATATATTATATTGAATATGTGATTTAGCTTATTCTATTAAGCATCTAACTTATCACAGCCAGTTTACTTTTGGTTGACTTTCACTCACTTGACCTCACGATTATATTATGCACGTGTGTTATACGGTATGTTTGTTCTAGTTTATTTTTCGCCCACTTCGTCATGTATATAGTGTGTTACACACGGACTTATAGCATATTATTACAGCCGCCTACGGTCACGCACTCCAGTTAACTGCACGTTAAACGCTCATGCCCGTTTGTCATAGCGAAACGGCGAGAGGATCCAGCAGAGATTCCAGAGGAAAGCATCCTCGCGTCTCGCTTCGAATGGCAACTTCGATATTTCACCTGCAAAACCGAGACGTTCATCGCTCTGATATCTTTCCTTCATAATTTTACCACGATTTCATTTTTTCCTTTTCTACCCTCTGCTTCGTCATCCCTTCATCCTCATAAACGCAACTTTCTCATCGTTCGCTTTACCACGGCGAAGCCGTTTCACCTCGCGTTCAACGTCGACTCGAAACGTCGTTGAACTTTCGAGGATTCTCCAGGCTCGGTGAGATTAAAAATAACTTTTATCCGCACAAGTGCTGACGCTTTTGCGCTTCGATGAAAAACTTGCTCCCTGAATTTCTCAGCTTACATTTTTCTCGTTTTCTTTGAAATCTCCCCGCAGTTTGATGTTTCGATCGTAAAACATTGAGGGTGCGCCGCAGGCGTTTACTACTCCGGTGCTTTTAACAATTCACCTGCGTACGTATATTATTAAGCGAGGATATTCAAGTCCAGTGCTTTTAACGATTCACCGGCGTACGTATATTATTAAGAGAGGATATTTAAGTCTACTCGAATAACAGTGGTATTGATTTTTCATTTATGTAGCAATGGGAAAATTTTATGTTAATTGGTGTCGCGTGATAGTTGATCGTGTTACAACAAATTTTCTGTAGATTTGTTTAAAAAAAAAAACAAAGTCAAAATTTTCTGTAATATTTTCGTTAGGACTGACAATAAAAATGCCCGTCGGTGTGATTAAATTGTGTATATTTTTTGTTGTAACTAGTATTTCACATCATTGAATAAAAAAAAGGTATCTCCAGCTTATAACATCATAGCTTTGAGCTGTTTGACAGTGGATTTAATTGATACATTCCTCTAAAAACGAGTGGCACTACAAAGAAAATTCTTTGTAACATTCTCGTGAGGAGTGGCATTTAAATTTTCCGTATACGTGGGTACGCTTTTTTTTATACAATTTGTTTATTAAATTTCTAGTTGAAATCTATAGCTTCGTAGCTTCGAGCATTTTCCAGTAGATTGAATTGATACATTCCATTGAAATCGAGTCTAATTGAATCGATAATTAATATTCTCGCCAAGAGTGACAATAAAAATTTCCCATCTGCTGATATGATGAAATCGCCTGTATTTTGAGTTGAAAATATTTCCCACACAATTTTCCATTGAATTAAACAAAAAAAAGGTAACTCTATTCCATTAAAAGCGAGTGACACTGCAAAGAAGATTATTTGTATGTTTTTTAAAATATAATTTCAAACATTACATTTCAAGTTCATGTCGTCGAGCATTTTTGCCAGTAGATTTAATTGATACATTCCATTGAGATCGAGTGGCATTAAATAAAAAATTAATATTCTCGCCAAGAGTGACAATAGAAATTTCCCATCTGCCGATATGATGAAATCGCCTGTATTTTGGTTTGGAAATATTTCCTCACGCTATTTTCCATTGAATTAAAAACACAAAGGTAACGCCATTCGATGAAAAGCGAGTGACACTGCAAAGAAAATTCCTTCTATGTTATTTTTAACACAATTTCGAAAATTATATTTCAAGTTCATGTCGTCGAGCATTTTTGCCAGTAAATTAAATTGATATATTCCAGTGAAAGCGAGTGAGACTGCATTGAAAACTCTTTCTTTTTTAATTCTTATGGGGAGGACAATTGAAATGGTGAGATTTGATACTTGTAGCACGATATCCGAGTGACTTTCCGCAAAGAAACAAAAGCGTGAAACGTGCACGAGTGAGGCACGCATCCCGACGACGTGGTGCACGCACGCTGGCAACCGGCGACGAACTGAACGTGTCCGAGGCGCTTTTCAGTTCACGCAACACTGCCACTGCATTGCACATACCTCGGTGCACTTTGTGTGTTGCCTTCTAGTCTGCGAACACGAGACACCGCCGCTCAGTGTGTCAAAAGCTCCTCGGTGTGCTCAGCTTTCACGTGTGCGTTAGATAAGCTGTTCAGCTTAACGACTTACACCAGCGACAACAAATTACATACATGTTTCTTTTCCAGCCACGGTGCGTGCGAGGCTCCGGCTGATAAAGACTAAAGCTCTCCTCGCGAAGGAGAGTGAAAAGAGAAGCGAAATCACGTACGAGGAAGCCTAACGTGAAGCCGGACGGGAAGCCAAAGATGAGCGGATTTTTCGAATTGTCTATTGCACTTTTTGGCGGGATATTCATTTTTTATAGCCGATTTTTTGGGTGCATTAAAGAGTTATTTACTAACCAATCCATTGAGCTTTTTGTAAAATAATCAAATACTTTAAATGGCAAAGGAAATATTGGTTCACATTTATAACTTTTAGCAAAGCGGTTTCGTCGTTTCTATATTAAACAGTCCAGCATCTCGTGGAATAAATTGTTATAACGGTGTTTGAATTATACTCTCTTCACCCACGTTCCACGAAAGTACAAAAAAAAAATGTGACATTTTCCCACGTTTATAAGAAGAAAAATGTCTTGACCACCCTTTTCCCCTCGGGTCTTTATTCACGCCGACGCTGAGTACAATATTCGACGGAAACAAATGTGGATTTGAATTTCAAAGTTGAACAATATCGTCGTGTTCAAAACTTTATTGCGTCCCTCGTGTTACAGTTATTTGGGTGAAATATTCACCGTATTTTTCATGGGATGTGCACACAGCGTGCAAAAAAGGGCCCGTGGGTTGAAAACATTCCCATTGGGTTTTTATAATTATTTGTAGTACGCGGAGCGAAGATTCGCTCGTGCGGAACAAACTACTAGAAGTTGCTGCTCGGTAAAAAGTCGATCTGTCGGTAAGAAGGGCTTTTAAATTTTCAGAATATCGCGTTGTGTCTATTTTGAGAATCGCCCGGCCTCGTGAGCCATAAATTAATCCTGAGTTTTTGTTGGTTTTAAGTGCAGCATCGAATGTTAAACCAACACGTGCCAGACGATGGGATATATAGTCCATTAGTTGGGCCGCACGCTGAGAGTCCGACGGATGCTGGGCGGAATATGGCGAGCGGAAGAAAATTTTTTGACCAAAGCCAAGTTAACGAGCCCGTTCACCAAGCCGATAAAAATAGCTCATACCGCGTGAATGATTGTCGGAGAGAAGCACTGTCACTCGGATTCTTCGCTATCTCCGGTGTGTATAAGCGCGATAGTGGAGGAATGTCGTAAAGATCCTGCTATCAAAGGGTGTCGGAGTAACAAAGTAAATATTGAAGGGATAAAAGCGGTATTGTGGTTACAGGATTGCGGTGCAAGCCTCGACTGCGTGTTGGGCGAATTTTTATCGTTCTCATATCGTGAAAAACAAAATTCACCCTGTACGCGTAGAGACGTTGTGATTTTTCGAGATGCAACGTTTTATCTTGCAATGCAACGGATGCGAGGACCCTTCCGTTTTATTGCGAAAATTGTGAAACCTTCGATCGCTTGTAATCATTCACTCGAGGTAGAATCTGCATTAGATGAAATATTTTCATTTAAAATTTATTGGGATTCAAAGACCGTGCTATATGCATTTTTTCGGTGAATGCACACGTGGGTAATAAAATGGTCTCTAGAATATATCCCATACGTAGAGAGAACTGTCAAAAATGATCACGAGTCCGGTGAGAGTTCTTGTGTCAGAAAAAAATTTAATTTCGTCCATGATATAGAAATCTGCATTTTCCGTCACGACCGGAAAAGTGCACTAAAGGAGTGCATTTTTTTTTTCACGAATTGAATAAATATAAAAAATGTATAAAAATTTGTTATTATATTTAAGAAAACACCAACGATGAATATCAGTCAATAATCGTTTTTATCAGATTCTTTAATCAGAATACGTACATGAGGTTAATCTAAAATGAGTTTTTACTCAGTTCTGATTTCCTACGTTTTTAAATTTACAATGACTTATGTCTAGCTCTACTATAGGTGAGCTAAAACTCGGAGACTGCAGCTGTTTCCGTATCTCATCGACTTTTGCCATCGGGAAAGGCGATCGACTTTTGTGAGACGGAATTCGACAATCGGAGCGACGAGCAAGGAGTCGCACACGCTCGGGCACCGCGTCTGCAGTTAGGGCTTCGTTTCTGCTCCAATACTGAGCCTGGTGCACGGAGCAATGGCAGACTGCACAGTAATAGACAGACCAGACTACAGAGAGCCCGCCGCGGCTGATGAGAAATCCTCCCGAGTCGAGAGAGGTCATATCATTCGATGCTTTACTTGCCAACTCTCACGATTCTCGTCCCTCTGCGATACACAAAAGCGCAAACTGCTAACTAATCTCGACACATCGTTTCAAAATCGAAATCGATCCCATTTCACTTCCACAAAAAAATTCCTGACCCTCACACTCTCCCATTTATCTTCAATCGAACATTGAACATTAAAATGCCTCATATTTATTTAAAGAGATTTCAATATACGATTTTTTAAAAGAAACATTTGAGATATTCTTTTTGAGAAATTGAATATTTTGATAAAACGTGGAAATATTTTATTGAATGAACTCGAAAAATTGCTATTCTTTAAAAACGCACAAAATTACATTATTTTTTTTCAATTTTATATTCTTTTGAGAGTTAATAAAGAACTTTTAACAAATTGGATTACAGTTTTTCTTTCAGCAAATTCGATTACGCGCTTTTAGTAAATAAAATTTATAGTGTTCGATGATATGCGCTTTGGATATACTTCTTTTTTCCTCTTTTTCTACTTTAAATCGTATCAGCGAATGATATATTTTATTGTGGCTTATTTTTGTTGTTCCATTTCTTCGATACTTATTGATTTTGACACAACCTGTACGTTATATACGGTTTGGTTATCGTGGGCGGAAGTGAGCGTAGTAAGGTTTGGGCAGAGGGACGAGGCAGATCGACTTTTCGGCCAACTACCACGAGATCCCCGACACAGGCCAGGTCGTTATCCCGGATTTGCTCGGATTTTGGGCACACCCGTTGCCGAAGCAGTGTGTGCTGCTGCTCTCGTCGACGAACTCGTTGTCGTCCTTTCGGAGGAACTTGATGATGTTCGAACCAACGTGCCAGCATATCACAAAAATATGTACACCTATATCAAAAAACGCAGTAGCGTCAAATACGAGATATTATGTATTATTAATAGTATTTAAAAAACATATATTTTCAACTTTGTGTCACTTGCACTTTCATTGATTGTAAAGCTGCATAATATATTTTTTTCTTCGTTAAATTCGCCTCTTTTATTACATTTAATTATAGCTTCAGTGAATATTTTTAAGAAATGTCATTCGATAAAATCCTTAATTTGGAATACATATGCAAAGCTTCTTTAAGAGAAATTAATCTGCATTTGTGGAAGACGTGATAACCGATGACTTAAGGATTTTTTAAAAATATTAAAAAAATTGTTATCATCGTTTGAATTCCTTTTTTTTAGGGTTGACAGATAAAGCTCCGTATTTCCGACGAACGTTGATCAGATATGACAACGCTGCCGGTGCATCGTTGTGCAGCAACACCAACGAGCTTTAATGTAATTAAGATTCCGGAGGATGGAGGCGCAGTGTGAACGAGTGTCGAGTGGGTGGTTGAATATTTCATCGTCTTTCTTCGTGCCTCGGTTGCTATTTGTCAATGTGTGGACGTGTGTGTACATCTTTCCCGCCCGGAACACGTCCCCACTTTCTCATTATTCTCGGCTTCCTGTGCTTTCTCCAGCTGGCTCCTGACGTATTATTCTCCACAGTTCTTCGTCTCCAAATCCTCCGTCACTTCTTCTTTTCGCCCTGCGGTTATATTCACATTGCAAATTATTTCGAAATGTGGACCAGCATTTTCTCACATGAAAATTGTTAAAACAACATTATTTCGTAACAAGACTTAAAAAACAGTCGTCTTGGAATTAAAATAATAATAATAAAAATTAGGTCATACTTTGAAAGAATTTTTTTTGACGTTGGCTCAACGTTTTTGTTGTTTTTCGTTTTTTTTTTATTTTTTAAGTTATTAAGTATCTCATCTGTTTTTTGTACGAAAAATTATGCTGGTTTGTTTTTTTTTTTTCATTTTGCTATTCAAGCAAAAATGTTGACTGACATCAAAGACGCTAATTACCACTGAGTAAAATTTTTCCACTCTGCATGCATCTTAATGCTTCTCCTTCAACGCCGGCTGCTGAAAGAAGCTAACTCGGGCTATACGTTAACGCGCAGACGAAAGAGGAAGAACTAGAGAAAGGTCTCGCCTTGTAAATATGAGCGATGCACGTGTGTGTGTGGATTTACACGTACTTGGAAGAGAAGGCGTGGGTGTCCCGACCGAAATAACTGGCGAGGATAAAAAAAAAAAACCTGCGGCTACTACGACAACTCCAAATTCCCTTTCACGCCCGCGACGAAGGATGGATCTTCCGAAGGTCTCAAGGGCTCTTTCTCTCCAATTTAATCATATGGTTTTTTTTTCGGGCTTCCTCGACCATTTCTCGTTCACCGCGTCAACATCCCACAGATCTATTACAAAATCGTCCAGTTTATTTCGAAAAATACCAGGGAAAAAAACAAAAATTATAACTCCAAAAATGAAAATTAATTTTGAAAATTCGACCTCTTTGGTCGAAAAATCAGTTTTCAATTTTTGCCACGTTCCTACAGCTCGAAATGTTAATGGAAAATTAAACTTAACATTTCGGACTATTTCAATTCAGTTTAAAACTTTTTTTTTTTTTTTTTTCAATGACAAAAAAAATGTTGAAAGTCGATCGATAAAAATGGTATTAAAATATGGGTATGCATTGAATGCAGTGAATGTCCACAGCCAAATGAGCGAAATTTCGATGGTACAACCCGGGCTCATAATTCTTGAAATTCCTTGAGAAGGGGATGAGGAGAAAAAAAATATTCACTGCATGAACAGGGTGGAAGAAAGAGCAGGAAATTTGAGCTCTTTTTGTACAAAGTTCCGGGGACTTTGAGCCTGTTCGTGAATTGCCGAAGAATACAGGGCATGTAGGTATATAGTATGACCGCTATGAAATAATAATCAGCCGAGAGGCGTCCCCGTGGGGATAGTGAGGACCAGACGACTGGCGTACGACTATTAAGTGTGCCGAAGCACACACACACACACACACCAGCAAAACTCTTGGTACTCTGTGTATTTTTATTTTTTTTCCACATTGCCTCGGCGCCGCGTGAAGCTTTTGCGTCTTCAGCATTTTCGTTTTGTACGGATTCCTCGTCGCGACTGCATTGAGCTGTACACAAATATGTGTGTGTGTGTGGGCGCACCAATAACGTATTTACGAAATCGATCCTCGCTACATGGCACAGAGTATGTGCACATTGAGTAATGAGAACGTGGTTCGATTGGAACTATGTGCTCACGAGATTGCAAAACTCCGAAACATTGATGTGACGATACTTTTGAAAAACGGGTCATCAGACGTAGACTCAAACGACTCATTCTTTCTCCCTCCCTCTCTGTCTCTCTCCCTTTTTACTCTTTGTACTTATACGCGCGATGAACCCCGAGAATTTGTCTGAATTCTGTAAACAAAATTAATATTTTATGGCCATATTGGTCACTTGTTGCAAATGTGAGCAAATTTTTATGAAGGGCTTTGCAAATTGTAATTTAATTTTTTTTTATTATAAGTTTGTTGGATCGTTTCATAGAAATTTTAATGGGGAGCAGATTTGTGCTCTGTGAAGCTATATAAATTTGTATATAGCATGTAAAATATATGTATATACATATATTTGTTTTTATTTTTGATGAAGTAAGTTTGAGAATGTTACTTTTAGTTCAGTCGATTTCGATGAGTTTAGAATTTCATCCACATACTCGAGAGTTGATTCGAGGAAAAAAGTAATTGTCCTACTTATGCCATGTCTACTTGTAGCGTACCATTTGTTTGGCAGGAATTGAGAGCACAGTAATAGACGTAAGACATATCACATTGTCCTATTATATTACAAGAGAAAAGTGCTTTGTCTGGTGCAGTATGTGAATCCTACGGTGTCTCCGAACACGTCCGATTCATTTCTACAGCCTCGCCGAAGCATTCCCTCCTTTTTAGTTCTTGACACAGATTTCATATTTTTTTTTTCTATTGCGCGAACGGATTGATGTACACGATTCTAGTACCTACACACATATCGAATCTAGCAAGATGAAATTAAGAAACTACACTGTTGCGAAATTTTAGCAAATTTCACAGTACGAAAAAATGCATTCATCAGCTGATATATTCAATTCAATACAAGATTCCAGTAAAGTAACAAATTAAAAATAATTAATTTCCTCATTTCCATAGGATTTATTAACAATTTCACTTGCACGGCTGAAAATTTATAGCAAATTTATTTGACAGACTGTTAAAAATGTTTGCGAATTCACATTACTGAATATTTAACTCATCAGCTGATTAAATTTGATGGTGTAGTAAAATTACAAACTTTCGTATCGAATACTCTAATTTCCATAGGATTTATTGGTACTCTTATTTTACTTGTTCCTTGCATATGAATTTTAATAAATCAGGTCTAGCAAAACAGCTTCATTTATCCGTACCGAAAATATGCACCAAATATTTTCAACAGTGTAAATATCGAGCGTGTGCACGTACGCGAGACTTTGGACAATATGAATAATGCATTCCGTCAGCTTTTTCACTCTCTGGCGTATTAGTATTGCACCAGAGAGCCCACAAGCATCGCCACCAGAGATTTCGTTCCGGGACACAAGATCTCTCGGTGCGAGCAGTGTTTATTCATAACGGAGTGGTTGGTGTTGCAGCCTCGGTTTTCATGCGGCGACCGGGACAGAAGAACAACCTTCGTCTCTGTGCATGTTGCGCAGCCGGGTCGTCGAATCTGAAGAACTCGCTGAATCACTTGCCCGATGCTTTCTCGATTAGGACGTTAAGTGCATATCGATTGTCAGAGCCCTTGCTGCGAGTCCTCATGAAGAAATTAATGCAATGAAAAAAGAAAACAGAACAAAGTGTGATTACAGAAAAGGCATGGGATGAAATGTATTTTTGTACCAGTCTTCAGGAATGATAACACGAGAAAGTGGAACTTTGTGAGGCTGTGAATGAGATTCATACGATATTAACTCAACAATGGAGCATTGTATTCCACAATCGCACTCAGAGGCTCATTAATGCTCACCCCAAACGTTTTTTTTTTAATGTCACGCTAGATTGAAACTACTAATTCCTATCATGACCAGATATTCTTGGACCCAACACGATGATCTCCTTTACGAATTGTTATAATTAATTGATACTTGGGAGATTCAGTTGAACATGTATTTTTAATTATGCATACGTTAATATTCATATTTTATCATTTGATAATTTAATGATATTGATATTCTGATTGAGAGGAACAAGATTTAATTATACGGAATAAAAATGCGAAGTTCACTGGAAAAACAAAATGTGTTCGGAGTAAATTCATAATCGAATTCAAGGTACGGAATAAATAACGAATCTCGGAGAGTTATGTCCGTCAATGGCTCAACTAATTGGCAAGATATGTCAGTTAGTGGAGTAATTGGTCGTCCGAGTCGTCGACAATTTAATTGCGATGCTTGCGTACATAGGACGGCTATGTATATCGCTTGACAACATATTTAGTGGCCACAAGAATCCTCCGCTCACAAACCGGTATCGCAGGTTGCATCTACATACGGGCAAGACCTACACGAGTTATGATATGTACGTAGAAAGGGCCGAAGACTCGGCGTTTCGTCGGGTTTAAATCCGGACTGCCGGAGCAACGAATTCTGACAGCAAGTTTCCGCTGCTGTCTGGATCTCAGGTCATAGAACCTAACGTTTAAAGCGGAGCCTAGAGTTCCCAAAGGAGATAATGTATCCAAACGCGATTCATTTATTTACCTAATACAACATTCGCCATCAGAATTTTCATTCGACTGGAATTTAAAAGAAACAATATACAAAAAAAAATTAGAAAATTTTTCAGTGCTGAAGGCATTCAAATGGAATAATAAAATTGACGATTTTTTTCCTATTAGGATAGTTGAAAAAGATTTTGGACTAATTTTAACAAGTTTTTAAGTCAGTTTTGATGAAAGTGAATATTATATGTAGGTATAATTTGAATATAATAGCAAATGGAAAAAATGCTTTCTCTTGTTATTTTACATAAAGTCAATTTTTTTCAGGTTTTTCAGATATGTGTAGATAAGTGTTTCAGAATTGCAGATAAGTGCATCAGAGCTACAAAATCTCGCGGCATTATTAATCACGCGTGAATAAAATCAATAAATCCCTCATCGAAATAACGTCCATAAATAAATTCTCGCCAAAAGAACAAATGTCATTTCCACAGTGAAACGAAAACTTCGCGTTCACTTCTTGACAATAAAATATCTACGACTCGAATAATAATTGCACAAAGTGCATCAGAGCGACAAAGTCTCGCGGTATTATTAATCACGCGTGAATAAAATCAATAAATCCCTCATCGAATTAACGTCCATAAATAAATTCTCGCCAAAAGAACAAATGTCATTTCCACAGCGAAACGAAAATTTCGCGTTCACTTCTTGACAATAAAATATCTCCAACGCGAATAATAATTGCACAAAGTGCATCAGAGCGACAAAGTCTCGCAGCATTATTAATCACGCGTGAATAAAATCAATAAATCCCCCATCGAATTAACGTCCATAAATAAATTCTCGCCAAAAGAACAAATGTCATTTCCACAGCGAAACGAAAATTTCGCGTTCACTTCTTGACAATAAAATATCTACGACTCCAATAATAATTGCACAAAGTGCATCAGAGCGACAAAGTCTCGCAGCATTATTAATCACGCGTGAATAAAATCAATAAACCCCTCATCGAATTAACGTCCATAAATAAATTCTCGCCGAAACAACAAATGTCATTTCCACAGCGAAACGAAAATTGGGCGCGCAACTTCCGCGTTCGCTTCTTGACAATAAAATATCTATAACACGAATGATAATTGCACAAAGTACATCAGAGCGACAAAGTCTCGTGGTATTATTGATAACGTGTAAATAAAAAGGAGAATTCCCTCGTCGAGCAGTGCGCAGCCGACGAGGACATATATCTGAGTGGGATTATACCACGCGGCTCGACGGGAGTCCTCAGTCCCATGTGAGTTCGAGCGGAACCATGTCGTGGCGCATGCGCGCGCCACCGAGCTGTCACATTTTCCGATTTGCCGATAGATGCACTCGGATATTTTTTTTCTTCTTCTCCGTTGTTTCTCACTAGTCGCACTCGCGCACAATAACAATTTCGGCCCTTCCAGGGACTTCCGGTTGTTACTTTCCGACGCGAAAGACCCTCTCGATCGCTGCTTTCCTCCGCAACGTTCAGACACTTAATTCACACGCTAGCTATACTAGTTCCAGTGTAGCTCGAAATAACCGAACGAGAACCACCGCTGGAGAGTTAGTTGCGGCTCGCGTGGAGCGAGACCCGGCTTTGGAGCCTTTGGAGAGAGTACGGGCGATTCCAGCATGTCGATTACCGGCGGCCCGTGCTCTCGGCCGATCTCGGCTTTGTTCGGGGAGCTTCGGCTACTACGAGGTCTCCCGATGTTCCTGCGACTACAACTAACACCGTACGCGCCAAGGGATCTCCGTTACCCTCTGCAGTCAACGAATTATCGCTCGCACATCCTGTCCACATTTGTACGGGTATTCCATGTGAATTCAGAAACAAATTTCGCGAGGTTTCAACATTTTTTTAAAATCGCTTTCTTTGCTTTCGAAGCGAATTACAAAATAATATCTGGAACCAAAAACGAAGTTTAGCTTCATATTTGCCTAATTTTATGTTTATACACGACTTTTTATGTATGCTATATATCATTTTTTTACCAGAGATGCACTGAATTTCATCGATTTAAAAAAAAAAGCCGTAAACAGTTATATTCTTCATATTTCTGCGATAAGTTATGATATCTCAAAAAAAATGAAAGTGTGGATTTTTTTTCGTGGTTGTCGTGTAAAAAAATTCTTTAGAATCAATTGCGTAATTTCGAGCGACATTCAATGGGAAAATAAACATTTTTTAACGGGAAGACTCGTGACTTCGTGATTAAGTGATTCGGTAAAACGAGCGAATCGCTTACTCAGCTGAATTCTCTTTGCGCGCGCCTTCCAATTTCAAGCTACGTATTTATTTATCGGCTCTCAAGCCCATTCACAACACTTGTTGATCGTTTACTAATGTCGTTTACCAATAGCGTCGAGGTAAACGTATAAATTATGAAAATGCCGGAGCGCGACGGGCCGATGATGAGGAATAACGAAGCGGGGCGCATCACGGCTCGACTCTCCCGCTGATCCCGGTCGTCAGGAAGCTCGGTCCTTGAATTCCGTGTCGGGGACAGCGGCACAGTTGTCCTACACACGTTTCCGGCTGAGCCATTCATCGCTGTCACGACCAAGTTCGAGACAACTCACGGGAAACGTGACACCGATCCAGTTCTAAGAATCACGCTGTTCGGTTCATGCTCTCAGCTGAGGCTACGTCGTGGGACGAAACCTCTTGACTTATCGGGATCATCGGCCGCTGTGTGTCTGGAGACCTATGCGCGTTTTATTTTGTCGCGCATCAAGATGACTTTGACAGGCTTTCGTATGCTTTCGTTTGCTTAACAAACCGACTCCGCGACCAACGATGCTTTAAATATACTTGGTTATATTAATACGCAATGATTAAATTCAGTTTTTCATTTGTTCTAAGTAAGAAAATATAATTTTTTTATGTGAAAATAAATTTAAGGACAGTGTTACATAAAAAGGGTTGTCAAAAATCATTGCAGCTGTTCGAGAAAAAAGTGAATTGGACACACTGTTCGAAAAGATTGGAAGTGTTCATGCTCATCAATAACAATTGACATCAATAACATCATAACAATAACATTATATAACAGAATTGATGTATCGTTGTGGTAAGACAAATTATTAACATTGAAGGAGTTTTACACAAAACTCAAAGAAAATTGTAAAAATTACTACACCACAGATTGCACTTATATATAAAATTTAGTATACCAATTTATGCATAAAAACTTCCGGTACTTGTGCATTAAATTTCAAGAATTTTTTTTACAGTGCAGTATGTGTTAAATGGCAGTTACGGAATTGAGTAAATTTTCACATAATATTATTGTGCGTACACAATGTTATATTTTTTTTTATATATTTGTGGTTGATAATGAAAAAGTGTCATTTTATGTAAACGTGCACATTTGTCACAGCAAATTCATCTTTCAGGCAATGAGATTTGGGCCTGGTGTTTTATTGGCGCATGTGCGCTCGTGTAAGCAAGGGAAACAAAGCAAATGTATAATAGTGCCAAGGAAAATGTCTCGGAAGAGGATTTCTCCGTGCAAGTATGCAGTTGGAATAAAGTTCAGTCGTGTTTGCCGCAGCAGATGCTCCTCCTGCGGTACGTTGCTTCAGGTTGAATATGAGTGCTCTTATATCCCTGGATGATAAATCCCCTGGTATACGACGCGTGTGGTTATCAGCACCCTTCTTCATGTACAGCGTTTTACGACTAAATACACGGACTGCAAGTTACGTTGTGTTTAAGATTGCGGCGAGACATTATATTGATGGCTTAACGTCGGAAAGCGAATTATCGAGCTCGAATAACCATAAACCAAATTTATGACTTTTATCGCGTGTCACTTTACACACGGGACATTCCGTGCCAACTCTCCAATTTCATCTCAATTTTTTTTTTTTTTTGTGATGACGAGTCATCACAACGGCGAGTGTGATTATGAAAGTTAAAAATCTAAATTGTATCGAGTGAGATAAACTCCCGACACGACGACAAACTTTACGACAGAAAATTGAGCAATTTTCTCTAGACAGAAAGCATCGCGATTTGCGGTCAAAGACGAGTGGCGGAATTTAAACGCGATTAAGGGCAAATCATAGCAATTAAAGAGTTTCTCGAGTTTACGCGTGCTCATGAGAGTCAATAAAAGTCGTCACGTTCTCCTATAAATCTCGAATTACTATTTATATTATTTGCGAATGAAGAATTTTTCTCGGCTTCACTTTTTCCTTACTAACTTGTTCTGAATGAAAAGGTGCATGAATACCCATCAGTCTCCAATATGTAAATCAACGGAAATTTGTTTTTTTTTTCAGTGTATCCAATTGTTGAATTTATACTGGCATTGCAATTCTGGTATATTTTTATATTATTTACCGTTTAAATAAAACTCGAAAGCTTCGATGGACTGAATACACGGAAGAAATTAAACGCTTGGATGAATGGTACGGATCGGCATGGGTGCGGAGACCAGTCTGCCCCGGTAAGTGGTCGTTTCCGCTGCTGTTACTGTAACTACAGACTTTAATTGAAATTGATCGAAAGTCGCAGCGCATTATGGCGAATGAAAGTACTTGATTGAACAAAGAATTCAATGCAAAGTACATACGAACATGTAATGCAACGAGGATTGAAATTATTCAAAATGATTTTTTTCGTTATTACAAAACAATGTTGCAATTTAAAAAAAGTTCAATACTCGTTTGCAATAGAACTGAATACAGTTCGTTTACGATTATTGAGTTTCGTTGTCTAATCAGAGACAATTGGTTCGAACCGGTAAATTAAACAATTCTAAATTAGATAATTGCCTAGAGGCTCAACAAGCCGACATTAATCTTGATCAAGTTAACATCCACATTCCCATAAATGGAATTCAAGACCACGTTTAAAAAGTGGAACAGCAATTTGTGTGATGCTGGAAAAACAAATGATAATTCGGATGTTGGTATGGTTTTCGCATAATTTGATGAAGATTGATACTGACGTGTGCACGAATCGCCATCCACCAGTAAATAAAAACAAGTGGGTAACAATATTTATCGATGAAGCAATCTTCCGACTCGATAAACATTTCAAGCACCAGCTTCACTACAATATTACGATAAATTCCAGAGTCGTGTGCTCTAAATGTGCTTCGTTCTCGCACACCACAGGGAATTGTTGAAATAGCACCAGTGCGGCGAATGCAACGGAAACCACCGAATACGCAGGAGCATCACAAGCCTTCTTTCGGTTCGATGCCCAAGATGCAAAAACATACAGTGACCACGTGAAATGGTCAATAGATCCATGGAGCCAAATCGATGGGATTCGAAACGCTTCGTAAGTCTGCTAAAAAAATAACCAAACATATTGTGAGATAAGAGAAATAATAAAAGTACTGAACCAATGATCAACTTCTGTTACAAAGAGCGAAACAAAATGTCCTGTTGTTCCAAACGAACGAGTCAATAATATACTCTATATATATGAATATATGTCACCCAATATTCACTTTAGACGAGGTAATTTTTTTCAGACGTTTCCGCCTATCGGAATTGTTCTCTCATATTTTTTATTTGCCCCATTAAAACAGAATATGTTGTTTAAAAATAGAATTAGTTTCCGGCAATAGCGAGGTAAACCAAAGAACTAAAATGTTGCTCAAACTTTCAGTCGTTGGGGTTCGTTCGACCAGAACTGGTGCACTATTTAGGTTTCAAACATTCGGTTCACCAGAATAATACGAAAGATAAGCCCAAACTTGTGCACCGGTATTCCGAAGCACAATGTTTAAGTTTGTCGTGGAGAAAAATATTTCTATCTTACTTCTATCTATAGATGGCGCATATATATATATATATGTATTTATTAATTCGGTTCGGCGAAGACGTGCGTTTGGAATTGGCACACGGTATGTACGTAGTACGAACAGTGGGCTAAAATAGAGGTGGGAGATGGGCGCATGGTAGAGCTGCAATGGGGGATAACCCATCGAGGGATGGGAAGCGACGAGCATTCTCTGATTGAGGTGGCCGAGAGCTTCCTGGCTTCCCGTTTTGCATACCTAACTACACGCTCCAGCCTCTCCTATGATAGCTGGCTTTGGTTAAATGTTCAACTTACGCCGAATCCAGAGGACCGACGGTTCGATTTTCGACGGCCAGTATCTTCATTCTTCATCCTAAACTGACAAAATCTGGTACCGCAAACTATGCGCTCACAGCATTTTAAGAGCATGGGACAACATTTAGGGAACTGTCAAGTCTTCAATAATAAAATATTTTAAAAAACATGTAGCTTCCCAAAAATATTTTGTTAAATTCGAAGAAATATTCAATCGAATACAGATTTCTACAATTAAACAAAAAAACTGGTTTGGTACCACAAACTTTGCGCTCACAGCATTTTAAGAGCATGGGACAACATTTAGGGAACTGTCA
Organism: Clistopyga incitator; assembly: GCA_947507545.1. NCBI lineage: Eukaryota > Metazoa > Arthropoda > Insecta > Hymenoptera > Ichneumonidae > Clistopyga > Clistopyga incitator. Next base: position 3,187,402 of record OX382174.1, on the reverse strand, counting down.
AGTCTCGAATAATACAATATTTAAAAAAACATGTAGCTTCCCAAAAATATTTTGTTTAAATCGAAGAAATATTCAATCGAATACAGATTTCTACAATTAAACAAAAAAACCGGTTTGGTACCGCAAACTATGCGCTCACAGCATTTTAAGAGCATTGGACAACATTTAGGGAACTGTCAAGTCTCCAATAATACAATATTTAAAAAAATATGTGGCTTCCCAAAAATATTTTGTTAAAGCCGAAGAAATATTCAATCGAATACAGATTTCTACAATTAAGCAAAAAAAATTTAATATATAATATTTAAACGAATAAATATATTATGTATATAAACAAATAATATGTAGTTTCAAAAATATTTTGTTACAGCCGAGGAAATATTCAATTGAATACAGATTTCTATTATCGAAACAAATTCACATGGTTTATTGGAATAAATATTCTTTTGAAAGTTGCCAATACAATGATTTCATTAAATCGATCAGGATGTATTGTAAATTCAGTTACATTTATTTTTCAGTGCAGTAAATCAGTAGCGGATGTGGAGAATGTGGATGATGGATGAGGGATTTATTTTTTGATACATGCTCGAGGTTTTGCGATGGAATAATTGACGGTATTTTTGTGAGGTGCCAGACAGACATTCAGGCAGAAAGGTAGACTGAAGATACCGATGCTATGAGAAACGATATATGTCGATATTCAAATTGGGAAAAGGTGTCTCTCGTAATTACGGGTCCAGCAATAATTAAAAGCGTGACAGGTATACGGAAGCATTTGAAAGTTAAATTACACTTTACTCATGTATTATGCAGTGGTTGAAACTTGAACGATCACTGAGTTGCACGCGTGTTGGGCGAACGGTAATGCGTGTTGGGGGATGAGAGTTTATAACGATTATCCTGATACAGCCACTATTGATTTAATACGTTTGCTGAGTGAAACTTACACGTACACGGCTTCAAACCGAATTATATAAAATGTTGAAAATATATTATTAAATCATTGGAAATATGTCACGATTCAATGAATACATAAAATTGATAACCATGGAGAAATAGTGAAGCAGCTTCACATGTTAAAACCGAAGATTTAATCGTGCGTTAATTTTTTTATCTATGACCCAATAGAAAAATATCAGCGTGACCCGATATTTGACTTGTAATTATTTAGTGACTAAATTCATTGAAAATTGGCTAGAAAAAACAATTTTCTAAATTCAAGCCTCATTTTGTGATTTATTTTTTATGCGGAACATGGGATAATTAGTGAAACTGTTCAGTCAGATATTTAATTCCGAAGACGCCAGAATTCGAGAAAAGGGATCGGGATAAAATGAAATGGCGTTACTGAAAATTTATAATAATTTAATAATAAAAATTTCTTAATGAATGAATGGCTAACGAGTTGGCGAGTACCTAAAACGCAGCGAAGACGCGTTGGATCTCAGCTTTAATTAAGATAAAATCCCTCGGTCTATATCGGAAGTACGAGGACGAGACGAGCTCTGAAGTATTACAAAGCCTAATGAAGATTCGCGTTAATCGGCTAAGAAAGCGAACGTATTACTATACCACTGTTATATAAGAAGACACAGCAGACGCGAAAGGAAGTACTGAAAGATTTGAATTTAAAGTGACTTCCTCCTTCTCCCCCTCTCGCCCCTCGACTCATTCCCGTCACGATGGTAATATAAATTCTGCAGGACTCTCGGGCTGACAAGTATCATAAATTTATTCCGTCAGCGAGGGGTCATAGGTCGCTTCATAATATATACCGAATTCTCTCATTATCGCATCATTCTCTGTGAAAAACCCTGCTGAAAGTAATAACGAGAGCAAGCCCGCCTCTTTTTTATTCACCGTAATATGCATTATTTATGTACTTTTGGGTGTATATCATATTTAATATCACACGTATACACCAAACCGATATACATAGCCGCCAGGCTTATTTTTTTTTCAATTCTATCCCAAAAAAAGAAAATCATCAATACCAAATTTGATTATATCAAGAATTCATGTGGTAATGACCGCTAAAAACTGCTTAGGCCAACCAAGTCATACAGTACGAGTAGTTGCTTATAAAATTCGAATGTTTATGACTCGAGAACAGGTTGAGTCATATTGCTGAAATTTTACTGTCAAAAGAAGCAGCACGAACTTCTTTTTTTATTGATATAAAAAAAATCAAAGCTCATACAGTGCTTCGAATTTGATGACATTTCAGAGGTTTAGGAAAACTCTTGTAACGCAAATTTTGAGATATCTCAACGTACTGGTCTAGGATTTTAGATCTGAGAGCATAAAGCGTTCATGCATCAGACTTGATCCATACAGTAGCGATTCATGTAGCTGGAATGAGCATAGCCGTGGGGGAAATGGCGAACTCTGGCTAACCACAGAGAGAGAGAGAGAGAGAGAGAGAGGCAGATAGAATCCCTCGTTCCGCATAATGCTACCCGCTGGGTATCAACTTTTATTATCCACGATCAAGATGAGCTACTTTGATCGTCGTGACGAGTTAAAGTCAGAGCCTGCGGTGTCCGACATCACCGCCACTGCCTTTAAAAGGGAGAAGGGCAAGGCATACAAATTTTTCGATTTTTCTGATACCACATTTTAAAAAATATCTGCAAATTTACAATCAATTTTTTTCACCAAAAAAATCCTGCTCGTGTATATTAAATCTAGGCAGTTTTATTTAGTTACAAAAATTGATAACAAATTTTTTTTTTACTAATATAGATTGGGTAATGCCGGACACAATTTTTAGGAACTATGTATATTTTAATTAGTAAGTGACGAAGTTTCGATCATGAACATTTGCTTATGCAATTAGAAGAAAAATCGTGCATACAACGAGCAGCAGTTTTCGAAAAATCGGTACAGAAAAGAGTAAAGGAAGTGTTACGTATATGCAACGGCCTTCCGTGGCCGTTACATTCCGACCACGTCGCGGAACATTAACCTCGAGCGTATCGTGATAACCCCGTGAACGTATCGCGGAAATATTTTACGTGGAACATTTCCACCTGCGATATTCAACCGCGACTGCAGGCTTAAGCGTTGAGCAAAGCGAGCTATGCTTCATCGAGCGGCTGCAAGGACCAAACGCCAAGCAAAATGAGGCACTGGATATGTCCATGTATTATATTGAGATGTTTCAACCGTAGCAAGAAAATTTAACTAATTAAATGCCCTCACTTTGCCACTTTAGTTATCTGCAATAATTAAAACACTTGGATAAAAATTCCAACAATTCGTCTGTCTCTAAAATGATGTGTCCGTATGTCACATAACACATTGACAAACTGACTCGACAATTTCGGAGCCGAAGAACAATCTCAAAATGTTTGTCTTTTTCTTTAAACGCGAAGCTCTAATGGAATTATTTAAAATTACCAGGTGACAGTTGAATTACCAATTTTATGGAAAACTTGAAATTATTCTTCGAATCGTTTTCTGTTGAGAATTATTCTCAGTTATGGAAACTAAAATGTTTACCGTCCTATTGACGTAAGCGGCTCGAGATCCTCAAATGGCTGGGGACCCGAAACTTGTTTATTTTTATGTAGAGGTATTGTCCCTTCAAGAGCTTTAACGGTTGTGTTGTAAGTGGAAGAAGAAGAATAAGAAGAAAGGCCCGAGGAGTCGCGAAATTTTCTCAGCGCCTTCCTATCCCATCGCTTGACATTCCGATTTTCAGATAGCATTGCTCCGTCTCTTGAAATTACGAAGGTGGTTGCAGGAGTGGTGCGATCGTGCGCTTCAATCCCCCGGGCAAATAAGTCGCGTTTCGACGAATGAAACGTCCGCGCGATAGAGAAAATTGCAGGGTAGCGCTGTAATAGAACGATGGGGAAGACATCAAGCCCGATAACCTTACGAAACGTTCTCTATTGTACGAGTACACCTCTCGATATACCGAAATATCATATCCGTTGCGGGATCGTACGTTGACTCTCTGACAAAGATCGAAATCTCGGTGAAGCACTCACCCCCGGCGTTGGAATCTTCTCTCCGTTCTATTGGCCAACTGGGACATAAAAAATCTCGGCAGACACTGACACTCTTTTATTTTACGGCCTACCGAATAGCTTTTATTCCTTGGCCCACCGCGGCAATAACGCACAATGCTCAAGCCAATGTTATGACATACAGCTCCTCTGGATTTGTGCAACTATAAACATGAGCCGGAATAATGGCTCATAAAGCAAATTGTATGGTAAATAAGCTGCGTTAAGGAGGTCACTACATTTTTCCATCACTTCATAAAGTAAAATAATGATAAATTTTGCTGGTGCAAAACTGTCAGTGATTTTACTTTCACATAATGTTGAAAATGGCCGAAGTACAGCGGCCGATAGCTCCTGGAATTTGTTATTTCTTCGGTACACGGAGAGAAAAATATGAAAAATAATTCCATTTTTTTTTTGGTATAATTTTTTGGGAATGAAAAAAAGCGTAAATTTATCAAATTGTCTACCATGGTGTAGACATGGAGCTTACTTCGCACATTGTACTTTCCGTTTACGAGTGTCGAGGCAATTTCGAAAAGCATTTTCTCGCAGTCCCTGCAACATTGTTAAAGTATTATAGCGATTATTTTAGTGTATTACTTACCGTCGCTGTATCGTCGAGTTTTCTCTTCCATGCATCGCTACGCTCAATCAGGGCGTTCCACTGCTCCGAAAGTTTGTTCACCTCCCGACGAATGCTTCGAGTCAATTCCCTCGCTTGTTCCTCGGCGCTTCTGTAGCCTCGCGAATCCCCGTCGAGATCCCGGCCTGCTGAAACCATTGGATACACTTTAGATACTGTACGGTTGTTTTTATTCGCATAATAAAATTACTCCGCTTATAAATATTTTTACCTATATTATTTTGCGATGTGACTGTCACAGTTCTGGACACTTTTGTACTAAAGTCGTTATGAAATTACTTTTTTGACATTTTGTATTCATTTTTGCACGTTAATACTTTTTGTTGATAAAATAATAATGTATGTTAATAAATGTAATTTCACGGGTCTTCGAATTTTCGAATTAAAAAAACCGAGTTGTTAGAAAGCTGAAACTTTTTTGCAATCGTTTTTATTCAGAAAATTGATACATAAAAAAATTGATGTTTTAATGGAAGACGATTTTGGCCGTTAAACGTATTATTGTAATTTTAGTGCGACTGATTGTGTTACTGCTCTAAAAACCTTCATACGCATGCGAAGTTTGTACTTTGTGGGGATATTGAATAATCTATCGCAGAATTGAATTTAAAAAAAATTAACGAGCATATGCTGTGCCATGAAGGTTCAAGAGGCAACGATATGAGGCAAGTACGTTAAGCGAGTAAACGAAACCAGGCTGAAAGTACCATATTGAGGGCCCCCAATTGTCCCTGGCACGCACTGAACAGCTCGCGGTTATAAACATAAATCAACATAACGGGAAACAGATAGTCGGGTTATAGCTGGATCGGATGCGTTATCAATGCTAAACATGCGCGTAAAAACCGCCGGTATGATACGATGCGTGATTAATAGGACAATTAAATTTCCTGTGATAGGCCGGTTCGGTGCTCATATCCAACCCGTAACTCCCGCAGCTCTTGTTATGAAACTGCGGTGTGCGCGAGCTATTTTTGGTTTTCGATAAAATCATTACTCTATACGACACTATTTTACTTCCTCGGAGGGAAAAGTTCGTTTCAATTTTCTGATAAGCTTGGTCGATGTTCTTCAAAATAAAAAAATCATATAGTCGATATTTTCAACAATTTTTTGTGAAAGAGTTGTTCAATTTTTTTTGTGCATAATACAAAAAAAATCCTATTTGACGATCAAGAAGCGTGGAAACGTGGCTTTTTGCCCACATGTTACAGAGGCATCAAAAAACGACTTTTTTATGCAGACAGGTCAGAAATAATGATTTTGTAACGGCTGTACGAAAACACCTCTTTTCACGTCAATGTGGCAAAAGCATGAAATAAAGTGTTTTAAAGTAACAAGCAGAATTTGAAAATACGCGATTCCTTTCTTGATTTTACGTGCACGTGCCACAAAGATAAATAGTAGAGTTCTGAATGTGCCGTTTGTATCGGGAAATTAGATTTTTTTCCCTATTTCTGAATACTGTCATTTCGAATGATAGTGCAGCGAACGGAAATTGATTTGAGATTGTTATCGAAGGAATATGAGAGTGATTTTAAACCGGAAAAAGTGTTTCATAGCGTCGAATCCGTGATCCGAATACCCTCCGACAAATTCAAGAGTTTACGACTTTCTCAACGTCACATCTCTATGAGACCCGCTTAAATTTTTCCAGTCGTTTCATTATGCATCACACGAATGCTCCACAAGTTTAGGTGAAGCGCAGTATGCCTCACTCTCCATGGATTACATTGATTCTCGATTTATGCAACTTCAACTACCACGACGGTTCGCATCGTTTGCATACGGTGGACGACAAAAACTTTAACCGGGTGCAAACCTCCGGAACTGGGAAATATATTTTCCACCAGAACGAGAATCAAATCGTACCATAAATCTGTGGAAATATTATATTTTTATCTAGCGTCTGCGATCAATTGACTTCGTTAACGAAAAATTAGTAAACAATTTATATCGACTCGTAATCAATGCTAATAAGTTGATATTCTAATTCCACTTTACTCAATTACAATTTTTTAAAAATCCAATCGTTTGATTATAACTACATGACCAGATTAAAAATTTTAATTTCCCAATTTCCATGTGCTTTAGTAAAAAAATACTATTGCCTTACACCCTTTACTTCTTTCATTCTTAATGTGAAATTACTTCACAAATATACCAGCGATTATTAAAATAAAATTGAACGCAATGTTAAAAGTGGAGACAACCATAGGCGGTTTTCAATATTTCGCGAATAACTTTAAAAGGGAAAAGCTCGAGAAGTGAGTGGGTGTGAGATTCAATAAGTCGGTGCCTAATAGATGAAACGGACGAGGATCGACAAAATCGAGACGGCTGAGAGTCCGCTCGCACGGATTCTCCGGATAAAGAAATCCCAATGATTTAGATTGAATTGAATTAGGCAGTCGTGCTCTCCATCTGTAAGCCATCTATTCAACAGTGACTGCTCAGCAAGCCAGACACGTTCGGGTGAGTTCGCTGCGGCAAACGTTTTCGTCGACACGAGCGTGCGACCCGTAACCTCAGCTAAATCCACTCGTACCACCAACCGCGGTTTTCACTCGAGATATCGATTTTGAATTCCAGAGTTATACCAACTATATGTTAAGTCATGCTCAAGCAGATGATATGCCACATCGAAAAGCGCCAACAATTCGCTGAGAGAAACTCATATCGGAATAGCTACTATTCCACTGAAAATCAGTATTATAAAAACAACGAAATTTCCCAAATATGTTAAAGATCTTAAAAATCGGCCTAATTAATTTTATTTAAATATGCTTTCCCTGTGAGCGGTCGAATTGTGGACTGTCCCATATGCAGAACATTTATTCAATTTCTGGATTCTCCAAATCCTTCAACACAATATTTTTGAATGTAAGGAATTAGCAAGTGTAATTGAATGGAAATATGTGAAATTTGACAAAGATTACGGTAATCGTGCGTTAAAGGATAAATATTTTTTGCCGCGTTATGAGATTACTTGGGTGAGGCAGTAAATTTTGCGAAGCTCGTGGTATGCACGACATATTCGCATCGGTTTAGAGGTAAACATGCTACCGAGGGTAGATATAATTCGATGACTAGCTAAGTGGTGATGAGGTTGAGGTACTATAGGGAAACATCGGTACATCCCCACAGGACTCCACGAAGTCTCGGGTTCGAGTTGGTTGCAGCGTCCTCGCGGGACGATACGTCTAACGAGGAAAGCAGGAGCGAGTCTAGTCCGCTTTCGCTGTGCTAATTTGATTGATCATCTATCCATGGGAGTGCGGCAAATTATAGCGATACCAAAAGAGTAAGAGTACTTTTTTATAATCTAATGACAAAAGAATTTTGTTTCAAACTATTCCGCTTCATTTCTTTATCTTCGTGTGTATTTTTAGTAATGTTACCTCATTTGTGACGATTTTTCACGTCGTTAAATTCTAGTAATTCACCAAGATAAAAAATGCATCGACCTGTCGTCGTTAAACGGAGGAAATGCTTGAAAAAATGTTACCAAGCCCATTACACGAGATTTTATGGTTGTACATTTATTGTACAGTATTTAATCAAGGTGAGGAATAGTTGAAAATGAAAGAAAATGTAAGGAGCTACCATTTTTTTTCTGGAGGGAGGAGAGAGTCAAGAGGAACGCAGCAGTAAGAGCTTTAAGCTTTTCTTCATTTGTGACTAATGGAAAAGGGAAAGCTAACTTTACCGTCTCTTGTCTCATTACTGACTACGACCGCGCAATATCTTCACCGGGTTTTAGGTTCTAGCTTCTCGTTGGACTTTCGTCGAAGCGCAAAAGGCTCTTTCGACGAACTTCCCGTTTCCATCAAGATGGCTCATAAATAAATATAACTAATCGATAGTATCGGGAAGAGAATCGATGAAGAAATGCGGAGGCCACGCTCCTATATTTCTTCATTAAAGTAGTTGGAAGAATCGCATAGTGCTCGGCCCTTCTTCGTCAGTACGGAGCTCGTCTTATTCAATCACGCTTCGTTAAAGTACGATAGGTTGTGTAATCGGATTTCAGCGGAATAACTGAGGAGCCGATATTGCCGGAATAAGGACCTTGCCTCAATACTATCAATCATATTGAGCTTAGCAATTGCAACATCTCGTTCGAGACGTTGCAGATGGTTTTAGACACACATTCCCAACCGGAAGTTACATTCGATCAGAAATTCAGTACATATCATCGTAACAATAAAAAGATCAACCTTATTATAGACATCAACAGCATTGATTTTGGTTAATAAATAGATTTTTAAGTAATCAGCAAAAATAGAAAACTTTTTTTGGGAGTTCGACGGATTTTTTTCTTTTTCTTTATGCTCATTTTACAATAAAAATATTTATACCTTCAGAGTCCGAAGTATCGGAGAGCGGCGGCTCATTGGCGATGTACTGGCGACCGCTCAGCAAATTGTTTTCAACGACAGGCCGTTTGTCCTCTAGTTGTCTTCTGAAGCCTCGATGGTCATCCTAAAAATGAATACTTACGTTACATACTTTGTATAACGATGCAGATAATGAAAATTGATCTAAAGTGAATTTATTAGCTATTCCCTTTTTTTGATAAATTTCAAACGGAATTAATTTGTTACTGCTATATTGATTGCCTATCATTCGATGATTTAGGGTAATTTTTATTTGTCGCATCGCTTTCAAAAAACATCTTCGAGAATATCTATTGGAACCACTTCATTTTTTCTGAAGTCCTCACTATTCTCATGTAAAAATAATTGAGTTTTGCAAGAATTCTCTGGAATACGAAGAAAAGCCAGCGTCCCCCTGCGCTCTTCGTTACACTCTTGGATCTTAATATAAACTAGTGTACACGGTATTTCAAAAAGTTTGTGAAGTAGACCCTTGGATATTAATTCGTCGTTATTTTTTTTTTTTTTCTTTTCACTAAGTTTCTTACATGAGACGTACTTAAAAGGGCAGATGGAAAGAACGGCGTAAAGTAATGAGGAAGCAACGTGTAAAGATGTACCCTTTTTTTGAAACATTCACTTTGAAGGTAAGTGGTTTATATATTTCTTAAGTCCCTTATTTCCTGTTAACTTTCCGTCTACATATTCATCTAGCCCGGGGATTTTTTATTTTATTTTTTCAATGAAATGTACTGCGAGAAAAATTGTGTGCAAAATGTGGATGTAAGAGTCTGATGTGCAACGTGACGTGAGGTATCAGCTACTGTGGCATCAACGAAGGAACGAGACTCGTCGAGCCGTAGGGCTTGAAGCTAATGGCCGTGTGCACGCGTAATTAAATTCGAAGGAGCAACGAAGCGTGGTTATGTGTAAGCGAAACGTAAAAGTCAAGTGAGCAGAAGCACTTTTGAATATGTGTGCCACGTCGTGTCTTCGCCTCGAGATTAGAGATCGGCTCTTTGTCGAAAAAGATGATTGTGTATGATTACGAGACTCTCGGTTTTTGCTTGGCTTAACACGTTTTTAATTTAAAAAGAAGGAACCATATGCGGAAAAGATGATCAAAGATCATTATTGATTGCTTATTCGCATATTTGACAACTTTTTAATTACTTCTATTGTCCCAAATCAATGGTAGAATTTATAATGTATCCTAACTAATATTTCATATACAACAAAGCACGAAAAAACATTTTTACGTTGGTTATTATAAAATACCTTCTGTAAATACTGAGAGTGATAAAAAAATTCAAAGGTCACAATTAATGAAAACTCGAGAGAAACTGCAAAGACCTTCCAAAGTCTTTTGTGTGCGAAATAGTGATATTCCCAAAGTACAGACAGAGCAAGTGTTCTGTAGGAGAAAAAGAGGCAACGCGTACTTGGCATTTGTTCGACGAGAACCGTGACCCGACGCCCGAGTACAAAGACAAATGAAAACGTGATGGTAGAGCGAAAAAAAAGTGACTACATTGCAAGAGGAAACGACAATGAAAGGGATTGATTTTGATTTTAACACGGAGGGTATCCTACTGAGAAATGTGCACTACAGACCCTTGAAACGTTGAGCTTAAAACTGACTCAGCGCTTCGTCTTGAATTTGGAGTAAGTTAGCCCTTGGTTATAAATACGCCAATGCCTGAATTTCAAAGCCTTTTGACCTTTTTGACTAAAACAAAACCGCATTGAAAATTGGCTTACAAAAATGTTGTTTCTTACTTGTCATAAATATGAATATGATTATTAATAAATATGCTAACATTAGAATTGTAAAATTATATCAGAAAAAAAGTGGCTCTGGAAATAACAAAATAAGATTATGCTGAGCAATAATTTTTCAATTACACAAAATAGAAACAGAAAATTAAGGATAAAAGTTTAAACGCCACAGATTTCAGATTAAATACTTGAGGGATTATGTGTTTTTGGACGCTGGAAATGAAAAAGAATGTGCACGATGGTCGACTTTTCGCTGAATTAAACTCGCTACAGATTTTCTATCATCGAAACGATAAGCGGGGGATTGTCGTCGTTCTCCGACGTACCACGTACGGTCTGCCCGTCGGTTGACTCGTACCACTGACTCACGTTAGAAAGCAGTTACGATTCGTGCGGAAAAGAACTCAGTGCTACGTGAGGTATCGTACGCTCGCTATCTTCCCGTTTATTCACCGAAAAATGCGCTATCGTGTCTCTTCCTAATTTCATCCCAACACGTTCTCGTGTTTTGCGCTTCACTACGTGAGCCCGATGTTTTCCAGTGACATTCGAGTCTGTAAAGGATTTCTTTACACGCTGCTGACCTGTTGTTTCTGAAGAGCCGCTATGTCTCCACAAACTGGTCCCAAACCGGTGAGTTCCGTGTCCTTTCTTATCACCCACTCGATCAGTTCTCTCAGCGATAGCAGCAATGCGTTCCAGTGCTCTGCGTTGCTCTCTAATCGATTTCTGCAAAATGAAATATTTTTCAAATTTTATGTATTTAATACCGTAGTTAATTTCGTTGATACACACAAAAATACATAAAATTCAATGTGCAATATTTAGACAGCAGATAATATCAAGATTCTGCCAGCAAATTATATTAACCTAAGCCATAAAATAAATATTATCGCTGCCATGGTGTCAAAGACGGTCCCGCGGTATAAATTTTACTTGTGACATTCTTTCCTTCAATTACCAATTTTCTACACATTTTTATCAACTATTCTGTCGGTATTTTCTCACATTATCCTGAGTCTAGTTTCAAAGTATCAAAAATATACGGTATTCTATTTTCGGGTGTCTGAATTTCGCCATAATCCCTTATATCCGGGGTAAGAAAGGAAAAATAAAGTAAAGCCAATTTTCTATCCGACGTTGAGTCTGACCATTCGTCAAGACGTCAACGTACAGAGATAACTAGCTGCCCAACGTCACCACGTGAATGATAATAACGAGTTTAGGTGGCGAGTTTTCGAGAAGCGCGTTTTCGGGAAGAAAACGTCGCTGCTCGTGGTTGGGATTTGGATTTATATTCTCGGATTATCGTGCCACTCCGTCAGGCGCACCCTCGTGAGGGAAAGGGATTCTTCTGGCGAGCATTGTGTGCACGTTCAGCGAGGCGGTATCGCCAAGCAACAGCTCTGCCACTCGCGGATATATTGCAGTTATTGTAACGTCGATGATCGTCCCGGGGAATTCAGGTTCAAGTACTATTTCCGCGTCTTCTCGGCCACCTGCCTCGATTCCTCTTCGCTAACGGGATAAAAGAACCACACGTACGCCACACCACTTCCGGCATTCAGCTGTGTACGTATCTCTGGCCGTTGCATCCACCACTCCGAGTTGTCCGAACGAGTGAAACTAAACAACAACAACAAAAAGGAATAAGACGAGAATCCGAGAAATGAAAGAGAGCGTTAGTTGCTGGCAACTACGTGAGCCAGCGGAACACCATCACCATTTCTTTTTATCCGGACGCTATCACTTTCCCGTCCCGAAGCTTAAACTCTGCCATTTGTCGATGAGTTATGGAAAGATGATCTTTTTCCCCTTTCAACGACTGCTGCGAATACTCCTTCTTTTTACATCGATCTTTTTCCCCAGCTGCAATACCGATAATTGTACGAAGAAATCAGTGTTGTAACTTACAGCGATTACCTTCGGTTTGTGGCATGTCTGTTATTGTTTATTATGTATAGGGCAGTGTAGATATTTTTGTATGCTAAATTAATGGCCAGGTCTTTTTCTTCTTTCAACAATTGCAATTTTTTGTCTGTGGCTCCAATTAGATTTTTTTTAATCCAGAAAAGGAGTTTTTTCGCAGAGGCACTGGCTGAACTTATTTTTAGGGGGAATATTAATCCTCTGGATTTTTATCCGGAGTTTGCAAATCAAGAGTCACTAAAATATTCGCATAAGAAGAGACGAGGAAAGGAGTCGCCTTATGTGGTCGTGACTAATTGTAATCTCTGCACAAACTGGTAAGCTTATATGCAGCAAAGGGCTTACCGCGATCGGGTTGTGAACCCGACGACGCAGTTGTGCGGAGTGTATGGGTTTCACATTGCTGCTGGGGAGCTTACACTTTACTATACTCGGTCACCAGTTGGTGTAATATTCGATATGGAATCAGGTGCTGTCTTCGCACCTGTATCAAGTTTCTCACACTGTCTACTTTATACGAAAAGATTCCAATCCCCAAGGCAAACCATAACAAAGGGCTTATTCCATATTACATAGCAAAAATATAACATGAAGGATTTTTGCTGCTTCACAGAAGAAGCAGTTTTTAAATGAAAATTTGTATTTTATTCGGGACGTTTAACATATCATTAGGGCATATTTAGATGTCGGGACATTTAAAATAGTCAAGAACGAATACATTGTCTATTTTCGTGTGCGATGATGTGCGTAAAATTTATTTTTCCATAACTCGTGAACTACTCGAGAGAATCAATTTAAATTTGAACGGCAGAGTTTATGAAAATCACGTAGCGCACTCAATTTTTATGGGATTTTTAAGACTTCAAAAATGTCCGTTAATATTAAAGTTACTATTTCAATCTCATTGAATTGTAGGAATTGAAAATGAAATTGAGTTGACAACGTTTGTTTTATAGAAACCCGCAAATGAATGGCTTTACAATCAATGACGTTTAAAAAATAATTTGTACAATTCCCCAGCGAATAAACGGTGATAAATGTTCGGAAAATGAAACGTCCCGGCGAAGGTACGGTGGAAAATGTAAATAATGCAGATGCGGAAAACTGCAACTTTGCCTATGGTGGCTATTCCGAGGCTTTTGCTACTTATTTAGAGAACACCGGTACATTTTCCCCTTGGGGCTGTTGGGAAATGGCTTTCCGAGGAACGTAAAGTAGGAACATAAACGGGCAAGTGGAGGACACGAGCGGAAAAGCTCGAACGCATAGCAAATCGAGCCGGAAGACCGTTCGTGAAATGAAACTTTTAGTTGGTCGATCGGTCCGCGCTTGCTTGCGACTAGTGAATCGGTTACCAAAGGGAATATGCTTCCGAGTATATCCTTTGATCCTGTTTTCGCGGGGCTTCAAGCGTTGCGCCACGTTTCTCACTCGATGTTCCGGTATTAACGGGTAAAAAACGCCGTACATTGAATGCGAAGCACGCAGTAAACATGATAAGTCGGCGAATGTAATTGTCACGGACGAAAAGTACAGTGCGGTTGAAGCAGCCACGAGCGAAGAAAAGAGTTGGCCAAGTGCTGTCATAATTCAACGTACAGAGAATCAATTTAGCGCCTGGATCTGCAAAAAACAAACGAAACAAAATGTAGACAGAAAAAGAGCTTCAGTGTCTCGTGGGAAAAACTGTGTTGCTTTACCGGTGTTCCAACTGCAGTCATAAATAACGGGTGGGCTTATCAGTTGTGTGCTCTATAGCCGAGATAACCGAATGATACACAGCCACGACCATTCGATGCAATATTTTCATTACTTTTTCAAAGAGAAACCATCGCTTAGTTAAAAAAATGAAAATGTAAAACAAACTTTTAAGCCAAGATAATGAAAAGGATGTGAAATAGTGCATTGCTTACTCATTATTTTTCACTCCACAAGAAAAAAGTGGGTCTGAGTTCTGCTCTTTTTGGGGTAAATGCACATCCAATGGAAATCGAGGTTTTTTCATCCACATTGCAGTAATTTTAATCAGTAATAACAATTTACATTGCACATTGACAGAAATCGATTTCATGGGTTTGTTTAAATTAAATACAAGATCTATTTGGGATGAATAGAATTTTATTTCGATCACTAAAACTCATTGAAAATCAATACTTTTTATTGAAATGGCATAAATTTTCATTGATCGTATCCAAATTTTATTTATTGAAAGTAAATCACATATTTCATTTGACCAAATAAATCAGACCCATTTCTCTGGGTTTGTAGTACCTAGCGTTCCGCAATGCAGTTATGGGATTAATTGTCATGATAAATTGCTGCAGAATTTTTTTACTCGACAAGTTCAAGTAATTATGGTTATAATATATGTCACATTAAGCGTTTCTCAAGCAGAAGAAGGTTGACTCAAGAGGCATTCCTGCAGATGTGTACTCCAAACGCGGATTACAAATGGCCTAAGAGCAAGCAAACCGTGCTTGCTCTTATGCTCTCGCTAGGTACCATCTGGCGTCTAGAGATGTTAACCTGAGAAAATAAACGATGTACATATTCGGATATTCGTCTATGATTAAACCAAATCCTTATTTACGTAGGTGTCTCATAGTACATCATAGTATCACGTCTATCATAGCAGTACGGTTTGTATTTTTTATTTTGTGTGTATGAATTTATTAAACGAACTGTACGATTTTCAAGACCTTGACCCGTTCGTTGTGAATAAATAAATAAATTGTGTTGTATATTACTGCTAAATTTTTATCTTTAATGGTGTACAGATGTAATACCAAATGAAGGACGTTGAATTTTAAAAAAGAAAAAAAAAAAAAATGGGAACCCATTACCTATTGAACAGGTAACGCCCTCGGACACGTCTTAGAATCAATCTTCTAAGGGTAAGGTTTCTTCGAAAACCGAGTATCGCAATTACCTACGAAACCGAGGTAATAATTCTTTCCTTTTTCGCCAGTAAATATATTTCCAGGATTTCTTCCGCGGGTACAATTTTACTCGAAAAAACTAGAAATCATTAGTTCATCCGAAACTTTCGACGAAGAACGAAACTCACATTTTTCTTCAAACAAAATGCCCCCTTTGAAAATACAACCTCGTAGTCCCATTGCATATCGATAGACAAAAGCACCAGTTTTCAGTGACGAAAAATAAGAATGTAGTCGTTCTGAAAAATCTAAATGACAAGCAATCAACATTAAATGTAGCATTGATAAAAAATGGAGAAAACAGGACCGCGTCCCAATGAAGATTAGCAACATTTGAGCTTCGTAAATGAGCCGAAGGAATAAATAAGACCTCTATCCGCCTCTATTAACATACTTCTGTTTCTGTTGCTGACGAGGGGGAAGTTACTTCACCATCGGTCTCAAAGCCATTGAAGGTTGTCTCGAAATTCCCTGGGCGATGCTCGCAGGAAAATGTTTACACAGGCGTCGCCCGACGTTTAAAAGAGAGAGAGAGCTGCAATTAAAGAAGCGACAGACTCAGACGCTGTCGTTGAGGGGTAAAAGATAGGAGCCGGGGTGGTTACGTCTATCCACGAGGATGGAAAGAGTGAGTAACTGTAACTGTGCAGGAGTCCGGGATACGGCTGTCGTTGACAGAGGATACGCCGGTTTCGCGTTCTGACATTTTCGTGGAGTTTTCGGGGTGAGTGGCGGCGGAGGAAAATAAGGGGGAGGGAATATCGCTGCCAGAAACGATCGGGAACACGGCGACCGGTTGGATGATGACGTCGTTCAGGCGAATAATCGGAATCGATGCTTTTGACGATTCTCGAGATCTCGGGACGCGGTTTGTGTGCGGTAAACCATGTGGTACCGACCGATGAACTCGAGGCTTGATAAGGGTTAGAACCGATAACAAATATGGGTGAAGCAGCTTCCCCGTCGAAAGCGCTTTCAGAATTCCGGATGGTTCACTGGCACGCCGACCAATTCACCGTTCCCTTTTATCCGGAAGCTCCGTTGGCTGCTGCTCTGCTGCGAGGCCGACTAGACGGCTCAGCTCACCGACGGCAATCAGAGTCTGAAGGCTCGGCAGCGACCTCCAAAGCCCAGCCTAGCTCCTCATTCTCCTAATTAATCAAGACCGATCGGTCGAACCTATTTGGGTTAACGTAGTGCTGACGTCGCATTCGGTCTGTCTCTCTTTCGCTTTACCATTCGCTGCAGCGCCTCCTTCCCCTCCCCTCCACCTGGTGCATCTATCCACGCTATTTAAATTCGGCTCTTTGGCCCGACGATTTCTGGCTCCGACGAAATCGGAACGCCGCAGCAATATCCGTCCGTGATATCGATAGGCACTGCATTGTTATCAGCTCGTAAATGATCTGCAGGATCTGCGGAGTTCGGTCCGGTTAAATAAACCCCGTTTTACGGAAATTAACACGGATCTGAGAATATATCTTTATTCGTACAGGAAGCATTGTTTTATTTTATTATTTTTTTCCCAAAATGTTCCGAAATGTCGAGGACAGTGGCTCGGAGAAATTGTCCGGATTTTTCTGTGTGCGGATCTAGTTCCTTAATCAACTAATTAGTCGACCGAGTGAGGTCAGACTTTAATGGCATATTAACGAATGGTCATTTTGTACTTGGTATTAATTTCACTAAAATCAACAGACGCATTTTTACGAGTTTTTCAAGATTCTGAAAAACGTCTCTTGAAGCTCAGGTCAATCAACCACTTCATTATTAATGTCCTATCGCGACGGGAAAAAAACTGGAACAAAGCCATTGAAAAAATGATTCATAAAAATTTGCACATTTCAATAGCGATGATCGTCCCTCGTTTCAGTCATTGAAGCGAATGGAAATCATTGAAACTGAAAAAAATTGACGAGATGGACTGGACATGTTTTCGCCCTTCTCCTTTTTCTCGAAAATGTAATTTAAACGAATTATTGTCATTACACAGTTCGTCCATACCGATAAACTTGAATTTAACGGGGCAATCGAGAAAACGGAAGTTGCGGGGATGGAAAATGGTACGTAGTTCATCAACTCGGAGGAGTGCGAATGAGGATAAGAGGGAAACTGCTTCAGCGCTTAGCTGCTTCAACGCTTCCTTTCGCTTGGCATTGATGGTGATGGCGCTATGCAGATTCACGTTCAGCGGTGTGGAGTACGTAAATAAAGCGCAGCAGCGTCAAAGGCTGCGAGGAGAAGACGAGGGTGCGCGCAGGGCCCCTGAGCACGTGGCTACGAAATTCCGTTGCCCATAGTTAATCAGTCGCTTGTACTTGCGACGTACCGAGAGCACATACCCGGTTTGCGTGGTTGGCATAGTTGAGCCGGTTTCCGGGAGTCTGATCTGACTTTTCCAGACGAAAGGGAAACTCGACGTTTCCCTTTATCCGAGGCTTTTGCGTCCTGCATATGTGTCAGGATTACGGCGCGTACATTTTGTCAAGTTTTTTTTTTTACATGTTTGAAGCTTATCATGAAAAATTCTCTCAAACAACAGAGTTATTCATGCCTGGGCTTTGTGATCTCAAGAATAACGAGATGACATTCTCGTGTTATGCTTAAATTTCCACTACGAAATTATATTCGTAAGCCTGTTATGTGTTTAAATATCTATACCGTGTTATTAATTTTATCAGGACAGAAATATCGTTCGCAGCTATCAACTTGATCCATTTCGATAAATTTTCCATGTAAATTACGTCACTGGCCACAAATTGGGCAAAGGGCTTTGAACATGATTAATCAAACAATTGGGCATTTGTAGTATTGCATATTCAATGGAAAGTTTGCTTTGATTCGTGTCAAATAATCTCATTCGGTAATTTGAATGGATTTAAGTGAGGACGAGTTAATTACCACATTTTTTAATAGTTCGAGCTTGTGAATGAGAGTCTTGGATTTTTTTTAAACCGTAAAAGTGGAGTTTACCTCGTGAATAAAATAAATAAATGCGTTGGCAGGGATTGTTAGAAGCTTTGGGTATTTTTGTCTTACCTTATAGCCATACTTTTAGCCTTAAGATGATGCCATCGCTGATTCATTTCGTCGAGACGACGTTGCAGCATAACCGCGTCATCCTGACTCGCCAATGATCCCAACAATTTACGTCCAGTTCCGTTCAACGAAGCGTAAACGTCTCGATGGGTCTCGATTTCCGACTGCAGGTCCTGCAACAAAAGTGATAAAAAAATCGTTAATATAATTACGGCGACTTTTGAGCGTCTGTATGATTGGCACAACAAGTGACACCAATATCCAAACACATCCAACATCAACTTCCCGAATTGTCAGGTTTCCCTAACTCTCATATAAACGTGCACTCTGCCGTTGAAGCTTCGCTGTCACGGATATTGCGGAGACAGCTCGATCGCTTCGTTCAGATAAGTATAATCGCGCTTGTCAATGTGGGAGACACGTCGTAACGACTCTGCAATGACATATCACGAATACAATTTTCCGTTGTTGGAAATGCTTTTAATCGCTTCCATCGATCCATTTCACGATTAAGATTGTCGTACACTAGACGTTATTTATCACCCATGAAAAGTACACACGCTGACCATGCGAGAAACAGTTGGTTTATCTTAATAACCAACTGATCTGTTTCATCGGCTAATTTGCTTTTGGTAATCCGCTTATTTTGTTGTGTGAACAATTTTTTCGATTTCGTGAACAATTGATTTATTTTTGTAATGAATTTGTTGTTCGATGAAGTGGGAAATTTTCATTTATCTTGGGCTCATTGATAACAGCAAAAAAGTCGATAGCGATCACGTCATATCTACTCTTCTTGCGAGTCAGAAGAAATTTTGTTTCCATGAGCATTCGAATACCTATTCCAGCAGCTGTGCAACTGAGGATGTTTCGTTGGCTGCGTCAACGAAAACCACGAGTACATGTGTCGACGAATGGATCGTGTATAGGATCTTATGGGTGTACCGTGGAGTGGGTACGTAATCTTTAGAGCCTGCAACATGTCCTTATCTCCAACACCACACATCTAAGGAGGATGGGAACCGAGGAACTGTCAGTCGTACGTGCTGTACCACTATACCCGTTTCTACATCTAGCATTGAATGTACCATAATGCTACATGCTCGTACAGAGTATACAGTCCTCTGCCTGAGCGAATATACGCTGCAGTTTGCGGCTATATCCACATGTACGTGTTCAATTGCAGATACGAAATTGTATACAGCGCAAGAAATACATTCACGACGTCAACAGTATGTCAACACTGTTTAAGGGCGTACGACACATAAATTTCCAATAAACAAAAAGTATAATCGCTTAGAATTTCCATGTTACTCTTGAAAGTGAAGAAAGAAAAAAAATGTTCTCCAAAGAAAGTGACAAAATTGATATGAGTTCAAGGTTACTGGGGATTTTTGAAATGATCCATAGATCATAAATTTCATGATCAATCCAGGCAGAATTATTTTCGCAGGTCCAAATGAAAAAATGTTATTCACTTAGGAATGACGTATTGATTGAAAAATCGATATATTTTTATATATCGATTTTTTTTCTTTGAAGACGTTGACAATATTGTCATAAGTTAAAAGTTACTGACGTTTTAAGAATGATGCATAGATCGCAAATCACATGACCAGTTCAGCCCCGAATGACACATGATATACATACGCAAGTTTAAGCGCTAAAGTATTGCTTGCCGATCGTTCATCAGAGGATCAGGGCTTTAGCAAATACACCGATTATACATGTATCCTGTAGACAAATGGATAAATAAACGCGATTCCACAGTTTGACTTCAACGGTAAATAATTGGTTTTCGTCCGCTCCGTGAAGCGATACTATAAATAATGACGATATAACTGGTGAAAATAAACGAATTTTCACTCCAGTAAATTTCAATAATTGCCTGGCACTTTTTTAAATCTGAATTTGCAAATAAAGTGAAGAATTATTTGTACGATCCATGAAATCGAGAAAACGTCAATATCCGTTGTCATTTCCTGTACCTCTCGTCAATTATCATTCTAAATGACGGCGATGAATATGCGAACTCACAGACATTGACGGAAAGTCAATGCGATATTCGCTGAGATTTAGAGATTCGACGATGTCAAAATTACGTATCTAAGATTTTCGTTGCATTTTTTTTTTCTTCACTATTTCAGTCTTAACATTGTTAACGAAATTAGAATTTCCCTTCTAAACTCCATTTACACCGTCAATACTAAATATTGATCTTGTTTTTTTTTTTTAATTCAGATTTCATAGGAACATTAATAAAATAAAATATTATACTAAGCCAAAAAAATAATAATCATTTTATTACTAATAAACAAAAATTCTAATTAATAACCCCTGAATGATGAACTTTATGGCAGTTTCCATCGAATATAAAAATGTAATTGGAAACACCATCGACTGCTCCATGTACGGGCACCATTAAAAAAAACCATCAACAGTTTTTCGAATGTTTACCTGTTCAAAGCTGCGAAGCTCGGCCAGTAGCGTGTAGGAAACGTAGATGTAGCGCGCGTCGTGAAGACTTCGAGAGTATAACCCCCAGGGGCGATACCCCCGTGGGGTAGTGCGACCCCCGGGCCAGGTGCCGCCCCCACGAGCCCCGACTTGACGATAATCCACTGTAATTTGCCCTCCCCCAATGTCCCAACATCACATATCGTCTCGCGCAACTAACCCTAACAATTATCCACTCCACACCCTCGGTTTTACCGATTTTCTTTACGGTCTGTTCCGCCCATCGCAACACAACTTCACCTATTTATTTTTGATAGTATCACCAAAGTCGCGGTCAACGTAACTCTCATTTCTTTCATCACTGCTAAACTTTGATGATTTTTTCACCGAGAAACTAAGTAACCCACTTTTTCGCTCACGACTCATGGAAGACTACCGGTTTTTTGATCTTGCTGCTCCCTTAAGGATGATCGTACTATCAAAAATGAATGACACTTTAATATCGCATCGAATTTACGTGTCCACTTATAAAAAATTACCGGTTTTTAAATGTACTTCTACCTTAAGGCTCATTGGATTATTAAGAACGAATCACACATTAATACCGAACTGAAAGTCTCATTGGTTCCGAATTTTATTGATTTGCGATATGAGAAAAATGTGATATCGCTGAATTTTAATAATCGTCATGCGTAAAAATTGTTCCTCAGGCAGATTTTTTGAAATCCGATTCCCCAGATTGCGATCCAATCAAAACCTTTGATGGAAAATGCATGTGTGACATGTTCCTAACAAGATTAGAGGTAGATGATTCAATTTCCGGTATTGAAGAACTAGTCAGAGTGTCGGTTGAGATTAAGAATATTCCACGCGGGACCAGACGAAGCTGCGAACAGATGAGACGAGAATTTTCCTGAATAATGCATTTTCTCTGGCTCCCTTTTCATCTCAACTCCTTCGCTCAATCGAAAATAAAGCATACCACCAAAGTGGAAAGCGAAGACGCCCAAGTTTACAGGGATACTTGATAGAGTAAAAAGTCCTTTGGCCAATGACTATGTATTAAGCAGACCGATCCGAGAGTTAATTAACAGATCCACAGACCGTTTAGGTCCTTAAAATAAAGTTTGCTCTTCGGATGAGCCAATTTGTCTACTTTACATTTCCACTTAATAACCCAGTTATTATTTCCGGTAAATATCCGAAAGTTGAGAGGATCATAATTGGAAAAGTCACAATTTTTCGAAAAACCCTTCAAACGTAATTTAAAAAAATTATCTCTTCACCTTAAAACAGCAAATTGTTTAAAAAAATTCACAATATCATTTTTATTTTAAAGATCATTTGATTTCTTTTGTAAAATCAGAAAAAAGAGTTTAAGAAATATTAAATTTGTAGGGTGAACCGTTTAATCAAATCGATTTGAGCTCCAAAAAAAAAAAAAGTATGTTCTGTACTTCATTAACAGTATCATTTAATGATAACTAAAAAAATGTCTCCTACAGAGAAAATTCAAGTTAAAAAAATTCTATCGACAATCGTTGAGGCAAAATTTGCAGTATCAATGTACCGATTCATTGGTTCTTATCACCGCTAAATTACCTGATGATAATCGATAAGCTAAGTGAACTAGAGTGTATTTAATACGCGCTCCGGATTTCGAAATCCTCGGGCAAAAGCTTCGTGACGCTTTGAGTCACGACTTTTATTTCTCCTACAGCAGCGGAGTTTCTTTTTTGCCCAACTTTCGACGGATTTAGCGAACGTTCTGCGAGACGGTGGCATACCGTTGAGCAGTTTCTTCGCTTCATTTCGCATCGAGCGGACCAACGCCACGACGATGGAAGCGCTAAAAGTGCAAGGAGCTAAAAAGTAAGAGGGATTCCAATAGTGCAAGCACTCGTCAGTCAGTGGAACCATTAACGGCTTTCTCCCTCGACATCATATACCTATAGACCTTCGTTGTCGTCGTCCTCGATATCCTATTTGATTTCTTTCGAGACCGACGGCGCTTCCGGCGAAAAAATAAGCTCTAATCATTTTGTATGGGGTGAAAATAAAGATTTTACCTATTTAACTTCTTCGCACTGATAATTCAGCTAAAAGTGTCAATGGATTCGTGCAAAATCATTGCGTTTGTGACATTCAAAAGAAAATATTTTAAATGATTTTGTAAATTTCATTGAACGACGTAAATTATGTTATACGCTACATTCGATAAAATATTTCGACATTCATCAAAAATATTCTTGGGCTATTTTTTAATTTTTTACATGCAACTATTTCGTACTTTTGAACATATTTTTTCCTGGGTCTAAAGGGAATTAATCGTTTTCAGGTGTTATTCATGAATATTTTCGGAAACATTCCGTCAAACTACCAGCATAAACCCTGGAAACACGAACGCAGTGCGAATCTGCACAGTGTGCAACGTACCCGGAGCCGAAAACCCGGAAACTTTTCAAGTATGCGGACATTCACTGTACGAACTTTAAAACAACTATTTTGGGCACAGTCCGGTAGTGGAAAAAATTGTCGGTCAGGTAAGTAGGCGCAGGGATGTGGATGTTCGAATGAAAAAGAATTTAAATATGCCTCTTAAGAAATTAATGATTTTTCACTCATTATTCATTTTCCCTCATAATAATTAGTGGTCTTTCACTCATTATCGTTCCACGTTCAAATCGCAAGTGGTTTTTCATTCATTATCTTTTCAGGTACAAATAATTAGTGGTTTTCCATTCAGCACTAATTTCACTTTAAGTAATGACTTTCTCCAACTCATAATTTAAACTTCAAAAAATCACGAGTGTTATTCGACCCACAATTTAATAAAAATGTAAACGATGATTTTTCCTCCATTCATCATGCATTTTGTCTTTAAATAATAAGTGGAAAATTGTTGGTTAACCCAATTGGTTGGTCCATTTACAAAAAAAAAAAATCCTGCTCTCCATCCTGAAGAAGGGAATTATTTTATTTATCGTTCACTGAGAAGGAGAGCTTTCCTCACGAAAATGAAAAATACTTTTTACGATTGCCTCGTAATAGACTAATTTTAATTACATTGTTTCCTGAGTGAGAAAAATCGAAAAATGTGACAGGTTTTCAGGTGGTACTCGAGTGGATGAGTTGGGAAAGTGAAGAACGCGTTTATTCTCCATATCAGGAGAGTGCAGGATCTGGTGTGACGAGTTAACGAGCGACTGGGTATAGGAGGTTAAGGCTTTGGCGGTGGTTTCACCAGGAACGGTGATACGCGGCTGGAAAGGCTGATGTGCCGTTGTGGCTATGGCGATCAAGGGCAAAGCGATCCTCGGGAAAAGCTGGGCAATATAGTGAGGCGTCTAGTGGGGTGAGCTCCGAGAGAGGGAAAGAGAGAGAGAGAGGGAGAGAGATTCCTGGTTACTAGGATTCAGAGTGCTTTCCTCCTGCACCTGAACCACGCTCGCCGCTCGCTCCTGGCTATCTCTCCGCGTCGATGATGCTTCGGTGGTCAGAGTGGCGAAGTTGCCCCGTCACTCGAGATACTATGCGGGAGGTTAGACTATAAGCGGCTTGCGGCCGATTAGAGAGCACCGCTCCTGTTGATGCCGTTGCTGGTCGTGGCGGTTGCATCACGAGTTCTCTCGGCCGTCTTCATCTTCATTCCTTCGTCGATGCTTCCACAAAGTTTTTATGTTCTGCCCATTACACAAAATCATAAACCACACGACTATTTCATCGATGCTTAAAATAAATGAAAAACCGACTATTTTTTTTTATTGTAAAAAAATATTTCGATGACTAATTTCTATTCGACATTTTCATGGCTGATTGGTAAAAGAAAATGGTCTGAACTGTCAATTTCCAATGGCCCAAAATATCCTGGCAAATCGTTCGCAAAAATGTGATTAAAAAATTCAATATTCCGAAATTACCGAATATTATTCTGCCCTTGTTATTATTTCCAAATCAATTTTTTTGTTTTGGTACCCGCAATAAAATTTTGTTCTATTTACACGGTTATTTTATCGAGTGTAATCGAGTTTAATTTTCGGTTGCGCACGAATATGTTGCTCGCCCTTAAATCTGAAATCCGCAGAGAGCAGGTGCATTCCGCTTTTAATAAACGGCAGGAAGGCTTCGGAGTTTTTCGCGACCGTGATTAATCCCGGATCCTTGGCAGATGAGTGCGCGGAAGGGAATCTACGAAATGAAAATTTGGGTGTTGTGTGAACTCGACTATGAATATGTGTGGTCGGCTATGTGGTCGAGAGTTTTACATAGGCTCGGGAGTGCGGGAATATGTGGAATGCACATGCATCGGAGAATAGGCAACTGCTGCTACTGTTGCGGAAAGCTTTCACGTTCGGGTGCGTGCGTGAGTGCATTCCGTTAATGTGCATCAAATATTCTGTCTACGAACGGGTTTGCCTATCATATGTAAATGCACATATACACATATCCACTGTATACGTGGCATTTATAGTTATATACACACACGTGGATGTTCACCATGGCTCGACGCCGATGACAGCGACCTCAATTGTCATTGGACCGCAGATTGAACGAACCGTATCGGGTTAGCACTAGCCGGGCTAATACCTAATGGAATATACAGTGAAAGGACACGGCGAACGAGTCATCAATCAAGCGAATAGTATTTTCAACTAATACGTTACGTGCATCGATCCCATTCTTTAATCTGCTGGAAAAATATTTGTAAAAACGACCAAAAAATGTAAAACTTTTATTCAAAAAACTATAACATCTATTAATAATAAATCAATTCCAATCTATAATTGTGATATTAAATGAAAGGTACTTTTTCAATGAAATTACAGCAAATTAATCATCGATACGAAATCGCACTGGTATTAAAAATTGAGTATAAATTGAATTTCAAGTACGTTATTTAGGAGAGTTGATTTTCGGATTGAAAATTGAGTTGCTAATTTCAACGGTAAGGTTATCGTAATTTTGTGATTTGTAATTTCAATGGACCATTTTATTTTGAGAATCGTGCGAGGCTTGAGGATGAATCGTTTTCCAAGGTGAATGCTTGATTGCATATTGGATTGCCTGTACAATTATGTGCACCACATACTTGGATAATAATTGAATATAACGCGGCAGTCGTACGACGTAACATTGTAAGTATATGAGGAAGCGAGAACACGAAGAGAGCGGAGCAAGGAGGAACAACGGGAGGTCCGCTTCAGGT
This sequence comes from Clistopyga incitator, assembly GCA_947507545.1. NCBI lineage: Eukaryota > Metazoa > Arthropoda > Insecta > Hymenoptera > Ichneumonidae > Clistopyga > Clistopyga incitator. Next base: position 3,161,009 of record OX382174.1, on the reverse strand, counting down.
TCATGAATATGTATCCCTACGCAGAGGGTGCACACACTTATGTGGGTGATGAGGAGATGGCACGGTGGGTTGTCACACAACGCGCTTCCACCTTCCATGGTCCCAACAGCGAAGGTACATGTGTACTAACTACGTATAATAGGGAGAGGTATAAAGTGACATGCGAAGCATCGTCGCTATCGTCGCCGATGACGAGGGGGTCATTAACCCGGCAATGTCGAAAATAGGCGTATCTCTGCAGAGCGTTGTAATAATGGACAATTTGCTTCCTATTTCATTCTAGGCAACGGCACTTTTATTTAAGGGGCTTGACATAAGAAGAGAATAATTTGAATAAATGTTTTTCATGCTGCGGTCGTAATAGTAATTGTAGGTTGAAGGTTGTCGGCTATTGGCCAATGCCTACGAATAATTTTAATACACGATATCGATCGAAATAAAATAATTGAATGCATTCAATAATTTTTTAAATACACGTATGTGCATCTGAAAAATATATTTCGATTGAACCTTGAAACATATGATTGACAACTCGTATTATTAAAGTAAATTGACATTAGTATTCTGAATAAATATTCATTTAGAAGCAACACAATCGGGCGATTCAGTAAATTCAATTATATTTTGTATCATGGAAAGATGTTATTTTTATTGAGATGTCGAGTAGATTTGGGGTGATCATTTTTTTTTTTTTTTTCGTATTAATTATGTAGAACGAGATTCCCGGGAAAAAATGGAGAAATTTGATGAAAGAAGTTTTCTATGTTTAAGAGTCGCTTTTACTTTGCAACTATTCGTTTCACGGTAAATTTGATATACAGGACCACGGAGTCTGGAAGGTCTTTGAACAGCGAGTGAGTAGGTCAGCCCCCCACGATGGACTCGTGCATTTTGGTGGGAGGAGGAAGCTACGAATATGTACATAGAGTTTGTAGGTACATACCACGGGACATATATAATTAAAGGGCCCACGCGCGTTTGTCCGCATTCATAGTTCTCATTACCGTGCGTAATTAACCAACGTTCGCACAGTGAGGCTCTCTTGGGAACAGCGAGCTCTGTCATCAACGGTACATAGCTTGTACAACGAGATAAAAGCGAGGGAAGCCAAGAAGAAGACACACACACAGCTTCGCACAGCTCCAGTTGCGTAATGCACACATGTGTGTGTATTATAAAATACAATACAATACAACACATTTTAATATATGCATTATTAAATTGAAAGAAAAAAATATGCATTTTGAATTATTAAAAACGATTACACGAATTACCAAAAAACCAACGGGAACATAATTTAGTTAACGAATTTTCCAAATTTTTAATGAATAATTTATTCTTTTTTATTCCATGCCATAAAAATTGTATTCTCGACATTTTCATTGAAATTGCATTGATTTTTCTCATTCTTCGCTGCAATTGACATTCAGTAATGAAATGGGTAATTTTTCATCATAAAATCCATATTACAAAAATAACGAGGGTGTAGAAGAGAAAGAAAAAAATGAAACTTGGTATGATAAAAAAATGATTGAAAGAATGTGATTTATTGGGGAATGTTTATTTAAAAGCGGTGATAGGTGCTCGTCGCTGCTGCAGGGCTTGTACCTGATCCGTTAGGTATAAGCATAAGTATGTGACCTGTGTACTATCCCATGATATATAATATTAAAGTAGACGGTACATATATACATAGCGGAAGTTTTAATTAATTACCGTCGTCGGCTGCGAAGCCGTGAGCGGGTGAATGCGATTTAGCCCTTAGCGGCAGGACTTCGCTATGGCGATTAACACGCGTTGAGGGATATTTTTCACCTTGCGCGGTGTGCCGTAGTTGAGAATTGCTTAAAAAAGCACTTGAAGCGTCAGCCCTCATCCTTCCCACCGTTCTCACGTCGCTGCTCTCGCTGTTTTTACGCGAAATGCCCGCCCAAACCATCCCGAGGAAAGGGACCAGCCAACGTCTCGTAATGTACGCTGCGCGAAGATTGAGCTTGAAATAACGTGAGAACTAGCAGCCCAGTGGCAAATGGATGTTTTATCTTCGAGGTCTCCTCGGTTCATTTTATTTTGTAGTGTCTTGGAGAAAAATAACCCGAATGCCACGCAAACGCTCAATTAATTGTGGTAAATTAATTGCATGTTGATCCCTCGGGTCAACATTGTCTGCCAGACGTAAATAAAAATTGTAACATCATAATTTTCAAAAAAAAAAAAAGAAAAAATCAATGTAATAAATTACAGAAGGTGAGAGCAAGGTGAGAGCAACATGAGAGCTGAGCGAAAGCAGGGTGAAAGCAAGGTGAGAGCGATGTAAGAGTAAGGTGAGTATATCATAATTGATTTTAATAAATGTCCTTTTGAAAGTTAGCAACACTGAATCGATCAATCAGGATATTTAATAAATTCAATTATGATTTTTTTTTATCCGCGTGTATATGTTCATGTGCATTATGAATATCAGTAATTTGAAAATTTGGACTAAGCAATCCGCGAATCTTTGAGAGCAGAATCACGTAATCTTCGCCAGGTGCGGAAGGCACTATTGCGCGAATACGCCCGAACAGATATTACTGCACATGCTACCTTTATACCTCCGAGCGTACGGACGACTTCGGACTTGTATACATATAGTGCCGGATATCCTAGCGTGAAATCAGAATACGCCAGACATAGAAATTCGTTGAATCGTGCCCTTTGCACTTTGCCGCTTGCACGTGCCGTCGAGTTTGATATTTTTATTTCCCATAGAAAATATCCAAGCCACCATACGAGATGCGATTTAGAAGGTATATCGTTGGGCTTTGTCAATTGAAAAATCAGCTGCGTTCGAATATTAATAAATAAATCAATGTGTGTGTCGTGCGAATGAAAATTTTCGCAATCAATTTTCTATGGCGTGTTTATCGAACACAAATTCATATGACGTCTCTGGTTACGATACCAACTACGATATTCCGGGTACCAATACTACAGAGAAAAGATAAACAATCGAGGTAACACAACGAACAGTGATTGCCGTGCGTTTACCTGATTGCATCGTTGATGCGAGCATCCCGATCGTTTAATGGGGACAGCGTCTGTGTTAATTGCTGGACGGAGCTATATAATGTGCGACATGCATGCGTGAACACGAGCAATACACAATAAAACGCGACACAGTCACGCTAGGATTGAGGCGTGCTTACGATCATCCACGAACAGTGCGATGCCACGATGAGACAACGAGCAAAGCTCGTAAACCCATATAACAGAATTCACCACCTTGCAAACACGCCGAGATATTATCACTCTCGTAATATCTAATGCCGTTGCAAATTGGAAAACCAATCGCATTTACATACTTTCTTTTCTCATCGCTCTTTTCTTCTTTTGTCAGCAATACTAATCGGATGGACATACCTTTTAATTTTAATTTCTATGGTTAAATAGTGTGCAATATAATTGCTATGATTAAATATTGAGTAAAATAATTTTTTTTTCACCATGAATATTATTATCAGCGTATGAAGAGCTGTGGAATATAACAGTCGATAACGGAATGTAAAATAATGGCGATTCGAGGTAACTTGCTGAACGGAATATACGAGGCTACAATCGTCGAGTGTGTTTATGTAAAACCATGTGAATTCCTGCGGTGGAATTCGCCAGGAAAATGTTATTCAAGGTGAACGCGTAGCGCCATAAACGCGGACGCGAGGATGGATGCTTCATGTGGGAATCGTTGTCAACGGGTTAGTGGTAACGGTGTACATGTGTGCACCAAATGGGCAGGTCGCCAAATACCACGATGGCTCACGTACAGCAGTCGAAGCGTGCTGTACTCGTTGGTCGGATCGGAGCCTCAGGGTGACCATCGATTCGAGGTCCGAGTTCCCAAACGCAAACGAGCGCAGTCCCGCGGTGGTAACGGCGGCAAAACCGGCCGCTCTTTCGAACCCCCTTGTCACCCACCCAAACTCGTTTCAATCAAGTCGTTAGGTAACGTCATCAAAAGCTTTGCTCTCGTTTATCGTTACTTCGCGACGAAAACGTGCACCAATCGATCACGAATTGTCACACCAAGCTCTCCGAGCAACAAACTCGATAATGACACTTTCACGGACTTTGCGATAACACAAATTCATTTTTGTAAGCCGATCCAGTGATTTTATGGTCATAAATACTTTTCGAATACTTCCAAACTCCTCAAAATCTGAACGACTTCAACGATTTTTTTGAAATTCAAACCCAAAGCGTGCATCACTCTGTCGAATTTTCGTAGGAAGTTTCAGCCTGCCAGCTGGATAATTTGTGAAGTTGGAGCTTTGACAGTTGTTTTTTGAAACCTTATAAGGTGGATTAAAACGGAATGCGTCGAACGATTTTTGTAAAATCAATACCTGACGAAGATGGACCCTAACTCTACATGTTCTCAAAATTTGAGTTCATTTGGTCGACTAGTCCCAGAGTTACGAAAGAAAGTGTTTTCACTTCATCACATACAATCAAAGACAGGCAGAAAAAACCTCCAGGAATTTTTAAAAAACCACTCTTCTCGACGCTCGCGTCAAGTGCCCGGCATAAAAATCTCGAATTTATCAACACTCATAAAATCAAAGCTTCCCACACGAGCCCGCGGAAAACTATTCTCCCGATTCACCAAATCTTTGAACTAAAACAGTGACAACATCGCGTTATTTGCTAGGCTAACCAAGAAAATATTTGGCTCAACAAATGCCTTCGCCAAATCTGTTCAGCCAAGCTAGCAAATAGCCCATCGCATAGCGCTGTCGCTATTTCAGCAATTGATTTGCGGACCAGGAGAAATTGGGTTCTCCGGTGGGAAAAAAGGGTTTGGAGAAGCGTCGCAGCGTATTTGCGTAACGAGCTGTGGAGCTTGGAAAGTGCTTGTGATTTGTAATGGCATTATCCATTTAGGTAGCCTCATCAAGCAGATATAGGCGCATTAGTGCAGCGAGGGTTAAGCCAGTGGTGTGACCTAGTACTGTGTGTGACAGGGATCAGTCAATCCCCATCGTCTCTCGAGTGCCGGACGTATCGTATACCGAAGTGGGGGGAATCCCCCTCGGAGAAGCTGGGAGCAAGTGGGCGAGCAAGTGTCAGGAGGCGAGGAGTGAGCGAGACGAAGGCCGAGGGTGAGAGACGGGGAGAATCCGCTGGTTCGATTCCCAGTGGTGCCACACCGCAAATGATTACATTGCGGCCGTCCACTAACTGGCCAACGAGCCAACAACCAACTCGAACGATGTGTCGATCGACAGGTGACGTCGTGCGACTGTGGCGTTGATCTAGTCAGCGAACGTCGACTCGGATACGCCAAATTCCTCGGAGCTCCATCGCGTTTTTTTCTCCCCATTTTTCGTCTCGTTTCTCTTTCACGGTTTTTTTTTTCCTTTCAATCACCCTTTTAACTGCAAAAGCACTTTTACGAGTTTACTTTTATTCCCCATTTTGCAGGGGAGAGTTAGAGTTACTTTTTATTGGCGTTTTGTCAGAGTGGCCAATATTATCTGTAGCCGTCGCTTAACTCGATAATTAATATGATTTTCCGGCACTCCGTGCATAAAGAAATGGAAAATTAGAGAGGGTGGGAATGAAGGATTCGAGGGACGTGCTGATGATCGGCGCGCGATTTATCGGCCTCCACCTCGTCGAACTCATCTGGTCTTTCGTGGGAATTTCACAGACTTTCCAGCAATTGTTTTATCGAGTTGAGAATTTTTTTGCCTTCTTTCTTCACTCGGCTATCTTTCGGCGTTCGACTTTTAGGCTGCGCCTAAATTTTCTCATACTTTCTCATTTTTCTTTAAATCAACTGGGATTGTAATGCCTCGAGATTCAATCGAAGATATTGTCTATAGATTCAACAGATTCACGAAAATGATTTTTATTTAGTTTTTCTACTTACGCGAATTTTGAAATTGGCTCGAACAAATAATAAGTAGTAGGCTTGAGCTTTCTCGGTTTGAAGGGCATACGTTGATTTTACCTTTCTTCAAATACCGAATTCAAATGCATTTAAAAAATATTTATCAATTTTTGTGTAAAATTTTTTTGACAAGGCATATTCTCAACGTTCTTGGTGTACAATAAAACAAATACTGTGCTTATTAGCAACATTGTCATTGCAGGGGTATGCGCGATAGGCTCGGTGTGCGATATGTCCCCCGTGATTTCCCGATTGGCCCAACCGGTGCGAGATATTGGCTGTGTGCCAGAGAGAACATGCGACACCCCGGGACGTCACCTGAGCAAGACGAAATACCCCTCGAGATGTGCCGGTAGCTAGTAGCGAGTATGGAGGAGGGTCATGCTGCTATATCGACATTTCACGATTGCTTTAGGGTCTGACAGTTGCTGTATAGAACAGGCGAACCTAAACTACGTCTCCGTTCAAGATCAGCACCATGGGAACTGAATTGTACAAAAAAAAAAAAAAAAAAAATGTACACAGCTCCTTTTGTAATTGAAATAATTACAATCCCATATGGAATGATAATGATGGCCATAGAAATTTTCTATTTGAGTCATTCGTTATTTTCACCCACGCCTTAATGAAAATAATCAATCACGATGAACCGTGCATCCATAAATTATCCTAAATATCAATTTTAGATTTAAAAAAAACCAAATTCTTTACACGAACCATATAATAATTGACATGATTTATTTCCGCAATCATCGATACGAAATTTCCTCCGAATGCTCCAAGGATTTGAGCTTTTATCCGACTTCGAATTGGCCCAGTATTGCCCAAAGTTCTCATTCATGCTCGAGGCACAATGAAAATAAATGGCCACAACCTTACAGGTGGCTCGAATTAAATTTCGGAGCAATTGGAATTTCATTTAATCATCCGTGACGTTTACGTTGCGGAGCTGCGTCTGAAGTGACTGGGAGATTTGTGGCTGAGTTCGTTTCAATACTCCGCTCGATATACAACAGTTTATATCGCCGCTCTGCAGTACATACTAGACGTGAAGTACGAAGTCTGCTGTCGACTTGAAATGTCCGAGTGACGTACTACTGCCGAGCTGGTTTAGCGAACGATCTGGACGCCTCGTAAATCCGCTAAAGTCTCGCGTAAAACGTAAACTCGTCAAGAGCTTGCGGCAGAAGCACAACGACTCGTCGATGTCGACTCGAATGGTCTCGCCGGACCGTCAGCTTTATCCGACCCCCGCTTTCCAAGCCGAGAATAAAATTGAGTACTCATTACAGTCGGAAACTTTATAGCTCGGGTTGAAACTTTGTCAAGTGCGTTAACCCTTCCAAGGCGAGGGTACTTAACGTAGCAGCACGGTTGGTCAACTGCCTCGACCATCAATCGGCCCGGATGGTCTCTCTCAAATTAAACACCCCCTCGAATCGTACATACTCGGCTCATAAATCTGGTTTAATCTTAATCCATTGCGATTTAAAAAAATTATCGGAAATATATATAGTTTTAATCAAAATCAATTATTCTACCTATCGCGAAAAAATTCTTTCGCAATAATCGAATAAAAAACGTCAAGTCCAGAGCATGGATTATAATTTCCGATATTTCTGCAATCAATGGAATAATTTGTTCCATCATTTTTTTCGGAGCGCTTTTTTTTTGCAGTTGGCCGTTGATATTTTTCCGTCAATTGGAGTAAAAATTTTTAATTGATATCGAGTAAAGGGTTTTTGAGTGTGTCAAAGGCTTGCGAAAGGGTTGTGCGGGTGGATATATGGAAAGCCTGCCGACGGAATTTTTAATGGCATGGTATCTATGGTCTCACTCGCGAGGATATCGCAATACATTGAAAATGCCGGGGAATGTATATTCATTTGCATATATGTCCTATATATCGGCGACACGATATTCCCATTTCCGATAGCGAATAACTCGGGCTAAAGTTTATCGATATAGAATTATATTGATAGAATTCCGGGCGGTATATGGGAGAGAGAGATCGATCCGTTGTCAACTAAGCTCCGGGTAATTTGCGTTTCTACACTATCCGTGTCGACCACGATCGACCCACTGAACTAACGCCCGCAGTGACGTCGAGGGACTCTCCGCCACCTAAATTCTCTGTGGGCTTTAAATTGTCGAAGGTGCGTACCGACAACGCAGCAGACTTGCGGGAAAGCTGGATTTCCGCTATATATCCACAATCTATATTCAATAAGCGCCTGTCATGGGATTAGACGGAAAATCGTTGCATAAATTATGCCACCGACGTGTATTCGCACTATCGGAAATATTATCGTTTCGAGGTATCGAATATGGACAGAATTAAAATTCAGCTTTCCACAAATATATTGTTTACGGTGGTGTGAAGCAAATTATAAAATTGAATAAGCGTTTCACATTAATGATTCAGAAGAATTCAGGCAAATTGTGCAGCAAAAAATGATATGAGTAAATTTATTGGATAATTAATTTTTTTTATTTAATTGCGTGCTTTTTTATGATAGATATTATGTAACGAAATTTACGTATGCTCATGTATTGATAAATTTGTAACGCAATGATTTCGTTGCATCAATCACAGTGGGTAATAAATTCGATGGAACTTTTTTTTTTTCTCCGTGTGTCGAATTAATTTAAAGTTAAAGCACTGTTTTAATATTGGTTTATTTAATGGGTAGAATGAATTTTTTAAAATTCGAGTCGTGATGGCAATGCATTTCTATCAGTCCACTTTGTCGTTTTGGTATTAAAATTAATGATATGCGAAGTGCAAGCTTTTTTTTAAATATCTACAGTGTGAAGCTCTTGAAGCTTGTGCAACTATACCCTTTTATGAAAGCTCGTTAAGGGTCGAATGTACCTCACGGAATAGTCTACGAACAGCAAAAAGCGCATTCGCTCTTTCACTGTCCACATTTTTCAATTTTATTCTGCTCTTTAATTCTCATCACCTGCTGATGTACATCTCTTTGCGTCGGTCAGCCCGCGAGCATCGTATTCTCGTGGCAAATGTTGAGGTCATTGCGAGAAACGAATTTCATTAAATGGACGTGCGAAACGAAATCAAACAAAACAAAATTTACGTTCCATATGCGAATGCTGCAAATATATAGGACGTGAAATTTCCAAAAACAGATGTCAACGATACAAAATCGATCACTGTAGATTAGGACATTTCACTGAGATCTTTACACGCTCAACAACTTGACCGCGACTTAATAGATTGATCGATGTGTCGATGATCATTCGATTAATTGGTTATTCAACGACATCCAATTAATCTTGTCACGAATAAAACGATCGATCTCTATACCTATCAATTAATATTCACTACGAGTCAGAATTATTGGCGAGATCGAATCAAATTTCATGAATTAATTGAAACCCCTCGTAAATCACACAAATTAAGAAAAATAGTGTTACAAATTGTTTCGTTAAAAAAATCTTCCCACGAAACTAAAATGCATATGTCAATAATAAAATCATTCAAAACGCCCGGTAAAGAGATCCGTAAAAAATTAATGTGACACTTTTATTTCCTATTAAGAAACATTTTGCACACAAAAACATGTTATCAAAAATAACGGGCTACTCATAAAATTGTATATCAAATTTATTGTCACCGCAAAAAAAAAAAAAATATATATATATATATATATTTCAAGCCTGCTCTGAAAAAGCCGGAGCTTTTTTTTTTTGGTACAGAGGAAAACTGGACAGTACGAACTCCAAGTCGAATGCATTTTGAATTACTATAAAGGTGGGGGAAGCGATGCTAAAGCTCTACTACTGGAATTCGGTATAACAGCCAACGGATGTATTCCTTTGGCTTTGGCAGAGACCCACGAGGTAGCCACTCTGCAAGCCACTGGCTCTACCAGCCAGCATCATATGCCTGTGCTCTGTTGTACGTACACAACGGCCGCACGGGCGCGTCAAAGGACTTCCTGTAATTGGTTTTACGGAAATAATTTGGTTCCGTACAATCGATCGACGGAAATTGCCCGTTTCGTAGATTCCTATCGGCGCCGTTGTCAGACGCCTCTTCTGGAGGTCAGAAAGCCCAAGCTCGACAGCTTTACGAAAAATGGTCTCAACACTTGTTCTTTCCATTGCCAACGCAATAAAATCGAGAAAGACGAAGAAAGAAAAGTTGTGGTATTTAAAAAAGTATTTTGACGAAATACATTGTTGATGAAAATGAAAATAAAAACTCTAGAAAAATACATTGTTAATTAAAAAAAGCTTCCGCTATCAGGAATTGAAAAAATTCGTGTCCGGGGGACACGAAACAGGGTTTCTCAATGTTAGCAATCGTTCAGAGTGTCCTGACACGAGAATTCAAAAAAATTCATTTTTAACGAAAGGCGCTATGATGAATTGACAAAAAATGATCATCACGAGAGGGTTTCTCACCGTTTGCAACCATTCTGAGTGTCCTGGCATAAAAATTGTTCAAAAATTGATTTTCAATGAGAGGAAAGCTTGCGCTATGAAAAATTGACAGAAAAATATCATCGAGACAGAGTTTCTCAATGTTTGCAATCATTCTGAGTGTCCTGATACAAAGATTGTTTGGAAAATTAGTTTTTAATGAAAGGAAAGCTTGCGCTATGAATAATTGAGAAAAAAAGATCATCGAGACAGGGTTTTTCAATGTTTGCAAACATTCCGAGTGTCCTGACGTAAAAATTGTGTAAAAAAATTAATTTTTAATGAAAGGAAAGCTTCAGCTGTGAGAAATTAAAAAAATTTCGTGTGCGGGTGAGTAATCAAGAATGCGGCACTCCTGCGAATGTGCGAGTGTGCTTGCGGTGCACCGTGAACGCTGTTTCCAGACATCAAGGCATTGGTCGCTCCGCAAACATTTTCGTTCAATGCAAATGTGCAAAATAGGCGGCGGTGGGTGGGGAGAGGTCGGGTCGCTTATAATCGAGGAAGATTACGCGGCATGTGGCCAGCACAGATAACGAAGCTTCCCCTGGTAGAACGGAGGTAGAACTAGTGCGCCCGTTTGCCAACCAACCAACCAGGTGCTCACTGCACTCGAGGTGTGTACTACATAGCATAACTGTCCACCTCAAACTCTCTAATACCGTAATAACTTTGTGTATTATCATATTCACCGATGTCGTTTGCATGTGGCTCTAGAGGCCCGTTGTTTCTGCAGCAGTTGCTCATGCAGAATAGGCGAAGAACGAACTGGCGCGAGAGAAGTCACTTGATCAATTATCTATTGGCAAGCGCTACAATCGGAATACCATTGATGCCACACAGTTTCATTTGGAAGTTACATTTTCACAGAGAAATTTATTTCTCTGAAAACGTCACAAGAAGGAAATGAGCTTTCTGCATTTAGATAATTTTTTTTGTATTAAAAAAAATTGTTTCTACGAGGTACTGGTCAATCTGTAATTGGCGTGGATTTAATAAAACTTGTACAAGGCATTCCGTTTATGAAATTTCGAAAATCTTTCGTGAAATCTCTAACTCGACGAAACATCGAGCAATCGGGCTGAAATTCGGTAGGAAAATTGAGCACAGTTATGCGACCGGCGGTATTAAATTTCGTCGAAATCCGTGGAGCATTTCGGATTTTACAAAGTTTTGGAATTTGTCAATAAATTTACGTAGTTGCAGACAATTTGGACAAATTTAATCCAGCTATTGAAAAATGTTCGGTGATGCAGTGCCTCGAATTTATTGAATATCTGTAGGAATCTTCGGATTTAGGGGCGATTCGGACGAACATTCTCCGGAAATTTAGTTACTTTAAACATGCAATCCAGAAATCCGCACATTCCATCTCCATTATTTTTTCGCTTTGGGAAACGGACACTGTTTTAATTGAGCGCAACATCTGCGAGTGAGTCGAGGAAAGAAAATTGGTTCGATTACGTGAGCATAGAGCTTTCGAGCACACAACAACCGATATCTCCGGTCAATACTAAAAGGGTTAATGCTTTAACGGTGAATGGAATAAAAAGAAAAAGGGCGAACGGCGGGCGAGCGTTAAACTGAGTTTGCTCGGTGTAGTCGATCGAATCAACGTCGGACGTCGGAGTAGCAACGCTCGCCCGTACGTAAATTAAATTCCCGGGGGCTTCGGCGTATGTATCGGCGTAGCAGCAAATAGTTGTTGATTCGGGAATGGCGGTGCACACGAGGTGAGGTATCGCGGTGCTAGCGTTCTGTCCGCCGACAGAATCGAATTGGCACGTTATTCGCTGTTGCTGTTTTGTACGTGTGCGGCCGATTCCAATGCAATTCGGGGATATCCAAAGAGCTATGGCCTATTGGACTTTCCACCCTCCATTTTTCGTTTTACACCCTACCGCTAACGGCCCCGAGCTAACAAATATATCAGCGCGTATCACCAACAACTGCATACACAGATATAGTCACTGCTTGATCACTCGTTTGATTAATGGCCGTGCAGATGAGATCAGCATCACTACAGATACTTTTTCTACAATCGAACCCGTCCCAACTTCACAAAAGAAGCGACGAGGACCTTTGGGATCGTCCCTTCATGACATATTTTGGTTTTCGGAAATTTTTTGTGCCCTACAGTTTATTTTTTTCTCCACTGATTATTACTGTGTTTTAGTTAATTTTTAGTTAGTTTTATCTTAGTTAAAATACGCACGGTAGAATGTAGGACATTTTAGGTAACTGTTATGTATTGAATTTTATGTAGATAGTTTAATAAAATATTGTTTTTATTTTGTTTTGGTATTCACAGAGAATTTTAGGAGAATTACTGTAGTTTTATGATTTTAATTAAACCAGTTGGTGTAAGAGTGATTTATTACATTTTTGAGAGTGAATATTTTTTTCTTGGGATAATTTATTGTTATCGAAAGTATTGTAAATTTTTATTTATTTTGGTGATTACGGAGCGTTTAAATACCAGAGCTTTATATGTAGGGAATATCAGTAACGCTTCAACGAATAGCTTTAACATCCCATTGAGAAGGATAAGGGTGCTCTTCGAAGCATTGCCCGCGGCTATTTCGTCCAATTGGACAAGAAATTGATCTTCCCCGATGTAGCAATAACATTCCGATCAACATCCAGCCCAGCACGACATTCCTTCCCTTCCCTCGAGATAAAAGCTCTTCTATCGGTTCGACAGACTACAATAGTCTGTCTACCGGTGACATTGTTCTTTTTCTTGGATCAGAGCCAATGCATGTCAGGAAGACGGTCATTGGTAAGCATCACGAGTGAGTAATCGTTCGATGTAACCACTACAAGATTTCGTCAACAAAAAACAATTTCAAAAATTATTTACGCCCCAATTTATCACTATGATTAATCTCGATATGCAACATCTGAGAAGGTTCGAAAAATGAGCTTTTTTTCAGAAAAATCGTGTACAAAATAATTGACCAAGAATCGAAAATCAATTAAGTCAAATTACGTCCTTCCAATTAATTGGATAGAAAATTTGATAAATGATTTGCTCCAATTTATCACAAGAATCCGCGAAAAAAAAAAAAGTTATCAGCAGGAAAGTCCAGTACGAAATAATTGCACACGAGTGGAAATTTAATTTAGGCGAATTATATGCTTCTAATTGGATCGACAGTTTGGTCGAAAATTGACAGGCTACTTTAATTCCGTCAGTTGGTTGAGTGAAAAAAAAAAGAAGTCGACAAGAGATTCCGCATACAAATCAGTCGGAATGTAACTTGGCGTGAGAATTGGAAAAAGAAGAAATACATTTCGTCACGTATTTACATTGAACTCGTAAATTGGTCGATATTTGCTACGGATCCATGGACTTGGGACAAACAGAGTTAGCGTGCTGCGAGGGCATAAAATCCGACAACTGTTGCATTTCTCGCGTGCATGTACTAGAAAACTCTTCACTACCTCCTGGCGCCCTCTCTCTCTCTCTCTGATTCTTTCGCATCGTTGCACAGCCAAATTGAACGGCAGCGGAGTCTTATCGGGTTTCCGATGGACACGTCACCGAGTCCGTGACTAGAATTCTGCATCCGAAACTCGCCGAGTTTCTTTTCCTTCGCTCGAATCCTTTTCCTTGTCAACTGACGCCCGTTGAAATGAAAAATATCGAATCCGGATGTCGACAAGACATTTTTTTGGATAAATGCGAAATAACTAGCAGGTCAATGAGATCGATTCTGATCTAATAAAAATGTAGCGTACTTATGGAAATTTACCAATTACTACAAGTAGAAAAATTTCAATGTAAGAATCTGAAATGAAAAAAAAAAACAAAAAAGCAAAACGGATTTATAAGCGTAAATTGGTATTAAAAAAATTAGTAGACTCAAATAATTTTGTAATTACCATAAATGACGGTAGAATATTTTTGGGCAGTGAAATATTTGAATATATGGTTAATGAGGTCGTAATGAACTGCAGCAAGTTCCAGGGCGGAAAGTATTAAATTTTGGTGAGTGTGAAGCCACACGTGTTACAAGTTACTTCATATTGATTGTGTTCGCTTGCTTTTCGCTTTTTAGAATCTCCCAGAGCCGATTTCGAAGCGTCGTTATTGTAATTGCGGGGTATTGAACCATGGGACAAGCCGCGAGCTCTCGTTACTGATTTTCAACACCCAACAATTTTAGTCATCCGAATAATTCCCATGTTCGTCCTGAAAATGCTGTTTGCACTGCGTTTACTCGCCCGACTGTGAAAAGTATAATTATGCGTGGAGAGATGAAAATTAATTGTTACAGACTCACGTGCAATTTCGGTAAAATTGATGACATTCAATTTTATTAGCATGTGGGGACAGCCCCCATAAAATAAACAAGCATTTCTTTCAAATCAAAATATCTCTCCTTTCCATTTTTAATTATCGAAACGTATCCAAAAAAATTGCAGAATTCTCCATATTTTACGTAATTCACATTTTTTTTCCACAAATGTATTCCCAACAAAAAATATAGTATGAATTGCAAAACATGATGACAAAAATGTCATCCTTGAAAAATTAACATTATTAAACCCACTCAAAGATAGTACATTTTGAATAATGATTTTATTAATATCGCCAAGATATTAAAAATTATTTTTAGAATTTTTGAACAATTTCGACAAACCTTTTTTTCTTATTGAATGAGTTCACTTTTTTTTCGCTCTGAACACATATAAACTTGAGTACACGGTTTGCTGTGGTAGATATTGAATAAAAAATGCTCGAAAGTGAAACGATGGGAGTGAATAAAATTTCAGCTATCGGTTATCGCGGTCACAAAATTGAGCAGTTGATGCTCGCTCGGTTACCGTAACGTCGGTATTAGGTATAAGCGCCGCCCAGCATATTGGCTCGTTCATCTTACTTGGTCCAAGTTTAAGCCGAGATATGAATCCATCCAATATTTCACTGCCATACTGCTGTACGAGATGAAGTGAGAACGGTGCTGCAGCGATATTTCCTTGGTCATATTGGTAAGTACACACTAACTTGAGGATTATTTCCTATTGGATATGCGCTCGTCGCATTTATCTCCAAAGTGGAATTGGCTTTTCCGTCATTATACCAAAGATAACAAGCTAATTATTATTTTTTAAATTGCTATTAATGATTCACTTTTTTTCAAATGTTCACATCAGCAAATGTTTTACATCCATTTCCTTTATTCATAATAACAATGATAATAACGCGAAGAAAATGTTACCTGGTCTTCAGGAACAATATTGTTGAAGAAAGCTTCATAAAGCACACAATTACGTTACCGGAAATGAACACTCTTTTGTCTATTATTCTCAGACATAATTGAAAACAATTCAAAGCAACTTTCCACTACAAAAAAATAACGCAATAAAAATGCCTTTTTCAACATAAAAAATTACCCTGAAGGGAGAGAAACTTAAATTTTTTAAAATCTACACCATCTACAGAATTTTAGAAAAATTTGTGAAATAATCCAGAGCCATAATCGATATTTCCCGGCATTTTTGTTTTCTTTTCTTTTCTCTCGTGACTTAAGCCTTCGACAAATAAAGCAGGGTAAATAAATCTCGAAATCGCTTACAGTTGTGTATTCGAAAATTTTACACGTGAATACGAAAGCCGGCAGTTGAAGTTGATAGATCGGTGATAAAGGTTCTGTGAATATGATATAGTTAATGGACCACTGGAGCATGTTAACCATATTTCCTTCGGAGCACTAGCTCGATCAATTTCGATTATGCTATGCCCGTTTGTGGGGTAGCATACGACACACCACAACGTTCGCTCACTCTTCGTTTACTTGTTGTATGTCCTGTGGATATATACATACATCCCTCCATTATTGCATCCTTACAGCCTCCACTGTTGTAGACACTACGGTAATACGCAGATGTATTACAAACTCGCAAACGTACTTGCGAATACGTGCACGTAACCCATAACACATAGGTACGGCTGGTGCTTCGTCGGTATAAAGCAGCCATCGTATAATATAGTTGATATCACGAGTGACGGCTCGCGCGATTCCACTGTTCACGTTATAATTAATGATCATGGTGTTACGGTAAACCATGAGATGAGTATTTACCGTGACATTCATGCTTGCGTCCGGACCCAAAATAGAATATTATATATGCCGCTTAAGGAGAGACAATGGGTCTCGTAGAATTTACAACAGCTTTTCTACTGCAAATTACTAATTGCATCTTCATGGGGTTCAATTTCGTTTGTTTTGGATCTTGGGTATAGATTCAAACTGCAAAGGCTGCATATAGTTTATGGTAAAATATTGGACATGAATTGCAGTTTCCACATTTTCTAATCGAAATTACCGTTTTTAATTGAAAGATATCACGAGTGACAGCGCACGTTATAATTAATGATCATGGTGTTACAGTAAACCATGAGATGGGTATTTACCGTGACATTCATGCTTGCATCCGGACCCAAAATAGAATATTATACATGGTGCTCATAGACTTTTAGAAAAGATTTTTTACTGCAAATTACTAATTGCATCTTCATGGGGTTCAATTTCGTTTCTTTTGGTTGTTGGGGATAGATTCAAACTGCAAAGGCTGCATATAGTTTATGGTAAAATATTGGATATGAATTGCAGTTTCCAAATTTTCTAATCGAAATTAGCGTTTTTAATTGAAAGATATCACGAGTGACAGCTCACGTTATAATTAATGATCACGGTGTTACGGTAAACCATGAGATGAGTATTTACCGTGACATTCATGCTTGCATCCGGACCCAAAATAGAATATTATACATGGTGCTCATAGAATTTTAGAAAAGATTTTTTACTGCAAATTACTAATTGCATCTTCATGGGGTTCAATTTCGTTTCTTTTGGTTGTTGGGGATAAATTCAAACTGCAAAAGGTGCAGATAAGTGCACCGATCAAGTTATGGCGAGACATTAGAAATAAATTGCGCTGAGAACTTGTGCAGTTTCATTATTTGCGAATCAAAATTAACTTTTCATCATTTTCCCTAATAGAACCTTCTACAATTAATTTCTAATTGTAGAATGAGTAAAAATGATGGCTGTACTAAGTTTCCTGAAGAGCAGATGGATATTGTTCGCCATCTGCTGGAAAAGAAGCATTCCAAAAATTACAGTTGGATAATTTGATAAATTGAACATTATGACACAGTTCAACTTGATGGTTAAACTTTAAAGCAGTTCGTTAAACACACGTCAAAAGTTGACGACGTAATTTAACGACGCTAGATTCTTGGGGTCCTTAACCCCTTCACCGACAACGACCCGATGAACCAAGATCATCCAGACGACTGCTGGAATCTAGTGCAGTTCTTTCGACATCGAGTGAATTGGAAAGAAAAATAAAGCCTCAAGGCAACAAGGAACTAATTGAATTAGGAATATCCAGAACGAGAATGCGAAGTCTCGGTGGATGTTCGGCTCCAACACTGAAAACTCTTGGGTTAATAGCAGTTCCACCCTTGCTTCGGAGTTCTCTATATATCCAGACCGTATCTAGTGACTGCGCAGTTGAGTTTACTTGAATTTCTGCACCCTGGACATCTCTGTACTTTCTGTTTGATTTTCCATTTCGCCCAAGAAATAAAATACGACACATGCACATTTTTAACCATCACCAGTTTCTCTGCCAATGGCTCTTCAACCATTTATTCATCAACGACTCTTCGGGAATAGAAACAAGCGAAATAAAGTTCTCTTCCCATAATTTTTACCAAAAAATTCCTTAAATTGTGATCTACAAAAAAAAAAGAGAGAGACAAAAAGTTTCGGTGATGAGTTTCAAAAAAAATCGTATTGCAGATAACTTGATAAAAAAAATGGGATCCAGATTTGATCATTGATACTCTATTTACCGAGTCTCTGCTTCGGGCCATATTTTCCCTCATTGGTCCAGTTTCGTATTAGGCATGAAATATTTGAGCCTCTTTTCGTTATTACCATTATTATTATTATCCCGAAGCTCGAAGCTTTGGTCCAGAAATCAATAGTTAAAATGGCATAGTCGATTAGATATTAACTTTCCGGTGCACTCGAGGGCGATGCTGCCATGTGACTGAAACTGGAAGATTCAGTGGAAATAAATGGGTTGTCGAGTAGGCGAGAAAGTCACAGAGTGGAAGGAAGAGATGAGGACGGTGGGCGAGTGCGACACACGTATATATCCTGGCTTCGGGTATAAATAAATTATCTGATAAGTGCCATTCGCTGCTCGAGTAGAACGTATCCGGGCGTGCATGTCGACTGGACGGCGAGGGTGATGCAGCGAGGGTATATAAGTAGGTACAGTATATGCCTTCTACCGACAGTTTTGAACGCGCGTGGAATATTTATCGCGTTCGACAAACCCCGGCAAAACGTGATCTAGCTTTTACTCTCTCTCTCTCTCTTCTTCTCTTTCTCGCTTCCCTTTCCTCTCATATTCTCCATACCCTCTATCTTTTTTCTCCTTTCCACGTTATTCTCTATTTTCCTCTTTCTTGTGAATGGATGCAGTCATATTTCCGGGTTTGTGATGCGGAGAATTGCGGACGCATCTATCCGCTCGTTGCCCGATGAAAATTCACTTGGACGCCTCGCAGCTCACGACTCATGCTCCAGTCCGACAGTAGAATGTGCGCTTTTCGGGAATGCGCCTCGGTATTCTCGCTTGAATTTATGTACTGTATCCATGCGCATAGGGGAAAAGGATCGGAGAATCTCGGCATAGCGCACATACACATATATGTATATATAAGCCACTCCTGCATCTGGCCATGGGAATAATCCGTTGGAATACATAAATTTCATAACGCGATATGATATGGATTTAAGTGAATTTCCGTCTACCTTTTGCAACAGTGATGCGATGATAATATATATCGGGGAAATACTTCTTCGCCGTGTTTTAATAATTCGGAGGATTCCATATTTGGTTTTGGCTGAATTGAAATGTCGCTTTTACGGTGAGCTGCATTTTTTTTTAACCAGATCAGGGTATTAAATCAAGACTCTCTTTTTCACCTGATAATTCTTTTTTTTTAAAATTAATAATAGTATTGGGAATTATTGGCAGAAATTATTTAAAAACCAATGGATGAATGAAAATGAGCAATGCATAGCTTAATTCGTATTGAGTACCAGAAGAAACCAATTTACGAAAATGAAAAAATAATTATATGGGTTGTATCGATTGTTCGTGATGGCAAAGACATTGATAATTAAAACCCGAAATTGAATTCGGCATTCCTGCATCTGGTTATGAGAATAATTCACTGGAATACATAAATTTCATAACGAAATATGACGTGGATTTAAGTGAATTTACTTCTACCTTTTGGAACAGTGATGCGATGATAAAATATAACGGGGAAAATGCTTCGGCATATTGTAATAATTGAGAGGATTTCTTATTTGGTATTGTCTGAATTAAAATGTAATTTTTATTGTAACCTGAATTATTTATCTGGGCCAGAATATAAAATCGTAGCACAATTTTTAACCCGACTTTAAGTGCAGCAATTTGTTTTCAAAAAATTAACAATGATATTTGGAATAATTGGCAGAACTTATTTGGAAATCAATGGATGCAAATAAGCAATGCATAAGTTAATTCGTATGGAATTATCAGAAGAAATTAACTTACGAAGATGAAAAAACAATGGTGTGATTGTATGAATTGTTCATGAATACAAAGACATTGATAATTGAGACCTGGAATTGAAATTTGCACATTTGCAAATTTCCAGGATAAACCGATTCTGGATTGAAACACTCCAGCGATGAAAATTAATTAGTATTTTTCCCGATATGCTTCTCAGGGTGAAAGGCAAAAGTGGGAATGTACGGATAATAGAAACCGCTAAACTCGTAAGGTTCGCGCTTTATTCTACGATGCGTTTGCGCTTGAGCGGAAATCTGATAACGAGACACATCGGGCGTGCGACTTTTGTCATTTGTTGGGGCGATTTTTATTCGGATAGGCGATGGAAAAATCGATATCGGCACTCGAGTATTTCGCGGTTGAACGAACGCGCCAGTCTCTCCCTTTCTATCTATTGGCCGTTATACTTCCGGTCACACTCGAACTTCCGTTGGTTTGTTACCATTTTTTTTCTCAACCGGCGTATCCGCGAACGGAACTCGGTTTCAAAACGTTTCGCTGGTGATTTACGGTTTTTTTCGACCATTTTTGTTCAATATCGCGCAGATACTTTGGGTCGTTTATTTTTATTATTACCCTGAAGTAGTTATTCAGGGCGGCGACAATATCGTTTTTCATTATGATTTTTTTTTAACTTTTTTTTTCAATATCGTAGGTACTTCAAGTCGTGAATTTTTATTATTGCACAAGAGTAATAATTCAGCCGAGAAAATATCATTCGATTCATGAACCATTTTGCAACCTTTTTTCAATATCGTGCAATCATTTTACGTCATCCTTTTATTTATTACGATAAAAAATCATTAATTCCCCCAAGAAAATATCGTTCAAATCATGAATTTTCTTTGCAACCTTTTTGCAATATCGCCTAATCACTTCACACCCTCTTTTTTATTATCATACAAAAATAATCATCCAGCCAAGAGACAATATCGTTTGAATTATGTACTGAAATATTTGCGAGTCAAACCACCAGGACGGTCGATGGATTATTCGATGATTGTGTCGTACACAAACTATCTGTAAACTATATATATATGGGGCATTCCACGTCAAATCAGCAGGCCATGACCCTCACCCTCATCGATTTTGTTCATTTTTTAATATGATGTTATTACCGACTCATAAAGGCCTCCAATTTTTTTTTTCAGATTTTTTCACCACCAGTAACATTTTTAAATCTTCGAAGATCGGAGGCCTTTATGAATCGGTAATAACATCATATTAAAAAAAAAAAATCGATGAGGGTGAGGGTCATGGCCTGCTGATTTGACGTTGAATGCCCCATATATATATATATATATATATATATATATATATATATATATCCACGTGATTATTGTCAAATTGACACACAATGTCCTGGCGCATTATTAGGGTACCAGAGTAGGTAGGTTTCTGTCTAAGGGTGCATCCTGATGTGTCCATGAGATTATGTACACATCAACGTTACACACGCAGTCGCATCCGACCGGATAGCTGTAATGTAGCCGAGATCCGTTGTACACAGGACAGTGAGAGATCCGTGTATAACAGAGAGCCTGACTGCGTCGAACCTCGCTGTAAGATATGTACGGTGTACTCACATACCCGCATTGTACGCGCACCGGTTCATGTGCTCAATGTCCTTGGACATTACGTCCAGCGCATGTCCAGACAACCCGGCTAAAAGCTATACACCGTAACGCGATTAGTACAACGAACATTGGACAGTAAGATACCGGATACCCACTGTTGACAGATGAGATTGAAACATCTCTCCGCAGTGTACATGAAAATGATTTTTATTTCATTTTTCGCTATGTTTTTTTTCCCAGGGAAATTTTATAATATCCTTATCGAGGTATCGTATGAAAATGGTTATTTTTTGTTAATCTATTCTTGCTTCGTCATAGAGGAAGATTCGATTTGATGCTTTTTTTCAATTTTTTTTTTTTTTTTTTTTTTTTTTTAAGATTGGCATGGTTAGAAAATAATGAACGTTGAAATGAATGTGTGTGCGTATGTGTGTGTATGCAGAAAATTCAATCAGTTAAAATGTGTTCAATCAATCGACGAAATTTGGCACACGCGTGAAGCGGAAGTCGGATCTGCGATTTCTGGACTCAGTGACGATTCATTTCTGGACTCAGAAATGACCGAAAGTGACGATTTTTCAAAATTACAATAAAAGTATTTGACACGGTTGTTTTCAAGGGTACGATATACGACTTGAGAACGATGGTGAAGGTTGGAAATCGATATCTCGAAGAAAAAAAAATTCAACCCAATTTCGGACCAGAAGTCGGATCTGTGATTTCTGCCAAAGTTCTTTGCCCTTATCATGTGAACTTTATATTTGTGGTTGGCTAGCTTTATGAGTTCGTAGTGCATCGTGTGGACCAGGCAGGTATATTTCAACTTTCATCTTCATACCGGAGAGATAAACAAGGAAACAGAGTTCCGAAGCTTAGTTTGCACTTGGTGTGCGTTAGTCGGCCAGCCCTCAAGGCAATACCGCCTTCTCCTCTTGGCACCCATCGCGGACGTAGCTGCTGTTGCTGCTGCTGCTGCTGAGCTGCTGTCCACATATACAGAAAGTACGTACGTATTCTCAAGCATATGTATGATCGAGCGTGTATGGAGGGTACACGAGTTGCACGTCGTACGGTCCATTGTTTGTGGCCTAGTTTCGTCCATTCACTCGGTGGTCTCTTTCAGGCAAAGGTCTAAGCTTTGGACGAAGCTGGTGAGTCTACTAAATTTAGTTCTCGAGCTCACCACGTGTCAAGGAGTTGAAACTTGGGCATTGCGAATGAATTCAACGTATGCACAACGTTAGGCGAATTGAGGAAATAAAATTTGGACTTTTCGTATAAATTTGTCATACGTAATACGATAATCAAATTAAGAAAATAATAATTAAAAATGATTATAGTGCTTAACTGGAAGTAGTGCCTTTCGTATGAATTTATCGATAGGCAAATGATTATTTTTCAATCAATTAATATCCATATGAATAGGAAGTAATTAAGTATGGACAGAAGACATACGACATTCAATCGGTTTGTAATTAAGACATCAATGGTGGCACAAATATGTATCTCGTAATTATTAGTATGTCATACGCTGTATGAGGCAAAGGTCTAAGCTTTGGACGAAGCTGGTGAGTCTACTAAATTTAGTTCTCGAGCTCACCACGTGTCAAGGAGTTGAAACTTAGGCATTGCGAATGAATTCAACGTATGCACAACGTTAGGCGAATTGAGGAAATAAAATTTGGACTTTTCGTATAAATTTGTCATACGTAATACGATAATCAAATTAAGAAAATAATAATTAAAAATGATTATAGTGCTTAACTGGAAGTAGTGCCTTTCGTATGAATTTATCGATAGGCAAATGATTATTTTTCAATCAATTAATATCCATATGAATAGGAAGTAATTAAGTATGGACAGAAGACATACGACATTCAATCGGTTTGTAATTAAGACATCAATGGTGGCACAAATATGTATCTCGTAATTATTAGTATGTCATACGCTGTATGAGGCAAAGGTCTAAGCTTTGGACGAAGCTGGTGAGTCTACTAAATTTAGTTCTCGAGCTCACCACGTGTCAAGGAGTTGAAACTTGGGCATTTCGAATGAATTCAACGTATGCACAACGTTAGGCGAATTGAGGAAATAAAATTTGGGCTTTTCGTATAAATTTGTCATACGTAATAGGATAATCAAATTGAGAAAATAATAATTAAAAATGATTATAGTGCTAAACTGGAAGTAGTGCCTTTCGTATGAATTTATCGATAGGCAAATGATTATTTTTCAATCAATTAATATCCATATGAATAGGAAGTAATTGAGTATGGACAGAAGACATACGACATTCAATCGGCTTGTAATTAAGACATCAATGGTGGCACAAATATGTATCTCGTAATTATTAGCATGTCATACGCTGTATGAGGAGTGCTAATACAAGAGCTACGTTGCATATGCTTTCGAGTGCACCAGATTTCGGTGAGCTTTTGCGATAACGTGTTTCCTGAACGCGTATTCGCCATGTTACTGGCCCACCGTTGGAGCCTGTTTACCCGTGTCTCTGTATCTGGGCTTGCGGTCGCTCATGTTGGCCCGAGCGAGACAAGTTCGTCGCGATGCTCTGGCTCTATGTACACCCGATATCCAACATCATGCGGACACCAAAGCGTTCCCGTAGCACGCATCGCCATCGACTTGACATGGCCTCGATAAACTGAACGACAGTCGTGTACTTCACCCCCACATAATTATCCATGCACCAAAGAAACCCTAAAATCATATGCAAAGTTTTTATATTTCACCGTAGGTAAAAATGATTCGGGGTTTAAGGTCAACCGGGCGAAAAGATTTTTCAAAAATTTCCCCCGATTTCTGCATGTCGTAGAGAAGAGCACGAGAATTTTGGAAAAATGGAATAATAACGAGGGCATATTATTGGAATAAATATATTTTGTTTTTAAAGTAATTCACTGGATCAAAAAAAAATATTTTGTTTCTACTTGAGGATCTAAAAAAATAGATCGCCCCTAAAACACTTGGAAAATGCATGAAAATATTGTAATAATCGAGGTGAGTGAAGCATGTACTCGGGAATGAATTACTCGCTTGGAAAGTATAATGTTAAACCCGCGGATTTGTGTTATGTTGAAAAATGTTTTTTCACTCCCTGCAGCGAATTTTTAGAATTTACCTTCCGGCAGTTAACACGAAAAGAAGTTTCGAGTGTTATCGGAGGGAAGAAAGGGAATAAAGTGATCTTAATGAATTTAAAAACAAACCCGAATGCAAGATAGCGGTACACGAATATTTAATTAAAAGATGATGAAATAATCATGGGATTTATTACAGTTGAGCGATGGCTCCCTCCAGCGATTTAAAAAATGTGGAATTTAATTCGTAGGAAAGACTCGCTGACTGCATTAATGCGGTGAATTATTAAATTTTTTATAATTTGTTTCTGATAGAGCTCCGCTTTGCGTCGAAAAATATTTTTCTTTATACCTCGGTCGAAAGTACGCACATTTTGCACCTTTTCCGGGCAGAAAGCTGAAGATTTGTGCATTGGTAGAGCTACGCATACGTCTTTTGTTACAGCGGGAGCAAAAACTTTTTCATTTGCACTGATACAGTAACATCGATACACGAGGCGGCCGCCAGTCTGCAATCGCTGTCACTCACTCGATTGTTTTTGTTATTTTTACCCATAACTTCTAAGTGAGAAATAATTAGCAAGGCAGAAAAATGAACGAAACATCCCCATCCGAAGAATCAATGGACGAGGAAGAAGTACTAAAAAATTTAGATGCAGAGGTGAAATTAACATTTAGAACCTAACATTTTTAGAATGATAATAAGCTTCAGGAATTTTTTTAAACCATGATTATATTCGCCTTTCTTCTTTATTTGATGACTGCCCCGCCGACCAGCAGCACTCGCTTCGCTCGTGCCGCAAATGTCGGGCAGGCATCGATACATGCAATTTATTTTTATTATTTTATATTTTTCCGTACTTTCGACCGGCTATAAAGAAAAATAGTATACACCACACGGGCAGAAGTTGGAAAGCCCTGAACTGCGCGATATGATGACGCGCAATACAGGAATGTCCAATTTTCTGCCCTTGTAGTGTAATATACTATTTCTGTTTATTTCCGTACTTCGTGAATGTGCTTATCAATATAAAGTCGGTTGACGATGAATTTTCAGAGGTTGAGGTTATTATTGGGAATGTCAAAGTTTCGCTTATTTAAATATGAATTACGCCATTTTACGTTGTAAGAAAAAACGCCGTGAAACATTTAGAAGTTTTATGGAAAAATGCAACAACAACAAAAACACCTGCATTTATCTTGTGCGCAGTGACTCGCACTTTTTCGTCGAGTTTACGATATTCTACGTACACACAATGCACGCCGCCCGGCCAACGGAATATCCTAAGGGACTTAGGACTTCTTATGCGGTCCGCGCAACTTTTTATGGCGCACGCAAACTACGTTGACAACTATTCGCGTATTCTTCGTAAGTCCTTCGGGTGTCGCTCTTCTTATCCCTCGCTTCGCAGCCTTTCCGCAATTCTGTTATTTATGATTTCTCCCTTGGTAACATACATTCCCCATTATTTATAAACATTCGCGAATTTATTCAATACCCGAGGGTTGATTAAAAGAAAAAAAAATTAATTTTGCGAAATAGGGCAAATTTTACAAAACTCAGAGCATCCACATGCTTCAAAAAAAAATTAAAAATCTATAAAATCTGTACTTCTGCCCGAACCCCGTAAAAAATGGGGAAAATCAAAGCCAAGTTGTTTCTTTACGAGCGTGTAAAATTTAATCCCAAAATCGGTTGAGCTTCGAGCTTTGCGTTGAGCACACGAACATTTTTGTATAAACCCTCGTTCTGGATGTTTCGTAGTATTTCCGGTTACATGGAATTCTCGACAAAACTATTTTCCATGAAAAAAGAGGCTTTTTCATAAAGAACCAACAAAGGGAAAAAAAAGGAACGTGTAGACAAACCGGAAAGAAGAATTTAATCGTGTGCCGATGTATCCAATATGAGTACATACCCTTTAAATTTTCGTTGGTACGTACCTCGCGTTCAGACATTATTTTATCGAGCAAGTATTTCGTCGAGCAGCGGAGCACTGCACCGACGCTTAATTATGCGCGGCTATTTCTTAATGGCTCGGAAAAACTCGTGGGAAATAATCGATCGGTGGGTGATGGCGGTGGTGGTGAGGACGGAAGCCAAAATGGGGGCTCGAGGCGAGACCGAGGTGGGTTAATTAAAGAGCCCAGCGTGTAACCAGCTCTGCACCGACACTCGATGAATATCTATAGATATACATATATACCGTGTCTACATATACGTGTATATAGATATTCGCAGGTGGACCGATATAGAGGGCGCACACGAGTGAGCAGAGTGGCTCGAGTAACACGAGGTCGAAGAGAAGAGAGAGAGAGAGAGAGCTTGCCATTCGCTCATTCGTTCGTTCGGGCTAGTAGTTTCTCAGTTGAAACGTAGGGGCTCTGGGTTTGATTCCACTTCCCACTACTCCTTCTTCCGTGTGATTTTTTAATGGGATCCAAGCTGGTTTATATCCAGTCAACAACGTAGAAAAAAAAGAGGATTTTGCCACAAAATCGTTGATGAATATCGAATAACAATAAACTGTGTTATGTACTCGATATTAATAATAAAAGTGAACTTTATGTACCAAACGACATATTTGTCAATCGAGTATATGAATTCCATGTTGATACAATTTTACTCTAAATTTGAGAATAGTGTAGAAAAAATACTGGTATTTGAAAATAAAAGGGCAATCTCCATTTTAATATACCAATATTGTATCTGTCAATGACAAATACATTTGCAAATTAATATACAGTGTATTAATTTAAAAAAAAATGTTTACAGTGTTATTTCAACTCTCACGTGATTTAGCTCCTGATTATTTAAAGATTTTGCAAGAGATCATTAGGATTCGATTATTCTATGCTCCCTTTCTCAGCGTGTATAGTTAGAACCATTTTAGAGAGCCTTGCACCAAGCACCGATTATTCCAAATTCAGTTGCTAAACTTCGGTCATTCGTTCATTTCGTTTACGGCAGGAACACCCAATAACAGTGAACTGTATCACGTATTATTTTAACTACCCGACAATCCGTCTCACGATTATTCCAAGTTCTTGTGAGCGCTCGCCAGGCTTTGATTATTCTATGGTCCTTTTGGAGCGAGACTCTGATAGTGGTAATTCTCCTGGAACTCCTTCTCCCGCAGGCCCTTTCCCTGTATAATTTGAGCTCCCACCTCGCACCGATTATTTCACGTCCAGTCCCCGTATTTTCATCAAAGTCCTAAAATAATTCCAGTCATTTTAAGACCACTTCGTCTAGACCATTATCATTTGTTTGGTTATTAGCAGACGAGGCAAGTCCTTTGTTGCATTCTCCTGGAATTCAATCCTAGAAACAGACTTCCAAATCAATTGAATCAAGTTTTTATTGAATTATGACAACAAAATGTGGGTAAACAAATTTAGCATCGTTATCCATTTTTGCATGTGGTTCAATTAGAAAAATCGAATATGGATCTAGCGACTGTGGTATTCTAATTTCCACGGAATGAGCCAATAAAAATGAGCTTTCAGAGTCGTTGGCTCATCCATTTTCTCGTACTTATCAGAGAACACACAATTGGCGATAAACAAATAGGGAATAACAGCCGAAACGACAAGTACACCGACACTCTCGCATGTTCACACACTGGACACAGAAGGGACTTCGTTTACCAGTTCACTCGCCAATTCAAGTCCAGCATCCTCGCTTGTACCGGTGAACCCTATTCACTCAGTCGACATGGTTCTCGCTTTTTTCTTTTATTCTTTTGTCCACTGATATATGCTCCATACGAGAATCCTGTATCTCTGCCGCGTTTTTTTTTGCCCTCGCCCCAGTTATAAATGAAAAAAAGGGCTTGTGATACTCGAATCCTGAATGTGTGCCACTTAACAAATCGCAATCATCGGGTAATCGAATAGACATATGCGCTGCACGAGTCCTGACGCTGCTGCTAATTGTAAACAGGGTTTTTCCAATTTCACCACGTTTACCGGAATTTTCGATAAATTTTCTCTATCGTTAATTCGTATTATGAGGCGAAATTTGATGATTGATTTTTTTAAATGGGGTTATGTTGATTTAAAAAAAAAAAACTAAATGCTCCGGAACAACGCGATCCGAGAGTTTCGTTCGGAATTTACGATTACGAATAATTACAAACCAAATTCTGTTGGTGAAACAAGTTTTTCTGAATATCCTTACAGGAAGAAAAATCGATCCGACAAAATAGCACCACAAATTTTGCCATAATCCTCACTATAAAAAATTGAAAGTATCTCTTTCGTTCCAACAATATTTCGTCTGCAAGGTTAGTAACGAATTTCGATACCGATTGTATCACTCAAAAAACCTCGAAAGAATTATTATCGCCCTTTATTATTCTCTCGGCGATAGAAAATCCGTAAAGGATTTATGTCAGAATATAATGTAATTCCATTTATTCGTGATTGGTTGGCAGGAAAGACGTCGTTAAAAATCCGCCCAAGTGTCAAACGAAATTAGAGTGACGGGCTCAAATAAATGTGGTTTAAAATCCCTGCATTGCCTATTAAAAAAATGGCTTTTATGGCCAACTTTACCTTAAAACTTCAGGGGAGAACATGGACGATAATTCATTGAAAAAAGTTCTTGTTTCGCTTTACATATTTCCTAAATCACTGTGACTCAGTGTCTGGGTTGCGGACGAGTGAAATTGAGTGAAAAAATAAGTAGTGAACAGGATGAGGACGAGACTGCGACAGACCGAGCGAAAGAACGAAACAAGCCACGGTCGATTAGTCAGGAAGCCTCGTAAAGCGATAATTACGGGCTGTTACGGGTCTCGGAACGGTTATTGATCTCCGCGAAACTGGCGGGTTAAAGACCGACAGAACAGCACCGGTGGCAGCGGGGGAGGGGTACGAGAACAGCGGCAGTCAGAGTTAACGAGACTGCGGTGGTGCGGCCCACGTACCATGCACTATATCCAGCAATGGTACACACCGAGCCGATGTGATTTCTCAAGAGAATTTAAGCTCCGCGGTTACCTTCGTCCCCGCTTATCTCCACAACGAGCGTGAACATTCTCGGTTTGCACTCGACGGGGTGCGACTCGCTCCTTCACCGGAACTCGCTAAATCATTCGACAATTTCACAATATTGAAATTTGTGTAGTGACACAGCTTGTTAGAAATAACTTCTACTCCGGACTTGTATGTTCTCCGCTATGAAAAGCACTCCTCTCAGCAATGATATCAACTTGTCCGCAGTTATGTATTCCCCCGTTCTCCGCAGATATTTCATCGTGTACTCCGAACTTGAAGTAACGTTAAATTGAGGGGACAAAATACTTGAGAAAATTATTGCTGCTTTCTGCGAAGTATGTTTCAATGAATGACAAGGCGAATGACAATGTGAACAAGGTCATAAATGATCCCTGATTGTTGCTAAATCATTTGACAATTTTTTCTTCGTCGTTTGACAAGCTTGGAAATAATTGGCGATCATGACAACTTAATCGTCAATCAATATTCCTCCAGATTTGCGTCATTCAACAAAAGTGACAAAATCTCCAACAATTCGTAATTCCTACGGAATTTTTTACGCACAGACCAAACCACAGAATCTGTTTTATTGCTTTTTATAGATTTTTCACCAGGACTTTCACGAGCAAATTCAAAGACCGACTCCTGTGATAAAATCATGGTTGAATGAATCAAATTTACGTACAATTGAAAAATGAAATAATAAGTGTCATTGACAATCGAAGTTACCCATTTTGGCTGAAGCTGATTATTTTACGTTGGCAATTCGTCACCCACAGACATATATATATAAATATAAATATATATAAATTGCATTTCGATAGCGGGAACCGCGTCATTACAGACCAACGTGTACGCTGTCTAGACGTATCAGACATCACCACGACGTCAATATCCGGCGATGAATAATTTATACGCGGAGCGATAGGACGTGTGTGCCTGGGCCCGTTCCCTCAGACTGATATACCTCTACACGGTTGCGATATATGCAGAAGCATAGGCAGGAGAGCAGAGATTCTCATACTCGAGAAAGCGCCTCAAAGTTTCTGACCGTCGGAAGCTGCGTGATTAACGCAGCCTGTAAAAATCTTTTAATTAAAACCAGCCACGAATGTCGGACTCTTCCCTTGACTACAAGAAATCGTAACAATAATTCCTCGCCTTAAAAAAAAATAAAACGAAAGAGCCCTCTTTCATTCCTCGTCATTTTTCAGCACCGACAAAGCAAAGCTGGAGTTTTATTCGCTGGAAGGACGAGGTAAAGGAACGGAAGAGACAAAAGACGATACGCCGTCGGTTTGTGCAGTTGAAACATCGATCGAGTTGCTTTGGACACTTTGGACACTTTGGAAAATTCTCCAAAATGGTAAGCTGCACGCGTTTCCATTCCACAATTGGAATGTCATAAGATTTTTATTTAATCTCAAACAAAAATGATAGTTCTACATTAATTACGAATATTTTTAATGGGTAGGGTAAAGTACCTGACCATAATTGTCCAAAATTATTGAAGACCAAGTACTTGGAGCCATGAGGAAAATTATTGAATCTCTGGATATTATCCATTTGCGAATGTGTCAGATTTTTTTTCAGAAGATGCAAAATTTCATCTCGGCTCAATTCGAGATTCCACAGCCTCGGGGATTATTTCTTTTGGTCCTGTTTGGTTACATGTACCATCTCTCGTCTGTCTATCAGTCTGTCTGTGTTTACAATGATGCATTCTACACTTTGGTGTGGTCCACAGTGACTATTGTGTGCACGAGACGCAGACTGTATTGCACTCCCCTCCATTTATGTGCGTTGCACATTGCTTCACTACATCAAAGGACGAAACCGTGGCGTGTGTTCTCTAACTAAGCATAATTATCGCATTCGCACGGTGAAGCTGGTGCTGGACGATCCGTTGGGAGGATTACCTCCTAATGCACCCTTGGAATCCATGTGAACGAGCTTTTCCTAAAGCTCGTATTACTTATCGCCCTCCTAATGGTAATCCTTAAGAGTATATTGTTTTAACGACAGCCATAGACAACATAAGGAGCTCTTTATGCTAGTGCATAATGTACTCCAATTTGTGAATACTGCTTACGAAAATTTAACCTCGAGAAGCCCAGTTAACATATAACCCCAAAAATGTGTTTTACTCTTCCAATTGTATAGGAAATTTTATATTTCATTTTCCCGCAATTTGTGTCAACACAATTTTCAAGCAAAAAAGAACTTAGGCTTTTTGAAAAATGGGAAAGTGCTAAAGGCTCTTAACTCCATTCGTGTAATCTGAACTTCAAGCCGAGAATATTAAAAATATGATGAAATGATATAAAAGTAATGTCCTCGTGAGAATGTTCCCTCGTTAAGGTGATTAATTGAGTAGCAGTTTTCAGGGTAATCTGTTAATTAATGGCATCGACAATGTTTCAAGTATGAAGAAGAAGACGAAGACGACGAAGAAGAAGAAGATGAAGAAGAAGCTCGTTGACATATATAAACGTGGATGTTGCACGTAGAACAGGAAGCCCGATTACGGAACACTCAAATTAGTCAATCAGAGTCCGGCCACCGGATAATAACGAGAGCACGTCTCACCGATAGCGGCAATGATTATCGGCCGGTAATGGCATTAATACGTCATCGAGAGCTGACACGGTTCGTTGCTCGCTGATTGCACTAGCGGTGCATGCTCTCGTGGCTACTGGCGCGATGCTGGCCTTCTGCAACCGAGACTCTAGAAGCAGAAAGCACCACCCGCAACAGCAACACCCGGTATCACAGTTTCTCCGCCAATCTGTCGGTTTTCGCACCTTCGAACTATGCCACCCGATAGACCAACATAAACCGTCATATATTCCTCTGTGGGCAACTAATAGTACACACACACACAAGCGAGCAGGTAATTACCCTCCATTCACGACTGCAGATTATATCTTCTCAATTTTAATGGGTCCACTGTATATTCACTTCGATTATTAGTTTGTTAATTTAATTTTCATCGCTGGATCTGCAGCATCCGGATAATTAGCACAAAACAGAAATCAGGGAGACAAACGTGGAAATAGAGCTCACCGCTGATTGTGGCTCTTGTGCTAAGAGAAATATAGCAAGGGGATCATATTTCCAAATGTGAAATGATATTATTAACATTCGTTATTAACGAGATTAATGACATTCTCCAACTTGAAGTGCATTGAAATTTTGGGTCAAAGAATGTGCAATCTTGAATGTCAACAATATTCTCAACCATGTGAAACATTGTCGGCTCTCGAATTTCATTACAACAGGAAATTGCGGGCTGTAAAATAAAACCGTGTTTGTCAAATTTCATAAAAATGCAAAAAGGGCCATGAAATATGGTGAAAATCAAAGAAGCTCATTTCGATAATGGACATTGAAGCGAGTACACGTGAACCCGAACAACCCCAACGCTTCCCCAGAGTCTCTCAAGAAGCAAAGTATGCCAAGTGCTTGTGGCTATTACTTTCATGTCCTCGTAAAACCCACAAACAAACATCGTCTCTTGGTACGTCACGTACTTTTCGCCACATCACTCCCGCTCGATTGTTCTCATGGGGATGAAGAACCGGTGGCTCAGTGCAACTCGTGGGTTTCCCGTTCCGAGATCATTACCCACAGGAAGAACCCAACACGACTATTGTCTTTGCGCACGCGAGTCGCACATATCCTACAAGAGGAAAGCCTCGAGATGCATTTCGACTCTGCACGAAATAAGAAAGGGAAAAAGGAGAGAGAGAAATGAAAATGGGGAAAAAGTGTGCGATAGCGCAAAAGAGAAATCCTGTTGGACCGAATCCAAGGAAATCCCATTGGACCGGTTTTGTGTTGGACACGAGATCGATGTGGGTAGCCATCGTTACCGCAACATTTCCCCGTACATTTACCAATGCCTTTTGGTCCAGTTAGCACTAGGCGCGCGAACATAATGCGTGCACAATTCCCATTGGATTTCCACGACCGCTGGCGAATATATGTTACGCTATTCTACCAACAATGCATGGAATGATTTCAACGCCTTTGGGATATAAGGAATGACGTTGAATGCCGAGGAGGATTGCCGAGCGGATGCAACGAGAAAAGCGGAAAACGCCGCCGGAAGGAAGGAAAGTAAATATCGGAGTTTGCGGTTCGGGAAGGTCGCTCAGCCAAGCTTCTTCCCTCACCACAGCGCCCCCGTTTTCCCTGAGATTTTACGAGGCTGGGGATAGGTAGCTAAGAGCACGGTCTACCGAATACACGACGAAACTGGAAGCACGCGGCTTCAGGAACGTCGTATATATCGGGCACAGGACGTTATGGCTGGAAACGTTAAGCATGGCAACGAATCGAGCACAGAACACTTACACATGAAACCAACGGCTTGAAACCAAACCACTCGGACGTACGAGAGTGAAGTTCTGATTTTGCCAGGTTCTCGACACTCCTCAGCATCGATTCCGTAAGCGTTTTCCTAGATTATGGACCCTTGAGAGTTCATATTTTTCATTCCTTCATATGGACGTTTTTCAAGGGTTGCAACAGAAAAACGTGTCTCTTAGTTTTCAAAGTTCACAACGTTCATGGTGTCCATGGAAATCAGAGTGTAGCAAAGTCATGGTTTCTGTTCTGGTTCTAATAGATAATGCTGTTGATTTTATTCTACATATAAGAATGCAATGTTTCATTCACTTTATCACCAACTTTCTTATCGACATGAAAAATTCGAATATGAACGGAAACTTTGAGAAAATCAGCAACATAAAGTTGGTAATTGGGATCTCAAGGTTTTGTGTGTACTTCACAATATTTCGTGTGTCTTTTTGGCTTTCACTATTTCCGCCCGGCGAGCGCGAGATGACGATATATGTAATTTATTGACGAGCTGGTGGTCGAAGGTTATGAGCCATCGGTTATGGATGTACCACGAGGGTATTTTCATCATGACGGACAGCACGCTGTGCTCCGAATTACCGTTCGGACCAGGAGCGTTGAAGTTTGGCCCAGTCACCACTATAATAAAGCAGGGGATTGTGTTGGCGTTACCCCCGACTATCCAACAACGTAACAACCGTTGCAGTCTAAACGATCGATTGAATCAAACTGAACTGGATTAAAACATCACTGGACAGCTGAACAAACAGAATATTCCACGATAATTCATCATTAGTGTGTGTCGTATTAATCGTACAAGTGAAATTCGAGTAGAATGAGGCACAAACAGACAAAAGTCATGATAAGTGGTCTCTTCCGGATCATGTCTTTCCCAAAGCGACATTCCATGACTGAAAATTCTTGTGCAATTAGAACAATGTCCAAAGGAATGACATGTAATAAAGTTGAGAATTGGAGTAAGAAGTGGATTGACACATAATGAATTGGGATTTGTAGCGAAAATTCAATAACTAGGTCCTACATCCAACAAAAGTAAGTGGGTTACCAGTATTCGCTTTGTATTATGTAACGATAATAATACACATTGAATGAGGATTCTTGAATGCGTTGGACAAGTGCAACTAGAATATGTATTTAGAACAAGTCGTGGCGGTAAAAGAGCCGGGAATAGTCGATAATGTGGATGCTCAACATACTTTTAGCGGTGTAAATATAGATTGAAAGGAATGATCGAGACAGCTTGGCACTTCAGCACGCAACCGAAGGCCATTGTCATCGTTGAACAGGTTGAACAGGGGAAGTCATGGATTCATTCGTCGCGTGGCCTCATTATTTTTTTCCTGTGTTCCAATTCAATACCCACAATACCACGTTTACACATAATACCGTGACACAAAACGTAGGCTCTGCCGGGACGTATAAAATGCAGCGGCGTCCGCACGAGGACCTGTTTGTTCCCCGAGCCTGATGAAAAAGCGCGTCGATGATCGAAGAGCGAATCCTCATCGATCTGTCACGAAATGGGAACAACACATATGCGATTATGAGAATTGGACCGGTAGCTTCGACTTCCATGATTGATGAATGGGGTGCTGTGGAACGATGATTAAGAATGATCGCAAAGTCAACGATTGGTGTCGATTCCGATACCGACAGGCATTCAACATTAACTATACAATTGAGAATTGATATTTTACTTAGGACCTCCAGAAATGACGAGTACATTGAAGATAAAAAAAATAGCACATATCCATTGATTCAATGGAACCCCAAAATTTCGGCGGGCTTACAAAGATCTCGATTGTAAATGCTACCAAGAAAAGTTTGGCAAAAATAATTAAATACTGAGTAGGCATACTAAATACTTGATTATCCTACCAAATTCTTGTTTGCCTTACGAAATTTTCGATCTTCGCAACCAAGTCCATCCCTCAGTGGGCATTGAAATCATCAATGGTGAAAGATCTCGTCATTAAAATGAAGAAAACGATATTATAATTTTACATTCTGGAACTAGGCCACGATCTACTTAAAATTTAATTGGAGTGATGTTAAAGGACCTCTTTTCGACGTTTCGAACAACAACCACTGGCGTGACTTATAGTGTGTCGTGATCGAGCTACGCTCTGCTGATGAATCAATTGTGCGATCACGATTCCTCGGATGAATTACCCGGAAAGCTCAACGCGGATCATAAGCCATCTGAATTTCTGAGGGAAATATTTCCACGGGTGCCAACATCGAAGGACGCTCGGACAATACATTCGGACATAGCCGACCAATAGATAATGGTCCTATGCTTGGCATCCCTCGTCCGATTGTCGACTGATACGAGCAGATGCGTCCGGTGCATGTTCATATGTGGCTCTGGTTACATATATTGCGCACTAGTGTAATAGGAAATAGGGTGGTGCGCATCGGTGCGCTTTAAGCCATTACTCTGCCCGTATCGTCGCGTCAACCGCAGCCATTAAACGGAGGAACAAGCGGTAGAAACGGCAGCTCGGCTGCGCGCCTTTTATTATATACGTTAAACGCAATGTCCATTTCGCGGCAAGCATTCCAATGTCGGTGGTAATCTTTCCTACTTTATATGCTTCATGGCTCCAATGAAAAATCCGGTGTCTCTGGTGACCCGTCGCAACGCTGGAAAATAAAACTTGACGATGAACATAACACAGCCTCGAAAGATCCTCGTAAATATTCGCAAATGAAATATTTCACTGGATTCTTCTTACTTCTGTAACTCGCACACAAAACAACTCAGGTTTACGGTAATGTTACATTTTTCAATCTTCATTGATTATCTTGCTGTTAAGATTATTAATTCATTTCAGCTCATCGGGAATCAAGGCTTTTCTGCATTACAATATTTTCTTTAGGGTTTTTTGAAAAATAATTATTGACGTAGGATTTTGAAAGAAATAGGTGAGCTGAAAATGCTGTTATAAAAATTAGAGGAGTTGGATGATTTTTTTTTTTTCTCTCAAAGAATTAAAATAGTCGAATGATTTTTTAAAAAATGTAAATGTTGCGGGCATATTCTGACAAGTAAATGTTTTGTATGATGGTAAGCTACTGGAATTCAAGCTGGCCATTTGGAGTGAGTAAAGAGCTTGAATTCGCGTTGCTCGCTACTCGAATTGGTGCGGTTTTATGTCTCGCGTTGTTCGTCCGTCTTGCAATTACTTCGCCCGCTTCGGGGCACTGAAGAAACGTCTCGAACGCCCTCGCGGGAGATGCGCGAGTTCGCCGAGAATCAAGTAGGGTACGTATAACGATTCAACTGGCGTGTCTTAATGAGTATACTCGAGTACTAAAAGAACAAACAAGCTGAGCCGCTGATGAGAAATGCGCACGGCGAACACTGCGAGATATTCGAAATAATATTCAACTCCATCGCCATGGGATTTCAATAAAACCAAATTTTTCAAGTACTCGTCTCAGAACCTCGAAAAACCTGCTGGATCTTCAGACACCCGATGACTCATGGTATCAAACATAATTCAAGGCTTCCATTGAGTTATTCTCGTCATTTAATAAATAACGATTTGTCAGTCAGTCGATTTACCTACAGATTGGCTGAATAATAGGTCATCCCAAAAAAGGGTTGGAAAATTTATCACCAATTTCACAAGTGATAACTGACCTTTTCACGAGTTTATCAAAGTTTACTTCATTCCTTGACCCTTGCCAAGTTATGAATATTAATATTCGCTCTAGAAACTAATTTTTTTTTTTTGTTTCTCAAATGCAGAAGTGAAGATTGTGTTTAATTTTTTCATCCGCACTTTTTTTTTTCTTTTGGGATAAGGACGATTGTGAAAACTTGAAATTCAAAGTACGCTGAAATAATAGTTAAACTTTTGAAAATTTCTATCTCTTAATCCCTATCTTTTTTTTACTCGTGGCACTTTGGTGAACTTCACTCGTGTAATGTCAGTTCCACGCATGTAATATAATTTTTTTTTCCCTGTCGCTTGGTTAATTATCCAAGTTTTTGCGGTTTATATTCACAGTCTTAATTCACCGTCTTCCACTTCCACCCCTCTTGTCGTTGCACACTCGACACTGCAATAACACTGCGAGCTCGTGCCACTTGCCGCGCTCAATTGCCAATCGGCACCTGCTCGCCCTGATTCGCGCCCCGGAGAACACGCGAATCGATATGTGCAGACGTGATTCAAAGAGACTGAGTACAGAGCAAGCATTGTATTGGAGTACACGTGTTATTCACTAC
Source organism: Clistopyga incitator (assembly GCA_947507545.1). Taxonomy (NCBI): domain Eukaryota; kingdom Metazoa; phylum Arthropoda; class Insecta; order Hymenoptera; family Ichneumonidae; genus Clistopyga; species Clistopyga incitator. The sequence continues at coordinate 3,122,663 of OX382174.1, read as the reverse complement.
TTCTGCGCTTACGAGGATATTCAACGCCGCGTTGCACAAATATTTGCAGCCAAAAGTTCGAATCGACTAGAATTTTGCATTGTACTTGACGAAGGTGAAAAATGCAATGAAAAAAATCAGGTCATTGAGGGTTAAAAAAATATTGATCAATTCAAAAATGAATATTTATAAAAATTCGTGTGCCCAAGTTGTGGAATTTTTTTTATCGATGACTTTCTTGATTTTTTTATAGAAGAATTTTTTTTTAAGCCTTCAGAAATTCTCGTTCCAAGCAACGCTTTCACTGTTTGCGTGCGCAAAAAGTACATATAGTGATGATGCTAATAACATATATTTATTCGAAACACATGACCTCGAATTATAGTAAAACACCTTAATTGACTCGCACTCTCAATACTCATTCGCTCTTCCAATCGACATGCGGTAATTAGTACCCCATTAGTTACGACTATGACTCTCATATAAGTTCGAAAAAAAAAAGTAGAAAAGAAACCGGAAGTTTATTACGCGATTGAAAAGCACAAACCCAATAAAGAAATTTCCTTTCCCCAGTTGGTAAATACATAGCAGCACCCCATATCATAGTTATAATTTTTTTTTAATCAGTAAGTAATTAACGTTGAGTTGCATGGATAATGATAACGCGAGCGACAGAACACTTCAATATCAACGTATCAGAAATCTTCATAATCGCCATACCAAAGCGAAAGAGTTCCATACTATTAACCAAAAAAACCCCCACAGAAACCCAAAAACCGAAAAAAAATCTTTCACCGAATTCCTGCCAGTATTACAAAAAATGTATTTGTCCAAAACACGTGTCAATATTTTTTCACACTAAATTCCCATGGTTAAGAAACAAGATTTAAAAAAAAATCCTCTATGCTTATCACAAGTTGGTAAATACGTAGCAGCATCCTATACCATAGTTACAAAAAAAAAAATAAAAAATAAGTAATTAGTGCTGAATTGCGTGGGTGACGATAACGCGAGCGATAGAACACGCGGCGAGAGTAGCTTCACAGTGGCACGCGCGCTCAACGTACAAGCACAATGCTGCATGAATGCGAAGCGTTGTAATGTTTACGCGGGACTGTCGCGCTCGTGGCTACGATTCTCTGTCTGGCTGGCGGGCGGCTATACCTACTCTGCATCCGCACTCGAGTCTGCTGGACAACGGCACGCTGCGTTTTCTTTGTGTGCGTCCTCAGCATCGCGTTTCCGTATACAGTGCACACACACGTGAAAGTGATAAATGTGTGTGCGTTTCTTCGCATGCATTCATATATATATGTACATATATATACACAAATCTAGAAGAGTACTTACAGTCAAGTTAGTGGCGTGTGTGAGTGCGAATAAATGTGCGAATAAATGTGCGAGTGTGAGTGCGCCACTCCAGAGCATCTACGTCTGTGTGTAAGAGGTCTGAGCGCGTACGTCGTTGTGACTAAGAGAAAGAAGGCACGAGAGTAGAAATGGCTGCCACGACCAAGAGCCAGACAAGGACAAATGCAACGGGTGAACGATTGCGTCGTTTCCAGGGAGCGGAAGGGAGTCGAGAGGCAATACGCGAACCCGCGAGCGTGAAAGAATCGCTGGAAACCGGGGGGCTAAGAAGGTGTGCGCGTGGGCCGATGAAAAAGTGCGGCCGTACATACAGTGTGGTCCAAAGTTCCTGATGACATCTCGATTTATACATTTTTTTCAATCTGCGGAATTTATTTGCAGGTCTCAAATAAGCGATTTTGTTTGCGTGAATTAACAAAAAAAATTAATGTATATTATTTCGCACTATTTTGTTATGATGTAATAAGTCAGTTCTTTATTTATACCGAAAAGACTAAATTTTTGTGCACTGTTAATTTTATTTAATGTACAATCGTGATATAAAATTCAAGTAAATTATTCAAATTATTGGACAATAAATTTGATATCGTAAATTTTTTTAATTTTTTTATTTAGTGGACCAGTTTATGCGTAAGAGCTTTTAGTGCGTGTGCATTAAAATTCAAGTAGAATTTCTTTTAAATTGTTCTGAAGATTTAGTGGGCCAGTTTATGCATAAAAGCTTCCAGTGCATGCACATTAAAATTCGAGTAGATTTTTTTTTGGTCGAGATAAATATTAGTCGGTGAGTGTCATAAAATTTTGTGAATAAACAATATTTGGTGAAGGTTGAATATGATGGAAATATATGAAAGGATTATTATTAACCGAATGCTTAAATGGTGTGCTGAATACCGTTTGACTTTGGGCATTGAGCATGTGATCGACTGGGTTAATGAAGTGGGCTCGGTAGTTGCCCAAACGCCATTGAGGACTTTGTGCTCGTAGTATTAACCAGTTTCGTTCCACCCTGTATATATGTAGTTAGTACGAAGGAGCCGAGAGTGCGAGAGTCTGGTGGCTCGCAGGGGCGAGAAACAAGAACGACGAGAAAATGTTGAAGGGACAGGCCAACCGAGCGCAGCGCAATACGTTAAGAGATTAATTTCCAGTACTGGCCCTCGCAAATCAATAGCCAATAGTTTCTCCTTCCTCTTTCTGCTCCCGGCAGTTATGAGCTTTTCATAAGTTTCTTATTAACTACTTGCTTCCCTTAAGCTCTGAAAGATGGCTCGTTTTATTTTATATGGAGGTGATGAAATAATGAAATAAAAATAATAATTAATGGTACCATCATGGGAATGAAAAAAATTCTAATGTAAAAAATTACTGTAGCAATTTTACCTGACACAAAAAAAGTGAAATGCAAAATTGACAATTTAAAAAAATGTGTTCTGCTGATAATAAATACTTTTGGGTAGTGGAACATTTGATGTTCCAATTAAAAAAAAAAAAAAAAATAGAAAGAAAATGCACGATTTTAGTTGAAATTATCAGAAATTGATGATAACAAAATTTATGTCCTGGCAATAAATATTTTTCTATGGTTGTACATTTCGATGTCACGAGTAAAGTGTTGTTAATGACTTTGCTCGTTGAACGCAAAACGAAATGCCAAGGTCGTTATTGATTATCAGTGAAGGGATAATCGAATCTTCTCTGTGCGAAATTGATCTAGGCCGTTTTAGCGCCGCAGGTGATTATTGATAGCCGGCGATAAATGATATATAGTACCGCATACTTGCATAGCTGGTACTGGCTAACCAGTTCATCCGATCCACTTGATAATGTTCGTTTCGCTCGGAGCTACTTACATCGACCAAGTGGGGGCGGTTAATTTACACTTGGACCGACACCATAACCATAAGATCATAAACAAATCATCCATAAGCCTCATGGTCAATTTCGCTGTCGTTTGTGGGCCACAAATAAAAATTATTACTGCGTATATGTCACTTCAACGCTCAAAGAATTTTAATTAAAAAGTTTTATGAAAATGTTTGCTAATAAAATTATTCCACGAAAAACAAAATATATATATATATATATAAAATTCGTCAAATAATTTATTTTCATAATTTTTTGTAAATAGAACAAATTCCCATGATTGTTTCCAACTAAATATTCTTTCAAAATTCATCAAATCAATCAGGATAAGGAAATTCAATTATACACTCATGTCACTGTATCGCAAAGTCGCAAACAAAGTAAATAGATTTTTTTCTCCTACACAATTACCTTTTTTTTACCATAAAAATAGACTTTTCTGTAAGCCCAGGGACGAGTTTACAATATTGTTGCATACTCGATTTGCATTCTGAGAAAAGTTGCAGAGCCAGTTTGACAACCGGTGCTGAATAAATTCTGCCCCTCTCGCAGTGCGTTCCCAACGAATTGCCAAGTACTTGGTCACACTTTTAGCGTTGAACGCACGTGCGAGCGAAAAACGGAAGTTGATGGCGTGTGGCGCGTAAAATAAGGAGTAACCAAGTTTCGAACGCGTTCTCTTTTGCACCCTCCCAGCGACTCGCCATTGATTTGCACCCGGTATTAACACTGTTCCACACTTATTCCATATTCCTACTTTGGAGTTGGCCCTCCTAATGAAGCGTTTCGCCCGAGTGCGTTCATTCTCGGTGCGTTAATTGCAACTAGCGAAGCACGAAAAGAAAGCGAACAATCGCCACCATAATCGTGGCAATAACGACGTGAATAATAACAATAGTTCGGTACAAAAGACTCCCCTGACATAACGGCAATGGCCGCGACGTCGCGCGTCGCGGTTCCCGAATAAATCCTCGAGAAACCAGTCGGGAACTTCTAAAGGATTCTTTCGAACAATGGAAAGTCCTTCTCCTCCGCGTACTTCACCGTCACCGGAATCTTCGCATTTTCGCCACGACTTTTTGCTCCTCTTATTTTCGCCGCGTTATGCAAAGATCGTTGTCCCGGTAAAAGGATCTACTGTTTTTACTTCCTCATCGAAAAACCTTTGTTTTCCGCATTTTTTATCACTCGGTCAGGATAATCCGACTGATAAGTCACTTGATATTGAGTATCCTGCTTGACGATCTTAATTAGCGAGTATCAATTACCAGGCTCTAATTATTTTCATTTTTTCCCAACGCTTTTCACAATGCATGAAAAGTGGGTTAACATTATTTTAGTCCTTGTTTCTCTGGGTTATATTCGTGAGGGTTTTGCTTGTCTCAAAAAGTTATTTTAGGTTGACATGCAAACGGAAAGTCCAGTAAAAACAAGTTTTCTTAGTCGCTGTTATCAGTGGATTTGTGCTTAAATATTCATATTCCACTTTGAGATTAAACCTCTCGTTTAGAAAGTGATACGATGAAAATACTAATTTTCGTATGGATTTCGTGGAGAGGATATTTTATGTCGTTTCCTGAGAATATTTTGAATGTGTCGCTTCTATTGGAATGAATTCTTAATTAATCATGACAAAAATTCACGTAATGACAAGTGTTTACGTAATCAGATGTAACGTGTGGATTTTTCCAGCATAAAAATCATGAGAAATAAACCGGAATGAAGCGTATGTACGAGTGGCTCACGTATGTTCCAAGGAAAAAATATTCAGAGACCAAGTGCACGGGGAGGTACACGAAGATTTGCAACTTTGAAAATTCCATCGAGAAACTCGACAAATTGGATATTCAGTGGAGCTAACGACGCGGGAAGTGGGAAGATGAGAAAAGTTTTGGCATCTTATTGTAAATCTAAACACATTTTGTGTGTCTGGGTAATGGGATTTTTATTCGAGCGAAGAGCACGGAAATGGGGTGCACGGAAATTGAGTGGACCATTTTAGGCAAACACATTTATCAATGAATTCACGAAAATATGTTTATTCTTCATGTCTGATGGTAATTTTGGTATTCCGGAGTCACGTATTGCATCCAACGTGAAATATTGGTAATTGGAGTTATGGAATTAAATGAAAATCGTAATTACGTCGACCATGCGGTGAATTATTCAGATTGACCTATATGCCCATATGTGGAAACGAAAAGCCTCGCTTTATCCTACCAACTGGTAGCGCTTAACGAAGTTTCAATGAAATTCCTAGTGGTTATATGGACGTGATGATTACGTTCCTTTGAAAGTTCCGTTTGTCAATGGCCCGTCGGTTTGATTGACCCTGTGTCGTATGCGCCGATCAAACCAAAGCAAAGCTGTCTATCGAACCAACCGTAAATGACAAATGTACGTGCTTTATATTCGGTTATTCTTCATTATTCCTATAGGTACATAGGAATCGATTGACAAATACAGTTAAGCTTTGGCCCCTCGTTGGGTAAATTAAAATAACCCAGCGTTATTTTAATTTATATTATTTATCAATATATTTTAATTGATCCAGTTAATCCAGTGAGACCAGGTGACGTTTCCTATTCCTTCGTTTTTATCCACATAAAAAAGTATTGACAAAATTATTATTTTAGAGAAAAATATAATCTGCACATCAAATTTATGATGCAATTTTTTTTTAATTGGAGGGAAATTGCGCTTCTGATGAGGTGATTCTTACAATTCACAATTTTCATTTAAGTCGGAGCCTGAAAATAGATCGCGCAAAGGAGATTACGTGAGGATCGATTCACGAACGGGCGAACATTGAATTAAGTATTAAGCCAAGCCATGGACATTTCTTTCCACGTGTGTATACTAATGTAATGGCGTCTGCGATGGTGATACTCTGCCGAGATATCTGCCTATTCCGGAAATATGCTGTGTGCAAGGGAAATGTGGTGTACTCAAGAGTCTGGTTAGCAAAGCTTTTATACATGGTACGTGGAACGTCGTTGCGGCGCAACTACCACTGAGGATCGCGTCTGAAAACAACAAACCCGAGTGGCAATAAGCCGGAACGATAACGTTCGGCTTTTGCATTCGTAAGTGCAACAACATCAACGTCACGAAGCTTCGAGTAACTTTAGTTTTCTTTTTCGTCATTTCTGAAGCTTTTGGTGAATAAAAAAATGATTTATCTGACAATAATGTCGAAATATTTCATTAAAAATAATATATAATATGATTCATATTGTGAAAACAAATTTTTATGATTTTTTTCAAATACGTGTTAAAATTTAGCAACGATTTTATTGAATCAAACAGGACATTTGACAAATTCAGTTATATATTATTATTATGTAAGGGGCTTAAGCGAAAAAATTTGGACAGCTGGAGAAAGTGGTAACATTTATTATTCATATGACTGTTTTAAGCTTTTGTATGGGAATGTACGTGAAATGTATTTTTGATCATGACTTCAATTTTCAATGCAGTCGTTTGCTTAGTTTAATATAAAAACATTCGCGTTTTAGTTTTCCTTCTTTTAGTCTTTCCGGTAAAGAGCATTTTTTTTTTCATTTCGCTTGGATGGCTTAAGTGCAGCGGGTGGTAAGCCAAAAAAGAAGTAGATCGACAGGAGAGCAAAGCACTGGTACAGCGAAAAGAGGGGCAGAAAGAAACAAGTAGGTATAAGGTTGCCTTGGTTTCACCATTTGGGGCAGAGTAAAACTGGCTAATTGAGGTTACACGAAGACCCCCTTAAGATCGCTTATCGCACTGACTACTTCTTCTGTGTGTGCTGCTTTTTCTTTTTTCTTTTTCTTTTTCCATTCTGTCGACGTTACCGTACAAATGCCACCTCCGGTTGTGTTTCTATCTGCCCTTTCTTATTTCCACGCTAACAGCCAACGCTAACCGCCTTCTTTCGTATTTCCTGTGTTGCTTTTGCAAGCATTTTAACTTTTCAGACCCTAAAAGGCCGATTGACCGTAATAACAACAGCTAAATGTTACCCTCAAACAGTGCTCACTTAAGATCTTTATACTTTCGCGGATAAAAGTGGAATTATAAAAAGTAAGTGGAAAAGTTTTAATTCCTTATTAGTACACGATCCCAATTAACCTAATCGTGTAATACAAACATTTTTCCTTTTTTTTTAGATTTCACAGTTGTGATAATACAGCGAAAAAACAAAATTGAATATATTAAATGATTTATTTTTCGAAAATATCATTCCTTCCCAACAACAGTTTCGTAAAAAATCAAAGATTCTTATTTAATACACAATCTCCGTTATTTTAAAAAATGTACACGTTTGCTTCCCATTTCATTATTTTATTAAATCACGATATTTAATAATTTTCTTTTTTTTTCTTAGTGTCTCTTTCACATAATCGATTTTTTTTTTTTCACTTTGAAAATTTCAATGCATATTTGTCTTTTGTAAATATTTGTATAGCTACGTGTCAAAACGCGGAAATTAGCAATTTTTTTCATGAAACTTGGTGGCTACAATGTCAGTGAGAAGTTGACAAAAGTCGAGCTATAATAATGGTGGGTCGTTAAATTGGAAGACAATGGACAAAAATCTCAAGCCTTCCGGAAGAAGAGCGCGAATCTTCTGTACGGGAGGGCAGAAGAAAACTACGTCAAGTGTGAGCAGGTGACCTGGCTAACACGAGACTGGGTCAACGATGAAGAATCTCTGATTAAAAGAGAGCGGGTGGTGGGCGGTGGTATGGGAAAGGTCGCGTGCTATCGATCCGCCCAAGAGTGTGGAGAAATGCATTGCGCCGGAAAATACGATTTTTCAAAGAAATTATACTACACTTTCGTCTTCACCACGAATCATAGCGCGATAAGTCGATCACCCGAATCATCACGCCCCCAATCACTTTCTCCTTAATTGACCTTTCTTATTACGCCCTTAATTATTTCCTCGAAATGAACTTCTCAAATTAATTTTTTATTTTTCTGCAGCCCATTGAACCTTAGAAAAAAAGTACATGTGATATTTCAGGGCAATCCAAAAATAGATTTTTAACGAAATTCAATAGAAATGAAAATTTTCGTTCCATCACTTTTTCAAATATACTGAACAATTTTTTAAATTCTGCATTATCATACAATATTCTTTGGCTCCGAAATTTTCAAAAATTCTCAGAAGACAATTAAAAATAAATATCACAGTTCAATTCAGATCGGAAGAAAAAAGTTTTCTCCCAAATACCTTGACATTTTCTTTCTTCTCTTCCGCATTATTATTTTTTTTTTAAATGTCCAACCCTTGTCCTTTGAATATTTACATTCCAAGGCGAAAAGGGAGAATGGATGATGGAGAATGGGATATTCACCGTGATTTTGCACACGTAGAGTGAAAGGAGCGTCATAAATAGACGGGCTGCCCACTTGACTCCAATGTTATGATGTCTTACTGAGATGTAGTACATATTACACCACCCTTATGCTCCGAGGGTCTTCCGCAGCTCGGCGCTGCACGCAGGGATGATATACGCTTCCGCGGTTGTGTAATAATTTACTATCCACTCTTGGGTTCCTCTCTTTTGACTCGCGAGCGTAGCTGCTGCTTGGCTCGTGCGGGTTTCAAGCTAACGTTCCGCTACCCCAACGTACGTTTTATTAACCTACCCACGAGGCGCAAGCTGCAGTCATAAGCAAAAGAGGAGAAGCAGAAGCAGCAACGCGGCATAGACTGCGGCTAGTATACGTAAGCCTTGTATAAAAAAAAAAAAAAAAACGAAACAAAAAAAGAAATAGAAAAAAAAAAATTCCTGTGCCCTCAACATGGAACGAAATGGAAGGACCATCACAGCGGGCTCACGCTCCTGAGAATCGTAAGTGGTAGCTTCGTTACGTCGGCACTTAACCTACCTAACAGAGAGAAATAATTTTTAGTTTCTCGAGCGCGGCTCTCGCGCCCGTTGCTATTCCCGCTGCTTTTTCTAACCACCTCGGTCAGAGCTTCGTATTTCTATAGATATATAATACTTAATATCTCGGTTTTTCGCCATGGAAAACAAACTTGACTACAGGTATATCGCTTCCAGCATCGTCCATACACACTTGAGTTTTTCCTGGTTCAGCGATTCCTCGGAGTACGGCTAGAATTGAGATTCAAGTGGACTGCAGATATCGACTCGTTATTATACCACCGCCACGACTTCCTCACGGATATAACGTTTGTTACTTTTTCCTTCGCCCACTATTTCATCTGACTCTTCTGCCCACCTGCTTCCATTATTTTTCCCCTCTTCATCTCGGACTCGGAGATATCTCTGGATCGACTAATTAGTCGCGGGTATAATTAATATTCGCGATACACAAAATGTACTCTCTTGTTCCCAAAAGAGATTGTTGGATTCGACGTGGAATTTTGCTCCGTTGGATATGGAATGAATAATCTCGACCACAAGTTTCAGTGGGTTCGTGGCGACGCCTAGTATTTTTTTTTTTTCTTTCTTTTCTTCGTTTTTTTTTCCTGCAATTATTTTATACACGCAGGTGGGAGATAATAAGCAATTAAAACTTTGAATAAACAACAGTGTGTTTGATGTTTGAAGTTGAGATCGTTTTTTTTTTTTTGGTAAGGACTCTTTCAGGTCGGCGATAGAAAATAGAAACGACTTTAGTGGGTGTCGATACACTAAAGTCTAAACTGAAAATCACGCAGGGCAAACCGATTTTCGGAGCCTCGATAAAAATGTGAAATAAAAGGTTGGTGTGTGGATAGACAATGGAAAAGTGAAGTACCAGTCTCGCTGTGCCGATCAATAAATTGCAGGATTTGCGACTGCCGATCACTTGTGAATATTATTCCCTCGCTCTGCGCCTTCAGCAAACTCTTCGTCACCGCTTTGACACTGTTCTTTCGATAACATCGATAAACTAGACTCAAAGCTGCAAATGACGGAGGGCAACGAAGCTTTCGAAGCTTCGACAAAAACAAGGAAACAGTAAGATCGGTATGTGAAGACAATGGAAACGAAAAACAATCGAGGCCCTAGCATATCAAGTCACTGTACCGATCAATAAATTCAAGGATTTGTGACTGCCGATCACCTCCAAACATTATTCTTTCGCTCTGCGCCTTCGGCAAACTTTTCGTCACCGCTTTGGCTTTTGGCACCGTTCTTTCAGCTAGGCGATAGAAAAAACTACCTCAAAAACGGACACCGATAAACTAAACTGAAACCTGCAAATGGCGGAAGGCAACCAAGTTATCGTAGCTCTGGAAAAAAAAAAAAAAAAAAAAAAAAAAAAAAAAAAAAAATAAGATGAGGTATATGGATACAATAGAAACGAAAAACAATTGAGATCCCAGAATACCAAGTGTGGACAGTATAGTTTGAACGTTGGAATACCGATCAATAAATTCCAGGATTTGTGACTGCCAATATATATATATATATTATTATATACCATCGACGGTTGTGGACCACGAGGCCAGTTTCACGTCTCGTTCATTTTCGCAGGCTCTTCCGCATCGAGGCACTTAGCTGGTCTCGCAGCTGGCTTCGGTAGCACCGGTTTCATCGAGCGCCCTGTCGGTGTGCCCAAAAATCTATAGAAAATATCCAAGTTGGCAAAACTCCGCGGAAGGAGTTGGTCTGGGCGCACGTTCCGCGATACTTGGTGAAGCGCACCGGTTTAGCACTATACGTGGCCGAGTCCGGACACCGGTTTCCGCACCACCCGACTCCGAGGGGCTTGATTACAATATATGAATATTCAGTGGCGCGAGTACCCGCGCCACTTCTCCTCCTTCGCCTCCCCGGCTCCCTCTACACTTTTCATTTCTCTTTTTCCTTTCTTCTTAACTTTTCTCTCTCCGTCTGACTCATGCTCCGGCAGCATTATACACTCCACAAATGCAAGGATACTAAGCCCTGGCTCGGCTGCACCACCCACCCACTCTCTCAACCACCGACACCGGCAAACTTCGCTGAATCCACTTAATTAATTCGCCGCAGAAGTAAAATCTTCGTTAACGCCGGTTTACCCTAATTAAGACAAATTAAGAGATATATTCCGGGTTTAATATTATTTTTCGCATATCGGTGATGATTTGCGAATCGCTCATCGTCTCTGGTCGGACTAACAGGCGGATGTGCGTGATGGATCATCACATATAATGAGTATGTGTGATTTGATTCCTGCGTATTCTGGATTTTTTTTTTTTTTCGTTCATGCCTTCGGAAATAAAGTTTAGTTGGATCAGCTGAGGAGCTTGGTTGTATGTGCGTCAACTAAGTTATAGGCTGGCCAACCGAGTTATTAGGTACACCGACGAAGTCAACTTGGTTGGTTAATGAATAACTTGGTTGGTCAACGAATAATTTGGTTGGTTAACGAATAATTTGGTTGGTCAACGAATAACTTGGCACGGTAGACTTTTTTTCGTCCTCCGTGGCCCCAAATCAATAAAAAACAGTCAGTACAGATATTCGAGACTATTTTGTTCTCCTGAATGGTTTTAACATGTTTCGAGGACATTTTTTCCCATAGAATCGTTGAAATAAAATTTTCAATAGGCAGAACGTACAAACACGTGACCCAATGTCAATGGAATCAGTATTTCATGGCGTTCATGTATTTTCAACACAACTTGGGTTTGATTGTATGGGAATAGTTCAAGCCAATGCCACAAATCCACGGTATAATGATAGCGCAGTTAACATGAATGATCGAGGTGGAGTCGTATCGTAGAGGCGACGGGAAACCAATGGATTCAATGTATGGTCACGGGCTCCCATCAGAGTAAACAAGGTACCATCGTATACTGAAATTTCATACAGCTGGGCGGCTTTACTCAGATGCGATCAAACAGAATAATCTTCTCATCGATACTGTGTTTAAATTGCTGAAACCTTCAATATGTCGTAAATTGACAATAGAATTAGCTTATTGGCTCGAATCAAAACCCTCATTATGAAATAATGAAATATTCTACGTACTTAAACAATATTCACACCGATATCGATAATATTTTTTAATTTATGTTAACTCGAACGTGTTGTAAATTGTTGTAACAATTAGCTCATTGGCTTTAATCAGAATCTCATAATAAAATCACGAAATATTCACCGGGAAATTGACGACGTGAACAGCTACTAAAAAAAAATATGACTGCTGAGAAAATCAAACTTGAAGCCTCGCATGTATGTCATTAAATAGAATAATATTTCAACGTAAACTCCCAAAAGTTCCAAGAACACGAAGGTCCAGAAAAGTTGGAGTTGTCAATATATTCGAGTGAACGGTAGTTTTTAAAAAGCTCGGGACTTTAACTTGAGCAGAGAAGAAGTAACATCCGTTGCGGGACCTACGAGTTATTCATTATTCTCGCCATAAATATGTAGTGCTTCGAAACGAGAGCTTTCATTTACCCTCAGGCGGTGTCTATGCTTTGGTAACTGGTGAGGGGAGAAAAATTTGAGGGAACAAATATTTGCATGGCAGACATATTTGTGGGTGACCGTTAATTATTTACAGCACATCTAACCTACGAAGAATAAGGCACAAATGAGGCATCGATCACTCAACCCTCTACTTAATTTTTCTAGCACTTCTCCAAGATTTGTTACTTGTCTATTTTTGTGTCAAGTTCGAGGAACAAAATAATTCACAACAATATTGCAATATTAGATAGCACCTGGAAGTTCATATTCTAACGCGGATAGGATATATGTATCCTGACTATATGATATATACTGAAGGGGGTACGACGGATGTGAGTGTTAAGACAGGAATCGTGCTGAAGGGTTCTCGTTGTGAACGAATCAGAGTTTAAGTGGTGTCGTCTTTGATCGATGAAACCGAGGCAACGATTTCCTTTTTTTTTTTTTTCTATCCCGAGGCTGGTTAGAAGTCACTTGATCTTGGAGTGTCGACAGTGAGCGCGTCAAAGACTCGCGCCACTTGGCCTCGGGTCCAGCAGCACTAATTCAATCTGTTCTGTCACGGACTCGGAACAAAGTTCCAATGGCTGCGGTTCGAGCTAATTCCACCATCTCTCGATACTTCCTGACCCGTAAGTCAGTTTAAACCCTTATATATAGGCGGGCCTCTCGACTCGATGCCTCGAAACCGGGGCGCTAGTGGCATTCGCCAAAGTGGGGATAACACGGAGCTATAAAAAGCCTTCAAGAGTGAGAGGATATTCTTCTCGCATCACTTGTACGAAAGGTTAAGTGCACTCAAATTTTGTAACACTTCCAGAGTCACGCCGAGTGAGAAAGGAAAATCTCGAGTCGCGTATCACAATTTAATTATGGGCAACTATATCACGTACCACCGGACAATCTCTCCAAACTTTTGGCTGAGTTTGCTCGAAAGTATACATAGCGATTCGGTAAAAGAGCCACAAAAGACACATAAAACAATAAGATTTCATGCAAAAAGTCTCTGGAATAAAATCTTGGCTAAGCTCAGCTCATAAAAAAAAAGTAACATGTTCGAATATCACAAGATGATCAAATAATCCGACGCTATTATTTTTCTTACATGTTCATGTAACGAACATGATCAAATAACTCAGCATGTTGAAATATTAAAACATGATCGAATAACTCAACATGTTGAAATATTAAAACATGATCAAATAACTCGACATGTTGAAATATTAAAACATGATCGAATAACTCAACATGTTGAAATATTAAAACATGATCGAATAACTCAACATGTTGAAATATTAAAAAATGATCGAATAACCCGACATGTTGAAATAAATTGTAGAATAAAAATGTTTGAATTTTTGGTAAAATGGAAAAAAATTCGTCGGAGCTTTTAACATAATCCCCCGGAGAGTTGATTACGTAACGGTGTCGCTATTATATTTGCTACGACTCGGAAAACCTATAACGCACGATATGACGGGATGAAGGAAAAAAAAACGGTAATGGCGCAATCGTAAAAGACGAATATATATAGGGATGGTAATAATGGCAGGTTACGAGAGTTAACCTAGGGAGAAATAGAACGAGGCGGTGTCCGCGAGCAATGTGCGACTCTCGCTTATATGACGCGACACGCGACGACCGAGTGTAATATTGCTCGAGAGTGCTACGCAGCTTCGGCTCTCCATCATTGCGCTCCCGCCACCCCCTCGAATAATATCGATAAGTCGTAATATTTCGAACGACCTCGTAATTCAATTACAACGACGGAAGCGTCGCGGTGATAAGAATCCTACCGGCGCTTCCTAACCTCCGCAATGTTACGGTGACTTAACTATTATCCTTGCTTGGTAAAATTGCATCCCTGAGATAGGCCAAGAATTTCATCGCTATCGAGTTTGAATCATCGTTAATTATTCATGGACTTGCTGCTGCATCTTAATAAAACCTACAAAAAAAAAAGAAATTGCAATTTATTCAACATCCTAACTGAATCAATTAAATTATTGTGATGTTAATTATCAAAAGTACATGTAATTAAATTAATTATTTTATGTAGTTAATTTTATTTCATCAATTTTTTTTAAGAAAGATTGTCCATAGGGCAAATCAGAGATTGCCAAATTATTTTTTACAGGGGATAAATTGCAAAAGAATAACAAGCGAATTTTATAATTTGTTGTATCATTGATACTTCGTTAATTAATTAATGAATTCTAATCGTTTAGGGGATTTTCACACGTAACGCGGTCAATTAGGAACAATAAAGAGTGAGTTATGCTCGCACGGGGCACTTAAAATTCAACGGAATTAATATGGAAGCGGGAGAAATTTAGCATGACAACGGAAACTCTTTTTATTTCGGCGTAGGGATAATAGCTTTTTACGCGCACCGTCGGTCCGAGGATCGTGCGACTGAACCACCGAGAGAATTTATCGGGCTTCTGTGTATAGATATATCATACACATATATATCTACATATAGAAAATTTTCCGAGGCATGTAATCACGTAATAGAGTGAGCTCGATTCATAAAACCCACGGTTAGTCGCCATTGAATCCATTTGTGACATTCGGCTCGGGGCGCGCACGAAAAGGCCCGCGTTGTCTCGGCTGTTCCAGAAACGTGTATACAATAAAATTGCTTCCGTTGCGTATTCCTACTGGATCACGTGCGGTTGAAATACCATTTTAAATGAGATTTTTTGGGCTATTTACCTGTGTCACATTAGGTTCACAACATTTATACAAACTTCCCAACGCAACGGTTTAATTAATTAGCCATTTTTTCATTTCAATTTCAGAGTCTTATAAAATTTTATCCCATTTTATCCCAATTTTTCCATTGCAAATATGAAAGAATTTACATGAAAATCATATAAATCATAATGGAATTATCAACAAAACAAACAAAAAGAAAAACTATTTTCCGGGCTTTTCGAAATCCAATCCAATAATTCAAAAAAAAAAAAATGGTATTACCTTTGTCGTTTTTGCCAAAAATCGGATTATCCCAAAAATGGTTTCCACGCAAAATCGGAACGACGAGCAGCACAAATCGAAATATTTTGCATGAAACTGATTGAGAGTTTTTAAAGTCTTTTCACAATTTAGCAATTTTTTTTTTTCAATGGCAATACAGGAAATGTACAGGCGCAATGGTAGTGCGAGAAATAGCATAATGTGTGTATGCTGTCGATGCTATTAACGTTTTTCATCTATATAGTGCATGATATATTGGGATCGTAAATCATGCAAAGCCTGCCGATGGTATTGTAAAAACGTCGGTAAATTAATTTCAATTCAGCATTGAAAGTCGCGAGGGGGCAGAAGAGGGTGGTTGGCAACTCGAGGTGGGTGACCGCCGGGTGGTGATTCTAGCTGGAGACAGAGATCGAATGGCCAGTCGGGTATGCGGAGGGCGTATTCGTGATACAATTTCGTTGTCCCGACAGCTGGAGTAAAACCGAGAACACGTCCACGTCCCCCGTGGCCCGCAGCTTGTCCGATCGGACGTTTCTACCTATACTACTTTGTATATACATATATATAATACATACATTTGCGAATGCCTTTACGGCTTTAACTCATAGCGTATGCAGATATCCAGAAATACTATCCTATCCATGTAAATTGTGTGTGTGTGTGTGTGTGTGTGTGTGTATAAATATAGGACATTCCAGGCCGAATCAACAGAATCGTAATACGCGTATTTATTATTAATTTGTCGTACTTTTTTAATACCGCATTATAGATTATGGGAGAGCAAACATAGATACTAAGAAAATTGGTTTAGAATTACAATAGCGTATTAATTATAAAAATAGGGGGTGAAAAAAATAGGAATTTTAGATCTGGTTAGATTTCCACACGAAATTCTACATATGTATATATATATCCATATGCACACAAAGCATATGGAGTGCAGGACATGAATACAGTAGTGTAGAATTCAGGAACGAGAAAGTGCTTGCAGACCCCGTACAAATACTATGTGTGCACGCGCAGCTTCGGCTTCTAACCCTGCTATTAATTACCGAGAGAATATTGAAATGAGGATTTATCTGTAGCGTGTGCATAGAGAGCTGACTTCACTGCCGCCTGTGGGAAATCGTACATATTGTACTATTCTCACATTGATACTGGCGAACAGCGCGACGCTTGCAAGTTTTATGCTCGGTACTTCATCCATTCTCGCGCGTTTTTTTTTTTGTTTTTTATTTCTCCGCATGGCCGCACTTTCTTGTTAGAAACACGGTGACATGCAATTCTTTTCGGAGCAAAAAAAAAAGGAAATTGAATACCTATTCCAATCAGTAGACCTACGGTATGCTCTCCATTGTACGAACCCGGATCAAATTGTTCGTTGAAAAACCAACTTTTCATCATGTCAGCGCTTGGTATATTAGAATTCCGATCGATACTCCGGAAACTTCGCATTTACATATTCCCTGGGAGTTTTTTAAATGTCAGATGTCATTCAAAAATATTATTCTCCAAACGACACATTATCGATTTTCTAAATTCAATTTAAAACGCTTCCTTTCGTCCATCTTCATCTTCAGCATAATTTAACAAAAACTTGTCAACCAAGTTTATTTGGAAATCAACATTTTCGCGTTATCACTAATGCATAACAAGAAGATCTTAAAATTGGAGTAGAACCTTTTTTTTGTACCGGCCTAAAACGACCCGCAAAATTTAAAAGCGTATAAGAGTCACAATCATGTTGATTGGCTCCTTTATTTTTCCTTTTCAATCGAGTTTCATTCGTGATTTGGAATAAAGACTCTGAACTGCAATCTATTCCACGTGGTTGATGAAGAATATCCGGTCGTATGGAATTGTTTGTTAAAGTTGAATGATACAGGAAGTCTTTTATACGCGTTACTACGAGCATCGATGAAATGGATAGTCCACGACTTTTCAGAGGATAGCTATTCAACTTTTTCATCAGTTGTTGCCCATGTGCACCGTGAATCTACACGTACAAGCACAGCGATATAGGCTGTGCTGTACTCACTGTGGCTAAAGCAAGTTCGTTTATCTAGCGCACGTGCACGAGGAACGTGGTGACAGTAGAAGCACGTTGGGTCTCCAGGCTCTGTTGAATGATTGTTGCTAGCACCACTGGCGTCCGCCTCGTTTCCCCAGTATTGCGTTTGCGCGCCAACACGGAATGCCTCTAGGGCGCGTAAAGCTTCGGCTAGAAATAGTCAGTTGACAATTTCACGGCGATGCTAGCCACCCAGCTTCCACTGAATCGCTTGTTCCCTCTGATTGCGATCCGCTGGTGCGTCCCAGTTATTGTTCCTTCCTTCCTCTTCCTCTCTCTAACTCTTCTTCCTATCACACCCTTTCGGTGTTACTATTTCCATTACGTACTATGTTAAATTGCAGCGTGCGTTTGGAAACACACGAACCGTAAAGGAAATAGTGATTACCTCGACTAAGTCTTTTCGATGCTAAATACTTTTGAATATCAACGATCATATTCTTTTTAGCAAACGGTTGATGCTTTATAGAATCTACGGCTCGATTACCTTTCGAACAAAGTCCCATTTTAAATCAATACGGAAATGTGGATGTTTAGTATGCAGTAAAAGCATGCACACGTTGAAGAAACGACTTCAATACGTTAACTGTAGCTAGCTATTCCAAAAGATGGTAATTCACTAGTTTGTCGATGATTTCGTATCGTTCGTTACTAGTTATTACCGAGATATCATAACTTTTCAATAGCGAATGACACGGGGAATAGAACGTGGGATGTTGGGAACATATCGAATGCCAATGGTTGACAATTGGTCGGATCTTCAAGGACCAATCACTGAAGCGTTTATCCTACAATGGCAATCTCATATATTGTATAGCAGCGAGGGTAGAACGCGGAGCGCATAAAGCTAAGGCTTTTCTGGCGGCGCAGAGATCGCTCAGGAAATTGACATCGGCTCGACCAACAACAGGAGCAGCAGCAGCAGCAGCAGAAGCAGCAATCCCGATTGACGAGATTCCTTCTTTCTGCCTCTTTTCTTCTCCTCGTCCTCTTCTCTATTCCCTATTTTCTGTTCATCTTCTTCGTTTTTCTCCGCTTTCCTTACTCCTGTGGACACCTCGGCTTCCTGACAATCCCCTATTCCCTCGGTTCGTTCGTTTCGACGTCGTGTGGTGGTATTCATTTTGGAATCGACTGCGATCCAACGAACGAGACGAGACGAGAAGACGAGAGATGCTTCTGCCCCCGCTGCTGTTGGTGCTGTGTACGGATGCTGTTGAGCAGAGTACGTGAGCTCACATTCCGCTCTGATTCAAACTGATAATGGTTCGGCATTCCTTAGATGGATGTCTCTATATCCTGCGCACCCCCAACATCCGAGAATTCTCATCCTTCTTCTAGACTCCACTGCCTTAGCAGCAAGAGCCATTCGAGAATCCACCTTCTTTTTCAAAAGACTTGACGCTACATTCTCAGTGACGTCAGTACTCCAGCAACAAACGAAAATCTAACGCTCAATTTTGAGAATTAATCTGATCCTCGAAACCCAATCAATTCCCATAGAATAATGCAAACCGCAAGTTATTTCGATACGTCAATTAATCAGCTGCCTTGTTACTATTACTATTAGTCAGATTCCAAAAACGTCAAAAAAGTAGGAAAAAAAAATGAAGCACATTCAATTGGTCATAATCGTACAGTTTGACGTCCGGTCCTTTACTCTGAGTGTTCACTGTAGTGCCCCACATACCGTATAGTTAGGGGGTGGATCGAAGCATGGAACGGCCTGAATAGATCTTGTCAAACTTAAGACAGTGGTAGTCCAAGCGACTGTGTAACACATAGGGAAGGTTGGGCAAGGCATTGTCGTCGAGTGGTCGTGGAGTTGCTCCCCTAAGGTGTTTCCACCACGAAAACGGAAAGAGTGATGAAGGAAGGGTGGATAGAGGAGCCGGGAAAGGTGCTAGTGTTACGGGAAAGGAAGGGACGTTTGAGGTCGGCCCTACAGGAATATCGCTGTCTCGTGAAGGGCGTCCACGACGATATCGCGAGCAAGCATCGAGTACCATCGACCCGGCGCCCCTGAAGCTTCGATGATACGATACGAAGTTGTGTGCCTTAGCGAGGCCTCCTCTAATAGGTAGGTAAGCCTATTTTCGGGTAACCCCATCGGCGATGAGAACGACGAACAAGGGACCGAATAAGACGGCTCGCTGCTCTTCCGTCGTACCATAAATTCATTTTTTACACGCACTATCACGGCCTCTATGACGCACACGATCGTCGAGAGCCCGAGTTTTCTTATCTCGAAAATTGCACAACAGATGGTGGCTAGTGGAGAGTGATGAGTTTACCTATTAGTTGTTATATCGTTTAGCGGTATAACGTTAGCATTTCGGGCTTGCCTTCGGTTTACTTTCGTCTCTGTACATACCTGGAACAGACAAAAGTTATATACGATTTAGTAACAAGTTTAATATTGTTTTAAGATGTACTTTACTATAAAATAAATAGGGTAGTGTGTACGTCCTGTCACACGAAAAAAAAAAAAATGGTTTCATGGGATGTATGGACAGCTATACGCTTTTTCGCTGAACTGACACATTTTTTTGCAAGGTCAATAAATAAGTTTCCTGGACTTGGAAATATTTCTATAACCTGGTTTAAAAAAATGTCTCACCCCAGCGAATAAGATTTGCTGTCAGTGTGTATCATCAGACAATTTTATTTTCCATTCTCGATTTTTTACTGTCAACCGGAAATGTAGGCTACATTAATTTCTGTCGGATATTATTGAATGATATCATTTTGTTGGCTGCTGCCTACCAATAACGACTTAAATATGTGGAAAATCTTCATTCCCTGCCTTTAATCTGAGCGGTGAACTGGAGAACAAAATATAGAGATAAAGAATGGGGAGGCACAGTTGGGGAACTCGAGGTGAAATATGCAACGGTCCATGAGACACACGAATGTATACATATATATTCCTGACTCTCGTGTGCTCTCCATGGGCTCGAATATCTACGCCGCTATATACTCTTTGTCTCTGCCAGGCGGAGAGGCCGAGGTCACGCACCGGCTACAATCTCGGATGCTGCGCGCTGGGCTATCCTCTCGTTCTCAATGCACGCTCTGTACATACTCCAACTAGCGCACTCACGGGAGCTACGGGCTACGGTTGCAAAAAAAAGAAACGAAGGGGTAAGAAGAAAAAAAAAAACACCGCAGTCTTCACTAACTTGGCGGATGTAACGGGAAAAAATGGTGATACGCACACAATCGCAGCACGCTGTTGAATGTGTGAGCACTCATACATCAACTCCCATGGTAATCGCGCATTTCATTACTCGATAATGATTAACAGTATTTAAAAGCCTGCGTTCCCTCCCCAAACCATTTTACATGCGATGCTGCAACATAATGAACAGGTTCATCGACACCAATTGCCAAAAATTTACTGGTTTTGGTAATATTCACAATTTTTTTACTTCTTTGTAGTCGTGGCATGAAAAATGTTCTGAAAGTGGGGGAAAAAATCACTGGGTATAAAATCCATTTCAACATCGTTTTGAAATCGTTTTCCAGGAATTGTCATGTAAACGCGTCTGAAAAATGGCACTTTTTGAGATATTAATGGAGGATGTCGATTTGCAATCTTGATTTTACGTAATTATTTTTGATGTTGTTCAATTTTTTAATATGACGATATTCGTTTAATAAAATAGGGCGTAATCGTATAGGGAATAAGGCAAAGGGTGATGGAGTCGTAGTACTACGTTTATATAGCACCCACCGGAAATTGCACCGCCGAGTAATGCGCAACTCTCAACGATGTGTGGTACGCCGTGCGGCATTTCAAATTCCAATTTCGTATTGTCCGGATGGACGAGGTACTAACATCGTGCAGGTGTAGCGCTAGTGCTCGAGAACTGTGACGCACTGGTCGAAGTGTGTTTTATCGGAAACATATACGAAAGCTTTACGATCGGCCTCACTCGCTGGCGAAAATAAAATTTCGATGCGTTTCGTAAAGCGCGCAACTAAGTTACAACATGTGAATCCATATACAAGGCCATTTCGATGTCGTATTATAAGCTTTCGCTTCAGCCTTTTCGATTGCCTCTTTTCGAATGCAATGAGAAAAACGAAAATCGTCGGAACAACAAAGTTGCAATGCTCACATTTCGCCAGATCGACAAATCATTATTTTCGAACATGATTTACGTGCCACTCGAACAAATTATTCATTTACTACTAAATTTAATAAAATGAATTACAAATTCTGTGCATAAGTATATTACATTTTTTTCCCATTAACGAATTATTTGTACATTTGTTTCACGTTGGATGTAATGTAAATTTTGATCGAAATTTTTTTTTTATCAGATCTGTCGATTATTTTATTTCTGTATAAACAATAATTATTTGCTAATTGAACATAAATAGAGGGGATGCAATGGAGTGCTTATATATACTCACACACAAATATATATATATATATATATACGCGAATGGTGGGAATGAACGCTTAGGCATATACGGCATACAGAGAAAAGCACTTTGGCCATACAAAGAAATGTCATCTAGAGAAGTCGAGAGTAGCTAGCGTTTCCACGAGATCGTAAAACCCTTCAAGTACTTCATCGACTTTGGTGCTATGGGTGTATAGGTGTCATAACCCTGTAGACCAAGCCAAGTAGCAGTGCGCTCTGCAGTTTTCGCGAATATAGCTGACATTGGAGTCGCTTTCAAAGACAAGTAGGAAAGCGAGACGACTAAGAGCCATAAAAGTATTACTGTATATACTCCGGCTCCAAAGAGCGTTCACTCATAATTTCGTAAAGTCGGAGAGAAATTTGATTGAGCGAGTTGCAGAGCTGCCTAGGTACGCGGAAACGAGAACAAGAAGAACGAGCCCGAGGCTATGGAAGTCTGCAATGGTTACAGCAACCAGCACCGAGTCACCGGTGACTAAGACCAGCGGACCGAAAGTACGAGAGAAACGCCATGGGGAGAACGCTAACAGAAGCAGTAAGGAAGCACTAATAACAAACGATCCATGTATTTTTCTGGACAATGTTGAGAGCATCTTGTTTCTTCGTAGAGGAAACACAGTTTTCATTCCTCATCCACAAAGAACAACATGTTATCGATGCGTCATTGAATTTCTCAGGGCAGCGTGTATTGTCGTAGCTGGAAAAATAAATGACCAGCAACTTGCGATTTCTTTGAGCCAGAGAATTTGAATTTTTCGTATCATACGCCACACTACAAATCATTGTTATCTTGATTTCCATTGGCAATCATCTCACGTTTCTCCGTAAACTTGGTCTGCAGAATTCTGCAACTCTGTCGACTCAAATCAAGCGACTCGGTTGGGTCAACGAATGTTTTTCGTTCGCCTGACGAAGAACTCAATTCTGTAAACAAATAGTTCGTTCTCCCGATAAATTTCACCAGTAGAGCTGCCTTTCCAATTCCTTTTTGTTCCCGGTAGAACTCATATTCGATGAGACTTCTACCAAATGGAACATTGCGATGGTGACGAAGATTCTGGCCAAGGCTTCCGGGTCCTAACAGCGTGACAACAGCTTTGAACCGGTGAAATAGCCGAGAGAAGCACAGGAGAACCGAAGCAGTGAGCTTTGAACAGAATAGCGAGCACATTGCGACATTGGAAAGCGTCGTTCACCGAATTACGAAGCTCCGAAGCGCGTGCTCGAGGGCGCCACGAATTCGGCGCTAATCAAGTTTGCCGTCGCTCAAAATACGAGTCGAATAGTGCAGTTCCAATCCCGATGAGCAGAGAGAGAGAGAGAGAAGGGCGGAGGGAGGCGGAGGTTCCATGTACCTCAACCGGTAACGGGAAACGTTCTCAACTGCAGCCACTGCAGAATAGGAGGCTGAACGAGTAGGCAGAGGCGAATGAGGGAAGCTCGCTGCGCTGGTTACATTGTGTATTCATGCGGCGTATATCATCCGTTGTGCTGTGCGGTGGCGGGTAAGGGTGGACGACCGTGTGGGAGAGAACATTCCGCTGGCACACACCTGCGTGTACTATTTCCGAGACGTACGAGGCCAGGCATTGGCGGCAGAGTCATCCGCGGTGTGACGAAGCGAACCACCATCGAAAGCCTCTCGCTTGTTCGTCACGTTGTCCAGTGATTGGACGCCCTGTAGTGAATGTGACCTATGTGATCCATTTGCTCGAAAGAGATGCCGCTCTGCCAACAATCCCTCGTTCCTCCTGTTATTAAGGGCCAATAACTGTGCTCCGTTCACCGGCGTTACCGTACAGCGGTATATCCACGTATACGGCGGATGGTGACAAGGGCGACGAACAAACGGAACCGCGGGGAATAACCGAGCAGGGCCTCGCATCGATTCACTCTCCTCGTGGTTTGTCCGTGTAGGAGATGCGCCGTTGGCAATGCCATTCAACACGACGACCATCGAACGTTGCAACAGCGGTACACAATTAAATGAAAATTGCTGTAGATAAATAATTAATGATTAATGAAAATTGACTTTTATAAGTGATGAATGGAACAATTGGGTTTATTGATAAATAAACAGGTAAGAAGGATTATGATTATGTGGATATTATTGTTGGGATCCATGAAATAGTCTTGTCGATGTACTACCTGATGATAGAAGTACAGAGGAAGGCTAGAACAAGGGTGATCAAATCCTAACCTGTACCTATCGCAACAATTCTGAGGGCCTTGAAACAGTACTCCAAAGGTCCAGAGCCCTTGACAGCTCCTGAATGCCTTTGGTTTCGTCTGGGATGGTTCCATCTCGAGATTCCTTTGTCGTGGATGTCTCTCCGTTCGTCAATCCATTCACCCCTTCGTTTAGAACTGGTGTCTATTTACCATTGGTCTACGAATTCGATAGTTTCACTCACTCGACAGCCAAGGAGATAATTAGGCGAGTCTCCGATTCCATGTGCAACAAGCGAACGGATATTCCAAAATTGTCAGTCATTTTTGGTTGTTTCGTTTGAATTTAAAGCTATTACACATTACTTATGATATCTCAAGCACACAACATCTCATTTCAAAATATGCACGCAATAATGTACTTTTTTTTAAACAACGTGTTTCAAGACATTCAAAATTTCTATGTCTTCCGAAATTCCAGGTTTACTCACCATCGAGAATCACTATTTTTTTAGGATACTTTCAGGCCCCATAAGAATATCATTAAAAAAACAAGAACATGAAAGTGCGTGGGATCAACGATTTTCTAATGGGATGCGGAAAAGAAAGCTTTATAGATACGTGCATCGCTGGCTACTGCATCTGCATGTTGGTGGATCCAGCTGAAGGCAGCACTTTAAAGACCGTCGAGTAGAGATATACTAACGATTTCCCGCTCGACCCAGTTTCACCCGCGAGCGGCTAGAGATTCACGGCGTTACCCGCCCACACTGCGAATCCACTACGGTTTCCCTCTGTCTTCGTACATTCTGTGAACCGTGTATACGTACTCCATGAACCTTTTAATTATACACGGGGTGTTTGCAGGTGAGCGCGTGGGGAGGCGCATCATTTAGCTGGCTCTCTCTCTCTCTCTCTGGGCATGCATGTAATATGTGACCACACCGACCGTGCGATCGGAACTCCGTTAACTGGCCATTGTTTCTCATTCCACCCTCGCTGTTCACCGCGTCGTCAACGTTTTTTTCCGTGTACTCTATCCCCGAGCCTTCGTATGTGTTTCATAAATGATTGACTCATTCAACAAACGCGTCAGAAACTGTCGGGATTTCAAGGACAATCACCCAGCCTCAGACATTCCGAGAGAAAAAAAAAATCCTCACGAGAAGCAAAACGAGCGGATTTTCCGTTTTGCTCTTTTATTCATTTTTTTGTGCAATCCAAGTCACTTTAAACACTCACGATATCTTCAAAAACGTGTTATTTTCATCGATTCAAAAAATGGAATCAAGAAAAAAACGATAAAAAAGCTACGTTAACACTTTGTTTCTCAGGTTTGTGTGGTTTCGACTGTCACATTGTGATATCAGTGGACACGTGGTCATTTCTTTCGTGAAACTGTCACGACTGACACGTGACTGACGTTCTCGTAAGGCACGTGCTTTCTCGTCGTAAAGAATTTCGAAGGAGTGTGAGAAAAGGGTTGTTATACGTGTACGAGCAGTTTAATGCTCATAGGTACGCGACGAAAAAGGACGACCCTGACGACTGTACAGGAATCGGAAAAGGCCGAAGACGCAGATTCGACTTGCGGTAAAAAAAAAATTGAAAAAAGGAAAACGCCACGTGCACGGACAAAAAGATGACGACTTCTGTTGCTTCCCCAGCAACGAAATACACAGAGAGGAAAGCTCCGGGGCACAAAGTTCTTTGCACGTTGGACAAACTTTTACTTAAGGGAGTTTGGAGTATGGCTGCGGAATACTGTGGTCTCGCTTTTACTAAAGTCGTCGTAGCTACTGACTCTGAGAACTTTATCCTTGCTAACTCACGCCTCACTCGTGGCTTTCATACTATGACAGTACCAAGATTGTCGACTCTCTGGATAGCCTGTATGCCACGGTGTTTTGCCCTGCCCAATTAAATTGAGGCTGTAATCATACACAAAGTTTCCAGGGCGATACACACCGGGAACTTTCTACCATTCGGCAAAGGATTACAGCGTCGATAGTTTTGAAAGCATGGAACATGTGCTTTTATTTGCACCCCGACGGACTATTGAGATCTTTATTTCCGGAATATCACTTATATTGATATTTAAATTTTTGGAATTGTATGTGTATGGAAAAATATAATGTTTTTGAGCTGGAGAAGCAACGTATCACTGGAAAGTGAAAAAAAGATGTTGGTAAAATGGGCAAAGTCTATCTGTACGTTCGAGAAATGCTTTATCCGTGATTCGGTAAGTTGGAATAATACGTGTCGTATCGTATTCCGGCCAAGTATTTCAGTAGTCGCATGGAACAGCAATTCTCGAAAACGTGCCAGGGACGGGATCGTGCCGAATCGTGCGTGAAGTGCAAACCTCCATGAATGGTGAGTTTACACGCGACCGAAAACCCTAACCCAGCAGCAAAAGCTTATCTGCGATCTCTATGTCCACACGGCGTTTTAGCGGCGAGCATCGCTTCGCTATTCTCATTCTGCCTCGCTGCCCGAAAACCCTGTAGGCTGTAGTATCGGGGAGTCAAGCGGTGAGCGCAATTTCGAAGCACACTCTTGCGGACCCTAAAAGTGCCGGGGACCAAAAATTCGATATCTGTAATGAAAATGACTTAGGCTTCGGGTTCTATTTTTTTTTTAAATCCCTCATAAGCAACTTTAACTTGACTTTGACTTTTGAACTTTTCCGCTCGAAATACGTACCCTCTAAGTGGCAGGTACAATTACCAACAACAATTTCGCCGGATTTTTCTTCCAAACATAGGAGTATAATATTCCAGCTTATTAGATACATTGAGTCGGGTAATTACCATGAGGAAGAAAAGGGCAGTGGTAAGTCAGAGGCAATGGAAGCTGCGGCAGTCCGGTCAAAGGGGAGCGTTTCTTCGTGCTCATATAATTTTGCGGCTTGAGTATACGAACGTACAGCGCTATGCTCGAGAAAGTGAGTGACAGTGTCTCAATGAGTTCCGGTATTCAAAAGCTTGCCGTCGTTGTCGTCGTCGCCGTCGTAGTCGACGACGACGACGACGACGACGACGACGACTGAGCTTCTCAAAGCTTTTTACCAGTGCAAGGCTCCACGTCACTCGACCCCCATTCATATTTACCAACGTGGCTCGTTGTAAATGGCAAATTAGCGCCAGTTTCACGATTACTTAACTCGGTGTGGTGGCACACTGTATGTACCACCAGGCACACAACGCAACGGTATAAAGCTCTGCGCTAAGCCGGCAAAGTGGTCGGTTCCACTCGCCAATTCGCAGTGGCGACGGAAGGCAATTGTTCACGAGTGAGCCTCGCGACAAATCTATGCACGAGGGCTCGGTTAACTGCACCGCGAATGCATTTTCGCCCGGGCTCGAAAATCTCCCCTCTGACCTGGCTCAACTTCCGCCGATGCCAGCTTTCTCAGCGAGCCCCGCGTCGCTTTCTTCGTGTTTTATTTTATTCAGCCAGCATTTCACAAGATTACACATACACGTACAACACCCGCCGCTCTAACGAAAATTACAGCTCATAGACCTCCGCGCGCGCGCCTAACTTTACTCGTTTCTACAACCCACCCCGCTTTTTCTTTCTTCTCACTGTACTCACAGACTCCGTATAAATTGGTTAAGTTTCGCGGCTCAACTTCCTAAACTATAGAAGGAGACCGTAATAGAATATAATTCTAAAAGACGGAGGGAGCTTTTTGAAAACAGAAAGAAAAAAAACACACACACACACACACAAAGTAGGAAAAAAAAGCGAAAGGTGTATTGAAAGATTCCAATTTAATATTACTGTCCTTCCGTAACTTTGTATCACCCAGGATTGTAGAAACTTACTGAGTTACTGCGAGACGTCAACTTTTGCATGTGCTGAAGGGGGTCGGTTGGTTTTCGAAAACTTTTATATCCTCCGGTTTTTCGTTTAATTATCTTACTTTCTCGTAGAAATATTCTCTTTCATCAGTTAAGGTCAAAGGTACCAATTAAAGGCCTTAGGTATGAAAAGTAACCTTTCACTCTGCAGTATATGCTGATCCCTCAAAAAAAGAATGTCGATGCCCTATTTCCGACCGACCTGAATTTTGGGGTTTTTAATACCCCACTTTGTTCAATATACTTCGATTTATGTACTTTTCATATATCGAGATTCGATGACGTTGGGTATATAGATATTAATTTACATGACATCCAAAGCTTTTCTCCAGAAATGACCGCATTACGATTAATAACCGACACGGGGAACTTTTATTCGAGTTTATTTTTGCGGTGGCCCCGTGGACGTTAGTGCACCACTAAAATGCGTGGAAATGCCATCCAATGTGGGGACCGGCGGTCCGAAGCAAACGAGTCGTTGCTGCCACCACAATTTTAACTGAAACTGCGTTTGCGGGTCTCATCGTCGAACGTAAAACACTTCCGTCAGTATTCCGCCGACGAGTGCTCACTGTTTTGCTTTTATCCGTCCTGTGGGCTCCGTTAGGAGCGCTAACGACGCTCCATCTCCGGGTGTACGGGGTCTCGGTTAATTTCGCCTCGCGGCACCGTCGTGGGAGCGAGACGAGAGGCTCGAGCCAAGCGAGAATGCAAGCGAGACCTCGGGAACCCATGAAAAGTTTCTTAATATCGGAACTCGTGATCGCGCGCACAAAAGTTGTACCGAACGCTCGTTCGCTTCCACTGTTTCTACGCTCAGTCCATTCCGCATTTCGCTGTACTTCTTTCCCGCACCGCTGCATCATCTCCGTCCCATGCTGCGCTAAGTGTCATCTTTCTCGCTCTCCGCCTTCATTCCGCTGCGTGGCCTTCCTCGACTCTATCAAAGCTCAAATCACGTTTCGTTGATTTTTATATTTGCCATAGATGAATCGAGAATGAGTGAGAAGAAGGTGAGAGAAAGGTGAGTAATGGGGAAAGAAAAACGTGACAAAAAGGTAAGTAAGGGGTGAGTGAGTATAAAGAGTACGAGAAGAATAAACTGAATTTGCCGAGTTATCGGAACGCAACGATGATTGGTAAAGAGAAACTAACTTCGTAGTTGTCGCGTTTTTCTGAGTATTTGGAATTCAGTTTTGTGGATATACCGCTTATCTATATATAAATCGGTGTGTAGGCGGTAGGTAGCGGTACAACGAGAGCGAGGCACGTACAAACGTTTCTTCCGATTGATGCTAAAAGCGTCTGTACGTGGCGAATTGACTGAGACAAACTTGATAATGTGCGCGCTTGTAGTTGGTTCCGTTGGGAAGTTTCGTGAAAGCCGACTACAGCGGCGCTTACTGCCGCTGCTGCAACTGCTTCTGCAGTATGCATTCCAAGCTTTTTGGAGCTTGTGGCATTTCTCCGGTAGAGCTGACCCAGCTTCGAGACAGACCCGAGGTATATACCCGAGCGTCTATTACCGACCCGTTATCGACACTTTGTCCACGTACTAAGCTTATCGAACCAAGTTAACCCGTTCCATTGACAAAATGTAGGAACAAAAAATCAGATGTGGACTAATTACAGATATCCACACTAATCCGAGTCCCTTTACTATGATCGAAACAAATTTCATTTCAGACTTCAAAAAAATTAGTAAATAATATTTTTCCCATTGATGTCGATAAAATATTCCTTTCGTTTTAAACATTATAATTATAATTTTATAATAACATGTAAACTATTAAATTTCACGCAAACCTTTTCTTTATGGAAAACTATAATCAATACCTTACGAAATACTTCTTCTATTTCATCTTCTACTTCTTCTAATATTTTTATGTAAATTCTTTTTTTTTTTTTGCATTCAAACGTTTACACAGAATTACACAATCGCTGAATGTTATTGCTCAAAAATCATAATTACAACAAAAAATGTGGCGTAAGCTAGTTTTCTTGAATTCATAAGGATTCAGAATTCTTGATTTTGTTTCAAAGTCACTGATATGAAAGGATTCGAAAATTTGTCAAGACATTATCCGCGACAGCGTATATTCTATAGATAGCCAGTGTTCTTCGGGGCATTGAAATAGTTGCCGAGTGGCTTCTCGGCGTATGTAGATCCTGTCGGCGATGCTCCAGAGGGCTTTCCGCGATATACATATCCACGTTATAATACTACAGCCCCTGCCGAACGTGTAACACCACGCGTCTTGAAAAGCCTAGGGCAGATCATGCATACATGCGCACTATGAGGGTTACATCGACGTGTCCCGCGTTATAAAAGTCATAATAGCGAGCTTACCGTCCATAGCTACATGCCCGATTATCGGATACCTAATACCCCTCGACGACCCGGACCAGCTACTTCCACAGCAACTTTGGATAACGGCAACATTATCGGCGTTCTCTGAGGCTTTCTTCCGGTCCTCGACTTTCATCCCAAATAGCGTTAGTCTCAGACAGTAGGTAATACGCATTGCATAAGCTCAATTTTCTCTCTATATACGCAACTATTTTCAGGTTCCATCGATTTGCAAAAAATTCAAGCCACAGAATTTGTTTATCCTCCATTAATATCAACGTTTCAGCATTTATATCGCATACAATTTCCCACAGTGCACCAAAAGTGGGACGTCATCCGTTGATTCGAACTTCACGGAAATGCAATTGGCCGCATATCTGCCACATTGCCAGTAGTTGTGTAGGCAACTAATTCTCAAAATTCGATTTCAATCGATGCACTGCACTCGAGCTGTCCGATGTTTATAGCAGGGTCAAGTGCGAGAAAGCCTGAAGTTAAACCGAAGAGGCATGGAGAACAGCAGAAGGCGATGCTGATTAATGCATCGCGCTGTGAGGAAGCTCTCTTTCCTGGCCAATCTCGCAACACCAGTGGCAAATGTCAGAAATGCCACTCGAAAGTGTCTTCGAATAACCCTGAAGAGCAGTCGATTAAAATTCCTGGTGAATGCACGAGTGCGAAATCTGGGCGATGCACGATTCGATGTAACGTCGATTTCCGTCCGAAAATGTAGGAGAAACGGAGGCACCACCGACGTGACGTTCCCAGTAGTGGCGCGTACGTATCACTATACTGGCATACGTATCAAGAGGTCTTCGGGTTCATCGTCTGCATCGCTACGATGGGATTTGTGTATATAACGTGCGTAGAGACGCAGCCAGGCACTCTGTGAAATTGGATAGATCGCAAGCGTGTCCGTCGGACACGATCCTCAGCTGCGGAAGTGACAACTGTTGGCGCGCGGGGCTGTACCGGACGCCTGACCTACGACTGACGCCCGGACCAACGAGTTCACCAATCCCTTCGGGAATCCGCAGTTTGCACATGCTGCGGGGCCTTCCACTCCTGGTCCTCCGGTACTAACGTTCCTACCGCTACCGCTCGGAGGGTGCTTTATCACGAGAGGCTGGCCACCTCGTGCCAGCGATAGAATATATGATTTACAACCACCGATGGACGCTGGACGTTTGCCCAACTATCGCTCGGACACCGCCGGATAAGAATAATAGTGTTTTTAACCCTGGATTCACTCGTATTTCTAGTTTCCTTTTTTTCCTCTTTTTTTTTTTGTCTCTTTTTTACTTTCCCACAGTGGGTGAAGATAGTCCAATCGTAATGGTAAGTTCGAACGCAACTTGACAACCATTTTGCCAAGTGGAATTGCGTTGAATAGGAAAATTTGTCGAACTTGTTGTGACTAACGCGATGGGTTCTCCGTTCTCCAAAAGCTCTTGAGCTTATCTGTCTTGTCGTAGCTCCCAGTTCTGTCTTTTTCCGCCCGAGCTTTCGGGTAAGCTTCTATTTTCGGGTATAACTAGCGAGAGAAATGTTCAAGCTTATTTATGGAGGTAGAAAAAATGTGAGAGAGTAATCGCACTTTGCGTTCTTGTTTGTGTTACACACTGAAAAAATGAATATTACATCGTGTCTTCTGCACTTTTTGAACGTCTTTCCATGAAGTGTGAGGAAAGAGAAAATATTGTGGAAAACTTTGCATGATAAATATTGAGTTTTTAGGGGATAGTGACTGTTCCTTCATCAGAGAAGATGCGACACAAAAAAAAACGTGCCACGAGTGATGTAGCTTGAACGGTTCTTCGCTGAAAAGTCTCGTCGTGTGTCTCGTCAAAGCTGAAGAACTTTACGCCCGGGCTGGCGGGGACGTGCATGGAGCAACTTTATGGATTGCCGTTCAGGGAAAAGCCGAGGGGTAGTCGGCAGGAAAGAGGATCTCTGTCAGTTTCGGTTAAGAAACTCTCGTCCGTACTCGTAGCATTGGATGTAGCGAGGGCTGTCTTGCCACAGCAGCTCACAGCCGAGATGTAGGTCAGTTTTCTCAGCCGCCCGCGAGCTCGGGTTGCTTATAGATACGTCACTCGCTGAAATAATTCAGCGGCGATCAATGTTGCGCCTCGCCGGAAATAGCGTCGTTATTCTGTGGCCCTCTTTGCGTTTCGCGGAGCCAGTTCCCAGCTGCGATTCGACTTCCAACCTCATCATCGTGTTGTTGCAATTTGTTGGCGCACCTTGTCCATCGTCAGCTTTTGCAGACACAGGAAAGTCTCTCCGTAACAATGTCAACCACGCGGTTGACGAATTTCGTTGATTGCAGTGTTTGTTTCATAGTTCGTTACTTTGTTTGTTCATCTAAGCGAGAAAGTGCGCTTAATGAGTGTTAAACAAATGTAACATGTGGCGAAAAAAAAAAAAAAAAAATTAATTAAAAAATGCGCGGCGAATTACAGGCGAAAAAAAGTGTTTTTCTCTCGCTTCCTTTGCAGTTCGTCAAGTCCGAATTTCGTTGCGTTTCGTGTTCATTTGGTCATTTAAGCGAAACCGTGCTTAACGAGTGTTACGTGAATGAGCCGCGATGCAAAAATGATATTTTGCTGAAAATATAACGAATAATGGACTGAAATAAATTAGGTACACGCGTGAATTTAGGGGGAAGTGACCAAAAAACTTTTTGCCTCCACAATATTTATGCTAAAAGGTGACAAAGGTTCAGGTCCTTTTTACTACTTAATTATCTTCCAGATTTTACAGATACTCTTGTCAATATCTGAAAGTCTATAAAAATTTCGGATAAACCATTGTTCGAATCGACTCGCATTTTTATGCGAGGATTCCGAACAGATTTCAATGCATGCCATAAAAAATCAATACTTTGTGGCTGTTTTACAGACTTGGAGGAAACTTCATAATTTATTGTTGAATCTTATTAGAAATTTCCTTATTTCATCTGAAGGTTAACATTACCAATTCAACGAGTATAATGAATCATGATAATCGTGATATTAAAAACTTGTGAATACACCCCGATCTCGTTACAATCGTTTTATAGCAAGTGTATTACGACATCCAGAATGAAAATTGGTTTCAAAGCTTTTCTCTCGTCTCAAGTAGTCGCGATTGCTGGAATAGCACCACAACCGGAACGAGTCGTTCTCAGGCTCGTCTATGGCATCGAGCGAATATAGCTCTAAAGCGTTGTGAGCACTTCGCCCTCGTAAAGCGCGATATAAGTAACCGTGCCTGTATACTTGTATTATATTGCGAAAACGTGAGCCTCACCATTTCACTGTTACGACTCTAAGTGTAACCCGCGTGTGTTTATATTGCATCGGGTCTACTTTTTATGTCATACCGACATTTAACGAAAGTCGTATACGATAAATCCATGGGACGATGGGCGCTTTTTTGCTGAAGAACCGTTTGAACATACCTACGCACTTGACAGCCTCTGAAGCGGATTTCATTTCGCTCACGAAAACGGAAAGTCTCCGTGATGGTTTTTTTTTTCTTTTTTTAGAAAAAAATGTTAGTAATTTACAAAAAATATTCACTGCCATTATTGATTTCTGAATTAACGAGAGTTCGCGAGTAAGTAATATAAAATAGATGAGAATAATTAGTGCAAATGATAATTGAAAATAGGACGACAAAAATAGCCGATATTTCGTCGGATTGAATTTCGTGTTTATTTCGGTTAATTTTTGCTATTTTAATCCAACATTCACTGTGTAATTTGTAATAATTAATCATCTTGTAATATACTAAGCTTAGCGAGTGATGGAAGAGATTGAATTTCGTTATTTTTTTCTCTTGATCAATCACAACGAAAAAAATATTTGACACCATTTTCTGGAACGGAGTGAAGTTGATAAATTTTATCTGCTCGCGGAGGGTGTTTGGCAACGATGGTAGAAAGACTCAAAGAGCAGTCGAGGATTCGATAGAGCGCTGATTACTTTGCTTTCTACGGGTTTCTGAACTCCGCTAGTGACGCGCAATCTCAATGACGGACCAACACTCTACAGAGATGCTGTAGTGTGCGACGACTGACACGCTTACTCGACTGATTGCGAGAACGAGCGCTCCATTGTTCGTGAATTTTTCTTTCAACGCCCCGCAGTCGCCGATCTATCATCCTGAAGTGTCAAACGGGGTCGCCGATGAAATACGCATCAGCTCATCGTATATCCTGCATCGTCCTGTCTATGATTCGATATCGATTTGTATTCCAAAAAAGCCAATAGCCCGATAGAAATTCTGACTATATGGAAAATGGTAATACGTTGTGCCTCGTCGGACAGTTTCTGTCGGGTCACCTTCACTGGAGCTTTTAGAATAATTCATTATAATCATCGAGATATAGAATTGGATACGTTACGTATTTCGCAATATCAATATTACTGTATGTTTCCATTGAGAGAAAATATTTCATTGACACTAAATAAATGTTTTTTTATTTTTTTTTTATTTTTTTTTATTTTTTTTTATTTTTTTTTTTTTAGGTGTGCGTAAATATCGAGGACGTTAATCGCCAGACTTAGAACGTAGAAAAATTCGAACGCTCGGCTCTGTAGAAAGATTTCAACTGCGCGGCGTTCGATGTTCGAGGTTATATACTATACGTCGTTTCGAACTGGCAGACGGCCACGGTTAATAAATGAATAACGGCGTGAACGTTTGCCCGCTGGCTTCACTATCTGAAATCGGGGTGACCGAATACCGATAGAGCCTCGCTATATATATTTTTTATTCTCTTTTTTTTTATACGCTTTTCCAATATCTCGGAGGTGCGAGTGTATGAGCGCAGCAACGTCGATATAATTTACCGATGTGTCGCTCCCATCCCTCGTTCGCTTCTCCAAATTTTCTATGGTTACTATTATCATCATTATCGAACGCTTTTGGGTTTATGGTATCGAGTGTGTCGAGCTCTAGATAATTTCGCAATTTTACACCATGAAAGTATCATGTATAAAATACCGGAGCATACTGTCGATGGAGCGAAATTTTTTAAATTACTGATTTTTAATAACAGTTTTAAATTCACGGGAATTTTCCGTTTTTGAGTTTGTTACGTGTTGTTTTAACTATTTATAATTTTAGATAAAGTTACAATATTTTATAACAGCCATTATAAGCGAAGTTTTTTAAATCATTGATTTTCAATAACAGTTTTAAATTCACCGGAATTTATAATTTTTGAGCTTGTTCAGTGTTGTTTCGATAATTAAATTTTTGTTATAAAGTTACAATATTTTATAACAGCCATTATGAGCGAATTTTATTTTCATCTGTGACGAGCAAGTCAGTCCTTCCAACGAAAGGGCTTTTTTGCGTATTTCGACCCTAACGAAATGAACCTTCGTGTCCTGGCATCCGAAACGGATCCGATGGCCGTTTCGGATACCCAGCGGCACCGATGGATTTTTCAAAGTGTTTTCCAGCGAGCCATGTTGAAAGTAGCTGTTTGAAAGATACCTAAAAATCCATCAAGCGAA
This sequence comes from Clistopyga incitator, assembly GCA_947507545.1. Lineage (NCBI taxonomy): Eukaryota > Metazoa > Arthropoda > Insecta > Hymenoptera > Ichneumonidae > Clistopyga > Clistopyga incitator. The sequence continues at coordinate 3,086,647 of OX382174.1, read as the reverse complement.
GCGTAGATTTCCTCGGATCGACTTCCACGGCATTGTGAGCTCTCACGGACGTGGATAATCCGACGCGGCCAAATCCTGTAGAGTACGATTCTCGAACGCGATACACTTTGGATTTATAGCTTCCGAAGAGACTGCCGAGTCAAAGTCTGTCGTTTTAAATGATCAAATTTTGAAATTCGCCGGAGTAATCAATAATTTTGATGTAACCCCGTATACTGGCTACCAGAAACTTTCCAATCAACACTCCCTCTATCACTTAACTGTAGAAAGAAACTGTAACCTTTTATTCATAAACACGTCAATCGTTTTTTTTTTTTTTTTCCACTGTTGATACAAATCCGAGTTTGTCGCAATTTTCATCTAGTCAACATCCCAAATGCTAAAAAACTGTATTCTTCAAACAAATCAACCATATATTGTCTGATGGAAACTTTGAGATCAACATTCCCGCCGCGACTGTGGCTAGAATTCGTATTTGTCGCGATCGTACTTATGTCCGCAAGTGCATCGCACAATCGAATAGCCAAGTGCAAGCGAAAGAGAGCACAGCGAAATAGTGGTGTCCGTTGAAATCGAAGCAGCAGTCCAAGAGATTTAAGTTGCAATGGACGTGATCGCATACCACGTAAAAAAATGTTTCATTCCCCAAGCAAATCAATAATTTAGTCGCAACTCTATATATTGGCTGACGGAAACTTTGGGATCAACGTTCCCGCTGCGACTGTGGCTAGAATTCGTATTTGTCGCGATCGTACTTATGTCCGCAAGTGCATCGCACAATCGAATAGCCAAGTGCAAGCGAAAGAGAGCACAGCGAAATAGTGGTGTCCGTTGAAATCGAAGCAGCAGTCCAAGAGATTTAAGTTGCAATGGACGTGATCGCATACCACGTAAAAAAATGTTTCATTCCCCAAGCAAATCAATAATTTAGTCGCAACTCTATATATTGGCTGACGGAAACTTTGGGATCAACATTCCCGCTGCGACTGTGGCTAGAATTTGTATTTGTCGCGATCGTACTTATGTCCGCAAGTGCATCAATCGCAGAATCGAATAGCCATGTGCAAGTGAAAGAGAGAATAGCGCAATAGTGGTATCCGCTGAAATGGAAGTAGCAGTCCAAGAGATCTAAGTTGCGGTGGACGTGGTCGCGTAGATCGAGACCCGTAGGTACGGCGACATGGTCCCGGCTCTGAATATATACCCTATACAAGTTGGCCGTCGCACTTTGGTGTATTCGCAGCCTCCTGTGTTGTCTCCCTGTGTACGTGTGCCCGGCAGTAGGTGTCTATATACGAGGTCACGATTCTCGCCAACTTCCGAAGACGGAAATGCAGATTTACTGGCTGGCCCAATGTCCAAGTTCCTCGCGAGAGTATAGTAATGGGTATACAGGAATGCTTGCCGCACCGCGACGGCAGAACCCGAGCGAGCTAATCTACCGTTAATTAAGCCGGGAATGCCGGGCTTTAGAGAGTGCGCGGTGGGCCGGTACACTGGTGGCTGGGCCACCGGGTACTTTAAATCGGAAACTCGGCAAATCGCCCCCACCCTTTCCCTTTCCCTTAGCATTTGCCAGCTAGCAAAATCCTCGCAGTCGATAGAACAATAATTCCTTCGGGGAACAGAGAATCGATCGCTTTCCCTTTTCACGAAAAGATCGCTGGAATTCCGTTCGGGAAGTCGAGATCGGTCCGCCGATAGTCCAAAGTAGTATACGACCGTGGGAATTATTATCACCATAATTACCGCTGCGATTTAGGTCTTATTTCTGCTTGATTTGCCAATGGGCGAACTTTGAAACTTTTTCTCATCGGCTCAGTGGCCAAACATATGAATTTTTACTTTATGGGACGACCCTTTAAATTATTGAGGAAAGGAGATATTTCGCGGGATAATTATTATGGCTATGTGGGTTGCAATTTTCTTCCGGGATTATTTTTATGGATTCTGGATAAGGATTATGATCGAAGGGTGTTTTTGGCAAACTGAATAGTCGAGTCGATGATTTTCCCTTTTTGCGAAAAAATCGTACATGAAATTCGCTTTTCGGGACGATACTTGAAATAATTGGGCCGAGGATATACTCAGCGCAATAATTTTCAATGGTTATGGGTTTTCTTTCGTAATTCGGGTGGATTCAAAATGGCTTATGATCAAAGAATGTTTTTAACAACATGTTAGCCGTAACGATTTATTTACCGGGTACACAAAAGCGCAATGCCCGGGGAATTCTCAGCGGCGAATAAGCCAGAACGGTGGCGGTAAAAACTCTGTTGGGAATGCGGAATCTCCGGTATGGAGCGAAATTGCGGGCAATATAATGTCGTACCGCCGGAATGGTGTACGAAAAGTGAGTTTTTAACCATTAGCCAGCAGCTTTCGTTGGCAGTGGCGCACGCTAGTTTCTCAACAAATTGAATTGCGCCTCGAAATAATGAGGGCGTCGGGTGCCGCCGCGTGCCTATATGGCTAACTGATTTCCTCTCGTGTTTCGAAAAACGCCAGCTTCCTGGCACATATCCAACCCCAAGGGTGGAAGGTTACTTCTCGCGAGAGAAACCTGGAGACTGCGAGAACGAGACTCTCCGCGCGATTTATGCCACCATTATTTGTCGGACGTGCGTACAGTCCGCTGGGCGAAGGCCCTTCGCCGTGCGATTTGATAGCGAAATTAGTCTCGACGACCACGTACTTCGGTGTACTTATCCCGGAAGTAACACGAGAACGTAACTGTTGACGATACTTGACATGGAATCCGAGTATACGCCCTTACGGTGCGTCCAATTATTATGCAGGTGGAATAGTTTTTTGCATAATAATTATCGTGTGGATTTTTTATTTTGTTTAGTTTTTTTTTTTTTAATGTAACACTCTGTGTTAAAAAATGCTTTTTTCATCTGTGGACCTTAATGTTGAAATTTCAGGCTTCAAATGATTTTGTTCAAGTTATTAATAAACGTGCATAATTGCAGAGAGGTAAGTAAAGAGATATAACAAAGTGGGTTTAAATATAATAAAAACTCAGTGATACATAAAAGGTAAAGGCAAATTGTTTGAGATGTAGAATTGTGGAAGAGGAAGAGGAAGCGAAAAAGCGGGATAAAAAGAGGGAAGCAGAGAAAAAACGCCCGGACTGCGCAGTGTCCGCCACAAAAAAAAAAAAGAGAAGAGAAGAGAAGAGGAAAAAGGAAAAGAAGGAAAACTCTGAAACTCTGCGACATTATCTCGGGGACGCATTAATTCGTGTACTCACGCGACTTCATACTGCTGGATTTCTCTACGGCGCGATTCCCTAGCTGCGTAAACTACCTACACCTACCCAACCTCCGCACCCACTCGCGTAATCCATAATCGCGGAGCCTTTCTACAGAGGTAGAAAGCCCAGCTGGTCTCGTGGAGAACGGGTTGCAAGCGAACGCTTCGTGTAATCAGAGAAAATACTTGGAAATCCTTATATCCCTTTTTTGTTGTTGTTGTAAGTTTTAATAATATTCTAAGTAACTCGAAACAAGCGTTTCGGGGGGGGGGCGCTAATTCACTTGTCGTTCTAATAAAAGTCGCTAATTGAAGCCCTAACACCAATCACCAAAAAATCCGCATCTCAGGTGACAAACGTCACTGGACCTCAGGAACAGTTACCAGAAATTGCGCAGAAAGATGACCGAGCTCTGATCCTGGCAAAGCTGTCTCTCAGGAAACTCAAGTATTCACTTCTGAAGGAGACGAACGGACATGGAAGTTCGCGACGGTAATCAATTGGTTTGCCACAGAGGGTTACAAGTGCGACTGTTCCGTGAGGTTATGGTGGTGTAAAGTTCTCTCGGTACATAGGTACACGAGGGCTGCCTTTGTAAGTAGGTATCGCAAGTAGGGGTAGCGGTGCACGATGGAGACTCGTGTAGTCGCCCAACGGGGGAATTCTGATTAGTGATTTACGAGCTTTCCGGTTCGAGGGAGAGATCTCTTGCGTAAGATAGACCTAGCCCCGGTTACTCGTCTCCGCACTGGTGCTTTCCCAACCTCAAGGCAGATGCTGGCAGCTGCTCTACCAGTAGCTGTTCCTGGTGTGCACGAGGATCCTCCGGCCCAAGTAAATCCTGTCAGAAGTACTTAGAGTTCGGTCCGTGCTGGTGCTGGCCTCCACCTTACCCCAAGCAATGCAGCAGCAGCCTTCCTGTCTTCCTTCCAATTCGCTCACTCTTACACAGCCTATACTGTCCGTGTAACGGTGGAAGACGCACCGAGCCTCACTTTGGCAGATTTCGACCTTTCTTCTTCGCCCCCACGGCCCGACGGCTCGCCTTGTGCCGATTCTCACTGTCTTTCTTCTCTCTTGACTTTCAACTGCACTTTACCCTCTACTTACTCAATCTGCCACATGCACACCCACTTTCACATCAAGATACTATTTCCTCTAACTCGCTCTTTGGATATCTGTAGCGCTTGGAATACTTCCAACAGTTTATTCACTGGCTATCTTCCAACTATGATGCCGTTTGTAATAAGTGCTTTGATACCACAAAGCATCGGTTAACTCGCCATTGTTCTATCCGGCTTCAACAGATTAATTGTCCTTTTTCAAATAAATTCTACAACCGTAGAAACTACCATTCCACGTTCTACACTGAAACCACTGCGGAATTTCATTACGAACTTATTGCACGGAGAACGAAAAACAAATTATAATTCGATCGTGTATATCATCCGGGCAATAAGGTTACTGAAAATTCGAAAAAATCCTGTTTTAAATAATCAAAAATCTCAGTTAATGAGGAAAGTAACACTGAATTTAGAAAAAAATACCTGTTATCGTTATCCCCACCCGCGCAAAAAAAAAAGTATTAAAAGAGTATTAAAAAAGTATTAAAAAAGTATTAAAAAAAAAGTATTAAAAGTCTGTCATTTCGGACTGTTTAATACTCAGTTTAATACTTTTTTTCGAGACTTGAGTATTAAAAATGGTATTAAGTATCAAAAAGAGTATTAACTCGCCTTATTTTGAGACGATTTTAATACTTGATTTAATACTTTTTTTTCCGCGATTTTCGGGTATTAAAAAAGTATCACATGGGTATTAAATGCAGTATTAAATCGCCTTATTTTGAGACGATTTTAATACTTGATTTAATACTTTTTTTTCCGCGATTTTCGGGTATTAAAAAAGTATCACATGGGTATTAAATGCAGTATTAAATCGCCTTATTTTGAGACGATTTTAATACTTGATTTAATACTTTTTTTTCCGCGATTTTCGGGTATTAAAAAAGTATCACATGGGTATTAAATGCAGTATTAAATCGCCTTATTTTGAGACGATTTTAATACTTGATTTAGTACTTTTTTTTCCGCGATTTTCGGGTATTAAAAAAGTATCACATGGGTATTAAATGCAGTATTAAATCGCCTTATTTTGAGACGATTTTAATACTTGATTTAATACTTTTTTTCCGCGATTTTCGGGTATTAAAAAAGTATCACATGGGTATTAAATGCAGTATTAAATCGCCTTATTTTGAGACGATTTTAATACTTGATTTAATACTTTTTTTTCCGCGATTTTCGGGTATTAAAAAAGTATCACATGGGTATTAAATGCAGTATTAACTCGCCTTATTTTGAGACGATTTTAATACTTGATTTAATACTTTTTTTTCCGCGATTTTCGGGTATTAAAAAAGTATCACATGGGTATTAAATGCAGTATTAAATCGCCTTATTTTGAGACGATTTTAATACTTGATTTAATACTTTTTTTTCCGCGATTTTCGGGTATTAAAAAAGTATCACATGGGTATTAAATGCAGTATTAAATCGCCTTATTTTGAGACGATTTTAATACTTGATTTAATACTTTTTTCTCCGCGATTTTCGGGTATTAAAAAAGTATCACATGGGTATTAAATGCAGTATTAAATCGCCTTATTTTGAGACGATTTTAATACTTGATTTAATACTTTTTTTTCCGCGATTTTCGGGTATTAAAAAAGTATCACATGGGTATTAAATGCAGTATTAAATGGCCTTATTTTGAGACGATTTTAATACTTGATTTAATACTTTTTTTCCGCGATTTTCGGGTATTAAAAAAGTATCACATGGGTATTAAATGCAGTATTAAATCGCCTTATTTTGAGACGATTTTAATACTTGATTTAATACTTTTTTTCCCGCGATTTTCGGGTATTAAAAAAGTATCACATGGGTATTAAATGCAGTATTAAATCGCCTTATTTTGAGACGATTTTAATACTTGATTTAGTACTTTTTTTTCCGCGATTTTCGGGTATTAAAAAAGTATCACATGGGTATTAAATGCAGTATTAAATCGCCTTATTTTGAGACGATTTTAATACTTGATTTAATACTTTTTTTCCGCGATTTTCGGGTATTAAAAAAGTATCACATGGGTATTAAATGCAGTATTAAATCGCCTTATTTTGAGACGATTTTAATACTTGATTTAATACTTTTTTTTCCGCGATTTTCGGGTATTAAAAAAGTATCACATGGGTATTAAATGCAGTATTAACTCGCCTTATTTTGAGACGATTTTAATACTTGATTTAATACTTTTTTTTCCGCGATTTTCGGGTATTAAAAAAGTATCACATGGGTATTAAATGCAGTATTAAATCGCCTTATTTTAAGACGATTTTAATACTTAATTTAATACTTTTTTTTCCGCGATTTTCGGGTATTAAAAAAGTATCACATGGGTATTAAATGCAGTATTAAATCGCCTTATTTTGAGACGATTTTAATACTTAATTTAATACTTTTTTTTCCGCGATTTTCGGGTATTAAAAAAGTATCACATGGGTATCAAAAAGAGTATTAATTCGCCTTATTTTGAGACGATTTTCATACCGCATTTAATACTTTTTCTCAGTGATTTTCGGGTATTAAAAAAAGTATAGAATGGTGTTGGTTATTAAAAAATTTTCCAAATCGCAATAAAAGCGATTAAGTATTATAAGATTATTGAGAGAATATTAAATCGTATGAAAAATTAAAAAATTGTAATTCTTTTTTTAATATTTAAACATTTAAATACTTATTCAATACTCGAAGGATGAAAAAAGTATTATCCATTGAGTCAGAAATATTTTCAGCAATTGAATAATATTATATGAAGAATAAGTCGTAAATTCTAAAATAGAGATCGAGAAATATGCCAATGAATAGAAGTAATTATATGATACATTGAATACTATGAATGATTACCTGTTAAATTATCCGGCGCGTCCTGTACATTTTGTAGACTCCATAGACACAGCTAGTCGACACCAAGTTTTTCATGCAGAACACAATTTTCTTCAATAAAATATTTTCACCAGCGATTACATCAAATCCGATAACCTCAAATGGCGATGTTTCAGTCACATCACGTTATAGACAACTGAACGTCTCGAAATAACAAACGGTTGGTTACGTGAAATAGTTACATAGTCACGAGTTAAGAACGACATTGCGGACTATAGATGGCGTAGTATATATACTTATATGCAGCACGCATGTTACATTTTTTCAAAAATTACTGTATAAATTTAAATTCAAACAAAACAAATTTGTTTCATTCAGTCATTTATCTAGACCGATAATGAATCTACGATAAGTTTTTTCGCCAACAATCTTCTCGATTCGAAAAATTGAAGATTTTCTCGTAATTCAGGGATTCGCAAAATGGAATGTGCACAATTATCGCAGAAGGCATTCTTTATAATAGCGTAAACATTGCTCAATATATACGAAAATCGTGGGTTGGTGGGGTACCGTGAAACACGAGTTCTGCGGTACCCCATCAACCCACGCTTTTGTTTCTCGCATAGAGCCTACGGAGGTTAGTACATTGATCAATATACACGAAAATAAGTATATATGAAATCCAGTTGAGGGAAATTGAAATTTTTCTCTAAAATTATAAGCACAAATTATTATCGGTTGATTCTCCATCACGTATACGATGCATCTAGACCGATAATGAATCTACGGTAAGCTTTTTCACCAATAATCTTCTCAATTCGAAAAATTGAAGATTTTCTCGTAATTCAGGGATTCGCAAAATGGAATGTGCACAATTATCGCAGAAGGCATTCTTTATAATAGCGTAAACATTGCTCAATATATACGAAAATCGTGGGTTGGTGGGGTACCGTGAAACACGAGTTCTGCGGTACCCCATCAACCCACGCTTTTGTTTCTCGCATAGAGCCTACGGAGGTTAGTACATTGATCAATATACACGAAAATAAGTATATATGAAATCCAGTTGAGGGAAATTGAAATTTTTCTCTAAAATTATAAGCACAAATTATTATCGGTTGATTCTCCATCACGTATACGATGCATCTAGACCGATAATGAATCTACGGTAAGTTTTTTCGCCAACAATCTTCTCAATTCGAAAAATTGAAGATTTTCTCGTAATTCAGGGATTCGCAAAATGGAATGTGCACAATTATCGCAGAAGGCATTCTTTATAATAGCGTAAACATTGCTCAATATATACGAAAATCGTGGGTTGGTGGGGTACCGTGAAACACGAGTTCTGCGGTACCCCATCAACCCACGCTTTTGTTTCTCGCATAGAGCCTACGGAGGTTAGTACATTGATCAATATACACGAAAATAAGTATATATGAAATCCAGTTGAGGGAAATTGAAATTTTTCTCTAAAATTATAAGCACAAATTATTATCGGTTGATTCTCCATCACGTATACGATGCATCTAAACCGATAATGAATCTACGGTAAGTTTTTTCACCAATAATCTTCTCAATTCGAAAATTTGAAGATTTTCTCGTAATTCAGGGATTCGCAAAATGGAATGTGCACAAGTATCGCAGAAGGCATTCTCCATAATAGCGTAAACATTGCTCAATATATACGAAAATCGTGGGTTGGTGGGGTACCGTGAAACACGAGTTCTGCGGTACCCCATCAACCCACGCTTTTGTTTCTCGCATAGAGCCTACGGAGGTTAGTACATTGATCAATATACACGAAAATAAGTATATATGAAATCCAGTTGAGGGAAATTGAAATTTTTCTCTAAAATTATAAGCACAAATTATTATCGGTTGATTCTCCATCACGTATACGATGCATCTAGACCGATAATGAATTTACGATAAGTTTTTTCGCCAACAATCTTCTCGATTCGAAAAATTGAAGATTTTCTCGTAATTCAGGGATTCGCAAAATGGAATGTGCACAATTATCGCAGAAGGCATTCTTTATAATAGCGTAAACATTGCTCAATATATACGAAAATCGTGGGTTGGTGGGGTACCGTGAAACACGAGTTCTGCGGTACCCCATCAACCCACGCTTTTGTTTCTCGCATAGAGCCTACGGAGGTTAGTACATTGATCAATATACACGAAAATAAGTATATATGAAATCCAGTTGAGGGAAATTGAAATTTTTCTCTAAAATTATAAGCACAAATTATTATCGGTTGATTCTCCATCACGTATACGATGCATCTAGACCGATAATGAATCTACGGTAAGTTTTTTCGCCAACAATCTTCTCAATTCGAAAAATTGAAGATTTTCTCGTAATTCAGGGATTCGCAAAATGGAATGTGCACAATTATCGCAGAAGGCATTCTTTATAATAGCGTAAACATTGCTCAATATATACGAAAATCGTGGGTTGGTGGGGTACCGTGAAACACGAGTTCTGCGGTACCCCATCAACCCACGCTTTTGTTTCTCGCATAGAGCCTACGGAGGTTAGTACATTGATCAATATACACGAAAATAAGTATATATGAAATCCAGTTGAGGGAAATTGAAATTTTTCTCTAAAATTATAAGCACAAATTATTATCGGTTGATTCTCCATCACGTATACGATGCATCTAGACCGATAATGAATCTACGGTAAGTTTTTTCGCCAACAATCTTCTCAATTCGAAAAATTGAAGATTTTCTCGTAATTCAGGGATTCGCAAAATGGAATGTGCACAATTATCGCAGAAGGCATTCTTTATAATAGCGTAAACATTGCTCAATATATACGAAAATCGTGGGTTGGTGGGGTACCGTGAAACACGAGTTCTGCGGTACCCCATCAACCCACGCTTTTGTTTCTCGCATAGAGCCTACGGAGGTTAGTACATTGATCAATATACACGAAAATAAGTATATATGAAATCCAGTTGAGGGAAATTGAAATTTTTCTCTAAAATTATAAGCACAAATTATTATCGGTTGATTCTCCATCACGTATACGATGCATCTAAACCGATAATGAATCTACGGTAAGTTTTTTCACCAATAATCTTCTCAATTCGAAAATTTGAAGATTTTCTCGTAATTCAGGGATTCGCAAAATGGAATGTGCACAAGTATCGCAGAAGGCATTCTCCATAATAGCGTAAACATTGCTCAATATATACGAAAATCGTGGGTTGGTGGGGTACCGTGAAACACGAGTTCTGCGGTACCCCATCAACCCACGCTTTTGTTTCTCGCATAGAGCCTACAGAGGTTAGTACATTGATCAATATACACGAAAATAAGTATCTATGAAATCCAGTTCAGGGCAATTAAAATTTTTCTCTAAAATTATAAGCACAAATTATTATCGGTTGATTATCGCAGAACTCGTGTTTCACGGTACCCCACCAACCCACGATTTTCGTATATATTGAGCAATGTTTACGCTATTATAAAGAATGCCTTCTGCGATAATTGTGCACATTCCATTTTGCGAATCCCTGAATTACGAGAAAATCTTCAATTTTTCGAATCGAGAAGATTGTTGGCGAAAAAACTTATCGTAGATTCATTATCGGTCTAGATAAATGACTGAATGAAACAAATTTGTTTTGTTTGAATTTAAATTTATACAGTAATTTTTGAAAAAATGTAACATGCGTGCTGCATATAAGTATATATACTACGCCATCTATAGTCCGCAATGTCGTTCTTAACTCGTGACTATGTAACTATTTCACGTAACCAACCGTTTGTTATTTCGAGACGTTCAGTTGTCTATAACGTGATGTGACTGAAACATCGCCATTTGAGGTTATCGGATTTGATGTAATCGCTGGTGAAAATATTTTATTGAAGAAAATTGTGTTCTGCATGAAAAACTTGGTGTCGACTAGCTGTGTCTATGGAGTCTACAAAATGTACAGGACGCGCCGGATAATTTAACAGGTAATCATTCATAGTATTCAATGTATCATATAATTACTTCTATTCATTGGCATATTTCTCGATCTCTATTTTAGAATTTACGACTTATTCTTCATATAATATTATTCAATTGCTGAAAATATTTCTGACTCAATGGATAATACTTTTTTCATCCTTCGAGTATTGAATAAGTATTTAAATGTTTAAATATTAAAAAAAGAATTACAATTTTTTAATTTTTCATACGATTTAATATTCTCTCAATAATCTTATAATACTTAATCGCTTTTATTGCGATTTGGAAAATTTTTTAATAACCAACACCATTCTATACTTTTTTTAATACCCGAAAATCACTGAGAAAAAGTATTAAATGCGGTATGAAAATCGTCTCAAAATAAGGCGAATTAATACTCTTTTTGATACCCATGTGATACTTTTTTAATACCCGAAAATCGCGGAAAAAAAAGTATTAAATTAAGTATTAAAATCGTCTCAAAATAAGGCGATTTAATACTGCATTTAATACCCATGTGATACTTTTTTAATACCCGAAAATCGCGGAAAAAAAAGTATTAAATTAAGTATTAAAATCGTCTTAAAATAAGGCGATTTAATACTGCATTTAATACCCATGTGATACTTTTTTAATACCCGAAAATCGCGGAAAAAAAAGTATTAAATCAAGTATTAAAATCGTCTCAAAATAAGGCGAGTTAATACTGCATTTAATACCCATGTGATACTTTTTTAATACCCGAAAATCGCGGAAAAAAAAGTATTAAATCAAGTATTAAAATCGTCTCAAAATAAGGCGATTTAATACTGCATTTAATACCCATGTGATACTTTTTTAATACCCGAAAATCGCGGAAAAAAAGTATTAAATCAAGTATTAAAATCGTCTCAAAATAAGGCGATTTAATACTGCATTTAATACCCATGTGATACTTTTTTAATACCCGAAAATCGCGGAAAAAAAAGTACTAAATCAAGTATTAAAATCGTCTCAAAATAAGGCGATTTAATACTGCATTTAATACCCATGTGATACTTTTTTAATACCCGAAAATCGCGGGAAAAAAAGTATTAAATCAAGTATTAAAATCGTCTCAAAATAAGGCGATTTAATACTGCATTTAATACCCATGTGATACTTTTTTAATACCCGAAAATCGCGGAAAAAAAGTATTAAATCAAGTATTAAAATCGTCTCAAAATAAGGCCATTTAATACTGCATTTAATACCCATGTGATACTTTTTTAATACCCGAAAATCGCGGAAAAAAAAGTATTAAATCAAGTATTAAAATCGTCTCAAAATAAGGCGATTTAATACTGCATTTAATACCCATGTGATACTTTTTTAATACCCGAAAATCGCGGAGAAAAAAGTATTAAATCAAGTATTAAAATCGTCTCAAAATAAGGCGATTTAATACTGCATTTAATACCCATGTGATACTTTTTTAATACCCGAAAATCGCGGAAAAAAAAGTATTAAATCAAGTATTAAAATCGTCTCAAAATAAGGCGATTTAATACTGCATTTAATACCCATGTGATACTTTTTTAATACCCGAAAATCGCGGAAAAAAAAGTATTAAATCAAGTATTAAAATCGTCTCAAAATAAGGCGAGTTAATACTGCATTTAATACCCATGTGATACTTTTTTAATACCCGAAAATCGCGGAAAAAAAAGTATTAAATCAAGTATTAAAATCGTCTCAAAATAAGGCGATTTAATACTGCATTTAATACCCATGTGATACTTTTTTAATACCCGAAAATCGCGGAAAAAAAGTATTAAATCAAGTATTAAAATCGTCTCAAAATAAGGCGATTTAATACTGCATTTAATACCCATGTGATACTTTTTTAATACCCGAAAATCGCGGAAAAAAAAGTACTAAATCAAGTATTAAAATCGTCTCAAAATAAGGCGATTTAATACTGCATTTAATACCCATGTGATACTTTTTTAATACCCGAAAATCGCGGAAAAAAAAGTATTAAATCAAGTATTAAAATCGTCTCAAAATAAGGCGATTTAATACTGCATTTAATACCCATGTGATACTTTTTTAATACCCGAAAATCGCGGAAAAAAAAGTATTAAATCAAGTATTAAAATCGTCTCAAAATAAGGCGATTTAATACTGCATTTAATACCCATGTGATACTTTTTTAATACCCGAAAATCGCGGAAAAAAAAGTATTAAATCAAGTATTAAAATCGTCTCAAAATAAGGCGAGTTAATACTCTTTTTGATACTTAATACCATTTTTAATACTCAAGTCTCGAAAAAAAGTATTAAACTGAGTATTAAACAGTCCGAAATGACAGACTTTTAATACTTTTTTTTTAATACTTTTTTAATACTTTTTTAATACTCTTTTAATACTTTTTTTTTTGCGCGGGCAGAAGCAACGAAAGACTAAACGCGAGCAGATATGCACATTCTCTACTAAATAGGACCACTGCATATCAATTATGAATGTGGATTATTATGCATCAATTGTCCAATGTGGAAGAATATTCATGCGAAAAAATAAAGCGAGCCGCGGTAAGAGTGAAAACGAAGTGGTATTGCGAACACGTGTTATTTTTTAGTCTTTGCTTGGCCAAGCAGTGTGTTTTAGTCTTTTCTGTCTTTTTTCCTCGTTAGCACGTTTTACTAACAGTACCGCGTGTAATTCACCGCAATTTTGTTCGCCCCGCGGGCATCTCGTAACTGGGGATTTTGTGGATGAGTGGTATACGTATTCCCGGTGGGAGCGGACAGCGTCCCAGAACGGGAGCGGTCATAACTCTTACAAATCCTGGTTTGCTGGTTAAGTGACGGGATGCTCGACCCGTCCCTGCGAACCTGACGTGGACTGATGCTGGATCTAGCTCCGAGGCAACCAGCCCATATAAGACCCGACGCTACATAGATTGCTATCCTTCCCGTGCTTCCTTTTGCTATACGTAACTCGGTACCCGGTGTACCCACCGCAAAGTCATTTCTTCTCGCGAAATATAAGCGCAACGAAGTCGCGAGCAACTAGAAGACCTTCGCCGGTGTACAGAGAACCGAGAGCCAACGAGAGCAGGCACAGTCTCAATTTCTCTTGCGCTTCGTAGAACTCTCAACTCGATTCTGGAAATGGCTGGGCGCATAGACAACGGCCACTGCCATTCCCGCTTTATTCACTCTCAAGCTGGAATGAATTTTTTCCGATCAATCTCACAAAACAGTGGGTACGTTTAAAAGTAGTATCGCGGCTGAGCGCGGAACATGGGAGTTGAAATAAATAGGGAAAGATAAAAATTCAACGTGAGCTTCGCAAACATTTTCCAACACTTCTCGGTGGAATAAAATTTTTTGAAAAATTATGCATGCAAAGGGCTAAAAAGCTTCATTTTGTATAGTAATAATTAAAAATTATTGGAGCAAGCACCTGTCGAGTTAAGTTTTTTTTTTTAGTCATTTTGTCTGTGCCCGAATCGCGTGTATTTATATTCCATGGCTGCGGTCAGTTGATCGTGAACTTTGTTTCGCAAGCCTAAAAACCTAGAATAATTTAATAGTCCCATGCATGAATGTGTATCTATAATTTAGTGTATTGCTACGTTATGCAGAACGACTTCTCTGATTTCCCGGGGGTCCTTTTAAGCCGTACGAATTTCGCCGAGACTGTGCCAAATGTTTAAATTAGTCATGGAAGAAACAGTGGAAAAGGGGATGAACGCGGAATATTGCGTTATCCCGAAAATTATATATCGGAGCCTTTAGACGATACAGACAACCCCTCCGGATTTTCCATTTTATGCTCATCTTTTTCATTAATATTGGAAATATGTCAAAGAGAGATAAAAAGTCTTGTGAAAAAAATAAATGCAGTGAATGAGAACGACTTATCACCTCATTTCCCGTATCGCACTTAACTATGTATTTTGCAGTGCCTATGAAAATTTCCCGATAGATTCACAACTTCATTACGGGCACCAATAAACTAATTACCATTCTCACGCTAATTAAACCGCTCCGTTAGAAAGGTGCAAAGCGGTAATGAAAAAATAAAATAAATGTGCAATTTCAAGGAGCTTAATAAAACCGAGCGAATCGAAAAATTCGTTCGACCATTTCAGTCGCTATCAATACGAATAATCCTATCACGCACTGATAGCATCATCACTCATTTATGCCTTTAAATATGCCGTTTCAAATGCAATGATTAAATTTTCAGATGAAATCGTTCAATTCGTTTTCTGAATTCAATCATTTTCATAATTATAAACGGGTACGCATTTTTTTTAATCGATAGGATAACAGTTGGCGCACCACTTTACCCTTTCCATTTGGCAATTTGCTATTTATTCTGGGTGTATTTGTAGTAGCAATAGAAGCGCTGGCATAATATTATCGCGCCCTTGCCACGTTTACCTTGGGCACGATAACTCGTGGCAAGATTGAACCGAAAAGCAACGCGAGAGCAGGCAAACCAATTTCCTAGTGTATTGCACCCGACATGCATGGCGCAGGTGTGGCCCACCACAACAGCGGCTGGAATTAATCACCCTGATAAATAATAATAACTGACGACGCGCTCATCTCGCGCCTAGTTGTTAGTTCGTTATTAATACGCAATTCATATTAAACTGACCCTTGACTCCGCAAAGCTTCAACTTCTAGCTGAATTACCAAACGTTGGACGTTTGGCTGTTGCAGAGACGGTGACTATTAAACTTTACGATTTCACTCAGTGGATAGTTTGCCCTAAAGCGCGCTAATGTTTCATCAACATTTTTTTTCATGAACTGAAGTAGTAACGACACATTTCCAACCCAAAGTTTTCATCCATAAGCATTTGTCTATTTTGTGTCAAGAAAATATCGAAAGCCATTTGTTTAGTATTACTGAGGCAGTATGAAAATTAATGAATTCACCTTGAATTCATTTTGTCAAACTTTCCTGCCGATAAATGATAAAAGCTCTCAACGCAAAATCGTCGCAAGTGAAGCTTTCGCAGGAGTTGATGTAATCAATTTGTAGACTGCGAAGGGCGAGCCAAAAATAAAAGGCAAAATCCACAGATTTGAAAGATGGCGGTGCACACACACGTGTGACGGGCAATCCCGTTAAGGACGATAGTGAGACAATGGACGAATCAGCGTGCCAACAATTACCACCTTTTCGGTGGTAATTGTACGGTTCGGAGGTTGGGCTCGTGGATAGCGATGTGGAGAATCCAGGACCTTGTTGATAATAATTCCTCTTGTAGACAATGCTCCAGGGCACTGGAAGCAAAGCGTGGTGGGACTTGCTGTTAGCTCTCCTAGCACGGCCCACAGAGATAAGCTTTTCATTTTCGCTCGAGTCCCGCCGACAATGCCGGCAAATTAAAGCGCACTCGCGTCTCTTCGCCCGGCGATGTCGAGCGGCCCAGACTTTCCTGCACTCCGCCGCTTCTCCGCTCCATCGTCGTCGTCGTCGTCGTCGTCGTCGTCGTCGTCGTCCGCTTTGCATAATCATTTTACGAGACAGCTCCGCGAAATCTGGAAGCTCGCTGCTCACACCATTTTCGGTATGGACTCTCGCTGAAGCCGTTGCACAGTCTGCGTCTTAAAAAAAAAGGATATGTATATATATATACATCGTTAATAACGTCGAACGACCAGTGAGTACTAACGAGACACAGCGGCTTCTCGCTGTCTTTCTCTATTTCTCACTCTCGTGAAGCCGGTAAATCGGTTGATTTGATCGAGGAAAGCTCCCGCCTTCGCCACCGTCCGGGAAATTTCGTTTCACCCAGAAGATAATTCACTAGACGCTGAAGAAGAGGAAGAAGAAGAAGCCTCGGTGGATTGAAAGATTATATTTCCGGCGGATACTCCCGATGGTTTATTACCCTTGCTGGCCATTGTATCCTTATCACGAAATTTTCTTAGCAGCCCGCCGAATTCAACGCACTTCCATTAACCCTACCAATTTTCAGAAAAATCAATTTTTAGGACACGTGAAAATTTGCACTCATTGCGCGTCAAATGACCGATTAACTTTGTGAACTTTCCACAATTTCTGGTAGTTTGCTTAAAACATCCAAATTCTTCAAGCAAATTCACACAGAATTTGAAAAAACCAGTTTGATAAATGAATAACCTGCTTAAAATATTCTTTTCGCTGTACTCTGTTGTCATTTTGTGTTCATTGGAAGCAACAAACGTATTATTTTCAACAACAAAATACAACAAAAAATTCGCGATTGTTGGAAAAGAGTTGCCAAAAATTGTAAAGGCGCAGTGGACGAGTTAATTTATTATCTCAACGCATCCCCGTTCACCGCAACAGAATAGTTATACGGTGATACGGCGAATGCGGACAACGGGAACTTTTCGTTAATGGGACGTCTACGTAAAATGTTGCAAGTTCGGAAGTCACCGGAGAAACAGTGCAAGGGTGAGATGGTGCCTTTAAGAGCTTGTCTCGTCTTTCGCCAGCAGCCCTCTGACTTTACCCCATACCACCAAAGCCACTCAAATGAAATTCATTGTGCTTGCGAGGGGCGCAGTAAGCTTTTGTCCGGAAGCGTCTTTTGCTACAAGTTCTCACTCCAGCTATGTATATCATCCAGTCAGTGTTCGCCGTACGACTATGACGACGTGTCTGGCAGGATGGATAAAACGTTGTGCCTCTTGTCCCCGCATCTCACTCAACAGACAGACGCTTCTCCGCTCGGCACACATACACTTTTACATTCAATAGCATCCAAGTGTATATGCAATTTTTTTTTCTCTCATTGTGCAATTAAATAAACTGAATGGAAGTATTCAGTGCATTCATCAAATGCAATAAATTATTTTTATGTGGAATACAATTTCTCTGGCGACTTGCCAAGTATTTGTATTGTTGGCAGGTATTTTTTTGCCATTATTCTCCATTATATTGACTACTTTTTTTTAATCACTTTCAATGGGAGAACATAATGGTTTTTGTATTCATTTCGCTCATTGCTCCTATTGGTTACTTTGACCTCATGCATTTTCTTATAAAATAAACGACCAGGATTTTCCGGGATGTCCTTGCGACCTGTGCAAATGGGACACAACAGCTTATTAGGAAAAGTGGCTGCGGCCAATATTCCAGGAGTGTTTCCAGAGGTAAAAATACGAGTAAAGAGATTGTGAAAGCCTGAAGAAGGCAAACGAAGGAATAAAACTCCTCCCGATCCCGAATGGCTTGAACCCGAATTATCTGTCGGATTAAAGTCGGAAAGTCACACTCAAGAATTCTTAGATGAAGAACGACGGTCTTGACTTAGATCCGGGTGATTAGCCGTGCCTTATCAGTGATTATACGAGCATTGTGATACTGAAGAAGGACTTGAAGAACCCGAAGAACGCTAAAATTTGGCTTCATCATCAGTTATTATTATCCCAACTTTTATTTAAAAATATGTTTCTAAATATTTTCTTAACCCTCTGCGCAAAATACTCTTAATAATTAGACGGAGAAAAATAATATGATAATACATCAACAGCAATTTATTATTTGCTAAGCTGAAGAATATTTCTACCAGCATGAAATTATTTGTTGACCCCGCGAAATAATTTATTAACCCAGCGAAAGATGTTCGCGGTCGATGTCTGTATTAGCAAATGATTCTCTGGCTCAGAGAAACTTTTTGGCCCGTGTATCTTTTGATCCTAAGATTTCTTCGAGCAGAAGGACTTCGACTTGGGTACGTAGATCTTTCACAATGGCACAGAAAAAAAAACCTAGATTCCAGTGGGGTTTCCTATTCGTCGTTGACAATCGAGGATTTTTGGATTCATCACTCTTCCTACAAAGTCCATTCCCTTTGCACACTTTCCCCATGGACTCTATTCACTGAAAAGGGATTTTATATGACGTAACGATGATTCCTTTCTGTGGTACTTTCATCGCAGTCAAAATCCCGAGTAATACGAACCCATCAACGAGGTACCTAAACCCCACGTATGACCCTTGGTCCCACCGTCCTCAGGGACCGAAGCTGCAATATCAAACTAAAAAGCTGTGGATGTGTCGAGAGTTACAACTCGATGTCCCTATTTTTCATATTAAATCGCCAATCGAAAGCCCTGAAGACGTATAACCCATCATTAAATCTAGTCCGCATGGATATATGGTAGTAAACCATGGATTCTATGGGGAATCAGGGCGACCTAGATTTTTTTTCTACTTTAATATCGTTGCTTCGCACCATTTTTTTTTCCCCCTTTTTTTTAACACTTTTAGTATCTTTGTGCACAAAAGAAAAGTGAAGAAAGTATGAGAACAACATAATTATAAGTTGAGCGATAACTTGACTAAAGTTAACTAACGAGATATATCTCAGCCTGTGATCATTCGCAAATGGGACATCGGATAGTTTGTAATAAAAGGTCAGCGTGAACCGAAAGGAGAGTCGCTGTCGTTTCATCGAATTTTCACGGTAAATGCGCTAATGCGTGAACATGTTGATGCAACACGCGGTTCCGTTTTATTGAGCTTCCCTGCACTGCACCCAAATGGCCTGTCGTCCAAACGCCATCGAGTGGAAGTGGAACGGAAGCTCGAATCCACCACCGAATCGCGAAACTTTGAATATTCGTCATACGGAATAGGCAAACACTTGATCCTTTTTGATGGCGTGTATTCTCTGTTTGTCTTCAGCATTGCTATTTTTTTGTTTCACTTCATTGCAATCATCCGCCGAAGAAATTCGTTTGACGATGCTTTTGTGTCAATAGTTAATAAAAACAATTGTCCTTTGAAAATCCTTGAGTGTCCTTTTGAGAATTGAATGTTTAGTGCTAATTGTTCACCACTAAAAAATAATATTTCAACACTACTAGCATCTCATCTTTAAGTTCATTAAAAAATAAAAACTGAAAAAACCAATTTCTTCCTTTCATGGTTTATAATCAAGAGTTTCGTGTGCCATTGTGACATTTCACAAAATGTGACTATTTTAGTTTCGAATTCCTGAACCAAAGTTAAAATCAAAGTTATCTGATTTTGTGATTGAAATGGAAAGTGAAATAATAAAATATGGGGGGGGGGGGCATGGGTCAATATCCTCCCGATATGGTACAGTATTTCCGTGTAAATAGGTACCCGCAGCATATATAGTGTAACTATCCGTGCATGGCCGAGCAAACGACGCAATATTCAACGATAGAGAAACTGTTATGAGTACTCAGTTCTAGTTTCTGTACGAGTACCTACATCCGAGTCGTACTTGCGCGTGTCCTCTGTGGTCATCAGATGCACAGCTATAGCACGGGAGCATGGTACTTACAGTATGTACAAATTATATTCGTAGCCCAGGGCTCGGCATAACGTGTCCCAAGCTCGTTCTAGTGGTTCTGCGAGGGGTCGAAGGTGGCGGTCGTAGTGGTTCGTCGAGGAGAATGCCAAGTACGGGATTACGCTGCGTGGGAGTAGCCAAAGCTTTGCGATTTGTGTTCTTGCTCTTGCTGAAGCTTTAGCTTCTATCTTCGCTGGTTGGTCAGCTCTGGCTTTGAAGTGGAACGTTAAGATCGTAATTAAACGCTGACCCCTTCGGTACGTGTAACTATTGTACACGTTTCACCGAAAGAAGCAGCGTCTAATCGGAAGCTCCATTAAATTGTGTCTTTGCTCAACCGTTTTTACTCTCCGCTGAATCGTTCATTTACAAAACTCTGAATGTTTTCAAGCTTCGATATCTCATTGATCATGTCGTTTGAGAAATACATTTGTCAGCTTTAAAGAAGAAAATCTGACACTTGAAACAGTCGAAAAAGTTTTTCAAGGGAAACAAAATGAAACTATTCCATTTTTTTTTTTTCTTTTTTTTTTCTAGTCACATTTGCGAATTTTGAATAGTTGGGTTCTTGAATATGGAAGTCAAAATAGTCTGACATAATTGCAGAACACGAACTTTGCGACTTGTGTTCTCGCTCTTGCTGAAGCTTTCGCTTCTATCTTCACTGCTTGGTCAATTGGGGCTTTGAAGAGCAACGTTAAGATCGTAATTAAACGGCGCGACCCATTTGTCAGGTGTGCCCGTCGTATACATTTCACCGGAAGAAACGGCGTCCAATCGGAAGCTCCATTAAATTATGTCTCTTTGCTCGACTTATTTAACTTTTCGTTACAAAACTCTGATTCCTTCAAGGTTCGTTATAACTACTAATTAATACTTCATTACCCATGCCCTTTGAGAAATAAATTTGTCAAGTTCAGCTCTGAAGAACAAAGAATCCACCTAAATACATTCATACCTGTAGGAAAAAAAAAAAAATGTGGCTGGTGAAAAATAAAACGCCCTTGGCGTTTTGTGACATTAATTGTCATATCGCGCGACTATTTTTATAGTTGCAGTAACTGGAAAAAATATTCGCATGAAGTAAAATGCCTTCCCAGCGAACAATACCCAATTTTCCTCTCTTTGTGGCTTAGCGAATAATGAAAAAATGTATATATATATACAGAAGTCATTTACATGGTTCTGCATACTATTTTTATTTGGAGGAAATGGAAACTTTGCAGGGTCATGTGCCAACGTTTCAGGAGCACATGTCGTCGCGAAAATGGGGAAAGTTGGCGAAATTGACGTTGCGATTGCGTGGAATACGTCGATTTCTCAATTTTCTTCTGTCACGACGAGAAGAGAGTGAGAGCGGAATATGGAATAAGAAATAAAATTGGAGATACTCTGTCTATCCAGTTGTTGAAACGAGTCTCGTTCCCCGTTTGAATATAAATAATATGGCAAAACGTCAAAGTTGAACTGCCAACGGGTTGACGGAATATCGAGCGGTTTTCGTTCCAATCAAAGAGCTCCTCCGTAACTCGGAGGCGTGAGTAAAAAGCACCAGTTCCATCATCGATCTTCGTCACCCGACATGCAGAACATGCCCATCGTCTTACTCTTATTTTCCCAATACATTTGGATTAATTTATGTATAGACGTCAGTGTATAAGAAATGAAGGAAGCGAGGGTGGCTCGGTTGAAGTTGCGCCGTGGGCGACGATATTTTTCCGTCCGGATTATCGAAGAAAGTCTTTTAAACTACAAATTACATTGGCCACGGGCAAATCGTTTTTCATGTTTATAAGCTCAGCAAGCGGGTCGCGCTCGGTGGGCTGATAACCATTTATCACGAATTTCGTGATTTTACACCGCAATATAACAACATCGACATAAAATGAATATAATAATTCGGTTGGTTAAATTGATTTACTACAGAATTTATGAGGGGTGAATATCGTAAATGGATGACTCATTTCATATGAAATACATGCATGTAAGCGCATAGAGTATATATGTGAGAAAAAAAGTAGTGAGCGAAGTTTAGTCCTCTCATGATATCTCTCGTTTCGGTGTTTGCTCGTAGCAATGATCTGCGAATTTCATTTTTTGTTTTATTTTTTTTTTTTTTTTTTAAATCTCTATTCAACCCAATTATCGACTGGCGTTAATAATTTATCAAGTACTATCGAAAATTGTACATGTATAAATTGTTGGCGTTAATTTGATTTTTCTTCGAGTTCCCGATCAACTCAATCTGTCCGAGGCAGATTGAGCGAGTTTACACGTACTGAGCCATGGGCGGACTGACCTTGGCAAATCTCTCCTGGGTGTCGAGGATCTCGATGAAGAGCGATACCTTGTCATCGACGATCTTGAATCCGTTTCTCGGCTGAGCGAGAAGTTGTTGAATGGCTTGTGAGGTGGTGAGTGCGTGAGCGGGACTGGTAGCCGGAGTGGATACCCTGGTGGTACCATTTCCATTGCCATTGGTGCCGGTGGTTGCGCCGTTGCCGTTGATACCACCAGCGCCGTTTCCATGTAAATGCGTGCACCCGAGAAAAATTGGATTTCCATTCGGTGAAACTCCACAGCTGAACGGTCTAAACGGTAGACCATGAAATGTGGGACTGGGTCTGGGTCCGGTGGCGCGTAGAATATTCTGAGCCGACGATGGTAACGAAAGCCGACGCACGGCACTCCGATTATTCTGGGTTTGTAGCTGTTGGGATGCTTGGGACGGTGATTTCAATAGTTGATAATCGCTGGAGGCGGAAGGTAAAGAACGATAACCGGAGTCGGAAGGTGATGCAGGTGGCATCGGTAGTCCGGGAGCTCCGCCGTTCGGCCCAATCCCATTACCACCGATAATGGTCGTGCAGCCTTGGGGTGTCGTCGCGATGCTGTGGGGTCGGTGTCGCAAGGCACCACCGGGTGTCCAGGTATTGGAATTGCCGGGATTGGTGAGTACGCTCAGGGCTGGTCCTTGTGATGTCGGTGTCGGTGGTTGGGGATGAGGAAGGGTCGTGGGATATGGACGACGGGGCACGGGCTGGTGCAGGACCATCCCCGATGCCCCCCACTGAATTGGTTCGGCAGAGGGAGTCCTTCCGGGTGTACCAGCGGCGAGCCCGGTTGATGACCCTGAGGACATTGAGGCCCCGGTTGCAGAGAGGCTTGGAGTAGCCGATGGGTTGACTGGTGTTGAGGCAATACTGTGAGGTCTACGTGGTAACGGCTGCTGAAGCTGACCGTTCCACAATGACTGAGGGGGCACGGCGCTTCTTGTCGATGCTGGTACCACGACGTTTCCGGTTGATAACTGAAGTAGTTCCTGTTGGTGCTGTTGCAATTGTTGTTGTTGTTGTTGAATAGCGCTTGGTATTGCTGATACTGGAGTGTTTGCGACTGAATGAGCGCGTCGTTGTAAGCCATAGGCCGGACTGGCCGTTCCATTGGAATTTGGGTCGGTAGCTGTAGGTGCTGTTGCATCGCCATTATTTCCCCACGATGGTGAACCCGTTGGTACACCTGATCGAGGGGTGTATTGACCGAGGCCGTACGGTGGTGCGGCAATACTATGAGGACGTCGCGTTGCTGTTGGTTGGGGTAAACCATTGGGAGTTGAGCGAACTTTATTTGCACCGGATGCTGGTATCGGAGCTGGTGGGGTGTACAGTGAGAAAGTGCCGGTTGTACCGGGGACTCCGTGGCCATTGTGATTTGGACTGCAGCCGGATAACTGCCCGATTGGAGACGATTGAATATTGTTTCGTTGCTGCGATTGTAATTGAGACTGTTGCAATTGTTGCTGCTGGAGGTGGAGTTGTTGCTGCTGCTGCTGCTGCTGTTGTTGTTGTTGCTGCTGCTGTTGCTGTTGCTGCTCGGTAATGTTGCTGGACCGGTGACCCGAGGGACCACTTGAGGGTGTCGGAGGGGGCGGGGGCATTGATTCCAACAAACTTTCCCGCTCTCCGGATAAACTCCAGCTAGATATAGTTGATAATAACGAATGTACCGAAGGTAAAGCTGATAATTGTGATACATTGGTTGATTCGTTGAAAGCGGCATTTGACGCTGATGATATTGACTTGCCGGTATTGTTATTGGCGGGGTTGTTGTTGGCGCTGTTGTTGTTGTGGTTGTTGTTCCGAAGCCCGATACCGACGAGCCCGCCGCGTCCGCCGGCACCGGGGCCAATAGAGCCGGCATTATTGCCGGCATGCTGTAAATTCCGATCATTCAGGTTGACACGTCCGTTTACGTTTCGGTAGAAACAAGCGGAACCCGGCGTGAGGTTGAGGCTCGTTGGTTTTTGCTTCACGCCGCCGTTCGTCTGCGGACTCGGGGCAGGCGTAGGCTCGCCCATTTGCAATGATGTGGATATCGGAAGGCGCTCTCACCCTCGCGGTTATCTAGGTGACGGGATCGTCGACCATTGTAATATGTAACCCTCCTCGAATCCTCGTGAACTCACGACTTCGACTAATGTATCAAAGTTCCCATTGTACCAATCTCCACTTTCCGAGTTCCAATTCACGGGACCGATCGGAAGTGGTTTTGATTCCAATTACCAGAGTTCGATGGACCCTGTCGAGATAACACTTGGAATTCACCTTCGGAACTTGGTGTCTGACGTATACTTTTGTCGGTATGTCTTTCTTACACATAGGCCAATATCTATGTCTCAAATTCACTGTCAGCTATCAATCCTCTTTGTTCGTTTCTGTCTAATATTGTTTATAAACTATCTATAATGTAACATTTATATCACAAGTGTTTAAAGTGCCTAAGAAATAACCAGTTTCCTCTCTGTTCTCGTTTGTCGTGCTTTTCTTTCATTGCAGAGAAACTCTCAAAGATCCTTTATTCTTATTCTTCTTCTTCTTCGCCTCCTTGACTCGCTCACTCGATGCGGATGGCCCCGTGCCGGTCCTCTACTCTCGAGTCCTCTCGGTGCTCTTCCTCACTCGGATGTACACTCGCGCGAAGCTCGGTCCTCGACCGAGTTGCCACCAACAGTGATGTTCCCTACCGCTGCCACTACTACCCACTATTAGTTTCCGTTCCCGTTCCACCGTAACGCCATCGTCGAGACGCAAGCTGGCTTCTTTGAGCACCGAGATAACGAGGAATAAAAATACTCGATTGCTCGGCAAGATCTGGGCGCCGTGCACACGCCACGTCCTCAAAATACGTCAGATACTCGCTGCTCTGCTTCCACTCTAAAAACGTTTGTGTTGTCTATCGTTCATTGATATGCCACGGGGATAATTAAAAAGTCACTGGAAAGGATTCGACTTCGCTTTGTACGGTTGTCGACGTTTATCGATAATTTTCCACCAATTAATTAATTCCTTTCGCTTGTTTATCCACTCACGGGAGTGCAAACCCACACTGACAACTCGCTGCTCGATATACGTTGTGATTTTAATTAGAAAAACTCGGTGATTAATAAATCGATGATTATTATTTGCCTAGTTAACGTCACACTTGTTTTCAACGATAATATTTTACGATTTGGATTAACAATTTTATATATATTTCTCATCTACCTTTCAACTTCCGGCAATATATATATGTGTGTGTGTGTGTATCGTAGTTTCACTAGAGATTCAGGAATAGATTATGAGATATAGTATAACGAATTTTATTTGTTAACACATATTTTTAGTATCGTTTTCCGAGCACGATTAACTTCAGTGCTTTTTTTTTCGTCGAGGAAGACTGCGTCAAAAACTCGGTTTTTTTTTTACAGGGCCATAAAGACCACTTTTAATTCGCTCTACAATTTATCGCGATTGTACACTATAATTGAAAACAGCACCCGTAAAATTCCGCACTATCGCGCACCGTTCATAACCCACGAAGAACAAAGCAACAACAACAAAGAAAGAGAGCCCCCCCCCCGAAAAATCCAACGTCGAGGCCGAATTGCTTTTTTTTTCTGTTTTCACAAAAATCCTGTTCACCGAGTAGAAGGAACGCGAAGACCTCCTCGCCGGAATGACCCGTGGGAAGTTTGGGGCGACTTTTCCGAATCGGTGAGTTCGGCTCGTGGCGAGGAATTCGAAGCTCGCGGAACCCGAAGAGCGATCAGCGAGCGGAAAATTCCCTGTATCTGCTATCGCCTGTATCCGCGTGTCACTCACAAATTACCCGTTTCCCATTGTTATTTTTGCCGCGTAAATATTTCCTCCTTATCCAACATAAACCCCGGCTCATGGAATGGAATGCAGCGAGTCCCGTGAGTGCTTTTGAAGGGGGGAAGAAAAAAAAAACGTGGACGGAGGCCCGGTGCGGTGAAGACCGCACCGCTGGCCAGGATAGTCAGCACAGCACAACCGGACACACGACGAAGAGGGACACGGAGGATAATAACCGCACGGAGCTTCGCCAGTTGCGGCAGCGGAGGCGGCGATCCTCCGGCTGCTGCTGCTGCTGCTGCTGGTGGTGCTGCTGTGCTGCTGCTGCCGCTGCTGCTGCTGCTGCTGCTGCTGTTTCGCGTGTCGCGTGGCTGCGCTGTGCCGGGGGCGGAGTGCCCGTCGCGCGCTCATTCCTCTTCTTTGCCGGTGCGGCGGGACTCAAGTATCGCGGGGGTGCACGCCTGCGCCGCTCGGCCACTATCATCCCTCCTGCCCGCGCGATTCGGCACCCTCTCTACCGGCACGACTACCACCACCACCACCACCACCTCTGTCGGCATCACCATCACCAGCTTGCAGCCCTCTGCCACCGGCGTTCACATCCGTTTGCCCGACTCCGCTCCTCTCCGCCTCTTCTCCTCTTGGGTCCTCTGCCACTGCACTGCCCTCCTCCGTTTCTACGCAGCAGCTTCCTCCTCCCTCTTGGTCCTCTCACTCGGCTCCACAGTTTTGAGTCTCCGACCTCCGAAGCTCTCTTTCGCCTCGAGTCGTTGAGAGCGTAGCAAGCCAAGTTTAACGCTGCGACGAGGAACGGAGAACGCGTTTTCTCTCCACACTCCAGTCGAATACGGTCTACCCACTGCTCCGCACCATCCGCCCGGTGGTATACGAGTAAAGTTGTGCTGTTGGCCCTCGCAAGCATCGCTTTTCACGGCCCGCCGTATTATATCCACTCGCTCGTCGTGCGGCGTGTGTGCCACGGCGACGCACGAGTGCTAAACGCATGGAGAACGCCTCACTCCAGCTCCGCCGCTCTTACACCGGGCGGCACTCGGCCCTCTTTGCGTCTCAACTCCCTCAACACCATCCATATTCTCCCTCGTTCTCTCGCTCTTCTCATCCACCGACACTCGGTGCATCTTCCTCCCACCAATGAACGTCTTCTTAACTCTCAATGATATCTCTATGCGCCCGGATTCCGGAACGCTATGGCCACACTTATGCCCAACAACTTAGCGCTGTTTATGGGGCTTTATTAACAAGCCGAAATTGTCGGTTCCTCGATGAAATTCTCCGCTATACAGGACTGTTTATCGTCATGGTTAGCCATGGTCATAAAATGCACGAACCAACGCAAAATAAATTGCTAAGCTCTGACGTTGTTTTTTTTTCTGTTTATTCCACACGCGAGAAAATTTTAATTCTGTGAGGACCAAAAAATCCGACCAATCACCGGAAATATCCGTTAAAATCCTCGGCTATTTATCGGCGGAATAATTTATTTAATGACGTTACGGATATAAATGCGAGGCTATAATGAAAATCCCGAAGATTTAGGAAACACCGTAAACGTGATATTATTAATTTCACTGCGTGAGCGTATGTCGGATCGCAATAATGAGGTTAAGCCCGGATTACTACGTAGTTTCGAATCCTCCTCCAAGCAGGAAACGGATTAATCCGGTTGCGACATGACTATTGGAAGCTTGTACAGAGATTCGTCGAAATAGCTTTTGGCTATTGATTTTGATGGTATCGGCCATGCTTCAACAATGGATGCGCAGTTTTTACGACGTATGTGCTGTTTTACGTCGGCCGGGAATACCATCTACCGACTACAACAACAAACACCAACAACAACAACAAAAAGAGATTGTAATATCGAACGAACAGCTGTTGGCACGAGTGCGGTAGCTGTTTGATAATCGAGGTACGCGTGTTTCGTTATTCGTCTCTGAACCTCACTCAGCCAGCAGCAGAGTCAAGCCTTCCCTCCTCCGCTTTACCCCTTTCCCTCGTCGACATGCCGATGCTACACCATACGCTCCACATGCTCGCGCATGCATGCAAAGTGCTGCGGCACGGCGTGCGAATATTTTTCGGTGCACCGGCATGGGACATCCACTCGTCGTCGATGCTTTCATCCTCCCACCGAGAAGCTGGCGCGAGCAGCGTTGAGTGAACTTTTCGTATGAATAAAAACCGGCCTGTGGACCACAGCAATTGCGTAATATCGCTGGACATATCAGTTGAACAAGTCGTTTGATAATTTTTTTTTTTTTTTCCATTTCTTTATATAGTGTACGGCCCGAATAAATAGAGAAAGGCTCACGTTATTAACTCAAAATCGATAGGGTAGTTTTTTGGGGCAATAAAAAAAATGTGTACACGTTGGAAATATAATTTTTCAGATATCGCGGAAGGGGTGGTGATAAAAATATATATGGCTGATATGTAAACTGAATTTTGAACTGCAGCTCGCGTTTTTTTTTACCCCAGCGAAATATAATATCTACGTTAAAAATTGATGAATTCGCATGATTTTTGGTGCGCGTAATTAATGTAACAGTTTATCGGTGATAAGCGCCGAGTCAGCGAATTCTGGTACTCGTTGCACAGCTGACGGGAGTTGTAATACAAGTGGCGAGTGATTGAATGGGTCCCCGGAGAAATATTGTCACAATATTGAAAGCTTTGGAATAATAAATATTTTGTGTATGAGATAAACAAAATTACGGGGTGAATTGTTGAAAACCGTGTAACGCAAATTGTGCAAGTAATTTGAACTTTTTTTTACTTTGTACTTCGATTATTAAAATAGTAAAATATCTTTAGAGATTGGAAAGTCACGAATGTGAAATAGATAATATGAAAGTTTAGATGCACTCGAATCGTAGATCGTGAAGAGAAAGCGGTGAAGATGCATAAAAGTCAAACGTATGAGTGAAATTCATGGTAACTTTAATTCAGCACTAATCGCAAAGTGACAAGCGAATTAACGAGTTATCTGGCGGAAAGTTGAACCAGCGACTATGTGACAAGCATCGGCGGTACTTTACGCAGCCCAGTAATGCTGTTGGCTGGCCTCTCCTGACAATTCCATCCCCATGCAGTGTAGAGTTAAGTGGCTGCGAGTGGAACGTCGTCGGTCCAATTACGAGCAAAAATTCAACGTTTAACGACGACCGTTCGTCGGGTTGAAAAGGTGCGTATGCGGACTTTGCGATTACACGAAGACTAACAACGACAGAGCACCATGAGAGGGCGCAGTTCGAGAAAGCAATTGCTAATTACATTTGACACGTTGTACTGAGCAATTCCGAGTTCAGTTCTACAGTTTTATGTCAACGAACTCGTGTTCAGGAAATTCGAAGCATGGAAGCGTATGGGTTGCCTCGTTCCATCGCTTTTTAGTCCACTGCTATTGTTGTTGTTGTTGTTAATGTTGACAGCAAAACTTTATAGACCATGCAGAGTAAATTTCGACTAATTACTATGACTTCCATTTGTTTTTTTTTTTCTATTTCCTATTATATTGTCTCAAAATGTCATTCTGCAAATATATTGATTTACAGAATTGTCACTTAGTGAAAAAAAAAGAGAGAAAAATTAGAATGTAATGTTCTTTGGGTTTTCCAAACAAAGTTCATCACGTAGAACGTTAAGTGAAACTTTGGCCCACTGTGCTGACAGTGAAAATTTCACCTACCATTATGGAAATACCATGGAGGTTCGCTAGAAGCGCAACTATAAGCACAATTGTTTTTGGGTTGAGCTCGGAATATAGCGAGGACGCGATAAATGGTTAATGTAAATGAATAGGAAATGTGGTTCGGGAGGCGGGCATAAGCCCGGTCCTCGGTGTGCCGAAGAGCAACGTATGCCCACCGTCCCAACAGCTATGTGCTTTGGTCTCTCGGTAGGCGCCACTCTCGCCGTCGTCCTGCCGGACGGCGAAGCTGCGAATAACATTGTCGGATTACCGGGGCAAATGTTGGCTGAGTTGCCACAATGGGTTCGTTAATGGGTATGAGGTAACCGCGTCAGACGGTAAGCGCCTCGCCCATCGCAACACGCACATGTACGCGAAGCTCGCGCCTCACGTTTCCTCTTATCCTTGGAGCAACAGTAGCGCTCACTTCAAGACGATTCCTTCCTCTGAGGCGAGCACGTACTGCGCGTACCTCGTTTTCCACTGCAGCGACTCTATCGCCCTCAAACCTTCCGCTAAAGGGATGAGAACTTTGCAGACCCTGAGTTTCACTAACCAACCCATGGCCCTCCTCAAAACTGTCCTCCCGCCGCCACCGCAATCCCATTTACTTGTGTTCAGTTCATTTGCAGCTGTGCAGCACCAAGTTCACTCAGGCAGAGATACTGTTTCGTAGCTTCGACGTAGCTGCTTTTTGTCGGTATTGTAAAATGTACCGCGCGGTGAGAAATAACAAGGTGCGTCCTCGAGGGATTGGACTTTGAAGTTGGAGATGCAACGCTGCTTCCCTTTTCTCTGTGAACCGAGAGGAAAATAAATAGAATGTGTTAAACGATTCATTTTTCAAAATACAACGCGTTCCCAGCAATATTTCGTTGAAGCGTCGAAATATTTTGGTGAATGTTTAATGATTTGTATTATTAAGACAAATTGATATTTAGTGAGTTCTTGGTGTGTGAGATATTTATTTTTTCCTCGGCTAATGATTTTCAATCAGGTAAGACGTAGGGGCGAATTTTTTGCGCAAAGCAAAAATGCGACGTTTTTGCTTTGAATTGTTATAACATGAGGATTCAAGGCAAAAACTTTCTTCCCAACCGCACTATCAAATCCTGGAGAGCTCTTAATGCAACATTCATATCTCACCAAACGCTGAAAGTCGATATTCGGTATATAGAAAACTAAAGCAGATCTGGATAATTGAGAGAATAAATTCATCCGTTTTATTTTCGTGGAAAAAAAATCGATACATCGACGGTCCATGACCGCAAATTGGGTCGCAGCCTCCTGTGTCAAAGATACCTCCATATTTCGGGAAATTGCCGGGGACGTGTGAATTTTGAGTTCGTTATTGCGATGGTCACACTCTCCCGGAAAGCTTCTATTAATACCTCGCACGAACACTCGTTGAGAATAAAATTCCTATGTTTTATACAGCTCAGTATGCATGAGTAGCTGCCGAAGGTTATTCAAGTCACATTATCGGAGTGCGCTGGACAAAAGAACTGCCGAAGGAGTTTCTCTCCATCCCTAATATGCATATATATATATATATATACATTTATAGTCGAATATGAAAGAAGTTTTGCGATATATTTAAAAGCAAAGAAGCTCTCTCTCTCGTCTTAAAGGCTATGTGTACTATAGTATGAGCCGGAATGGAATTCTTGGCGGTCTGTAGGTCTGATTTCTGCTCGAATTGCTCGCGCACAGCGCGGCATCCTCGGGCCGGTCTGCCTTTAGCCCAATGCTCAGTATTTTCGTGAGACCGCGAGTGGCTTTGTGAAGAAAATAATGACCGACGTAAGTGCTCCCACGAAATATGGGTTAGTGAGTTAAGGGGGTTGTGCGAACTCTTTAATGATACATCCGGCGGTGCTGGACGAGATCTCTCAATTACGCCTTCCAGCCCCTTCCACACAATACCTACACACTATATCACGCAATTTCACCGGTATACCAAGCTCACACGTACCACGCGTTGTGTCACGTATCGATCCTGTCCGAGTTCAACCGACTCGTACACATTTTCAACAGTCTCTCACCGCCAGACCATACAACTTGCCATAAATGCGACTGCATGTGGCAGTCCCTCGTAAAAACCATCTCGACGCAGTCCTTAAGTATTAAGTCATCGAAATGCAGCTCAGGGTGGGATAATTTTTTTTGTAAATTCCTTCAGGAACTTTGGGAAAATGGTTTTTAAAATTCGCATATTAATTAGTGTGACGGCGACCCAATTTGCCACGAATGTTGTATTCTCTCGCAAAAACGAAATAAATTTTTTGTTTTCTAAATTACTTTTAACATTCTCATGTCGGATACGACAAGATTGAGGTCGAATGGGTGCAACCTGCATGTGATTTTCTTCGTATCTTGCAGTTTCTCAAATTGCAGGAATTCCGACATTTCTATGCTCAAAGTGTACTTTATAGGAGTTATATACATATTCACTCGTCCCTACAAGATGTCGCAAGGGTAAGGGTAAAAAATGCGATTTTTTGAGCTATTCTATTTTCCAATACACTCGTGGAAATGCGCGAAAATTTGCTAACAAATATACATAACATAACAAAGTTTAATATTAAATTTCACGGTGCATCAAGTATGCAACATATTAAATTTGTATATAATTTTCGAAACTTCGATATTCAACGATCCAAGATCCCGGGTACGACCTCGCAAGCTAATCTAAAATTATCGGGGACTTCGTCGTTTTCCCAACCCGTAAAAATTCAAGTTACCGTTTACCGATATGCCTATTGCGAATAGTAGCCAAGAATGTCTCAGATTACGTTCCAAAAATAGTCAACTAAACTTTTCTAAAATGCGTACATATTTAAACAACAAAATACATAAATCCGAATTTCCTTAAAATCATAAGAATAATCAATATCGACTATCACGAACTGTGTATTAAAAATAGCGAACGAATGTCGAAAAGGTTCGAGAGGCACATTGAAACATGCAAGTGCATTATTCTATTATGCATTACCAGAGTTTCCGAGAAGTTTATATCTCTCCGAAAGAAAATGTAGTTTGCAACAGATTTTAAGGAATATGGCGAGATTCGCAGAAAACTTTGAGGTGCACTCTCGGTTACTGTATCGAACGACAGAGAAAAGGGAATGATAGGTTTTTGCGAGCAGCGGCCGAGTTGATGCGCACTCCCGTTTGTCAGAGTCTTACTGCCGCTCGTGGTTTCACAGGAAGCCGCTCTCCGATTACATTACCGAGATTACATCGATGCCACCCTCTGTTGACTATACACAGACCACCCCCACAGTCGTATAACCAAGAGTGAATTTCCTGCCGGTCGTTCTTCGGTTGGCATAAATTTTTCGCATGGACATGCCATTCGGATAACAGAGCAACGCCGCGGCGCGGGACGCGGTTCCGAGGTAGCCGAGCGGGAGAGCCACGTCACAAATCGCGGTGCGCGGAATTTTTCATTTCCTTCTTGGTGCAAGCCGGGCGATGGTATACATAGCATATCGTGCTGTACCAATATACGCCCGTCCACATGGCGTAGTACAACTCCATTACGTTTATACACGTCGTACAATGCAAACGAATATGCATTGTACGCATGACGATTTATCAAATGGATTATAAAGAAAATATTGCAATATGAAGAAGAAGAGAAAATCAACAACCCGACACATATTTATGCTGCAGCACCTCACCGAGTTTTTTTTTTTTTTTTTTTTTTTTTTTCAATGTCACATCGTCGTATTTATGGAAATCCAACTCACATTGACAAATAAACAGAATGTCTTGAAATTATTATTCTCCGGATCTACATTTTCCCATAAGCAATTCTAAAAGTCCGTACGAAGAAAAATATCGTCTGGAGACAGAAAATCTTTTGCTAGCATAATTGTAATATTATATTATTGGATAAGAAAATTTTTTATCAGATTTTCGCGAGACCACACTAAAGCTTTTTTTATATTCGATGCATTTTTTTCCCGATTACAATATTCGTAATAATATATATTTTTTAAATTGTTTGATGCACCCTTTCAAAAATATAACGTGTTGGAAGAGCAACTCTCTTTTTGTCTCTCAATTTCACCGAACTTAATTCGTTTTATTTTTTCTCTTCTTGTCCAGGATAATTTGAAAAAGGAGTTTAGTTTATTTAGCCCAACTGCAGTGGCACAGTTGCATGTTCATGATTTTCGTTGGCCATAGGTATTTCTGGGAACATAGGAAGACGATTGTGTCTCTGGTGGAGCTTTACAGCATATACCGAGAAGGAGGAATGTACGGTTCGCGAGATTTTCGCAAGACTATCCGCTTACGTCGAGACGACGTGGCCCAGAGAGTACTCGAATACGACGCGTGTGTACTGAGAATCTGTCTCGCCCAGTATAATACTACACGTAGGATACGTCGAGAGACTGAGGGTCTGGCGATGTGCGGCGAAATGACCCTTTGATGAGCGACGTACAACGGGCTCTTTTCAGCTAAATCAGGACCGCATGAAATGCACCCCAGCCCGTCTCTCCTCATCCAAAGCGACCGTAATTTCGAGCGTGCGAAGGCCAACCGCTCGTAAGGTCCGGAATTAATGCGGCGAATAATTGCCGAACTATCGATGAGAAATTCGTCGATGTGACGCTCATATTTTACGAGGAACCGATTTTAACTATCCTCATAAACCATTAAACATTGACGAGCCAAATTCCTGACACGATTACCACAGTTTTCACATATTTGACCCACGACACCGAAGAAAGTTACGCCAGAAAAATGTGTGCCTGAAAAAAAAAACGACCATACAAAAATTAAATAACATTTTAAATAAAGTTATCAAACTTCTTTGATCAGAATGCTGATAAATTCGTTAGTTAGCTTATATGCACTTATTTAGATCTGTTGATGTCGACTATTAAAATAACAGGTACAATTATTCGCAGAATATCTGCTAGATAAAATATATTCCAAGAGGTGAATTAGGAGGAAGCAGAGCGAAAAGTTTTCCGGAGGCAAACAGGTGCAGCTTAACAAACACGGAGATACGAGAGGAAAAGGTTGCCGGTGCACTTGAGTGGCAGCAGTGAAACGAAGCTTGCGCGTATGGCAAAACGCTTCCTACATACGCCGCCTTTTCTTCGTTCCATTGTCCACCGAGAAGAGCCATGGCGGTGGAGCAACCTCTTACCACTGCTGGTCAGCCGAGATTGCGTTTATAGGGAAAACGGATGGGAAATGGATGACTCCTAGCTATGCTCGTATAGCAGCGAGCAACCAGCTCCTTTCGAAGGTCTCGGACGAGCCACGGAAGATGCTGGACGGCTATCGTATGGAACGAGAATCTGGCGTAGCAGAAGGCCAGGTCGTTAACCGACCTTAAAATAAATCGTTCCGGACAGGCCACCTTCGACAACCCAAGGGAACGGAAATTGATTTTTAAATTGAGCACGATGGAAGAAATTTTAACGCTCAAAGCGATCGTTGGATCGCCTTATCATTGTACTGACAACATAATAGTGACGTGCTACTCTATCGCCACAAAACTGATGATAGTTTGAAAAAATGCGCATTAATAACGTTCAATAGTTAAACAAACTAAATTTCGCTGAGTACTTTTAAATAACTGTAAATACTATTGGTAATATTAAAAAGAAATTGTATATTAATACATTAAAAAACTGTATGTACGATTTGATCGAAAATATGATCTGATAAATCAAGTATTAGAGAGAAGGAGTGAAATGGCTTGCTTTTTGGTTATTCGAAAATTTTGTGCCTAATGATTTATTTTCTAAATTCCTTTCTCAATATCTCGATATCGTTTTGGAGCGAAACCTCGCAGAGTCAACGTTAGGAGTGCCACTTATCTCGATTAGAAATTGCGAGGAAAGGCGCAGTGAGGGAGTAAAAAAGATGGCATAAAAAACTACAGCGGAGTGAAGGAAACGAAACGATCCTTTTACTCGAGGAAAAAGGAAACGAGCGACGTGGACGCCCAAGACCTCGCCGGGTAGGAGCACAATGACGAAGAGGGAGCTCAGAAACGGAGCAGCTTTGATGTCGAAATAATCGAGTTTATTCTTCGCCGAGAAAGGCAGACCATGTGACCGGCTGCAGTCGTACACTTTGCTGCTGTTTATAAGGTGTGAGATATTCTCGGGGCTACGAGACGAACACAGACACGTGGTCCTTAAAGTTCTCCGAGGAACGTCAGAGAGTGGACAACGATTGACACTTACTGTCTCTTAAAGTCTAACTCTAATTTTTTTAATAACTGCATCTCCATTTCTAGTAAGTACTCAAAAATATTTGGCCCAAAGAAAAAAAAATTCAACAGTCGCAATAACGATTTTTTTGTACTGTAAAAACATTAATAATTTTCACAGTTAAATGGGAATAAGGAAATGTAAATTTCGAGCCTTTTGTTAATTCATGTAGATTTTACATGAGATCGATGAATGATCGCTTCAAAGAGAAAATATGAAATAAAAGCTCGCCGAATTGCGCAACTTTGCGGTGACGAATAATTTCTGACGGTTGATCAACGGTGTCAGAGTAATTAACGGCGCTGTTGCATCGCGGATGAGCGTATACATCTTGTCAAGCTTCCGTCAGACTGCAACCCTCTAACTCGACAATGGTTTCCTTAATAAGAAAATTCCACAGAGAAATTTAAATAAAGCTCCGGGAGTTTGGAGCTGATGACGGTAGAGTAGGCACCGCTGGAAGCAGTATTCGCGTACCGTTTCTGCGGTGGGTCTACGGTCGCTTTGGGGAAATAGCTAAGGGGTGTTGGCATTCCCGAGGTTCCACTGCGTACACCTAACTGCACTTGACTCGCCACTGTCGCCGCGCGGTCGCACACGACGACGGCGACGAGACCAAGTGCGCCCGGAGTATTTGCATATTATTTCACCGCAACTCGAGAGCCGCCCACCGTTCGCAAGCCGACGAGTACACCTAGTCGCTTTCTGGCAATGAGACACAGTGCACTTCTAACTCACGCCCCGGAGTTTCCATTTTTCGCTGTAAATCGAAAAATCTTTCGCCCTTCAAGTGGACGAAAGAAATAATTGGCTGTGCTTACCGAAATTGGCTGCACTAAATTATTTCTCAATTTCCTGTTTCCTATTTTTTCCATATGAGGATTCGTCATGCAATTACAAACACATTATGTTTATCTCGCGTAAAAATATGTCACATTGTGAATATAAATTGACATATCTCAAAAAGTGACATTTTCAGATTTGTTAAGATGAAATATATTGGAAGATTTCGAAGAGATTTTGGGATCAATGTGATTGATTATCACTTAATTTTAGCGATTTTCCCTTTTTGAGAGTGCTCAAGTAAAATCGTAAGTTTTTCGAATCACCATAAAATCGTCTTGAAAAGTTGTTAGGACCATTGCACAAATTGTACGGAAATAAGTCAGTAATCGTGATATGAAATCGATCCCACTATTGCTTCGAAATTTTCTAAAATATTTCGTTTCAACGCATGGGGAAAATGGCACTTTTTGCTCGATGTTACATTCGATAATTCATCCTGAGGAATAATAATTTAATTTCTTTTTTCTAATAAGAAAAAATTATTTTGTGAATAAATTTAATGAGAGACGGATTAAAAATGCTATTCTCTTTATTTTCCGCAAGACCGATCCGGTAGCGAGTAATCTTTATGCTTTGAAACATGTGCCACGTTTTGAGTACGGAGGAAAATCGAAAATGAAGTTGGTAAAGGGCGAAGGATTTATGGGGCGAACCGTCCATTTGGTCTCTATCTTTTTCCAGATAAGTCGTAAAAGCGTTGCCAGTCTCTGTAACATGTTCTCGAGGGAGCAAGACTCACCCTACTTCACGTATCGAACCTCGAACGAGTTGACTGGGCTTTCCGGCATTCCTTATTTTTACCTCGGCCCTTCTCGTTGCTACGGGAATTCGTAATGCTTCCGGTTTCGCAAAATCAAGGATCGAGCATTTATATTTCCAGTGGCGAGTGGAGAAATCTTTACCCAAGAGTAAACTGAATTGGGTATGAAAACCATCAAATCAGAGAATCATCAATTTCCCCTACGTTACTGAGACATTTCCTTTTGAGAAAAAAATCAGTGGTTGTCAATTGCAACATTCACCTCAAAGCCCAACTTCAGATCAAATTTTGCTTAACAAAAAAAAACCTCCAATAATAATTTTTTCACTTGTATAATTCATTCTACTAATTAATACAGATTACTAACTTTATTCTCGTGTACTTGAAATCCCTAGAAACCTAGATTATAAAGTGACCAGAGGTCAAAAGAAAACTTCCCTCGCCCCTGTCGCACTTTATTGTGTGTTGATGCAAATATACATATATTTGTTTTTTGTTTCAATGAGAATACATGACAGTGGAGTGAAAAGTCAGATTTATTTAATTAGAACTTTGTAGGAGAGTCGTAAAACTCGGTTTTGTTCGGTATCTCCGAATTTTCGGATTGTATGAAAAATGCATAGTAAATTATCCTCCTCTAGAACAGACGACCCGCACAGCGTGTACGTAGTCCACCTTTTGGAACGTGCGGAGCATAAAGGGCTTCGCTGTCCGAGGCACACTCGAGGGCTAATACTAACCGTGGAACCGGTATGCCACTGGGCGACGCGAAACTCCACATATAAATACAGTTATATATGTACTGGGTTATATATGTGCGAGTGAATATAGCGTGCAGAGTATAGTACAAGTACGATTGCACAGAGGATGTACGGTATTGTAAAGTTTGTCGTATCCCGTTGGTTAGTGCCGCCAGCGCAGCGACATCTGCTTGCAACGTTATCAGAGCTTTTGGTTCTGGCGGCCGTTGACGCCCCCTCGTCCCCGCACGCTCGGATCCAGGGGCAGGGGAGGAGGCTTTTACCCCCCGGGACCCAGGCCGTGAGCCCAAAACTACAAACTATCGGATTTGGTGAGAGAGCGAAGAAATTACGAGAGTTATTCACCGCACACATGAGGTCATCATTCCTTTATGCATCCTTGCAGAAATGATTGTGTCGCTGTCAGTGTTCTCCGCTGACACAACAGCGATAAACTCGTCAACTTTCACGAACAATGTTTATGTCGTTGTAAGTTCGTCGATACATGCATTAAGGGTAAAAAGGTTACCTTTATTTCGAAGCATGCAACATACGCGATGAAACTGACAACGAAAAAAAAATCTATTCAGAGAAAAAAGCTACTATTAGTTATTGTTTTTTTGGAGATTTCACTATTAAAAATTATAAGAATGGAAAATGTTAAGAAGATTTTGAACATTTTGTATGTAGGTAAAAATATTTGATTATTTTCCCATGTTTATGTGATTTTAGTAATTCACAGCGATTTTTCGAATTTATGAAAAGTAATGTTTCAGGTCAACTGGATAAATGGGATCCTACAAAAAAAGATTTTTAGAAAAATTGTTCGGGTGAAAATGGATGGTGATCAGTCATAGATTTTTCCACAGGAGAATAAGCGTTTTGCGGCGGACAGTGGAATGTCACCAGGATGTTTCGTCCAACAATCAACAATCAATTTCCTCGGCGCTACTTGGAAACGGTGAAAGTTTGGTTTTCCGCTTGGCAAACACATAAGAAACTTTGCAAGACCGGCTAGCGGAAGCGCGTTCATGCCAGACTAAAACATCCTTTGAGGGGAGATGCCTCTAAAGTTGCCCACTTTGCCGACACGAGTAACAGGACCAACACATTTACACCAACTTTTGACTAATACCAAGCGGCCACATCGAAATACGGGCAACTGTATGTAGCACTCGTCGAGTAGACGCAGCGACCTGCCACAGTAGTTAACCATCGAACTAACACAAACTCTGTAATACCCGACCCCTTTCCGACCCTCTTAAAGTTCATCCGTTTCCTCGAAAGTTTCTACAACGTCTGTATCGTTCCACGACGCAATGTTTAGCAATAACTTATAAATATTTCGTTACAACGCCGCTAACGCTGTCAGCATCTCTTCCAGTATTCCAACAACATAAATCTATTAAAAAATTCAGTGTAGATAAAAATATGACGATGGAAAGAATTTTCATCATGAAAATTACAATTATGCACAATCAATTTTTATTACAATAAATAATTTAAAGTCGGATTACCTACTGTTATGCCAGGACAGTCCATTATTATTTTTAAAAAATTGACGCATATTTTAACAAAAAAAACTGCGACCAACAAAAAAATTAAACCCAAGTATGATATAATGGATGGTAAGGGCGAGATGTGCAAAATGTTGAGTCAGTGGAGGGGAAACTAGGCTGATTTTCTCACAGTCGTTGATAAAGTAGGCATTTGAAAAACTTTCATCCCCCTCGTGTAACCAGACTCAGTTTACAGTGGATAAATTCCGCTGTGATGGTAAGAAAGGTTTGTGATAAATGATTTGAAAGAAAGAAAACCCCCGAAAATGTCTGACTTAACTTCAGTCAGCTTGCAGAATACGAAAAGCAGATAGTCACGATGCTGTAGTCGATAAGGGAGGTGCCCTTTCATCCCTCTAATCTGACCAACGCGAGGTCGAGTATATTGTATTTCTCATAAAGCACCACTCCTGCTTTATCAGCCAGCCATGCTTTATCGGCAGTGTTACAGTCACTGTTACCCCTTTTTCCAATGAGAGGTTTGCAAGCAGACGTACCGATAGTCACAATCATCCCCCCTGCATTACCGACCGAACTATTACCCAAACCGAACCGCACGCCCTCTGCACGGACCGAATGCGCATGCGCGTAGCCGTACCGTCAAAAACGACCGCGCCGTATCGACTTTCCACCACTTCCTCAGGATTCGATACTAACATACCGTACGAAAATACTATGACCGAGACAAAACGAATTTATTTCGATACAACTTTAAGAACAAAAAAAATTGGCAGAAAAAAAAAAGGTTTTTACAGCAGAAAAGCTTTGGACATTATTTGTAAATGTTGTGTAGAATAAATTTTGAAAAACGTGGGGATGCGCGATGGCGTTTGCGTTACGTCTGTCGTCACGCCTCGCAATTTCAACCCGTTAATGGGTAGGAGCGTCGGAGGGAGTGCCACGTGCACCCCTTTGCAACACCGGCACTTTTATAGACTTTTCACTATGCGCGCAATAAACTTCGCTAAATATCGTCTTTATTTTCTGAAGCGGTGCGAATGCCCGCTTAAATCGAGACTGTCTGGCTACCAGTATATTACAACCCCTTGAACTCTCCTCCGTGGATAGGCACAAATGTTCCCCCGTTTTTTTTTTTTTTTCGGGAATTATTGTCAAGAGAGATTTTTCATATGTCATAGTAAAATAAACGCATTTCGTGCATGCTCGGCACGTACAACCCATTTTTATTCAGGACCAAAGCTTTGACGTGAAACTCGAAGTAATTAAGCGATAGCCGGCCTCCGAGAACGCAACAGTCACGAGAACTGCCCGGGCTACCGACTAACGATTACGCGGGGAAAGGGGAGAGAACAAGTGGCGTGCCGCATGGCATGCTGACTATGGAAATCGATAAAGCGCGAAAGAATGGATAGGAATTGATGTTTAAAGTAAAATTGGCCATTCGAAAAACGAATCAACAGTCCCTTGGTCGAGGATACACTGTCCAATGTTTTGTAAACTCGCGCGTACTCGATGACATGTGACGAATGCAAGTTGCAATTGCGTTCACTGGATTGACTGGAGAACAAAATAAACACAGCAACAGTTAGAACCTGAATCAATTATTTCAAGGGCATCCTTCAGGAGAAATGCATAGCTCAGGATCACATATTTTTTAGGTACCAAACGAGCATCTTTTTAACATTCGCCACTTTTATCTATCCGATCAACGATGGGAAAACAATGGTAGTATTTGATTTTGATTCTTTGTTTTCGATACTGAGTTTAATTAATTTTGAACCCCATTACGGAACCAGGCCAAAGTTATTATCAAACAACTTTATACATAATTACAGAAAATGACAGTTTGCCAGTTTGGAGTTTGTTCGAGCTGGCAAATTTATATAGTTCCTGTCTACCTGACATATTTATGATCGATTGCATTTTAAGGTACAAATTTGCCTTATCGTCGAGACGAATTAAAACCCGGTAGTTCAGGAAGTTATAAGAATATGGGAGATGGTGAATTTTCGGCAGACAAACAATTCTGATCGTTTTAGGTGATTCCGGATATTCAGATCTTGAAATGAACAAACAACTAAAATCACCAAAGTAAAGTTGGTTCGAAAAAGAAGCTGGAGAGACCATTTGTTTTTACGATGAACGAGCAATTTCGAAACACGGAAATGGTCATCCTCATCAGACCTCGATGAAAACGAATCCTGAAGGAATACGAATCGTTGTAGAAGAATAGGAATGTACATATTTCTCGGAATGTCTGGAGAGCAATTTGCGTAAAAGACACGTAACACGTGTAACGCCGGTACGCACTAAGGATCTGGACGTGGAAGTAATCGCAATTACCCCCGGCGGTGTTCTATTACGTGTGTTCTCCCTTGACGCTGGAGTACGCGCTTCTCGAGAAGAGTGTTTTATCGATCTCACGGCGGCGTTTGGTGCGATGAGGCGAGAAAGGAAAAGTGCCTAGTCGAGTGACTGGTTGGTTGGTTCGCTCTGGCTGTGTTCGTTCGCAAGCCAACCTCGATACCTTTCCTCGGGGCCATTCGCTTCGCCACAACAATCAACACGGCTCGGCGCATCAACCCTGCCAAGATACTTCGTAGTCCTTTTAGCAGGTGACCCAACCATCGAGGACCAGATTGTCCAGCAATTTCTGGTTACCAGGGACCACCTATTCTTCAATTTCCGGTAATCTCTACAAAAATCTTGTAGAAAGATATTGGACAAAACTCTTTTCCTCCAAAAAAACGTGGAAAAATAGCATTTTGTAAAATGGAATTTTGTCAAAAAAAAAAAAATTATCTATCACTTTCGAGACACAAATTTGTCATGCTTTTCCCCGAAATATAAAAATTTCGGGTCACTCGAAAGAATGTTATTTTTGTTCGATTTTTTCATATTTTTATTCTGTTCCCCAAGATTACAAAAAAAAAAAAGAAGCCCATTAGTAGGATTTGAGTATGCACTCACTGGAAGATTTGTAATTATTGAAGAAACGACGCATGCAGGATTATCACATATGGCCGAGCCAATGTTCGTTTTATGCGTATACGATAAATCAGTGTATTGTAAATCCCCCCGTAAACAATGTTTAAATGCTGCAAGAAATCGGGATTCCAGTCTGTAGGTTGAATTTACCGATAAGATATATATCACCGTGAAATGGTATTCATAAATCACGATAATAATTGCGAGAGTCTCAACGATCCCCACGGACTTCTGAATGGAACTTTTTAATTACTACGGTTTCATTAACCATCCTTCGGAAGTGGCAAGCTTTGAAAGCAGGCACTAAAACGTGCTCTCTATTTAAGGAATCAAATAAAGTCTACAGCTTTTCAACAATAATAGCCTCCCTGCGTTATTGTTC
This sequence comes from Clistopyga incitator, assembly GCA_947507545.1. Lineage (NCBI taxonomy): Eukaryota > Metazoa > Arthropoda > Insecta > Hymenoptera > Ichneumonidae > Clistopyga > Clistopyga incitator. Next base: position 3,042,837 of record OX382174.1, on the reverse strand, counting down.
TGGGGGTACGAGGTAGAGGAAATAGACGCACGCTCCACTGGCATTGTCGAGACAACGAGTGACTTGAATAAAAGGAAAAGTGCCCTAGACAATGCGGCTTCAGTTTGCAAGCGCGATTTCTTCTGGGAATATACTATGAAATATATGCCTCAACGAGGTGCCATAGTATAATAACCTATTGACCAATTGCGAATGGAATTTTAAAGCATATTTCCGAGCATTCAATTTCTCTAACGGAAAAAATAATTTCTTCTATAGCGGATCCATTTGTCCCAGACATAGACACGAATGGAAATAAGTTTCATTTATTTTAAGACCCTCTAAAGTACTATTTTGAACTAACGTCAAAGCATTGAATTTGCATTTCTGCTATAAGTCTTTTCGCTTCACTTAATGACCATACGGTAGATGAAGCAAATGGAAGATATTCAGTAGCACCGACATTCACGAGCAGCATTTTTATGCACAGACGGTCTATGCATTTAAGTAATTTTAATTGTGCTGTCGCAGCTCATTGTGAGAGCTCATATATTTCCCATAACGCAGAGTTCTTGCGTATCCCCCATAAACTCTACGAATAATTCAGGCGCCCGCACGGTCTGGTAGCTTTTGATTAACCTCGAACTTACATTCTCCCAAAAACTCTCGAATTCGCTTGAACAAAAATACCGTTTATTGGAATAAAACTGTTTATAGCGTCTTTGAAATGAAAATGGAGAGGTGGATACTCGTAAAAAGAAGTCGAAAACGAAGCGTCGCGTAGGAAAGCACAATGGAAAGTGAGCAATCGATCTCGCTAGCGTGACCCGCGTAATCTGATCACGGTGGTTTTACGACGTTCGAAGGGTTGGAGGAAATACCTCGGGGGGGAAATGTGCTATTCCACTAGGGACTTTCACTGCAGGTACTGCGAATTTATCGATTAAATGATGTGAACGTTGTTGAGATTCACGATCCCCAGTTCATCAACCGTTCGAGCGATAAATCTTGTTAACATGTATTAACTCCTTCAGCCTGCGTTTTTTTTTTTTCTTCTTCATTTCTTCTTTTTTCTCAGCAAGCTCATCACCCACGATACGGCGAATCAACGATCCAGGTGTATTGACGAATAAATTAACGGAGAATTTGCACTATCGCGAAGTAGTCAATGTCGTTAATCCTACCTTGAGCTGATGTTGCGGTCGTCTGAGAGCTCCCTGATCACGACGGCCGCCGAGTCGATCAGCTTCCGCTTCCAACCCTTCCATCGAAGATTCGGTTTCGCTCAGCCAGGCTAAGAACTTGTCCAAGGACCGGTCGAAGTTGTGGAGGGAGTTCATCGCTGAGTGCAATAGCTTTCCACGATTGATGATACTGAAAATATATAAGCTCGTTGTTTGAACGTGAAATTGATAGAATAATTATTATTGAACGTTCACCAATGCGTTGACCAATTTAACAGATTAGGGTGCGTAATTTCATTTCACGTGTGATCGATTATCCCAATTTATGAAACTATCAGGACACGAGCTTAAGGGTCTATCATAAGTAATGAACTTTCAAAATATCAATTTCACAATCTATGTAGCATTCTTGTACCCTGAAACAGTATTTTATTGTTTATTCAATTTGTGGTCAAGATTTTATGCAATTTAAAAAAAAAATTGCCAAGTGATCGCGATTTTAGAGGAGAAAGAGTGGAAACTTGATCGATTGTTATTAGTTTTCAGGTAATGCAGCAATTGGACGTTTTTCAGTTACGTGTACTTGAAAATGTATTATCAATCGTTACGCTCACCTTGTGTTGAGATTGTTATAACGCTGATTGATCATTTCCGTCATCTTCTTGACGCGAGTTGTATCATCTTGTTGGTATACCGCTATGAGCTTCTGGGTCAGTTGATTGAACAATTCAATCTGGTGCTTGTATTGATGGAGTTCAGCATGGAAGGACTAGAATCGATAGGCGAACGAGTTCAAGTTTTCCAATCACCAGATAAATTGAATAAAAAGTATAAAAAGAGATGAGATATAGAGACATGTGTGTATACCTTTTGCTCTCGCAGTTGAGCCTCGAGGACATCGGCAGTGTGGCCGATAGGTCGCATCCTTCCTAGTCGGGTTTCCATTCGATCCAACCATATCTCGACTTCGGTTCTCTTGGCTTCGTATCGCTGACTGTCTCCCAGCATCGCGTCCAATTGCGTCTTTCGCTGCATCACCTTTGAATTCGTTTCGTCCCAATGCTCACGAAGCTTCGTAACTGAAACGGAAACGAAATACCGTACATGTTTTCAGTGTTACATTTTTCGTGAGATCTTTGGCACTCGATGGGCATAATGGGCAAGCGTGTGCAACAGCAACCAGCCGGAACGTACGCTGTTAAAAATATTTGCGAAATTACATTGCTGCAAAATTTTAATTACAATTTTTGTATGAAAACATGAAATTTAATATGACAATTTTCAAATAAAAGAGTCGTAATGAAAAAAAAAAAAAAAAAATATTTTTAGCAGCGTAGCTCACACGCAAAACGAAAATGAATCTTTTTTATGAGACTCAAACTATTTGAATGCGCAATGTCGGTCAGTAGCGCTATGTCGAAGCAGTCATAGGCAAGATCTTCATGAAGATCAATGTTTAATATAGACAATCGTACCCTACATAGAAAATATTTTTTGGAATAACGCAGATTGAGGAACAAAATTACATACGATAGCTGTTTTGATCGTTTGACGAAAAATAATCACGAATCATACGGACTGTGATTAATACTGATAACAAGAGTGATGAAGTAGTTCCAACAGAATAGACATTTCTATTTCGTTTAGTTTAAATGTATCGTTTAAAAGAATGACATAGTTTTAAGTCGAGAAAACTGCAATCCCATTTTTCTCTCAGTACCGATAAAACTCCGATAATTGCCAGTAAGAATTCGGAGATGAGAACTCGTCGGTTTTGGACATCATTGGTCACGAGGATATCGAGTAGCTAGATCGAGGAGATTAATTTATTTATTTTTGTTATCGGCAAAAAAAAAGAGAGAGAGAAAAAAAAACAACACTCTTCAAACAAAATTGATAGCATCAGGAAATACGCGATCTCAAAAATACCTTTCAGACAGATCCTGATGTGGGAAAAGTTGCGAAAACATATCTCGTGGAAGTGCACCGCGGCTATAAAACGAAAGGTACAATGTGTATCCGATAGCAACTGTGGGGGAGTGTTTTTTCTTTTTTTTTTTTTTAATCAAATAGCAGTGAAAGACGTTTTTGTGTCACAGTATCACGATATAGCAACTCGTGTGTCCACAGACATAAAAATACACACCGAAACTTTCCAGGGCGATTGATTCGCTATGTTCATGTTCGCTGACGCTCGAAGAGAATTTAATTGGGAGCGATAGAGAGCTCCATCAGGGCAGTTGCTCGTGTCGGGGATTACGGGAGTGATATCGTTCGCCAACCTCTTCTTAGTCCATCGCGACTATCGAGTTCAATCCGCGCGGATTTTTTTTTTTTTTTCCCCCGAGTTTTATTAATCAACACGATGGCAATATAACTCATTGGACCTCCTATTTTTAACTGTGATTTAGTGAAAGTGAAGAAAAAGTACATGATGGAAGTAAAATATACAAAAGGTCGCGTAACCAGTCCTTTATTTAACTCTTTACGAAAATAAAAAGTCCTATATTATAGAATGTCGATTGTGAAAGAGGTCAATCGATGTAGAAATATGGAAGAAAAATGTTATTGATGCACTGTCATATTATTTCGATTGAAGAATCTTCTCCATTTATGATTTTGTATAATGAAACTAAACTGTCAGCCTCGGGAAAAAAAAAACGCAAGGGCCATGCACTCGATCCGATGTCGTGGAAGCGACGTATAAGTGCGCAGTTTTGCTTCCACCGGCAAAAAGTAAGTGACTGATCCATAACCCCTGAAGAGGCTAGGGCGTTCAAGGGATATTGTCTGCAAAGAGTAGGTACGTGTCTAGTCGATCTTCTACTTGTGCCTCACTCCGTTATGTGGTACAAAAACACGAGCGGCAAAGCAGCCTCGAGGTCGTGGAAATTTTGTTAAAAAAATAAAATCCTCAAGCTTTTCCTCAACAACTTTAATTTACACCTGCGATTTTTCTTACTTCCAACTTTATAAGGTTTCAACCTCCGCTTCCACTTGTTGCAATCTAACTTCCTTTTGTAAATTGAGTTCGGTGAATAAAATAATTACGATGTACTGTCATTGATAACCTGACATTAAAACGAAAAAACGTTTCAACTGGGCATGAAAAAAATATGAGAACAATTTTTATTACATCGGTATTATTGGATTTTCAATACCAATGTACACATAAATACTTGCAACAAAAAGGTATTCATTTTCGTAAGGCAATTACTGAAAATTATTTTTGGTACGATGATTTCTTATTCGAGAATATACGACTAATTTGGGATTAAAATCGAAATGCAATATTTTAGCTACTAATTATCGAGAACATGTCAGATATTATGATAAGCAGGTTTAGAATTAATTAGAATAGGTATTTTGCGGTGGTTCCTTGAAAATCAAGACAAGTGATTCTCACTTTGAGATTCTCTTGTCCTAAGAGGTGAAAAAAATTGTGGTCGTTAAACTGAGAGTCAGAAATGGAGGTTTCAGGTTGTTTCACTTGATCTTGTGGAGATCCTCTCGCCGGACTGCGCAGTTGAGGAAGTTTCGAGTGTCCAGCAAACTGCAGCTAATTGTAGTCGAGTTGCTGAGATGGATATAGAGTGAGGTTTTTCAGGAGCATTTGGACTGTGCAAACATCTTCGTTAGCCCGACGAATTTCAACGTGGAAAATGACTAACGCAGCTGTGCTAGAGACGTTCAAGTGCATAAACGCCGCGGAATATCGACGGCTCCGGCGAGTATCGATCCGACATCTCGAGCTGGGACTTTCTCTATTTTTCCTTCTTTACGTTGTTTTTTTTTTTTTTTTTTCATTCTTCTTTTTCTTCCTTCTTCGATCACGCGCTCGGCGCGCTTCTATTCCGTCGGGAGGGGCTCTCCATAAATTGCAACGTAAATCCACCACACCTCCCGATTTAAAAATATCCCTTGGGCGGGCAAAAATGGCATGGATGCTTCCACCATATACGATGCCAGGCAACGTAGCATAAAACCTCTCGGGAAATCACAAATTATCGAATACTGCTGCGCAGATTATGCTCGCTTGTTCAATCTATCACACCCGAAAAGATTGTGCATTGTGTGTCCACGGATTTTCATTTCGATTAAATTTCTTTGGCCCACATTCTCAATGCTTGAAACTTCAATAAGCTTATCAGGCTGACTGTTGAATTTACATGAAGCGAGGAAAAATGTAATTTACAAGTAATGATTAGAAAATCCCGAATTTCCGCGTTGTGAAAATGCAGTTATAATTTGTAAAGAAGCACAGACACGTTATAAATCGTCGTCCCTTCGACAAAAGTTGAATTTACTAGAGAAATCCAATTGACAGAACAGGGAGTTTGTTTTTTATTTCATTTTGCACTTATCGTAAATGGTTTGGAACACGAGTTTTCCAACTTTCACCCCCTTCTATGAAAATGCAACAACCTCGTTATGATCGAGTTGAAATCTGAAAGGGAACGGAGGAAAGCCCTGAAGGCTCGGAACGACGGGGAACAAAAAATCTAGTCACTAACTGGCTCTTTGCCTCCCACTGCTCTTCTCCCTTGGCTCCTCTTTTTATCTCGCTCGGTCAGAAACTTTTCCTACACTCGAGACTCTCTTGCCAGATATTGCAATTTGTATTCGCTCCGTGGACTCTTACGATCGGCCGATTCTCGGTTTCCACCGGCGCGACCTCTCCAACTTTTTGCCCTGCCAGTCCTCGATAACTTGCAGTATCTTCTACCACCTTTTATGTCCTCCGATGCCGAACTTTCCAGTGGTAGCTTAATAATCCAGGACGTTTCGAATCGATAAAAGCTCCGAGGGATTTCAACTTATTCAACCATTTTTTCTGACACACCAATATTAATTGCTCGTCTGGGAAGAAAAAAGGTAAATGATAATACGAAAATTTTAATATCGCCTCCCTATTACTTTTTGCACTTGACACAGATTTTTTCTTCACATCCTCTTCCTTATTTTTACTATTCATTCCTGAAAGCGTCATTAACGAAAAATGGTCAAATCTATTTTCTCAATAATTAAAAAAAATCTATAATCAGTATGAGCCTGAATATAGTCTAAATATATACAAGCATTAATTGATATATTTCGAAGAAGGCTTTATCGACTTTCGTTTCTGATTCTGACACACTGTAGCTTTGCAAGCATTTCACAGGATCGTGACCACTGAGTTTATCCTTTCGGATTTGGAAACTGGGAGGAACGGGTTGTTTCCCAGGGATCAGTGCGTTGTATCGCAACTGCGACAGGCAGGAGTATGGCACCTACAGAAACGTTTGGGATTTCGCTTGGCTTCTGCAGCAGGGCTCCCCAAGCGCGGTTGCAATTACGCCAACTGCCCAACGGACTGCTTGAAAACAGTATGGCACACTCGGGAGGCTTCGCCGCAGCTATCAGCGCCGTTATCGCTTTGCCCTGTCAGCCCCGAACGTTAATACGCAATAAACACTCAACGAAATGGACAATTGACGTGGAGCCCTTGTCTCTTGGCTCTGAAATTAATTCATTTGATACCTACAATCATCATTATTATCCCCCACTATAATTAGACATATCAATATCCTTGACAATGCTTTGAAATTCTACAATATTTCAAGAATTATTCTATCTCTTTCAAACCAGCCAGGTACTTCTTTTTTTTTAAATCGCCATCAATTTTCCCCTGCACAGTCGGATCTGCGAATTTTGGTATCAGGAATCCCCGATAAACACTTTATTTTCAAAATCACAGCTAAAAGGATTGAAATGCAAGACCGAAGTTTGATGTCTTGAGTAAAATCGAGTCAACATTTTCCGCTGTTCTCTTCTAATGCACGAATTTGAACAATTATAATAAGTTTTAGAGAAGGAATATTTCCAATCTGAGTCTTCCATGTCACAGTAGCAAAATCAGACAGTACATCTAGAAATGATATAACATGACGCTGATACGTAATACTATATCAAACCTACTAATGGTTGCGATAACTCGTGGGCAAAGAGATGGAGTGCATATCACATCCGAGGAAATGGCGCTGATTGGTATTCTCAAAGGATAATTTGAGTTGATCAAAGCGAAGGTTGCGTTGCGATAGAAGAGTGCGTATATAGTGGAGTATGGCAGTCAGTTAAGAAACGTGCAGCCTTACGAGATCTCGATGTGATTTCGATACCGTGTGAATAAATAAAACGATTCAGCTGCCGGCAAGTCTATCGGCAGGCGGTAAGGCAGTATCGGAAAAACGAAGGTTCTGCATGAGATATCAATGAGACTTCGGACGAATGCGAAATTGCAGTTGAGTGAACAGGAATAATTCATGATATATTCTCAGTTTCTCTTTATTCTCCGCAGTTCAAGTGCTTTGTCTACAAAAAAAGAGAAAAGAAGAAGAAAAAAAACGTACTCGGAGTGTAGATCGTTGATCGCAGGGACTCCTTGCGGAAAGCAAAGACAATTATTTCAACAACTCCAGCCTCACAAGCTTATGAAGAATCCGACTACAATTATGGAAATGGAGATGGAAATAGCGATGGGCTAAATAAGCTTTGCCAATCACGGATGATTCCTTAAGTTGCTTCACTTGTACCGCAAACTTCAGCTCGACTGGTTCAACGTTTTTACCCTGACAAAAAAATATAATTGGATACACAAAATTTTTTGATAAGCCGTTCATTTCAAAATTGAAATGAAAGCCTTCATTTGAACAAATTGTATATTCAATTGCTTGATTTTTTCTCAATGAAACCAACATTTTACTGAGTTCATAGAATATATATTCATATTTTATCATCAATGCCATCCACAAAAATTTTCATTCAATCAAAAAGATATTTATTTTATTTCATAATAGTGAACGATATTTATGAAAACGTGTTCGATATTCATCTTCAATTGAATAAAATTGATTTATTTGACTAAACGAAATATATTGCGTTAATTGCACTAATTTCTTCACTGAAAAAATAGTATATTCAATATAAAATCAGGCGTATTCAATTTCTTTTTCACCTGAATTATTTGAAGAAAAAAGAAACGATTTTTCTTCAAGCCAGAACTTCAGTTGTAAAAAATAAAAAGGAGATAAAAGTTGAAATTAATTAATCTCACGAGGTATGAAATAAGGGACAGACGGATTAACGTGAAGTCTGAAGACCGAAGACCGAATAAAGTTGCTGTAATGAGGATCGATCGTGCCCTTTCGAAAAGCCCGTTAACGCGGTCAGAATCGTGATGCTGCCTCTTTCATTCGTTCGTTCTGTTGCCTCCCACCAAACTTTTCTTCTCTACCCTTTCCTCTTAATTCTCTCCTCCTTCTTTTCTCGTTGTTTCCCCGCACAGGTACGCTGCACGTGACGAGAAAACTTACAAGTCTTCGGCGGATGTACACAACGGCATACGCCCGTTGCTATTTCAACCGTCTCGAAGATTTTCCACGGCGAGGGTGAACGCTTTTTTACGTTATCCCGGACCGAACGATTCTATATAAAACGATGCTGTAATACTAGCGTGCAGCAATTGCAGCATAGTCGCGTCAGTTCACCGTGTACAGTATATCTTCCATCAGCGAAAAAATCCTTGCGAAATCCTTGTTGAGTTCACTCGAAAAATACTCGACCGGATATTTTCCGACAAATATTCCAGCGACAGAGAAGTACACTTAAGAGACAAGTACATTTTGCCTCATTGACCCACAAGCAACGCGACAAGTGTTGTTTATTTTTCTGTATACGATTTCGTTTTCACAAATTAAAAAAAAATGTTGCGGATATTGTAATTTCAATTGATTTAGAATATTTTCAATATACTGGACTAATCAGACGCGCTAACCCGCGAGATTTTGAGTGATCTTACTAAGCTGATAAGGCTAAACGAGATCACGAAAATCTTTTATCAGATATATCGACTTCTAACCTATGCCATCGTTCTCAAGTGGTATATTACACCCGAAAACAGAGGCTATGAGCCTATTTTAGTTGATTTCTACCTACATTAGTGGTTTAAAAAAGACCGATATTTGACAGAACTGTCCAAGTTACCAAGAAGAAATGAACTCGGCTCGGTCTGAGGCTCTCGGCCGATCACAACACGAATGAACTGATAGCAATGCTTTCCGTTACTCATGAACTTTTCAAAAGAGTGATATTTTCGCGCGTTAAATTAATTTTAATAAATTTACAATGTCGTTAATGTACAAAAATGAAATTTAAGTACGAAGACAATTTTGTCACACTGTTCTGATTTAATTTGGTTACCGGATCGATAGGGTTATGCAATTAATTTGGGTGTGAGAAATATTTCTCGTATCTGATTACGAATGCCTAAAAATGCATATTCATACGAATTATTTATGTGTTTGATATGTGCGAATATTAATAAATCATTCGCTCATATATATTTATTGGATGAATCGATTGGAATTTCCGTGGAGGTAATAAATCCATTTTGCACTGAGAGTATCACGTCCAATCCAATTTTATTCTAACCCAATAAACACACATACCGGCTCTCCCATTATTGCTATATTTGTGGAAAGACATGGAATCTCAAAACGGAGTCACGAAAGTTATTTTTTGGGAATATCGACTTATATCTTACATTAGTGGTTTAAAAAGACCGATATTTGACAGAACTGTCCAAGTTATCAAGAAGAAATGAACTCGACTCGGTCTGAGGCTCTCGGCCAATCACAACACGAATGAACTGATAACAATGCTTTCCGTTACTCATGAACTTTTCAAAAGAGTGATATTTTCGCGCGGTAAGTTAATTTTAATAAATTCACAATGTCGTGAATGTATAAAAATTAAATTTAAGTACGAAGACAATTTTGTCACACTGTTCTGATTTAATTTGATTACCGGATCGATATGGTTATGCAATTAATTTGGGTGTGAGAAATATTTCTCATATCTGATTACGAATGCCTAAAAATGCATATTCATACGAATTATTTATGTGTTTGATATGTGCGAATATTAATAAATCATTCGTTCATATATATTTATTGGATGAATCGATTGGAATTTCCGTGGAGGTAATAAATCCATTTTGCACTGAGAGTATCACGTCCAATCCAATTTTATTCTAACCCAATAAACACACATACCGGCTCTCCCATTATTGCTATATTTGTGGAAAGACATGGAATCTCAAAACGGAGTCACGAAAGTTATTTTTTGGGAATATCGACTTATATCTTACATTAGTGGTTTAAAAAAAACCGATATTTGACAAAACTGTCCAAGTTATCAAGAAGAAATGAACTCGACTCGGTCTGAGGCTCTCGGCCAATCACAACACGAATGAACTGATAGCAATGCTTTCCGTTACTCATGAACTTTTCAAAAGAGTGATATTTTCGCGCGTTAAATTAATTTTAATAAATTCACAATGTCGTTAATGTACAAAAATGAAATTTAAGTACGAAGACAATTTTGTCACACTGTTCTGATTTAATTTGGTTACCGGATCGATAGGGTTATGCAATTAATTTGGGTGTGAGAAATATTTCTCATATCTGATTACGAATGCCTAAAAATGCATATTCATACGAATTATTTATGTGTTTGATATGTGCGAATATTAATAAATCATTCGCTCATATATATTTATTGGATGAATCGATTGGAATTTCCGTGGAGGTAATAAATCCATTTTGCACTGAGAGTATCACGTCCAATCCAATTTTATTCTAACCCAATAAACACATATACCGGTTCTCCCATTATTGCTATGTTTGTGGAAAGACATGGAATTTCGATAAAATTGTTTACTTGACAAAAAAAAAATGCTCCCATGACTATATTACCGTCAAACTGGAAAGCAAATAGCGTAGGAAATTCCCGAAGCAATGGAAGCGTGCTTATTCTCACTAAAGACTCCAACTCCATCGTCGTCACGCGAATAGGAGCTATAATGGAAGTAGGCGCCCTACAACGTGAGGGAAACTTCGCAGAAATGCAATTATCGTAACGTCGATTAAGCCCTAGTTAAGTGCCGTCTGCAAATATATATGTGCTAGCATCGATGGGTGCGAGAACACGTGTATCATGAGTGCATTGATACGCGAAGCACTTGGATACACAAAACGCACCTTCCCCGACGGCCAAAAATAATGACGAAAAAAAAAATAGTCTGTTGTAGATAAAAATATCCAATTCTTTATATTTTCAACTTAAAAAATAAATACCGCTTGCGATGCCGTTTTCTAAAAAATTGTTGCATTGTGAATAAATCAAGCTTAAACTGAAGCCTTACTCAATTATTTTTTTAAATTTACAACTATTGTAGAAAAAATCTGCATTTTTGAAAAAAAAAAAAAATGTTGGCTGATTTTTTTAACGCTGTATTGATCCCAAAGTGGTCCATACAGATTCTGCTCAACAAAGGGTGTATACCTTTACCTCCAGAACCATTGATAGAATTCGTTATTTGAAAAATATTATGATTTTTATTTGCCCGTGTAATAGAGATACGATGTGTGCTGGGGAAAAAAAAAAAAAAAAAACGACGAAATATCTATGGTAATGTGCAGATATCTGGTGGATATGCATTGGGAGAATCGTTCGGGTTCATCGATGCATGCCTTACGCGATTCGTTCTGGTTCTCGAATTTCGATGGGTGGAATGGGCAGAGAGCACTGCGAGGAAAGCTTCCTCAGATATAACCTGGCATATCTGTAGGCGGCTTAGCTAGTTTTGCAGCTAACTTTATCGGAGTCCAGTTGCGAAAAATCGCTCCTCTTGCTTCCTCTACCTGCTTACGCAACGAAGCACGCGCCAGTGTTGCCCGTAAACTTTTTCACCCCAAGAGAATTACTTTTATCCTACTTAGGTCCAGAAGCTTCAAGGAACTCTGTCCCTTCCCCTATTTTATGACTTTATATACGCTTTATATAAGCAATGCACAAGTACGTTGTATAAAAGATTTATATTATTCTGGGCATAATGTCGATTATTTCACTACCTAAAGTTTTTATTTTATGCCACTTTTTTATGGCCAAGGCAAATGATGAAGTTGTCTAAAGATCAGACATTATAAATGTAAATAAAGTTAGTCTCAATTCGAAATAAAAATAAATGTATAGCATTTCTTATTCTTTATTTTGTTAAATATGAACCAATTATCGAAAGCCACCGATTTTTACGGCAATTTCAGCAAGTCCAAATATTTTATTTTATTAATCCGAATATTTAGTAAATTCGATTACATTTTTTTTTAGTGTAGTATGATTCTTTGTTTACTGAGCAAGATCCTATTTGGAATTTTATAGCGATATTCCATTTTATGGGATGCCATAAAATTCGAGATGTATCAAATCGAATATTGAACTTGCAACGTTCGCTGTGATTCGTATGGGATTCTATTTAGATTTTTTAATTCGTTTACCAATGGGGGTTGATGTGTGCATGCACAGTGAGTGGATTTTTTGCTATATCGATTTGAAAAAAATGTCGTCAGTTTGTTCTGCAAAAATATATGGAATTTTTTTTTTTTTTTTTTTTTTTTCATTTTCGTAAATAAAAATGTTTAGCCATTTTTTAAGTCACGTGATTAAACGGAACGTGCGTTGAGGTGGTTTTAGTCGTATCCACAATGACTTAAGGGTGCACAGAAAAAAATTCCAGGGTAATAACATACCCTGATGTGGACCATGGTCAAGTCGTCGTCGACCACGTTGTTCGGGTGAATCAGCCGAACGTCCATCGGACAATACAGGCGATCCATCGTTACTATGTCTGCCGGATAAGTTGCCAAGGATTGGCGAGCTGCTTTCGGAGTCTCTTCGGAGTCTCACAGAGTGGAGGGTTTCCTGCTGCATTGCCGAGCCAATTCGAAGCTGTGTCCTCAGCGAAGCTTCGCGTCCACCGTACAACGAGTCTTGCAGTATCCTCTCGGTCGCTTTTGTGTAACGTGGAAAGTACAAACTCGAAGAATATCGGACAATGGTCACTGCCTGTTGTATTATCGTTACACCCTACCGATGCAAATCGACAGACGTTTTTACAACAATTTTTTGTATTGTCCTTCAAAAAAGGCTCGTCGAAATAGAAAAATAATTACGGAACCTAAATAAGCAAGTTACCAGAAAAAAAAATTACAAAACAAATTCCTTCCTTCTTTTTCTATCAAGGTAATAACTTTTTTAGTGAAACTTACAGAAAGTCCTTTTAAATTTCTTTTAGATAATATACCGATTGTGATAAAACAGAAATTTGACATTTGTTTGATCCAAGTATCGATACGTTTCAAAATTACAATACCGATGATCTGATGTGACAAAAATTAATTGTGCGAGTTCGATATTTGCAGCTTGAAAATAGCCGCAAATTTATTAGAGCCTACGTAGTCTTCTCTGGGCATTGCACAGCAGTCACGAAGCTTTCACGTAGAGTAGCACTTTGGTGAGAACTTGGAACAGCAGTGTCGGGAGTACTTTCAAGAACGGTAACTAACTTGGAGCCGAGCTAAGTAAGGTACGTCGGATATAGCGGGTTATCTTGGAAACTAAAACGCGCCTATAACAGCGTTAGACTATACACAAGCAGTTATAAGCCGTGGGTCGTACACGGGCAGCCAATGCTAAACCAGAAAGCTTGCGAAATGCCCGAAGCTCGACGGACTTTGGATTCCGCCTATATTCCGTCCGGTATTCCACGCGAAAGCGGTATAATAATATTGTGAAAGATAAAAGGAGCGCGATCGTCTCGCCGGGCCGCGAACCGAGAGCGGCAATCAAGTAACCGCGTCGCTTCGCAGCTACAAACTCGTGTTTTTCGTTAAACTTTTCTCGTAAAAGAAAATGGGAAGCTACCCCACTTCGAAAACGAAATATATTTCCGTGGCTCGGAGACTGAAAAATCGATGTCAAGCACGAATTAGGTTTAATTAATGTACTTCAACGATTCATTAGAAAATTTTCCTCCTTCATTGAGCCTGGAAAATAAATTCTACGTGAGGGAGAATAAATTTTAACGAATATGGAAAAATTACAGAGGAACAAGCAATTTTTGTACGCGGTAGGAAAAAAAACAAAAATTGTCCTAAAATATAAAATGGGATTTTACGAAATTATGCCATTGATATTATTGTTAAAACAATAATTGCAAATTGCTTGTTCATCGAATAACAAAATTCTTGGAAATTCATGGATCGATGGTTACCTTTTATTTTCATCATCATCTGCGTTATTTGTTTAAAAAGGTAAATTAATGGATACCACTTTGTGAACCGATTTCACCATTCAAATGCTGGTGGCATCAATTAAGCCTCGGATTTCAACTCTTGCTGGCATCAGTTTACACATTTGTTGTCAACCAATGCTCTTGCATTGTCTATATTTGTATGGGACATTTGTTCGAAATAACGGACCTCGTGGTACTCGATCGACTCGCAATTACATGATATATTGAAATGTGTTAACGAAGTGGAGGTTCATTCATTTACTTTTCAGATTTATAATGAAGCAGATGAAATTTATTTGATCTTCCAAAATCAACACGGGGCGCGGATTTATCGGTTTTTTTTTTAAATAAAACGATGAAGACCGTTAAAAGTGTGTACATTGACAGAAAAAATATGTATCGGAAACGACGACAAACCCTTTTCGGTTGTACGCCAAATACGAGCGAGATCCAAACGAAAATAGGAAAAGTAAACATAAAGCCCGGGCGTCGGTCCATGTCTCGAAATTCAATATTGCATTCAGATGGTTCCCTATGTACGGATTCCTCGAAAGCTGCGCCGCAATTCGCATGCATCACCGCTCCTACACCTATAACCCTTTGGCCTATCGATCACGTCTGTCGATTTGCCTCGTGTGCGAATCACATTTAACACTCGGACGTTGTCCTCATGGCGTCGGACGTCCATCCGAATGGCGCACACCCAGCGCGTATATTTATATGGGGCATTTCAATTTCGCTTCGGCCTAGGACTGACCCTTGACCCTTTCAAGTGGTTCCGCAATTGTTAATATGATTGACGTAACTCTGAAAGCCCCTTTCTATTGCTTTTTTTCTCACAGGCATTTTCAATTATCTGCAATTTTTTTTTTAATTACTGAATGACACAATCTCCACTTGCTACCCATCGTAAAATTACTTCTTGAAGAACAGTCGAAAAAAAAATAATCAATCACCGGACTTCATCTCGAATATTAAAATTTGGTAATTTTTCAATATTTCGGCTCTCTTATAATTTTTTTCACATTTAAAGACGTGGCCATTGATAAGTTTGAAAAAAAAAACCTCCATAAAAAATTAAAGGCCCCTCTCGTTTAACTACGTGCTTTTGAGAGTTAGGTAAAAAAAATTCCAATTAACTAAAATAAGGGTTCAAGGGCCAGTTCGAAAGCAGTTGGAATGTCCCATATATACGCGAGATTCTAGCCGTATATTCCACGTGCCAGCGGTGTACGTATAGCGTAGCTAGTCTCGTACCTTGATGTAGGCCTGCGGGACGAATTGGCATTCCACCAGTCGCCAGAACCGAACGGGTCAACCCCGGTGAGCCGACGTACGAGCCACCGCCGGTACCGGCGGCAGCGGCAACCTGTGCCAGACCAGTTGGACCGAGTGGATTGACGAAACCGTGGCTCGGGCTCGCGTGTTGTTGAATCGAACGGCTTGGCTGAACCATTCCCGGCAGTGGAATACCGCGCGGTATTTGGCCCTCGTGAGAGACGACGGCTGTGCCTGAGACAACGGCTTGATGCTGCTGCTGCTGTTGCTGCTGCTGATGTTGCTGACCACCCGATAGAACCGGACTACCACCTCCATGAATCGAGCCTCGTCGATTCTGTGACATTATTTCAAGATTCGGCGAATGTGTCCTTCTCTTGAATACCGCGACTGTGAGGTTCGCTTGAATACGGCGAATGTGTCGTTCGTTTGAATACGACGAATGTGTCCTTCGCTTGAATACTGCGACTGTGAGGTTCGCTTGAATACGGCGAATGTGTCGTTCGTTTGAATACGACGAATGTGTCCGTCCCTTAAATACGGCGAACGTGACCTTCGCTTGAATACGGCGATTGTGTCGTTCGCTTGAATACGGTGACTGTGGATTTCCGCTTCAATACGACGACTGCAGGTTTCCGCTTGAATACGGCGACTGTAAATTTCCGCTCGAATACGGCGACTGTAGATTTCCGCTTGAATACGGCGACTGTAGATTTCCGCTTGAATACGGCGACTGTGGATTTTCGTCCAAAAGCCTCGTCCTTTCCAATCACAAGCTTCAGGGATCGATATCGATGTATCTATTATCGTGAAAAAACTTTGACAAGGTTTCTAGGAACAAACAATTCGGAGGTTTCCACTACGTTTGATTAAATTGATTGACCTGTTGAAAGCTTGCGCTTAAGCTGAGAGGGACCGCCTCGAGTGTCGTATCTTCTCTAAATCAGTGGACGATTACAAAAGTTGATTGAAAACGCGTCGACGGAACGTCGACGTCAAAAAGATATTCACGCGTGAATCTCCAGATCAAAAGTTCGTTTCGCCGTGTTTGTTGATAAGGAAAGAAAATACCGGGATTGTAGTTTACTTGGACCCTTCCGGTTTTGTTGTAGCGCGAATTGTCAGTCGGTCAAAATTCTGGATCAATTTCTCTTGGTCCTATTCCGGATTGTTGTACAACCGAATTCCCATGTAAAAAATGAATGCGATTTTTTTGTTTAGACACCGTGAAAGTTTGTCAACAATCTCTCGTCTCGTTGCACATAAAAAATTCGCATTGAAACAGAAGCACCTTGGATTTAGTGAGGATCGTCGATAAAGTCGTAATACACAGACGTGTGAAATATTGAGCGGGACATAATTCGTCAACAATTGGGTAGAATCATAAACCCGGTGTACATTGAACCTCCCTCGTAATCCCTCGAATCTCGACGTTCCGGAAGCAGCACGTTCTCCACTTTGAAGCACTTTGTGACACTTGATCTCGAGATGATTGTAAGATGCCTGTTAGAGTCGTGTGGAAGACTCGGGATGGGGCTATGACTCGCGAAACGTGTTTACGGTGTACACAAGGATCCTATAAATTTGTCATGGAATTTATGGGCCGTAAAAGAAACGCGAGCGTTTCCAGAATTATCGGTGTCGTGTCATTTGATCAAAGTTTTTACGAAGGCTGCGCGAATATGCTCGCTACCGGGAAAGTTAAACGTTGTTGCGCCGAGTTGACAGACACTGAATCGACGACGGGGAAATAAAATCGTCGGAGGTCTCTCGAGCGCTCGAAGCACGTGTGCGGTTTGAGGGTTTGAGGGAGTCCAGTGAACTCAGTTGAGGAGGGGACGACCACGACTGGAGTATGCTATTGGTGTTGCAGTGACAAGGGCTCGGTGGTTGCGCAGGTGGCTGCCGATCGTCTTGATGCAGCGACGAACCCGACCTTCGTACCCATAGGGCTTGAAAATTTTACGGCTGTAATCACGACGAGGTTCCCTTTGATGTCCGAACGCGGGGATAAAGGAGACGACGTAGCTGCTTTACTCTCTCGGTTAAAAAAAGCAACGTTGGCTCATACGAGACCTCTCCAAGGGTGATATGTACACGTTCAACCCGTTACTCAAGACTACCTCAAAGGCTTATGATATTATCTTCACGGTATATAAAACTTTCCACAATTCCTGGCACATTTATTTTTATGTTTATTTTTTTCAAATATACATACTCCAGACTTTAGCCTCTTGAAAATCAGTCGATATACTTGGTAAAGAGTCCAAAAATTATTGTAAACATGATATGTATTTATATTCTATTGACTATACTTTCAGATATGTTGTCAAGCGTTTATTCACAGCACGAACGTTTTTTTGTTTTCTTTTTAAAAAATGTTTTCTTTTATCAGTTGGATTTGTTTGGAAGCTGTTCCAAATTATTGGCTATTCTACATGAGTTTTTAGGGTAATTTCACGTGGTGTCTTTCTGGTGGATTGTGTGTGTTTTGAGCTTTAAGGTATGAAGAACGAGAATCGTGAACGCGAATCCGTGTTTGGAATCGCGGTGTGCGACAGGGAGCGGCCGCGCGAACACTGGAACTCACGCCGGCACCTCCGACGCCGGGGTTGTCGGTGGTGCCGCCGCCACCACCACCACCACCACCACCACCACCGCCGCACCCTCAACGGCGCAACGTTCACCACCCTCGGCCACTATCTACCACCAACGTGCGCTCAGACACCAATAGCCAACCCTAGCGCGGCGCGTTCTACCGGTGAGTAGTGTACCACCCCACAACCTCCACCACCCACCCCCTTCTCCCATATACGCTCGTGTATGTTCGCTTACAAGCTCTCAGTCACCAGCGGTGCAGCAGGTAGTGGATACGTATCCCCGTGACGCTCCTACTGCCGCTGGTATACAACGGAAAATGGGCTGGAGACTCCGTACACTATTTTCCGTGTTGCATCTACAGGATGTAGCAAAAACAGTTATTGAACCGACGGTCAATAGCTGCGTTGTCGAAGGGGGTTGTAAATTTTAATTGCAGAAATTTCATTATCCGCTCGTCATATTAACCGGAAGTGTAGCGAATCTCATTGAGTTTAATAAATAAATTATTGTTAATAAATTGTTATGAAAATTTACACATCTGGTACACATGACCGAAAATGTAAAATATGTCTACCGTATATTAATATTTATAATGTTCATAGGATTTAGTGGAAAAAAAATTCTATGATTTTATTTTATTTATATATCAACATTTCGCAATATATATATAATGATAGATAGTATTCAAAATATATAATATCAATATCTGGAAAAGAACTTTCTTCGCCTGAAATTTATAATTATTCTAAATTGTGTTGCTAATTTTATACTGAATATTTTTAACACTGTTAAAAATAGAATTTTGAGGGTTATTTTGACTAATCGCTTGAATACTGTAAATGACATTGCAACTTGAAGAACCACCTGAATGTTGAATTTACGAGTGTATTATTATTCACACTGAGGTCGATATGTTCTTTAAGAAGTCGCCCTTCGCGGCACCAAGTCTATAAGCGCATGGAACTTCTATTTATAACGTCAATTTCCCAATATTATACATATTGCATCGATCGTTCTGTATTAACTTGTTTTCAAGCCCATTGCATTGATAATAAATGACGGGCTATGCTTCGACACGTCCGAATTTGTGTATTCACGTTTCCGTAATTCGAGATATTATTTTTTATATCCAACTGTCATTAACAAATAATACGAATACCGCGGGGCACACTAAAATAATAGCATGATGTAATAATGATAATAATAATGATAATGACCTCGAGGTATAAGTTGAGATTAAACATTAATTCAATTACGTCTCTCGTTTTGTGGTTTTGCTACTAGAATTGCGTTTACAGCGAATTAAATAACTTTATGGACAAGTTGTGGGATATCGGTTAACGTCTAACGCTAAGCTGTGCATTATTATTAACTTTTAGCGTAATAAACAAAATTTCGAACAGAAGAAATAGCTTTTTTCGTTTTTTTTTTTTTTCTTTTTCAATATTGATTTTTTTTTAAATTTTGTCTCTATGGTATTAATAGATAAGCAGCAAAGAAATATTTTACGGATAGAAAAGAGGAAAGTTTTTCTCGCAGTAAAACTGTGTAGGGCGGACAAATAGCGTGCAAAACTACTCGAGTGCTTACTGACACTTAGCCTGCGTATAGCAAAGGATGTGCGAGAATAGTGAAAGGCATGTGTAATTAGTAGTAGAAGTTGTGGGCGTGACTCGCTGTGCGAGAGTCATATTACCTGAGCTCCGAACAAGGTAGTCGTGCCTACGGAGGAGACCCTCGGGTTTTGACGTATGAATGAAACTCTTCTGCCGCACCAGACCGAGAGTTACACTCCTTTCAATGCTTACGCTTGCACGTACAGAAAGCTTTGGGCATGATGACATTTTTTATTTCTTTTCTTTTTCAAGATTTTCATGTCGGCACGCTGAAAATCATATGTAAAACACACAGAAAAGTGTTGGAGAAAATAATTCCCGGATTCTCTGCGAGCCAGGATCGCAAAAAATATTCTGCTCCCTCATTTTTTTAATCACTCGAGTGGAAGTTCCGGAAAGATCATTCATCACGTTCAATTTCTAAATCGAGTTCCATATAAATTCGAACTCAAGTTTTTTTTTTACATGATTTAAGTTTGAGAAGAAACTCAAATTTGAGTTAAGAATCACGTGTCCGAACTCAATTTGGAATTGTGATTTAATTTGCAACTTCGGTCGGAACTTCAGACGATAAATTCGACCCTCATAAAAATGAATATGCCGAGAATATGTATCATTGATCTGAGGCGGAATGCCGTATACAATGAACGTTGCTTTTCATACATATAATGTACGATAAATTTGTGTATAGCTGTGCATAAATGTTTGCACTAGGTATGAATAATTTGTAGGAAGGAAAGCAAGTCCCAGGAGGTATCGAGTATACAAGTACCGAGAATAGAGCGATAGTAGTATTCGTTGTCGCAATGACTCGCGGGCCCTCCGGAACAAAAGGGGTAGAGAGCATAGTAGTAGTACTTGGCACGGCCGGACGGCGAGGGTTCGAGCTTACAATAAACCGAGATAGGGAAGGAAAGACAGACACCGACGAACCTTTGGGGGTTTGCTTCTTCACGGTGCGAGTATCATCACACACAGACCCTTAAACGGTTACACGAGTACCGCCAAGAAAAGGAAATTGTGAATGAGTGGAAGATCCAATTATAAGATTGCGGAAGCTGCCTCAAGATCCTTCGATTATTCATTGAATCTGTGAGCTTCCATGACAATGTCGATGGACCTCAACGTTTTCCGCTTCCCGCGCCAGATAAATATTTTCGTAATCCATTTAATAAACATCGTCTTTTGTGTCCACCTTCTAAAGACTTTGTTCAATCGTGAATGTCAAAAAAAAAAATTATAAATTGATTAACTATTATATTCATATTTCGAGTGAACACTTTGAACTTTTAACCAATGTTGAATAATTAATTATGAAATAATGTTACATTCATAAACAGCAATTTGTAAATATTTTTGTTGAGTTTGAAAATTATTATGTTTTCATGATATAGAACGGATTAAGTTAAGACGTTTCATCAAATTTTATTTACGTACTTTGGTGTTGATGAATAAAAAATATTTTTGTCGTTAGTGTGGACTCATACGAGAACATGACTCGAGGTTGATTTTTTATAGTAAACGCTCATGTACTTTAATGAGGGATTTGTGCTACGTAAAATGTTTTATGGTCACCATGTTAAGGAGTAAATAAGAAGTTTGCCTTAATCAGTCTTGTGCGGTACGATCGTCTACGAACTCGGTAAAAGTTCTGGGAGGAGCCAACGGTACTGGTGTAACAACACCAAGTGCAGGAAGTATACACGCAAGCTTCTCGTATTCATTAATAAAGTTCTTTACGAGTTTCTTGCGAGCACTGCCTCCGAATACATTTATCTAACATCGTACTTTGCGCAAATTTTTGTACTATCACAAGGTGCTCATTCATACATGGCTTTCGTCGATTTTACCTCCATTTCACGCTTCCTCGTCGATGAAAAATTTTGGTGACGAATTTATCCTTTGTTTTTTATTCCAGTAAGTAAAAAAGTCGGAAAGAGTTTTTGTTTTTCTTGCTCCTATATGGGTTCACAAAATTTTAATTTCTATTGTAACTACAAAAATTTATATTTCAATTTCTGTGGAAGGTACAAAAATTTTATTTGGTTTTTACTGTGCAGTAGTATCTAATGTCTATTGAAAAAATAAAGCAATCCAAACCGGGATCACAATGTAGCTCAATCTGACCTACTTAGAATAATCGCACGGTATAAGTAGAATCGATTGGAGATTTATTGAAACATGTTTTCATTGCGCTCCGATACTCTAATCCCTGCTGCACAGAGGCTTTTAAGTACTACCAAAAAAATCAACGGTATATCGTCGCTTTTGTATGAGCCAGCGGTATAACTACATAATACCCACATGCATGATATACAGATATACCGATATGAGTGTTTGAATTTTGGTATTGAAATGCTTAACCGCAGCTGATACATTCACGACTGATACATTTCACGAAGTTCCCCGGTAGCTTGTACAGCATAAAGTAAAATAGTTAGCGTCTGTAAAGAGCAATAGCAGAGACGTTGCCGTTGCGAAGCGCGTTTTCGTTAATGGACTGACCACTGCAGGAACGTCAGATCTCATTTATGCTGTGCATCCGACGCAACACTCTAAATGGTTCAACTATTTAGAGGAGAGAATTTCGAAGGCTAGTGGGCTTGAATCCGTTTTCATACCTTCCTCTTCACCACCGACAAGTTTACGAACACCATGCGATAGCACGAGACCCGCAAAGGTGCTCAGCTCTCCGCGCTGAGGGTATTGAACGTGTACTTTTTACGTTGCCATCACGCACAGTCGAGTGGAGATACGCTTTTGAAAACAACTGTTGAAATTTAACGATAAACCCGACAATCTATACGGAGTCCATTTAAGGACAATTAATTGTGACCATATTGCAGTCTAACGAGGTCTAGTGCTTTCTCATAAAAGGTCTCTTCGCGAAATGTACCATTTTCCATTGAAGTGTCTATCAATAGGAATTGATCGGTAGTTATCTACAGGAAATTTCTCCAAATTCGAAATGTTGCCAAGGGAATGTTTACTGCCATGACCCTTTTACTTTCTCAACTAATAGAAAGTATATGAAAAAAGACAGCGCTTCAGAAACACAATGACTTATTTTAAAGACTGGCTTTCGAAGTGAAAATTATTGCTCGTTTTTTCGTGCTCTTAAAATTTATACTCTAACATGATGTGAATTTTTGAGAGTAGTTATTTAAGAAAAAAATGACTTGTCACAGATACGTCAATTACATCCCTAATTCGGTACAGTAATATTAGAGATAATTTTGGTAACCCAATGTTTCAATCAAAATTTTCTAGTGAACGTCAGCGGTCAGTCGGCGAGCACAGTAGTCACAGTAAACCAATACGGTAACACGATGAATTGGAGCCACTTGTTTATTAGCTCTGCTAACTAATTAGATTCGACTCACAGCCCGCAAGCATATAGAAACACGTGACATTTGTATGACACCCAATGAATGCCAATTACGACCGATCCTGAAGTTACAGCGATGAACCTGCTGAATTTGAATTACAACTCCCTCAATAGTCAAGTTAACACGGCGAAAATTCGATTCAAGCAATCCACACATGTAAAATCATACTTTATCGTATTACGATTTTTTTCTTCAATAGAAATACAGCTATGTGTAAAATAAAGCCACTAAGTCAATTTTTTCTCTGTTCGATGCCAATTATTCCCGTGAATATTGCGGCATAACGGATTTCACTTTTTATCATTGACCGACGTGGCGGTAGGTGATGCGGATCTGTATTCGCACACTGTGATTTATATATCTATGATCCATAAACTGTGGCTCTGGCTTTTGAACCCATTGTTGAAATTGAGAGGTGTGTTAAGCAAAGCCGGCAAGTCAACCCGACAATGAACTCTGATGCCAATTAATTGCAGCAATATTGCGGCATAACGTGTTTTATTTTTGACAACTGATCCGCGAAGCGGTGATTTTTTTATCCGCATAAGGTCAACTTTAAATTGCAGTCAAAGTAATAATCGTTTTCCATATTTTTAATATTCCGAGAAAATTCATATGAACACATTGAGATAAGTAAAAGTGGATGAGCCACTGAACAAATTGTATTCGTTCACTCGAATGAACCGTAATATTCCAAAAATGACTCAAACATAAAAATGATATTTCTATGACTCTTCTGACTTTATTTAATTCCAGCGGATATTTTTGGAATATCCGTTTGAACGTTCACATTCATGTTCAAAGAAACTTTCCAATATCGATAAAATTGGTACGTGCGAATTTTCTAATGCAAAACCTGTCAAAGCTGCGTATTCCACCATATTGCATTTTTGACACATGATATTCTTCCATAGGAAATCTACTTTGCTGAGAATTTTCCTCGCCACCAACCGAAAGCGCACTGCCATAGGTCGGCAGAGTTTCAAGGAAAGGGCTGACGAAGACAAACGAGCGAGCGCCAAGAGTCTGCGAAATTGGAGCCAAGAATAGGATAGACTTTGATTTTGAATAAGCTTTTCCGGTGCACCGTAGACGTTCGCTCGACGTACGATTTTTCGGGCTGAACACACGGACGATATTATATCTTCGCGTGATGGAATTTATGGGACACTGAGGTTCCTCCCATCCCGCAACGGTTCGCAGTGTTGCGTCGAAAAAAAAAGAAGGAAAAAAAAAGGAAGATCGTTATCCCTGTATACAATCCCTAGCAAAGCTCCCGCTACGTCAGTGAAATTGCGAATAGGATTCGCCTACGTGGCTGGAATAAAAGTTCGCGCCTCGTTTATCCCGGAGTTAAAGTTGAGAAACGTGTATAAACATCAAGACGCGCGGTTTTTGTCCTTGCTTACATTTCCAAAAGATTCCCACAATGTATTACAATGTATCGCATCAGTTTTGTCGAAATAAAAAGAAACAATAGTTTTTTTTTTCTTTGACAAAACTATTCTACTAATTTTATCAATGTAAATGCGTGACTGACTTAACCAGATTTTTGAGCTACGAAACTTTCATTGCAAATTTTTGTAACAATTCTAAGAGTTCACAGAAAAAAATGTGATAATGTGTGCAGCTTTAAGAAAACAAGTCGGCCGATAAATTACCCATAAAATCTAGTTATGAGGTATTCTTTTATATCGTTAAATAAAATGTTATGTGATATAGAAACATCGCAGCGAGAAATATAACGAGAAATGCCGTTCTGGAGTGTCCATAAAAATGTAATCGTACCGTTCGCACAATAGCACAAAAGTATGCCAATATGCGTCACTATGTGTATCAACATGTAGCCAGACGCACGTTTTTTATCGTTGCTTACTTTGCAAAAAGATTTTCACAATTTATGACACAGCTTTGTTTAAAAAAAACAATCAACAGTTTCCCGATTTGACAAATAACAGACAAAAATGAAATAACATTAAAAAACAAATTGGCCGATCAATTATTCATAAAATCTAGTTAAGTGATGCTCATTAGAGTTCATTTACATCGTTAAATAAAATTTAATCGCATACAGAAACATTGTCGCGAGAAAAAAAAACGAGAAATATCGTACGGTTCATAAAAGTGTAATCGCGTGGTTCCCACCATAGAATAAAGGTGTATCGTTGCCATTGCACTCCATGGAAGTTGAATAGAGTGCATGAATTGCTTTTCACCTATATCTGTGAAGATGGCTTGTGAAAGTGATGGCAAATACTACGACTACCGCGCATTTGCCATCAGAACTTGTCCCGCCAGTTCATTAGGTAATTCAAAATAAGCAATTACGTCCGGTAACTTGATGAATCGGTGGAAAGTTGTGTGCGAGGGGTGCGCTCGAGTCTGTCCAAGTTGTGCGTTAAGTACGTACAATTTGGATGATATGCAGTGAAGTCGGGCAGTCGCAGTCGACGTTCACTCGCCCGGCCATAGATTCACCATAATTGCCAAGTGCTTCTTCGTGCAATGCTGTGCCCGTAGCCGGTCAACTTTTGTCCTTATAACAGTCGAGTGCTACGTATGCACGCAAACGCAAACGGAAATAGATGAACCTCTTCCAAACTCGTCCGGTAGCAGACTCGAATTCAACACGAATGTTCACTTCTATCGGAGGAATATGTCAAGCCCTCGGCACTTGAGACTTGTACTTTTATATTGCGGTGACTGGAAGAACTTTGAAACTGCATCGTCCTAAAAAAAACTGAACCTGAGGGAAAAAGTATATCATTGGACGTACTAAATGATGTATTTGAAAAAATGCAACTGGTTTCCAAAAATATTTTGCAACAATGTCGAAACGTTTTGCCAAATATACGATTTATATTGTTACGACAAATTGTTCCAGCACGAAGATTTTATAGCAAGAACCTGGGCTAATAATACACAAGCGAATTATTGTGTCTAACGACGCTCAGGAAACATGCCAGGGTGACACGAGGGAGCACGAATCTGAAGAAACGAGATGGTTGAACAGAGAGTTGTAAATGGCCAGTTAGGTTGAAGAGAAGAAGGGAGGAGCCGCGAAGTAAGAGTTTGAAAGAAACGTTGCGACAAAAAAGACAGCACCGAAGGTTCTCCGAGCGACTTAGTGTCAGGACGGCGTATGTCTCTGTCAAACGAGGAAGAGAGAAGCGGAAGAATAGAGAAGAGCAAAAAGTAGAAAAACAATCAAGAAGAAGTGCAATGAGATAAGACGGGGGCATGGAGAAAGAGTGGAAATTTAAAAAAAGGTTAAAAGACGGAAGGAGATTAAAAACGGTACGGAAGAGTTTAATGAACGGTCGCCACATTCCGGATTGCAATGAGTTTAGATTAAATGTTTGCTCAATGCAGGAGCATCGTTTTATTTTTGTAGTCGTTAACCACTAAATTTCTATGAAGAATAAAAAAATAAATATTTCGTAATTCATTGAGTATTCATTCATTAATTCAATGAAAATTTAATTTTTATTTATTAATTTCGTCTCTAAGACAATTTGTTCTAGATAGAAAAATGTACGACTTTTTTCATCAACTTTTTGAAGTTAGCGAAAATAATTATCAAGTTGAATGTAGATCACAGAGCTACATACAGATAATTGAGCGAGTATTGCATACCCATACCCAAGGGTTTCCTTTAGGAATCCACTACCCTCAGACACGGAAAGCATGACAGCGGATTTGTTTATCTGGGAATGTCTCGCCCGTGTATTCCTGGTGCAAATAAATTCCTCCGAGATTCCACCTATACATATCTTCAGCGCAGTATATCAAATAGAGTGCAGCTTAATGGGTGAATTCACCTACAGCAACAGAACGACAATAAGCAAAAAATAAAAATAAAACGAAACCAGACACAAATCTGAAGTGCACTCCCGAGTCTACACTTTCTACCGATACCAATAGAAAAATGTTCTATGAGCTTTTACCAGTGATATTCCGTTGATTCGATTTCACCGAAAATTGTCGGTTGGCTAAAAAAAAAAATTCTGCAGAGCTGCGTTCAAAAATTAATTAATTGGTAATTACTGACTAATTACCAACATTCCTTCGTTCTAAGTCTTGGAATAATCCGAAAATTTAACAAATGGCGTATAAATATATTCTAAGCTTTTGTTTATTCTTTTAATGAACAAAAGGCAGGAAATAATTGGGAATTTCTTGTTTGTGAATGCGGCGAAATAAGGATTTTCGAATTATTCGAAAGCCTCATTTGCCTTCACTTATTCCACGATCTCGCTTACGTTGAAGCTCATAATAACCAATTAACCGAGCTTCTCAAGTGTTCGCCGCCTCTCGAACTTGTCTGAAGGGCGCAGAGAATTTAACGACGCTATGCGCTCCAAGCATCGACTGAATATAAAGGATGAATCGCTGTCTCTTGCACCGCACGAGGTGTAATGGAAATCCCCTGGTTTATGTGACTTAGTATGACTATGTTTGTATAGCTTTCGTTTCACATTGAAACATTGGTTTAACATAAGTCTACCGGGAGCATTGCATCTGGGTACAGGTAAATTAGGCAAAGCCAATGATAATCCAACATTTGGATGGTTGGAATGGAAATGTTCATCAAACATATATAATTTTTCCATACAAAAGTGTAGAATTATATTAATAACGTTAAAATTAATTTTGTAATAATAATTGGTGAGACACATTCGACTTTATCGAATAAATGAAGTCCCCGTTGATCCCATTTAATATATATTTTAATTCTTTTTTTTTTATGTAGAAAAATAATTAAATGTCGAGAGGTTTTGGAAAAAGCGATTTCCACCAAGCTCTGACTTTCCCTATTACATTTTCATATTTTATCGGATGTCATGAGATAGGCACCATCCTTCTTGCCCTTCTGGTAGCTTAGTCTCTGTCATATAACCTTAAGTTCGGGAACAACTCCTCATTCGTGTTCACGACACATAAACTCGTGGACGGAGTCTCGAGGAAACGAGAAAACGGGCGCTCGACCGTATGAAACTTACGAGTGTCAACGTGTTCTCTCGTGGCCAGACTCCCTCGGTCTTGACCTAGCAATTATAAAGCTGTGCTTGCTCACGACTCTCGCCATACGTTTTCTCGTCTCAACGACGTCGAGATTTACAGTTTCCATCCGGGTTTTACGGAGCCGCAGGGGTGAACTCATTATGTTCTATTAAAAAACTAAATAAAAATGAAATAACGTGTTCCTGTAAAGAAAGAAAAAAGAAGAAGAAAACATCGAGCTCGAAATTTAACTCAACATTCACTCGACATGCAACGTTGTGTTCAACTATCAATGACTGCAAAAATGTGATTCATTATTTTTTTGGTGTTCTTAGACATTTGGTATTATATATCGTTACAATCCTTATATGGATAAGTTTGATATATTAATATTTTTATCATTTAATCTTTAATTAAATGTCGAATATATTAAATAAAATTTAGGGTATTTGTGTCACTAACTAGCGATAAGCGGACGCAGTACAAGCTAATCGAGAGTCCTAGACCATTTCAGAAACGTTTTGGCTTCTGATAAACTTGTTCTGCTTTGAAACAAAACATTCCCCTAAATCGCTACGATTTGCAGAATCAGGCACAAGGATAGGTCAGACATCTTGGATATGAGATAGTACAGGGAAACCTGGGTACTCGAGAAAAATCGATAGAGCGCCAACGACGACCCGAGCAAAATGCTGATCCCGCGAATATTTAGGAAATACTGCAAGTACTCCATTATCTGCTCTATGTCCCGTTCTATTATTTAACGATGCCAGATGATACCGGAAGGGAATACATCTCAATTTGGCACATCAACTTGAGAAGGATCGGCACCTATTCGTGGTGACTTTCCTTGACTCATCGATTTCCTTCAATATTCTCCAACTGCAGTTAATCCTGATCAACCATCCGATTTTTTTATTTAACCCTCCAACCCTTCACTACTTTCCGATTTATACATATCGAGAATAATAACAATTATTATTTTTTCAGTCTCAAAATAAAATAAAAATGTTTGTTCCACTCACGAAAATAATCAAAAAATTATTCTCACAGACTATCAAACTGAAATGTGACCTGTCATTTCAATTAACATCTTAAACATACCAAACTCACAATTTTTGTTAGTCTCGCCAAGTGAATTTGGAATTTATTCAAGAAATTATTGCTATTAACTGTCACACTTAAATTTAGTAGTATTTAAATTTGACATTGTTTTATCTTTTATCCGAAAGAAAAAATCATGTCATGTTTTTTAACGAGGACCATTTGTGTCAAGATTGTCAAGTCCATAACTTGTGACAAAGAACGTGTGTATGCAAGGAATCATAGAGTTGCGGTTATGATCGTATCTCGGATACGACGAGTAATAAAGGTTTGATGCAGAATAGCAAAAGCATAACAATGGGCAAAATAATGGTCGTGTTGCGCGGAGCTCTAGAGACCACGCGGTATCTTTGGTGTGCCAGCTGCGTAGTATTAGTAGGCTGCGAACAATACCGGTAGTAATTCCACGAATTACGGAGCACTTGTTTTTCCTTTCTTCGCTCCTTTTTTTCTACAATATCCTACCATATTCAGTAATGCGGAAGTGCCGTTTTTTTTTTAAATACCAGTGGTGCTCGCGGCGCATCACGACAATACGAACAAGAGACGAAGTATTCGAGTAATTCATCTTCGTCGAGAGTGTCTATCGATCCCGAAGAATACCGAGGGTGTGTTGAGATAAATACTCCTCATTTCCGACTTTGTTATATGGGCTATTCCGAGCGAGATCGACGGGCCACTTAATCATTTCTTTTCTTTTCCCTTTATTTTCACCGAGCCAGACATCTTCGATTTTTCTTCCATCGAATAATGAAGCACTCAAGAAAATTCGTAACATCGATTTGAGATTAAAAGTCTTAAAATTTCCTCGACTGCTTAATTATTCACGACTTTAACTGCAGTACCTGAGTGCACCACTCTACAAAGCCCTTAAAAATTCTGCAAAGTTTTAGGGATAACGAAGATTTCTGACTGGGTGAAACAAAAATTCATTATCTTTCTCGATAAATCTTGTTATTTGGTTCAAAACAGAAATAAAAATGTTGCCAGATTGCATTACAAAAATCTGTAAATGGATTTTTCGACCCACTTCATTTCCATTCACAAAAAGTTCGTTTCTATGAGTAGTAAAACAAAACAGAAATAAAAGATTGCTAAATTCCAGCCAACAATCTGTAAATGGATTTTTCAAACCATATTATTTCCTTTCACAAAAAGTACGTTTCTGGGAGTAGTAAAATCTGGCTAATTATACGAAATGTTGGGGGGGGGGGGGGGGGGGGGGGGTTAAAAAAAAAGACAGGAGAAACCGACTTGTGATATAACGAGACGAGCCGCAATCTGGCGAATTGCTTCAGCCAGCCGAATTCTTTCGATTCGAGCTTCTTTCTCCGCTATTGTAGAACCGTTCACTAATGCACATGGTATATCTGTACATACCTAGACATTGCAGTCTCGGTGGGCCAATTACGTAGCTCGCAAACTCGTTAAAAGTGTTTGCCGTACAAACTCCAGTGCCCACAGTTTATACATACATATGTATGCGTATACGGATTAGCAAGGATAATTGGCTTCAAAAATGGTTATCGTAACTCACCTTTGCCGTGCAGCTGTTGTCGATTTGTGTCGGCCCGCAGGTTCTCGGCAGTGTGAACGAGCTCGTCCAATTGCGGCTTCTTCTGCTCCAATTCCCGCAAGACATTCTGCAAAATGACAAAATACGTAAATAACATAATAACGAAATCACGACGAGGCTTAGATTTTACATCGGCACTGCCTTATCGATTATTGATACTTTGATTCGTCACTTTCCAAGGAATCTTTCACTTCGTCTACATTTTGTCGCATTTTATGTACGACGAAATTATATTTAGCACCGGAATGGCTTCAGGATCTGCAGAGCAGAGATGCTGATGAATTATTAATTTGATAAACGATGAAAACGAGTAAAAAATAACTTATCATTCTACTGGAAGAGAAAGATTATGTCCAAGAATCTATCCACAAAAAAAATTAAATTAAAATGCATACGTGATTTAGCGACTATTTAAAGGTTCCCGAATAAAACTGGTTCCGGAATCGAACTATCCCTTCAGGAAAAAGAAAATAAGCCTTGGGGTCATAATACAAATGTTTTCAAATATCACGACTAAATCAAAACCAGAACATCGCAATTTACCCATTGGATTTTGGTGGCTGCGTATTATCGTCATGAAATTTTAATTAAGGATATTTTGTCGCATAATTAATATTGTATTTTGACAAAGATATTATCACATACCTTTAAAAATATTTCGACATACATATTGTGGCTTAATGCCCCAAAAAATCGACATCGTATTGAATAAATCAGAAGTAATGAAATATGACATCTGAAATTTGCATATCGAGCTGTAGGATAAAATTGCATATCCTCCGGGGCTCATAAAATACAAAATTGTTTAGTTGAACGTCCGGGCCAGTTGGGTTACTTTTTTAGCCATAAAATAAGAGCTCAGGAGAGATTTGCTTAAATGATGCAAATTTATCTTGACAGCAACTGACGTGGAAGATGTCGTGAGCATGGAGCATCATGAGTCTGTGATGACTTGACAAATTAGGGAGAAACTCCGGCATGCTACTGAAATAAGATAATCCTGGTAAGCTGGCGATAAGAACTTGCGGTTAGTTCTCAAAGGTGCAGACATTCGCTGCATCAGATTGTAGCCGCAACAATTCCAACGCTAATTCACGACGAAATTTGTAGTAATACCACTGACGTCACATGTTATTATCGACGTTGCATAATTCCCTTTAAGACGCTACTGGCATAAAACCAGAAGAGCCACGCGTTTCTCGGTACATGCAACTTTTGCAACTTGGATTAACAGTCGGAGCTTAAAATCCTTGCCGTTGCACTGCAACCAGGCGCTTAAATTGCTTTCCCGTGTCTCTACTTTGTTAGACTATTTTTCCATTTTTTTTTAAATTTCAATTACAATACGGCACGTCATTATAAATTTCGAAAGAAAATTGATAATGGTCTGCGTTGGAACGTCCCAATTATGTAGCCACTAAATCGCCAAAAAGTTCGTTTCATTTATAGATGTCCTTGCTCTATGGATTTGAATGCTTAAAAAATGTTTTTAATTGACAAAATTAATTATGTGAAATATTTGATAATTGCGCCGTTGAAAAAAAAAATACATGGTCGGAAATTCGGTCCGATCAATTTTTATAATACATTTGTTAAACACTTTCGACATTCAGGTCATTGCAATTCTAGAATATTTTTCTCATTTTGTTCTATTTTAATAAGACACCTGATTATAAATTTAGAAAACTAAAATTGACGATGGTCTCGTTCTAATCCACGAGTTATGTTCCGGACACAGCGTTCAATACAATGCGTGTACACTAGGGTGTGAGAAGGAAAAAAAATATTTGCGCTCCCAGGATAGTAAACGTTCAGGCTTAACACGTAACGGACCCTTGTAAAAGAACGGCACGGTCGCTCAATATTTACAGATGGCTTAAACGACTTTTGTATCGCTTCCTCATAAAGGAAGTTTCGTTTTCATTAAAACATTTTTATAAATTTTCATGCGTGGATCGTTACAATAGTATCGTCCAGAAAAATGATTAGAAAAAATATTCGGATGCACGCATCTGTGCGAAATATTGAGTCTTTAGTAACAAACAAAATGCAACGATAACTGCAACAAAAATTTTTTTAATCATTTACTTATAATATAACGGAACTGGATCATTGCAAATTATTTTATTCCGTCTGACTGAAAGCTATTTAAGCACGTAACCTAATTATTTTAACTCTGTCTATAAAGCATTTTGTGTAACCGACTGAAAAAGCTTTACTACCCGGACAATGATGATAATAATGACAATAATAATAATAACAATGCCACTCCGGGGGATTATAGGTATTCTCTTCCAATTAATTTATGCAATAAACAGATACATATTTAATAAAATCGTTTCAACGCATTTACTCAGTTGCTTATTCAGGGCAATTGTATTCCGTTTGAGGCTGACGCGTGAATCCGTCGAATCGTTCACTATTCATTGTCTCCCTCATCGCGTCGTCCGATCAATTACTAATTCGTTGGAATTTTATTCGCTAGCTATGAAAGTACTCGGAGAATAGATCGCTCTTATTTTATCATTCCATGTAAATACAATTTGAATATCTATATTAAATCCGCATATTAATGGAGCTGGTCTGCACCATTCCCATTCCACTGGTGTCCTATTTATCAATTGAATGAAGTTGGCACAACGAAAAAAATAAATAAAAATAAAAATATAAACCGGACGTTCCTTGAAATATTATCTGCAGCTACGTTTGCAGATTTCTTTTTCTTTTATTCTTTATTTCGTTCCGAGTGAAACTCCTCAACGGCAGAACACTTTTGCCGGGCATGCTTTCGATCTAATTAAAAAGTGAGTAATTAGAAATAAACCGAGAAAGCTCAAGCATCCGAGTTATGGAAGGAAAATGTGCAGATGCGTGACTGAGAAAGAGCTGCACTCGGCTATTTTCAAGATAAATCGTCTACGGCGAATTCTCGTCTCTCGGGCTGCCCAAGTTTTCCAACTATGAAATATCCTTTCACAACCGCAGTGTGATACGTCTAACCGTCAAGTAATATCGTTAATTATACATGTTTGCCTAACATAGAAAAAAAACGAGACGACAAGTTGCTGTCAAACTAATGTACGTAAACTCATGTCAAGTGGCTGTCATTTAACCTTTGCGTCCAGTGAAAATTTTCGTTACGGTTATCGAAGAAAAAAAAATGCATTAGATAAATGTCTGATTGATTCGATTTAAAAAATTGGCTTGCAATGTTTAAGAGGATGTGTATTTGAGACTGACGTTTACTTTTTTTTTGATAATACGTATAGCATGTGGTATATTAAATAAAAGCTTGTCCTTAAGTTCACTTTTATATATATTTTTTTTCACACAAACTCATTTTCTTCCTTCGGGTTGTTTTTTCATTCTTCTATCGTGGTGCTATTTTTATGACGAAGATCGAGTAGCTTTATCGTCAGCACTGCTGTCACTCAAACGTGCGGCTGACTCGACCTTTTCCGTTGCTTCTGCGTCATAATTAATTACACTGTGAAATATTAATAACAATTTTTCAAAGTGCCACCGCAGCGTTAATCCGGTATCAATTTACCAAACTATAGCACCTCGAAATGTGACATCAGTTTTATGTGAAATTTCCTAATTTTCATAGAATTTTATAGGCAGCACTATAATTTCAATAATGCACTAAAATTAATAACGCTGTGTTACTAATTACTAATTCAATTTTCATTCAATTCGGCAACTTGAAAAAGAAGTTCCAAAATAACAAAATAATAAAAATGTACAAATGATATTTGAATATTCTGTGGCAATGTTCCAAAATGACAACCAATTTCTTTAGAAAATGACAAAACTTTTAGAGTTCGAAAAATTCTAATGAAAATGGAAAGCTCTGCGAGATAAACGCGAGTGTACAAAGTGTCGTCAATAAGAAAGGAAGTAAAGACGAGGTGAAGAAAGCTGTCGCGTCGGATTGGAGCTTGAAATGGCAAAGCCTCGCTTCTTCTTAGCCAAGGCTGCTATCGTCTTTGTGCTATCGGGCAACACACGTTATCGACAGTATATCGGGAGTCCGCAAAAGGTCCTGGATAGGCCACCACAGGCCCGCCAAAGCCTCAAAGGATGTGGGGTTGCCTTTTTCGTTGACTTACGTCGAAACGAAGCTGCAGAGTGCCGGTATACTGTGCTGGGGTCGTCGTCGCAGAGCCGCTCGCTTTTGGCTCTTTCTTCGCTTCCATCCTTGATGTAATTGTCGATTTTTCGACACGCTAAAAATAGACAACGCACGTATCGTGCACATCAAACGCGATTCTCGAGGAGTGCCACTTTTTGCTTTTTTTATCTTGACGTAATTCACGACGGTCAACAAAAATAATCGCACTGGGAATTCCTTTGACTTTTCAAGCTTTTTTTATTCCTCGACATACTTGCGTCACATGATAGCGTTTTATCACTTGAAATAAAACAAAAAAAAAGACGAAAAAATACTCGATACGTAATCCTGAAAGTTTCGAAGATATTTTTACTGGCGTTTCAAAATCGGCCGTAAATTGTATTTAAAAAAAATGGGGAGCTTTAAAACTATTCACATTTGATCCTCTTAATGACTTTTCTTTCTGAATAGCAAGCGCAGGAATGGCATTCAGGCGGAATAAAGCCATATGCATACATTCCGCTTCATACTTGCACTAGAGAAGGGATCTTGGCAAACGGCCATGCATGTTTAATTTTAATCCGGTGTCTTCGTTCGAATATCGGTATGAGCATGATACGAACTTGCAAGCGCGATATCCTGAAGAAATTGAGTCATTCTATCACCGACATGTGCTGTTGATAAAATCCGACTTCGTGCGTAATAAACATATATAAATATGTGCCCAAAAAAAAATCAAGTTGACAATTTCCACAATTATGTATTGTCCATGGAAGATGCACTTAAAAATATATCCCAATTTTTTTTATATTCCTTCAAATAATTCATATCGTTCGAAATCTATCTAAGTGAAAATCATTCACGCAAATTTGATTATTTATTAAAAATATTGATCGTATGTTAAGAATACATTTTTTTTTTTTTTTTTTCAAACTCTTCTTTGTCGTAATTTCATTGCGAGAACTGCACGTTTGTAGGTATATTTTTAATTCGTCAGTATCAAGCAAGCTACACGCTGTATGTAGAATTTTCGGAGCAGACAATCAGAAAGACAGAAAGAATACAGCTCTTCTGGAGCGTGACGCTCCAATTGCCATGGTTCGTACGATTGTTGGAATTCTCCGATGAGTACTGCAAGTGTCGCTATTCCACGCTGCTCTCGCGGTCGCTGGTTATCGATTTTCCTATCCTCTCTACGGTATTTCGCGTCTACCGGAACCCTATAGTGTAGTAGGTAGTACTACAGTGGATACTGTAGTAAGTATACACTATAGTAGCGTCTCGATTTCGGGTGACGCTCAAGCCCTAGCAGGTGAAACTTGTGACAACACAGACAGCCCCGCTGCTTTTAATCGCTGTTTATCATTTGCATAATAAATTCCGGCATTCCGGCTCAAACACACAGATTAAAAAATATTGTGGGAGTATATTAGCATTGATGAATATCACATTTATGACATATTTACACGCCATTTTTTTAAATGTGTCTATTAAATCGCGGCATTAGTGAGAGAAATGACCCCGCGAAAATTGGACACGCACGCGCGCCGTATTTATTTATTTTATTTTCTTCATGTGTGACACAAACTAACTTTTGGATTTTCGAAGCACAAAGAATAAAACTTTCCAGCTAAATTGTACACGTGCGGTACTTGACACTTGTGAAGATTTGCTTTTTACTCTCTTGCCACTGAATTAATTGTCAAAACTAAATGTAAGGTGCACTAGTATTATCTGACACTACCTTGTCATTATTAGTTCATCTGATTTATAAATTTAAATAAAATTACGTAAACATAAAAAAGTCGGTTGCTTTACTTCACGAGTAAAATTCATTCAATCGTATTTCGTAATTAATTTGTTGGTAACTTCTTGGCATAAGTATCATTTGAATTCGACCAGCAAAAAAATCCCATATCGTAAACTTCAAATTCGCAATTTAATGCGAACGCTAAATTTAAGTGGTAATTTTATAACAAAAATAAAATACGTATCTCTAATCATCACAATTTAAAAAATTGTCATTTCCGAATGAACCAATAAAAGCAATTATCGAAAAGGTGAAATCGTGAAATGAGACGATAACGCCACATGTCGTCTGCAGACGCTCGCACGTGGAGAGATCTTCGACGACGTCAGGCGCAACAAATGAACAATTTGCCGGAGTGCCAAGCGAAAGATGCCTGAGTGCATTGCACTTTTCACTTGCGTGTTAAATCATTTTTAAGGTGACGAGGAATGATGAAAAAAAAAAAAAAGGAAAAAAATACCCAGTGCGATCTCGTGACTCTATAGTGCATACCACGTTTATCGTGTATTGTCCGGTCACTCCTACGCACACACGCACGCACACACAGCCACAGGAGTGAATTTGCGAGCGGACAGTGAAGCGGCACGCGGCACGCGTTATTTTAGAACGCGTGCATTTCGACTGAAACGCGTTGTGGAACTGGTGGCGGCCAGGAACACTGAGAATCGGCTGGCGCTATCGAGGGGTCGGTTCCCAAGTTAGGAAGCTGCTGGGAGTATCTCTCGCGCCCCCTCACCGCGGCTCCCGCTCCACGGGAGCTATGGGGGTTGAAACGCTCGACACGGGGGTGCGGAAATTTCGAATGGCGGATGGGAGCTTTGGTTGAGCGACTTATTCGAACGAGTCACGAGTCCGAAAGCTCTCGATTCTATCAAATACTCAACAAAATTGATTCACGAACAATTGCAAACGTTTCTATGGGTTTGTCAAAGCAAAATTGAATAATCATAATTAAAGATACTTTTTAAAAAACATTTTTAGCAATTATCATAATAAAATATTATGGTTTTTTTGTAAAAAAAATTGCATTTTTAAAAAATATTTGTATACTTTAATGAATTGTCATCACGGAATGTAAATTGCTGTCGAATAAATGTTATCTTTTATGAAATTACGATGTTTTGTATGAGTGTGATAGATTATTTTTAGCTTTGAAAAAATACTCTGAATTCTATTGAAGATGGACGTGAATTTGGGGTTTTTTAAAAATAGGTTTTGTAGATGATTGGATTTTTAGCCAACGGTAATCGAAGTTTGTCCGTTCGTACACAACGCTACCACCATAGCGTTTAATTCAATGACGGACAGGGCGACGGACGAAGCTTCCCACCCTGAATGCAAAAGTTGTACTGCGCATACGCCATCCACGATGGCATTCCCATTGACGGGTCGACAGTGAGCTTCGAGTGCCGGCTCCGGAACCGGCCACACGCACAACCACCAGAGCTCCCTTTCCTTTTTTCCTCAGGAACACAAAGCTGACCCCGCGAAATAGAATGTATTAAAATTGTATGAGAATCGAACGTTCGTATGTCGATAGTTTTCGGTGTCTAGGTCGATATTTCCACGCTTTCGTTGTCCAGGTCGTTTGCTACATCGTTTCTGCCGATATTGTGTTCGGGTATAATTCTTTACTGTACAAAAACGACGGCGTAAAGAATCGAGATATCAAGAACTACAGGAAAA
Organism: Clistopyga incitator; assembly: GCA_947507545.1. Classification (NCBI taxonomy): domain Eukaryota; kingdom Metazoa; phylum Arthropoda; class Insecta; order Hymenoptera; family Ichneumonidae; genus Clistopyga; species Clistopyga incitator. The sequence goes on along the minus strand of OX382174.1, from coordinate 3,004,325 downwards.
ATGCCCTGGAAATGAAAAACTGTGTAAAAATAAACCCAGGCATTAAAAACTATGTAAATAACCAGCTGGCCACCGAAAATTGATAAATTGGTCCAACTTTATTTAATCCTAATAGTTTTGAATAACTGAATCATTTTTTTCAACAACAATTCTATTCTTTAACATATCGATTTTTTCTTTGAATGTTATTTTTCAAAAGATTTAAAATAAGAAATAACACTCTGAACTTACATAATTAGAGTAACTAATTCAATTGTAGAATAGTTCCTTGGAAAAATATTAGAAAATCTGATAAAGATAAATTACAGTCTGGATCACAGAGCTCCTCTTTTCATCGACTCAACGAATAACCGCAAAATTCGATTATTGCGTATTACGTGACTGGAGTATTATAACGCGAATGGAAAGCGTCGTCAAAGTCTCTTGTCAAAGAGTCTTTGGCGAACCACGGGAAGTGCATAACGCGCACAAGCTTCGAGCATCATTTCGCATTTGCGAAAGCAGGAACAATTAACGAACGTACGTTTTGGTAGATATGTTATACGTTACATGATATATATATATAATAGACTTGATGAGGTAAAGCCAAGCAACTTCTACATGCATACGGAATGATTCGCTCGCGTGCCTCGCCCTCGTTATGCTTTCCCTGTATTTTCGCAGCCACGAAACGATTTGAATACGATGCGTCGCCCGGTGGATACAGCTTCGGTGGTAGCTTTTGCACATGCGGTTTAACTTCTCTAACTACAACGAAAACGGAAAATTCGTTGGTATACGATATTTGCATAGCGATTTTTTCCGCAATCTACGAGCGATGTGAAATCTACGAGCGATTTTTTACTTTCAAACGACGTTACGTTCACTCCCACGAATACTGAATAATATTGAGGCCACTGTGAAAGAAATAAAAGACTAATTATAAATTCATAGTTAATTACGACCTTAGATATTTTGAAAAATTTACCTCTACTGATTACATATACTCGATATAATTTGTGCAAAATAGCTGGCATAACAAAATCTGTGATTAAAAATTTTTAAATAACGAATTTATATTTCAAATAAAATTGTATTTCACCGTATGTTCATAATTAAAGACACTGGGTTAAGCCAAGTACGAAAGTGTTCCACGAATTATAAATTCGTATGTATGGGTTTATGATTTTTCGATTTTTCTTACCATTTACGACACGATAGTCTAAAAACGCGCCGTCGAGATGAGCCAGGGAAATATCGAAATAAAAAGTCGAGGGAGAGAACTTCTGAAATATTAACGAGAGTCGAAGAGAGTGGTTGCTGAGTATCGGATTGTGTAGTGGAAAGTTTGTCAAGTATTTTCGTAAGCAACTTGTCAAGTATGTTGATGCGATGACCGAAATGTAGTGAGCGATAAATGTTCAGTAGTAGAAATATGCAGTACCAAAATAATGGAATACAAAATGCGGACTATCCGATTGCAGAACGTAACTTTTTCTACTGTCACGTGTGTTCACACTATCATCGGATAGTCCACGTGTGATGATAAGAAATAGGTACGAGTTTTTGTGGACAATCGAGTTGAGTGGAAAGCAAAGTGAAGCAGGAAATGCCGGGTATCGAGGAATATCGAGTTGCATCACAAAAAGAGACTTCCAATAATATAAGGCAGCACAGTTTCCGTTTATATTCGTCACTCGTTTTGCCGATCCTTCATCAACTATACCGAAACTATGGATGTACCGTACGAAAAAGCAATACATCTCAAAGTGAAAGCTGCAAAGAAAGCTCACGGAATACTTTCGAGCATGAAACTCTCGCTACTGTCGACGTCCAGTCACGTTTTCTCGACTCGATATTCTACCACCACGTGTACCTAAACCATCCACGATAGATACCTGTATGCTTTTCGTATTTTCCTTTCACGCGTATTCTGCAGAAGGGGCGAACATTCGGTACACGATGTTGAACGATGTACTGCTGCGAGGAATACCTTATAGATATATGAGTGAATCTCTGGGGATGCCAGAAATCATACGAAGAAAAGTAACATTGTTTTAGGGAGACGTGACAAGAAAGATGACAAAGTAAGCTAAACGCGACGATAATTTAGTACACGCAAGCCAAAGTATTCGCTTGTCATAGTACATTAGATTTTTAGAAGAAAACTTATTTTTCGAACCCTATTCAACAATTGTGTTAATCATAATAACAAGACAATCGTATTTTAGGGTGGTTTTGATTTTTTTCAGTCATTTGTTTTGGAATATCATATATTCAAGCAGAGGATTATTTGTAAGTACTGGAATATTGTGATACTCAATCACAAGGATATCGCTGCGGTAAAACTCAAAACCACTCGCTAAACCCTGAAGACGAGAGCTCTGGAAGCGGTAACAGGAGTTTAGTTGCATCGAAGAAGCAGAGGATCCGAAAGGTGCGAATACGAGAAGACTGGATTCCGCAAGCTATCTCATGCTCCCCTTCTGCTACTACGATGTCTTTTACAAATCGAAAATCAATAGGTGCACCTGGAGTTTGCAATTTACACATCTCTTTAACGCCTCGCTGAACCCCAGTCTTTTTTTTCTTCGTTAGAATATCGATCCGATTTTTCTTAAGGGTGACTAAATATTCCATTCTTGACAGAGAACAAATTAGCATCTGGAATTCGCAAGTGGGAAGACGTTTTAAAAATGAATTGCTATTGTCAAAAACAACATTAGTCAATCCTAGGTTCATAAATATATTTGGGTGTTAGTAAAAAAAACTTGGGTAACTAACTTTGCGGAGCTAAGAAGCTAAGAAAACATTACACGGAAAAAGGCTGATAAGTGACTACACATCCCGTGGGCTTTGAATGTGTCAAAACACCACATATGAAATATCTAAACTTCAAACCTCAGACTCCTTTTCATTTTTCTTCAAACAAATTGACTCAACTATTTACCAAAGCGAATTCGGAAAAAGTGATTTATGCAATTAGAATAAAAATGTACCTACATACAAAATAAATGTATTCACCTCGCAAAAACTGTCGGCGCAATTAATACGGTGACTTTTTTATTCTGGGGTGCCAATGACAGTTTTAATCTGTCCGTAAATCCAATCTGGCAAATTCGTCTGAACAGATAAGCTTAATTAAATTGTGAGCGATGCCGATTTTCGATCTAGGCCATAGATACAACGTGGACGATGAAAAAGGCGTGGCAATGGGCATTAGCCACGTGTGCCAATGTCAATGTCAGCGCTCTTCCGGAGGCTGACCCACGTGAGCCATTCGGAGGACACTCCAAACATTGACATCCTTCCCTCGATAAAACGACCGACCGCGCTCTTCTTAACCACTTGTAGATAAAAATCCTTGCGTCCAAGGGTAAACAAGCCACGTCGGTACTTACCACCAGCTCAAAAATACTGTGTGGAAATATTGCAAGTCGATGTTGCGGAGTCGAACAGCTAGACGTTGGTCTTACCGACGATTAACCGACTTGCAATCGACAACAGCTACTACGGAATTGGTTGAGCTTTAAGAGCTTGAATGCAGAATTTCAAACGGCAGCTTTAAGGATATAGTAGGGTGAACGTCCCACATAGTGACTATAATATCAGTATTTTTGGCTGGTGGATATGAAAAGAATTTTTGTTTACTTTACTATTATGATCCGTATGATTTTTTATCAGTTAAATTAATTGAGAATTCAATGACAATTGTGGATTATCAGGCCTGATAAATTTTATCATTAATGCAATTAATGCGGAAACGCGAGGATTCCCAGTTTTGTATGATACAATAATGGGATTAGGACAGTTTGTCCTATGTATTAATTATCTGTTGCTCTTATTCAACGTCCATCGGAATGTCACTTTGGAATAATTCGATTCGATGGATAAATTGTTCGATACCCCCCGCGAATCTATTAAGTCAGAATGTTACTTGCCTTCTGCTTGTCGAGCAACTGTAGAATTTCATCGACGTCGCCGACGACCACAGCCTGTTGACGCAACATCTCTTCCTCGACGGTGAGCGTGTCGAGTATCTGCAAGTGACAAATAAATGTTACAATAAAATTTAAGCTCTAATAATCTATTTCTCTAAGATTAACTCTCAAACAAAAATGTTCTATCCCTCTATATATAAAAATTCATTTAAAAAATGAAAAATTCTATGAGACATTATGTTCATTTATTCATAATATTTGTAAAATCTTGTATTAAGAAGAATTTCAAAATTGTGCAATTCGCTCTACATTAAGCATGTCTCAAAGAAATCATGATCCGTGTATCGCGTTACTTTGAAACATTTATAAGATCGTATATTGATGCCGCAATCCCCAATATACCACTTACGACTTCATTCGAATAGCAGGTATGCTTAATTAATTACGGTGTTTGACAGGAGCACCGAGAATTGCACAAACACGAAAACACTTTGAGATATACGTAGCCCATGGAATGCTAGGTGTAGCTTGAAAAGCTCACGTTAGTGGCAGCGAGACGAGCGGAGGACGACGACATCGTAGAGGCCAAATAGCGGCAGGAGGTACAGGGATAGAAAGTGGCAGAGCACGAGGCTCGTGAGGATCAGACGGCCCAGGAATTGGGGTGTTTGAGAACGGAAATTGGATGGGAGTGTCCGCTCGTATAAGTGGCCAGTTTCGAATCAGTGTACCAATACTGACGAGCTCGCACCACTGGAATACGAAAGCGTAACACGAATGAACAAAAAAAAAAGCTTAATATCCTCGGACTTTGATGACAATTTTCGAAAAAAAAAAAAAATGTGTTTCGGGAGATCAATTGGGTGACACGATATTTCTGTTTGCAGAGCTTGCTGATTGGCCTTTGATAAAATCGAATAGGTTTGAAGAAACAACATTTTGATCCCTGTCAAAGGAGACTTTGATTTCTACTTTTTTTTCTCACATTCTGATTACGAATTAAAACTGCTTGAATGGGACAAGTAAAAATGGGAAATTTAATTAGAATACAATGTTCAGATGGTGTTATAAATAGACTCAAGAGCTACAGCATACAATTTCTCATGGTGGAATTGAAGAGTGAAAAAAAAAATAAAGAAACGTATTCGGTGAAGGTGTAGATGGAGTGAAATGGTCTAAAAATACAGTAGCATGATGATTCACCGTTACAGCCTGTCACCAATGTATTTTTGAAGTCCCATAGTGTCCGAAACTCACTCAATTGTGGGTTCCCTTTTCGCACTGCGATGTGTGAAGTTTTATGTACCTACACGGGACGAACGATCTCGCCAATTATTTCCCATTCCAGGTTGCCCACTCGCTCACCGACCGCTTCGGGGTAATTGAATGTCGAGCGAAAATTACGGCCGTGCGGAAATGTTCGGCTGTTAACGCACGTTTAGGTTGGAGTAGGTTCATTGAATTCTCGGCCGATTCGCTAATGCATTGTCTGTATATGGTCCACATACATATTGTATGTATCAACATACAGACGCAGCTTTGATGCATAGTCCAGGAATTTTTATTCCAATACATCTGTAACCAATTGAAAAAGCTTCGTGCCACGACAATTGGCTTTCGTATAATTGAACATCAATCGACAATGTCATTACCGTGAGAGATAGAAATTTAATACGGGAAAATGACGTTACACCCAATTAACATACAAACATTTTTTTAAATTCTGTATTTTGGTAATGGTGTCGAGTGAGTCACATAGTTTAAGCACAGATCACGAAAAAGCTCATATCAAACGATTTTATTGCAGGGTTAATACGTGCGAGGTAATAAATCCTGGCACATAAGACGAACGACAATCAGCTAATTTTTCTGCCAACCGGAAACTACGAATCCGAAATAAAGATTCGGTATTTTAGAGGTGGTACAGAGTGGGCAACATGGTGTGAACTCTGATCAAAGGGTTTTATTGCGGGATTTATATGTACGAGGCGATAAGACGAAGGGCAACCAGGAAATTATTCTGCCAACCAGAAATTACGAATCCGAAATAAAATGATATTGTGTGTGTGTCGGAAGTGGTGTAGAATGAGCGACATAGTGTGAGCTCGGATCGCGGAAAAGCTGCGATCAAAGGGTTTTATTGCAGGATTTATATGTGCGAGTCGATAAATCCTGACAGATAAGACGAGCGACTACCAGGATATTAAGGAGTGGTTTCTGCTGCCACGAATAGGACGCAGCCCCTCGTCTCTTCTATTTCTTCACTCAAAGCCCCACTCACCCTTTGCTAGGGTTAGTTTACGACGTCCAACGAAGCTTGGCCTGTGTTGCACGCTGAAAGACCTTGATTAAATAGGTCTCACCTAATAATGATTGCGCTTTACCAGCAGGAGCTCACGCCGTCGAACGTATAACGAGCAACGAGACCACCAGAAACGTCTTTTACGGCTCCGGTAATCTCTGAGAAGTTAAAGAGTCGAAATAAAAAGTTTCCGCATGAATGCAATCTCCCGAGCGAACCTTTGAAATTTCTCGACAAAAAGAGGAGTGCAAGAAAAATTGCTGCCAATTATCAGCAGACCGATAATTGGCAGCAATTTCTTTAACTTGAATTCACCCAAAAAAAAAACAATACTGTCGAAAATTTGTCCTCCACAATAAATGCCTTTTTCTAATGCCTAAAATCGTTATGTATTGAATAATTCATTTTGTGAAATAGAATTTTTACTTCCCAACAATATTTCATCGAGACATCGAAATATTTGATTGAGCATAATATGATTTGTGTTATTAAAAACAATTTACATATTACAAACGTCATATTCTTTTGAAAGTTAGCAACGGAATAATTCCATTAAATCAAGCAGTTTATTTAACAAATTTAATGTTTTCTTTAGCGTGGTTGGGTTTTCATGTAAATACATTAACGTCCAACCCTCAAGGCATACGAAAATCTATTTGATGCTACAAATAATGTTTCCTTGCACGAATGAACTTTTTTAGTTTGTTAAAAATAACGTGCAAGTTGAAGTCATACTGTGTTGTATAAAAAGGGCTCTACAGAAAAGTCGTATACCAACAGAATATTCCGTAAGTATAAAATGTACGCGTATCACGAAGAATATGAAGCGACATTCCAAAATTACGATGCTGTACGCGAACGTCTCTCGGAGTACAGTGTGTAAATGTTTTACTACACCAGCATTGTCTTCCGTTACGAACACCAACGGGAATGTTTTAGAGTCTCGGAAGAGCGCTCTCGAGGGATAGAGCTCGCGATTATTATTGTTCGGCATTCCAGAAACCGCATTTCTCAACAAAATACCCAAATGCCACGGTAGTAGAAGCTCAGCATGCAGAGATAAGTTGGCTTTATCTTTTGTCATCTTCCTGCAGCCTTCATAATATACCACCATAATTATAATTAATGACATAGAAGTTGTCGCAGCTGGACTTGAGCTTTTTAATTTAATTATATATTTTGCAGTGACCAGAAATCCTAAATAATTTTTGCGAATGGTTTGATTTTTCCAGGGACTAAATAATTTATTGTCATTTTATCTTTCAATTTCTCGAATATCGTGTAATATGCTGTAGACTAGTATGCTATAGATTCTCACAATTTTGCACTCCGATGGGCTTAGCAGTTTGATAACGTATACTGTAACGAGCGCACAACTATTTTCATATTTTCCTTTGAGCTCTGGTGAAAAATTGATTCCCCTCTTTGGGTAAAAAGGGGTATCGATGCTTTTAAGAGTTATCGATTTGTTCGAGACGCTTTTAACCGTAGAGCAGGTGATAAAAGCTAAGCTGGACGGAAGCTATTTGAAGACTTCATTGTCTGACATTTTGGCCAAAAGGTTTTGATGCTTTTTGTCGGCGTGAGGAAAAATGTCACTACAGATGTAGTTTAATTATTCGGCAGCCCACTGGTCGTTAATCATTTGGAACTTTCAATTAACACACATTAACGTCAGGCGCGCGCATGTGGCTTGCCAACTTCTCGTTGCAGAGCAGCCTGCAATTAGGCTCTACCCATTGCGGTATTATCTCGCCAGACGCGACTCAACATATCGCTCTGGGGCTTCCTCGACATGAACCTCGGATTACAGTAAGTTTCCGTTTGTCCGCGATAATCGCCAACCCCTGCTGGGTTTCTTATACGGGGCATTCCGAACCAAATCGCCAGACATCCACAACAGCAGCCTACGAATTTCCGTTTAGCGCAATAACTCATTTTTACTTCATCTGTGATAGTTACTCAGAATATTTTCTTTCGATCCCCAAGATCAGTGGAATTTTCTATATAATATAAACCTTTTTGTAAACCAAATTTCATCATCTATTGATGTACATTTGTTGAAAGTTTTTACCAATTGAAATAATTAGGAATAAAAATCTGATTACTTTCCACGTTACAAAAAAATATTTGTAAATTTTTAATAACCGAAGCATTAATTTCCCGTCGATATGTTTGGAGTCTCTTCGCAGTTTATTCTTGTATTGATGACAGAATGCAGTTGTTTGGATTACTGGGTCGGGTTTCTGTCGCTTTGAGCCGAAATACCCCGTATATGTATGTGTGTGTCTGTTTGCATAGGATGCAAATCTGAGTTTTTGAGGTCCCGGAAAAAGGGTAAAAAGAAACAGAGGCGCGTAAGATACTTTCAATTAACAGCTTGAGGATTAAAGCTAATACACGTGAATGTATTCGGAGAGCATTTAAACTACTTTGTGGCAAAATTCATTGGACTTTTAATTACGAAACGGGTCGTATAATTGGTAGACTCTGTCGGGTAATTACGTCGTTTTGTTCACTCGCGCTCATGGAAATAAATGACGTCGCTGTTGCGTAAGGTTTTTAAATTGAAAATACAAAATTATTTCGTAATCAATTTATAACTAATTAACTTCTGCTACAGACTTTTGATGATTTTTTTGCAATCATAAAATACGTTGAAAAACGTGATAGATTCATTAGCAAAATCAAGCAATGCCGGTCCCACAGCGAATAAATAACACATCGATTATTTCCCGAGCATCATTACGATCGTAATGGACCATATATCAATTTCCAAGCCATGGGAATACTAACGATGAAGCATCGGTCTAGGATGCTCAAATGGTCATTCTGTTTCAGTATACTCGTTATTTATATTAATTAATTGGTTAGGTCACAGTGCTTGTCCGATAAGTCGCATTCGCGAAGAGAAATTTGAACCAAGCGATTACTAATCGTGACATTCGATTGGTACAATCATTTTTTGTACTCTCATATTTCCTGTACTGTACCGAGCACGACCACGCACGTGCAGAGTACAGAGAATACGAAAGGGCACGTACGAGAATAGTGTACATTCAGCGCAAACCCCCGAAATGTAATATTTTCCAACGCTTTAGTTTCCCACAAGATTTCGTTTCCACCAGAGCCATTTTCCGTCTATTTCCCCTCGGAAATTTCGTGGAAAACATCGGAAAATTTCATGAGTTTCTATTCCAAGTAACAGCCCCGATTGCGACTAATGGTTCGAATGCATTGCTGCTCGTGAAGTCAGAGCTTCTTTAATTCCGACATCCATAAAAACCTTTGCCTGGAAATTGTCCCGATTTTCCATTTATATTCTATACAAAAATATATTTCCAGTGAACGCACAAGAGCCGTTTGTGCATTGGCGAGGATGAAGAAGCAGCAGCAGCAGCCTGAAATATAAAACACAGTAGAGTAGGTCGAGTTTAGTCATCCCAAAGTCGACTGCGCTAGTTTTCGTTCGCTCAAGTGATACGAGAAAAAAGTGTCCACTGACACGAAACAAAAAAGATAATAATAACAACAACAACAACAACAACAACAACGATAATAATGAAGATAAAAACAAAACAGTAGGAAAATGAGAAATATAGGATAGGTGAAAGCTTTTACGAAACAGTGAGCGACGTACAACTCGGACTCCCTACGCTCCCATTGGCAAGGCTATAGAAGTAGAAAGCAGGACGGCGTACCGACATACTACTTCCGGGCTGCATCGCCACAACCAACACCACTACCACTACCCACCAGGCTTAATAAAGGCGAACCTTTGAATTTCATCTCACTGGGGGAGAAGCGAGCGGCACGACGTTACACTCTGTGCTCACCCACGCGAGTAGTTGAAGCTTTGTGCAAGCTCTCTGTGTGGGAATACGTATGCAGCGACGGTATGCCCAACTGTACAGAGAGGACAAAATAAATAGAAAGAAAAACAGCGAAGAAAAACGAAGGCGCGAGGATCTGCCGCGTTGTGGATAGTCACAAGCGTGCATTGCTCCAGCGACGACTATTGTGACTTTTCACAGCGGCACTCGGCAAGAAGAACGTGTGCGAAGGGACAACGAGCCCCTCGCTCGCGCAGACGAACACGTTAGTGAGCTTGCGCGTGTACGAGAGGGCATTCATTTCATTCGACGTAACGCGCAAACCGCAACAGTCTCTGGCGAGGCCAGTTCGCTTCGTTGCAGTCGGTATTACACATCCCACCGTCGCTAAAGACTACAGATACAGGTATTCGGTTAGTCCATCGCACACTAAACCACCACCACCACCAATGCGCAACGACTGTGTAATTTCAAGCTCGCCTTTTTCGGACTCCAGAGCGATTTTTAATTCAAGTGCTTCGCACGCAAGACTCCCCGACGTTCAGAGAGGAACTATACGCTGCATTCCGAATGCCGACAACCTAAACTGTCCCGTGGGTAACGTTAACCCAACTTGATTTGCCCATAAGAGATTCGCCACGACAGCGAGATGAAACAGATGCTGACAGTCCCTTTTCGATGGTTTTGCTTTATCCACTCTTCGCTAAGCTCACAATTGTGGAAATGATTTTTCGACAATTATTTGCATGTAATTATTAGTGTTACAATTTCTAAAGTATCACTGTTTCTCACGTTTACGAAATCGAATTTATAAGAAATTACAATTCTATGAAAAATTTTGAAAGTATTGATTTCAAGTATGAGATTAAAATGTCAGTAATGATTATTAAATTCCCGAAGTTTGTTATCTTCGTGAATTCAGAATTTTTTTATTGAGGTTAATCTAATAATTGGACTTATTTCCTGATTTTAGAAATCAGTTTAAATAAATCTCATCTCAGTTTCGAGCGAAGATAGAAAAATTGCAATCATCGATCGAGGGCTAATGAGGAACGGTCTCATTGTGCACATTACGTTTATCCCCAGACGCTCTTATAACCGTTGAATGATTCGCATAGAATGAACGTATTTAAAAAGCGATCTCGTTACGTATCACAATACCCTCGAGTGGATGAATGCAAATGGCGGAGATGCGACGAAGAAACGCTCTGTTGAAGAGCGAGCTGCCGCTTAGTTTCTTTAAAACACTCGCGATAAAATCGCTATACAAGAGACGAATTCAACACGAGAGTAAGAATACAATATTGCCACACACATTCCCGTCGCTGTATAGTTGAACTGAGGTCGCCAGTGTAATGATAGAGATTGAATTTTCCACGTTATTCCATATTTGCAGCGGAATCTCTCCAATTATGAAATTAAACGCAGTTTATTCCTTCGCATGTTACACGAACATACGGAAAAAGTAAGACCATATTGTAAGCAAAGCCTCATCTTCATGTAAAACGTCGCCAGCTTTTGAATTCCCAGGTTTTCCCTTTCGTACCATGGTCTATTCTATAAAGAGAAGAAAAAAAAAAAAGGAAAAGTAAACGGTTTTTATTCACAAAACGCGGTCGTTAGTAGTTGCGGTCATTATACCTTCTGACCGGAGCGAATCTTTTTCGAACGAACCTCCAGACTGGAGTATTCACGTGTTACAGTGATAAAACCTGAATGGACGACTCGAGACGGCGACTTTTCAGTCACCTTCCTCGAAATCCCTTAGGACTGCCAATGGGGAAGATTATCAAAAGACGCGACTCAGCTTTTTGCACCGCGTGTTAATATAAATATATTGAATGTCAGTCATAAATCCGCGCTCGGTGATTTTTCCTGCCATTAATAACTAGGCTGATGTTACAGCTACTGTAACTACTAATAATGACCATTGGCTTATTAAAAGTTAGTTTATCGATATCTCACAAATATCGGAATTGTCTTACGTTTAAATCTTATAATTCTTAATTCATATCGCGGAGATTGTCTTATTTGACTTGAAATTGAAACATCTCAGGTAGTATTTGACGATTGTAACTCTGAATTTGAGTAATGATTTCCAACTCCTACGTCAAGAGCAAAGTTCTTTGATGCTGAGGAACATTAATACGGATGCTATCGACGTATGAGGAAAAATCTAGGAGGAAATTCGACTCACACATTTGATCCAACTTCAAGAGTGGACCGAAGAGTCATATTTCTTTGAGCTCGTTCGCTCTTCGTCTCGTCCCCGATTTTACGTGCCAACGTTATTCAATTTAAACGTATGACGCCGGGCGCTTTGAACGCAGACGAGCAAAGTAGAAACTGCGTGCTCCCCGTGACTCTGCGGACGGAATACAGATCGCTGCATAATACTGGCTGGGATATATCTTCCTCTTAGACCGTTGACGCCGACAGCTTTAAATTAAGCTGCGGCATATAATCCACACTCGCGTAATCTACAAGCATTAACAAATATATATTACATAAAAAAGATAAAAAACAATACAACGTCGCTTTAAAATTGAAACACGAGAGCAACTTACTACTACAAAAATTCACCATCTAACTTTTATCCTTCAGAAATTCTTCCAAAATTGAAATAATTTCTAAAGTCAGTTAAACTTTAGTCTTAACGATAAAAATACTTCAACTTTAAGCTGTCTGAAATCTGCTAGAATTCGCATTACATTGTTTAAATATAATATCGATATTATATTGCTGCAAAATGTAAGTGTATGTACATGAGGAAGTGGTCGAGTGCTCCGGTAAAATTCTAACCTTGTTAGTGCCAGTAAGTCAGGAAAATTGCCGTTCGGTGGGAAGGGCAAATAGGATCGGAAACATCGGAAACGGAGGTAAATGTTTAAGGTAATGTACTATACCGACTGAGTTACTCTCACATACAACGCCATCAATGATGGTGATGGAGTGATAGAGAAGGATCAAAATTTGTAGCACATGACGTTAAAGTTTGAACGTCTCAAATAGCGATGTAGCAATAGCGAAGTGGCCTAGCCAGAAGTTTAGGTACAGGTTTGCAGCATAACTCTTAAATTCTATGGGCCCGCTGTCGAAACGAACCTACCGCCATTAATCTTCAGCATTGTTCGTAGGGCGGGGCGGCAAACTCCGAGGCCCGAGTATGCAACATACCAAAATGCCCAGGAATATATTATCCATAAAAGTTACATTTTCATTCTAAGCTTTGCCGCTTTCGATTATAAACTTTTAGCTCGATTGTTCATTTTATTCTACTGCAAATGTCGACTGAAAATTTTGGTGTTGAGAAAAAGTGAATGAGAACGAAAAGATCTCTATTCAATTTTTAAGAATTGATCGTTGTATTTTTAAAAAAAATCATTTAATACATCCAATTAATTTTTTCTCAGTGAAGTCCTAAAAAATTCATTTACCCCCTTGTCACTGAATTTGACTGTATCATTTAATCGAATCCCCAATCTAAAAGTGATACATTTTAGCTAAATTCTCAGCTAAATTTGGAAATGGAAAATTTCTAACGTAACTTGTTGAATAATTACTTATTATTTCCTTACTTTCAAAAGCGCCGAGAGGAAACTTGACTGAAGATAAAACTTATTTATGCCTGGATATTTACAGCACAGGTTTCTGGCTGAACGAGGTTACTTACGTATAATAAGAACATTATTTTGATCATAATGGGTTAGATTTACTTCAACGTGCTTACGACAAGAGGATGTCATCTACCAGGCAATTTAAGGTTGGACAAAAGAAAAGGCGGTTGTGCGTTTAAACCGCTGTATACGACGTCAACGACTTGGTTCAAGCCATGTCGCTGTCCTCGACGGGAGCACGGCGTCTTCAAGCTTTTGTTCGGGCTCTGCCTCATGCATTTTCAGTCTCGCTGCACTCAAGGAGGAGGACAAAAACATGTTTAACTGCTGCCCTCGTTTTTCTCCCACTATATTTGCCACTATATTAACAGACTCTAACGAGTTCTATGACTCAGAAATTAGAAACAAGATAAGGTGCAGAATAATTTACTACTTGTAAGTTAAACTTCGTCTAAGCTTTTGGCACGACTATCGGATTTTATTGTTTTTTTTTTTGTTTTTTTTTTGTTTTTTTTTTGTTTAGAAGAATAGAAAAATGATTTTGGTATTATTGGAAATTATGCTCTAAACTGCAGATGAAAATTAATGGTCAAACTGCAAATTAGCGTGGACAACAAAAAAAAAAGGTCCAAAATGACGCCCATATCCAACCTTTAAGAGCGCATGCTTTTATTACAGACTGTTCACGTGTAGTGTACACACATCGACATTTACGGATACAACGAAAGCGAAATGAAAAGCGTTTTTCGCTGCTGAACGATTCGATCGATATCGTGCCAACCACAAGTGTGAAGAATGGTCGTAAAGGTTTCCCCATATGAGAAGTGATATTTCACGGATTTTACAATCGATAGTGCAATACGTCATCGGCCAAATAACCGCAATGGAAATTCATTACATTGCACGTAAGCGAATGGGGAACAGGAAGTACAATGCATTCGAGAATGTGAATGCCATGGAATTCCAATACATTTGCGAACGTAGAATGTGCACTTTGTGATAAATTACGAATTTCGAGTATCCATTTAATATCATCTTGTTATAAATACGCTATGAATATTTTCAATTGGCGCATTTTCCTTAAGATCAGATGCTCTCTTAAATAATTTTCGTTCTCTGATTTCAAGACTTTTTATTTCGCTATCTATTTTATAACCTTAAGGGGAACGATCAGAAATTATTCAAAAAGTAACAGAGCGGGCAACGTTATTGAATTTGAAAAAAGAAAATCCAAGCGATGATTTGAAAGCCAATTCAACTCAAAAGCTTGAAGAAGAATCCAATTATCCGAATACCGGAAAAGCGTTGATCTGGCCGTCGCAAGGAGCAACTACAGACAATGGAAAATAGTTCAAGTACCTCGAGATGTTGAGCAACCAAGATCGGCACATCCTATCTTCCTATGTACCGGCACTTTGTGATCTGGAAGAGGTTGGCAAGGGAGAACCTAATATCAGACAAGCTACGGAAACTCTCCTCGGGCTCGCAAATTGGCGAATTCCGCCATCCGGCAGGATAGACAACGGGTCTCCAGGGCGTGGATAAACTTTCTGGCAAGTTATCGTCGTCGGGGAGAGAAACGTGAATCACTGTTTAAAGGATTGTCGAAGTCCTGGAAGTTCTCCACCGCTTGAGTTATTGCACGCGTTAACACATCATCATTCAATCCGCGAGAGAAAAAAACACTAAACCTCCAAATAAAAGAGAAAAAAGGATGCAAAGTAGAACCTTGCACGTTGATTCCTCATTAAATTTTGCTCTTTACAAAGGAACCTCTAGGAGAAAGTATTGTGATCGATTTTGGCTTCCTAAAAATACCTCAAATAGTTTCAATTCAAAAATACTGATTTTACATGTAAGATTTAAACAGTGTCATCCTACAGCATCTCGTGGAAAGTGGATTTAAAAATTATTCTCAGGCACAAAATTCTAATTTTATATGATGCTACAAGGAGAAGAAATCTGCTGACAGATAGCAATATTTTCATAAATTTTTATCTCTCGTATTTTATAATTTAGCAGGTAGTTTTAAATCGATAAAATGACTTCATCAGGCAGTTTGAAAAATCGTAAAATGTAACATTTATCCAGAATACACAAGGAGAATAAATGGTGCAAAAAAATCGTCTTCTCCCGGAAGCAGGTTGAATTTTCTTTTTCTATCAATTTCTGCAATAACCCGTAGAACCGTAAACCTTAGAAGCTGATGTATACCGAGCTTGACAAGCTGCTACTCGGTGAAGTTTATTGAGTTATGGATACTGAAAATGGTGTTAGAGAAAAGGTTATCAGGACAAAGTATAGATACAGACTTTTCGATCGTGCACTTTATAATCTAATGTCGGAGCCTCCGAGGACACAATACAACAGTAATGATAAACTTTTTCGGAATAACGCGATTATTCCGTTAGTACAGTATTTCGGTAGTTAACTCGCAACGTAAAATATCGTAATTCTCCAATGGAAAGTTCCGGGGAACGAAATGAATAATCAACTCACGTACACAGAATTCGTGGGCGGCAATGTGCAGCGCTGTATCCCTGCGAAAGTTTGGACGCTCGTGCGAAACCAGAGTACTGTTCGAAACGTCCAATGGAGTCCAACTCTAATCTGCACGAGACATCGGTAATCGAGTTAGGAACCCCTACATCCCAAAGAGAGTCTAACGCATTGGTTACTGTCAGTACTGCGGTTACCCATCGACGACCGGACTCTCACCACTGGCACATTGCTTCGGTAAATTCGTACCAGCAAGCAATTTAGTGCCCAGCGCGTGTATCGCGCATGGTTTATATCGATCGACGCATTTTCCCTTCAGATTGTCGCAACTTGGAATATGTTGGCCTTTATGAGTTGCGATTCCGAATTCGAGATTCTCTTCCAATTCGCTTGCCCAATTTACCTCTCTGATAGATCCAAACGTTGATGAAACGACATAATGGTTAACCAACTTTGGTCATTAGCGGCATATGCCCAAGCAAATATGTAAATCTATTTGGGCTTTCTAACAGAAAGTTTTGCCAAATCTCGGGATTTCGAGATGAGAAAAGTGTATTTTCTTTGATCGCTGTAAAATGAGTTAAAAAGGGTATTTCCAGTGGTGGAATATACGATTTGAGGACGATAGTGATTTTCAATATTCGATATATCGAAGAGAAAAATAATTCGATTGCATCTTTAAATTCTGAGATGAAAAGAGACCAAAAGGAAGTTTCATTTTTTTTGGTCAACACACATTTCTATTATTCCCAAGACTTCAGATTTTCATTGAGAATTTTGCTGTTTGCAATGAAATTAATGTTAATTAAGTAATTTGCATCTGGTATGTCCTTGGAAAATTTAAAACGATGGTAAAGACTCACCTGGAGAACTGTTTTGTCGAGACCCGCGATGAGAGCTGCAGGTGGGGATGACGACGAAGTTGAGGATGATGAGGTCGAAGAGGCGGCAGGGCTGGAAGCCGAGAGGCTAGATGCTGTCGTGGTCGAGGGCGCTGAGGGAGCGGGAGAGGCCACCAGAACCCGAGGACCCCCCGCTGCTGCAGCCGCCCCCGACTCTTCGCCGGTGACACTCTTCTCCAATTCTGCAACAAAACGAAAACTCGTTATCATCAACTGACATCATTTTTTCTTAATTTTGTTACTGTTTTACCTACTCTCACATCGTCTAATTCATTTAAATTCCCGATTAAAGAAAAAATTGATACAGCAGCGCCGTTACACATAATAAATACAATTTCTATTAAGCGTATCTCCATCATAAAGATTATAGAGTTGAGTTAGCACGAATTCAAATTTTACTTATTTTTTAAATCTATATATATATTTTTTTTTCATTGTTATGATTATCTCTAATTTAATATCACAAATGTAGATACTTTTTTTTTCAACGCTGTAGCGAAAGGTTCTACAGAAAAGTGGAGGATATTTTTTGTGCTTGAAATAAAGCGCCGATGTCGAGATCGGGGCTTGCTTTTAAATCTTGAAGCGGATAGCGACCTCAGAGCTTTTTCATTATCAGTATACTACGGTATCATGTAATATTTACAGGCGCTGCAACATTTAAAGTCGTGTTTCGTGAGGCATGCGTCCATTCTACTTCTCATACCACGGAATCGACGGGGCTTACATTTTTTGACTCTCTGGCGCTTTGTCCTCTTTGTTATTTTTTATATTCATCATTTCGGAATAGTCTTGAAATGGAAAATAATTCCTTGAGCTTTCTCTTCCTTTAATATGGAATAAACAGTTCATGGAAAAAAATATGATTTTCGTGACTCCGTTTTGTGGAGTTTTCGGCCCGGCGGCCGGATCCAGGATTTCTGACCAACCGAAAGAACAATTTTTTTTTCGAAGTCAACTAAAATAGGCTCGTTTTCTGGGTGTAACATGCCACTTGAGAACGGTAGCATAGGAAGTCGATATTTCCGAAAAATAATTATCGTAATCCCGTTTTAACTTAGTACAATCACACAAAAGTGTCGCAGACAGACGCGCGAGCGCATGTGATTAGCCTAGTAAGTATAAAAAATAGTTGTTTCCAGATCAGGATACGCAATCAATAAAAAATCTCAAATTTCAGGTGAGACTGATTACAATTGAGTTGTACCCTCGTATGACGCAGCGCGAAATTGATGAAAATATGAATTTCAGACGAGAGCGAGGCTAGTAAAGACGTTCAGTCATATCATAAATAACACCAGGTGTCAAAGTTTATTGATCGTTCGCCGAGAGAGGAGAAAATAAAATATGCGACTCCGAGCATCACTCTTAGTGGATGGTGCTCACACATGTGGATATGGTACACAAATTTCCCACCGAGTTCGACCAGTTTTCGTATTCCAGAAGCTATAATCGAAACGAGTGCAAACAAACTATCGACATACATATCCCATAGGTTACACGGGGCATTTCGTGCCAAAACCATCACAATTTCTTATTCTCATGCTTTTTCTCAAACTTAACTTGAAATAAAACAGTGAACCATAAGGTAATTCAAGTCTGACTTATCAACACCATTTAAAAAAGGAGATGTAAATTCAACATGGATCCATGTCTTCCGTGAGCAGGGCTAATATTTTTTTCTTAATATTTTCCCATCCAAATAGCAAGCCATTAACCATAATTGAGCCGAATGCAGATTGCCTTATCGTTGAAATATACGTCGAGCTAAAGTTTTCCGTATTATACAGGAAGCTCAATTTCTTTCATCAATTTTGAGCGCGCTCCCAGCTGCGGGAAACTTTCCACTCACTCAGAGCGCGACACTCTTGCATATAATATTTATTCTATGCCCCTGGGATAAGAAATGACAATTTCAGAGTCTGCACGGACCGAAATAAAAAAGCTGCCGCAGCAAACCCATTACCAAATGTACCGACACCTGATTTTCTTTCCCCACAGCAAATTCGATTTGTTACATGATATTTAATGGCACAGCAGTTAACGAAAATGTATCGGCTAAGTGAATTTTTCCATATTTCGTCGAATTAGCAGATCAAATCAGATTTACATGATTTATTTCCCCAAAAAATGTATCTTAAGACTGAAAATAGATTTACACGAATAAGTGACCCCAATAAACAACAGGCACACAAAAAAACTGCCTAAAAATAAATTTCTGCTCTTTCTCTAATACAATTTTTTTCCTGCGCAAAAGAAATATATTTTCCTGGGTCAGTCAATTTTTCGCTGAGCCAACAAATCAGTTTGCTGGTTCAGTGAATATATTTCCTGAACGAATAAGCCTCGGCTCGCAAAGGAAATTGCTATGAGTGACCAATAATTTTTCTCGTGTACGGAAAATGACGAAATGGGGAAATGAACGTCGCGTTGGATGTGTCCATGGGTAGGGTCGGTGGGACGAGGTCGCAATCTGTAATTACGGATTCACGAAGGTGGATGTTGACGGTGTATGTACAAACGCGACCAAAATTCTCGCAAATCTTGTCCTGATCACGATGAATCTCCGGTTTGGAGATGCACGTCCGAATGGAGCGCACGTATCTAGGCTTTACAGTCGGAGCTGCGCCGGAATGAAGAGCCAGGCATCAGTAGGGACTAGTACTGAGCTGGCTGAGGCGAAAACAGGCCGGAGACCGCCCGGGGGCTACTATAATCCTCGACACTACTATATACGCGTTTCTGGATGTACCTAACGTTGCACTATAGGATAACGCCGCTATATATGGGATAGGTACGTACATATATAGAAGCCGGAAATGCGGCTCACGTGCAGACTCCCGGAAATTACTCCGTATATTAGCAGAGGTGGAATGAAATTTCAAGTACATCCAAGATACAGTAACTACGAAGTACTCTTCGACGTGGATGCAAGTACTCGCTCTATCAAGGCCATCACGTGAAAGCTCCGACACTCGGAGATTACGACATGAGGGAGACGCCCGAAACAGTTTCAAAGACGTCACATGACGTGCTCGCCGCGAAGAGACGCATCAGTATGCAAGTACCGAAAATCAGCATTATTATTACAGACTGCGTATTCATGATGTGCACCTAACACATTTCGACTGTCTCGAAAGCGAAATTTCTGTGGATGCGGAAGGATGAATCACACAGAGAGGATTTCGGATGTGCAGAGCAACGAATTGCACAGATTCATGAAAGACAAAAACAAGAAAGTGTGAAGAATTTTTTTTTAAATATTTGAAGAACAGAATGAAATAGAAAAATTAATTGAACACGTTGTTTCGTCGGTGTTTTTGTGAGTGAAGAAATCGGCAAGGTTTTTTTATTCTCAGATTAGTTTCGGTGGTTTTATTGTCTCGCGTTTTTGGGGCAGTTTTGTCGGCAGTTCATTAAATCGTCAGCTCGTTTAATTTCGACGCGCTGGTGAAGAAAAAACGAGAGCAACGATTTCTGCAGGCTCAGCGTTAGCGGGATAAAAATGGGGGGAGGGGCAAAAAATGAAAGGTCTTTGGCGCTGAAGTGTACGATTTTATCTGGTTCGCGGCAGCAAAAATGTGGAAAGTGACAGGCATTATTCGGGTGGATGAAAAATGGGCCCACAGCGGAAGAGTTGATTCGGGGGCAAATCGACAGTCCGCATGTCTGTCGGACGCTCGGTTTATGTTCGTCCGGCTTGTACGCCTGTCAGGGATAAGTGATGTGACAGCCAGCGCCGCTTGGTGCACAGAAGAAAAGAGTGCCGAGGGTTGGTAGGCCGAGGGCAAGAGCGAGAAAATTTCTCTCCTCTTTCCGCCACTCTAACTACGTGTATATAAGACACTGCAAACGAGAATGATAGATTACGTTCCACTCCACGCTGACACTTCTCTCTTCGGACAGCCCAGAAATTGGTCATAATCGTTACCTCTTTTCACGTAAAAACACTCCCGAGCTGCTCTGATTTTACTTCTGGACCTCGAGTCCACGAAATCTTACAGCAGACGAGATATCCTGGCAGACTTCTCGACGTAAACTCATTTCGATAAATATTTCAAAGCCACAAAAATTCTAACGATTTTGAAGTGAAAAAAATTCGATGTTTTTTCGCAGTATTGAGATAATTAATCACTTTGTGTGTTATTATAAATGGATATCAGATGATAAAGAGAAAATCAATGGGAATATATAATTAATATGGCATTTTTAGGTGATCACGTTCCGCAAGACGACAACAATGTTATTGTAGACTCATTGAAATTTTAATTGGTAATTGAAGGTTAATTAACGAATTGATGTATTGAGTTGAATAATAAATTCAGCGATGAGGAGCGTCCGTGTGATATTATGCATGTAATCTCGAAATTACAAGAGCTAAACGCTTCGTTTAATGTACACATGAAAGTTTCACGGGGAGAAAGTTGTAATTGGCCGAGAGTTATGTTATGAGATAGGGTTGTAATAACGTGGAGTCGTTAGACGGGTTCGTAATATAAAAGAGATTGTCCTGTAAACATAAAGTGCCGTAGAAATGTAATTTCGGAGGGTTCGAGGCCAGAGGTTCCATCTCATCGACTTGTGATAGCCTCGAGTATTAACCGTATGAAGATATTATCAGAGACCTCGTGTGAAAAACTAAGTTAGCCCTGGTGAATAGGCGCGGTCGATTATGGACCAACCGGGACTTATTACATCAATTGTATCCACCAATTTACTCGAAATAAATCAATTCCTACACCGGCAAAAAAATATAGTTACATTCTTTAAAACACTCATATTGATTCAATAAAATAATCATTATTCCCAAAAGTATATATATATTTAATTAAATTGCGTAAATTTATATATGCAACCAAACATTTTGACGTTTGAATTCATTTGACACATCAAATGATTTTTATTTTCTGAGCCAAAAATTAATATATAAAGTGAGTATATTTATTTCCCATTAATCTGATATATTTTTGGTGAATGAGATATTTTTCTGCGGTGTGGAAAGAGGAAATGGATAATAATCATCGTGTTCCATCAGTTATCCTCTTACGGACAAGGTTCATGGGCTGATATGAGCGAAGGACACGAGTACACAGTCGTGCAACTAAAAGGTATACGATTCAATCATGCGTGCTTGAATGAGGGGTGCAGCCGGGCGGGTCAAGACATACGAGAGGATCGAGTCAGCGCGAAAGACTAAGACGAAGATGGCCCTCGTGCGACTATCCCGCTCGAGCAACTTTAACGACCGCAGTTCGGAAAATTTACGAGCGGTTAAGGAGCGGTTTAATAAGAGTCTAAGTAATTCAAGCGAAGTTGCCTGGAGGAGTGAGGCATGCGTCGGAGACTCCGAGACGTGGATGTGCGCTCTACCGTCGCGCCAACTTGCCCGGAAGTCCTCTTGCCGAGTTTGCGAAATTATTTCCACGACCCTTACCTGCAAATATAGGTCTTCATATATTCATATGCATATACGTTCTTCCAAATACATATATATATATATATATATGTCTTTATATAATATATATATATGCAAACGATTCTACGTGGGGCTTATAGGGCGAGTATTTTTTTACTCCTTTTTCAGCCTGCGGAAGAAAGATTTTCCAACAGATTTCATGAACTTGTTTCATTTTCTGTCTTCAACTACGCGGAACATAATTTTTTTTTTTTTTTTTTCGTGTCATTTAACTTCACCATTGTCCAGACCATTACGTCGTTTTTTTTTTCCTCCAGGTTATAAGGTGAGCTCCTTCAACCCATTTTACTGCAGCCTTTGGAAACGAGATTTTCCGCCGGTTTTCGTGAAACCTTTCATTTCCTAACTTCATTTACGAGGAACGTCATATTTTTTTTCCATGATTTCCAACTTCATCGTTGTGCAGACAGTTTCTTCGTTTTTCAGCTCACAACGTGAATTCCCTTAACCCATTTTACTGCGGCCTCCGGAAAATAGATTTTCCGGCAGAATTCGTGGACTTGTTTCATTTCCTGACTTCAAATACGCGGAACATCTTTTTTTTTCGTGTCATTTAACTTCACCATTGTCCAGACCATTACGTCGTTTTTTTTTCCTCCAGGTTATAAGGTGAGTTCCTTCAACCCATTTTACTGCAGCATTTGAAAACGAGATTTTCCGCCGGTTTTCATGAAACCTTTCATTTCCTAACTTCATTTACGAGGAACGTCATATTTTTTTTCCATGATTTCCAACTTCATCGTTGTACAGACAGTTTCTTCGTTTTTCAGCTCACAACGTGAATTCCCTTAACCCATTTTACTGCAGCCTCCGGAAAATAGATTTTCCGGCAGAATTCGTGGACTTGTTTCATTTCCTGACTTCAAATATGCAGAACATCTTTTTTTTTTGTGTTTTTCAACTTCACCGATGACTTTCATGAACTCGTTGAATTATCTATCTTCAACTACGTGGATCATACATTTTTTTCATAGACTTTTTCCATACTTCGCTGTTATCAACAGTGTTGAAAATGTGCGCAACTATAATTAATAATTATCTTTATATTTTTATTCAAGCCTATTAACAACACAATCCTATTCAATATTCCGATTAATGTCCTTAATGATAACACGAAATTTCCAAAATCGTGGAGATTGTTGTTCCATCGCCTACCGATAATACAGGTAAAGCAAAGTTAGCGGTTTACTTTGGTGCGGAGCGTAATTACGTAAGTGGAAGCGACCGTTAGAATCCATGGTGGTTGCAGATGCCACCCGGTATATCTATCTCGGCGTAAGTTGCGTTAAGGGGGTGTACCGCCCCCGAGTTGCCACTAGTAGTACACAACAGTAAAGACTAAGGCACTGTCGATGAGGTGTAGTGGTGTTATATAACCAGCAGAGCCAGTGTTACAGCAGATGAGACCCACAAAGTATAAACCGTGAGGATGCGCTACCGAAGAGGAGCTGAGAGGGTAGCAAAAAGAGATAGGAACGCCGCCGAACCCACGAGAAATTCCATTAACCTCTATCATATTAGGATTGCTTTTATTATCGTCTCGTAGGACAAGGATATCCGTTTATCGGCAAGAGACACTCCCTCGTCTCTCATTCGACGATGTCCGACTGATTGAGAATCGCGTGGAATAACGAGAATGGACAGATCGATAGTGCAATTAATTGGGCGTGGATCTTATTACTTATCAATTCATTTCCCGCATGAAATAAAAATTATTATTTCAAATTTGAATCCCTGAGATATGTCAAAAAATGATATTTTTTAGGTGCCGTAAAATGGAAAATCTTTGAAAAATTCAGGGCGATTTTATATCAAATTTAAAAAAAATTAAACGCCCCTCGCAATATTCGTTAAAAATCATGTAAATTTTTTTGAATAATTTAAAATCAATGAAATTTTTTAAAGATTCGTATCGTTTTTAATAAATAATTAAACACATCCAATTATTATCATTTTCTCAGTTTATAGGCAAGCGAAGAGTGAAATTAGCTGCGTTAGTATTAAGATGATGATGAATGATTTCAAACGCAAAGCTCAAGTGGAACAGCTCAGAAAATTCAACGCGATTGATAATCCATCGCGCGTTAATAGATAATTGGACATTAGTGTGGAATAAGCTTAAGCCGATTTGAGTTAGCCGTAATGTCGTCGAATTAATAGTTAACACTTTGGTGATGGTTCCACTGTACCGAAACGCGATATCATAAATAATTCGCTATAGTTGGAGGAAGGAAACGGATAACGTGCGGGTAACGAGGGTAACGGCGAGTAATCGTCTTCAGAGAGTAACCACGAACGTCATAAGCTTCCTTCATCGTGAGGGAGCACGAAACTCGCGCGTGCACAGCTTTAATTGCTCGATGCCTCTGCCATTGAATGCCACGTCGCGCTTAAGCTGCTCTTGTGCCACGAGTATTAATTACCACTTGATAAGTGTTGCATGATGAACATATACATCGCCATTGAAAGACAAGAAAGCTTCGCTTCACACAAATCTGCTAATAATCGCGTTTCAATTAACATCGTCAGACATTCATTTAGATTTTAATATATATTAAATTATGGTTGCACATCATTTAAGTACTCTAATCAATTTTAATAAATTTTCTTCTAACTGCATTTCATTTTTCTTTAAACTCAGCACTTAATGAAAACAATCAATTCTTAATAGGAAAGTCATGAATTGATGATCATTTTCTTGCTGATAAATTGAATTTTTATCATTTTCACTGGGAAACAATCCATTTTAATAATTGGCAATTTTCACCCCCATCTTATCAAAAAGGAGTGAAAAGTAGCAAATGATCAGAACAGCGATTGTCTAAAATAGGTAATTTCATAATGGCGACCATTTAAAGTTCAGACGTTAATTAATTGTTATTTTGGCCGCACGCTATTTTCACCCTCGCCCCCTTTCTCAAACACTTTACAGCGCATCTCATCAATAATTCGTTTTCTCTGGTGTGTAAATCTGAGTCGAGGATACGAAGATACGTCTATAGAAACAGAGTGTAACTGCAACCGGAATGGGTTCTGTATTGCATATAAGTTCGGAGGAAGACGAAGACTCATCGGCAACGTGCCACGAGGCTCGAGACTCAGATGCTCTACGCTCGTGGAAATGGCACTACAGTGCAAATATACATCGTCCATGGCGCTTTCGGTAGTTGCGACGCATGCATTATTCAGTAGGACTATGCACCCTCGATACATAGACAAAGACGAAAGGTGTGCACAACTACTGCGCTGCACAACAAGAATGAGAAATAAATAAATGTCTATGTATATATATACATACATATACATATATATATGGTATATAGACATACTGATATATCCATTCTACTTTTCAAATACTACGTATACGTAACTGTAAATATATGCGTTAGTATTGTGTACGTTCGACATATTTCCATACACCGGATGCTGGACGCGGTCGAGTGTACCTACAGTTTGTTCACTTCACGTCCGGATACAACCAACTGATATTCTGGACTTGGGCCAAACTGTACAACACCCTAAAAATAAACAGACACTGTGTATATCACATGTCTATGACATATTTCAGGTAAAAACGCCTTGTTTTTGACCCGGGATACATTTTTTCCCACATGTGATTTAATGTTAAAGGAGAAAAAAATCCACACAATGGTTGACATTGCGAATGGTATCTACTGCATTAAAAAAGATTTAATGTAATTTTTCGATATCAAATTTGATATGCACGAAAAACTTGGGAAATTCGTTTTGGAGAATTCGGATTTTTACTACATTTTTGTGTTGAATTTCACTGATGAGGTTTATTATTCGAGTGTTTTAAGTATTTCCCGGGATATTATATCCGGTCATTCACCGCATCGACTGAAACCTTACAAATTTGACGCTGGGGCGATAATATCTAGGTCCCGGGTTCGATAATAAGTGGCCACTTCCGGTTCAGTGAAGGTATTTGCAAATGCTGACCGAGCTTCATTACGATAATTTCCGATGCTTTCAACTGATCAATGCCCAATTTCCAAACTTTAATGCGTCTGCTGATGAACTTCACCGATGTTCCGTCGAACATTTAAAAAAAAAACGCAATTAAAACGTTGATATGTGGTACTTTCGGGATGCAGAAGCTAGATACTCGAAGCCTAATTATCCAAATTCGGGGTGAACCCATAAATAGCTGAGTTTGAAAAAACCTTAATTTTATATTAGAAATAAATCTTCAGTCAACAAAAAACCCTTTTTTTTTGCTAACTACTATTTCATTGTTAATAATCTATTTTGCAGAGAAATGTGTAAATTATTTCACCCTTTCGTCGTTTCAGTCCATTTCGCAAAGGTAATAAAATTGATCAATGGACCGAAATAAATCCGGACAACTGAAAACCTTTTTTTTTCCTGCTGCAGACTTAACACATTTATCTTTCAAGGTCCTGCAGAATCCGATTACCAACAGAACTTATGTTCAAGATAACACTCGTGTTATAGTAGGTCGAAATGTACGCATTTCGGTATCCGTAAGCTAGATATTCGAGGTTTAATTGTCCGGATTCGTGGGGAAGCCATAAATTGCTCTCGTCATTACATGCATCTGATACACGAAGGAGGAAGGACCACGAAGCTCGTGTCTCATGTTTCATGACGACTACGACGAGAAGAAAGTCGGCGATATAATATTGATCGACTGCAGCAGCGTGGAGGCGGCATATAGAGGGACAGGGTGTTCCTCGCCACCCGAGTAGTCTGCACAGTAGGCTCTCTCTTCCCATAATTCCAGTGGCTCACAGAGCAGAGATCGGGGGCTGGTGCAATGAGATATATAGACAAGTAAGAGAGGTAGCTGAGCGCGAGGGAGGAGGGGACAGCTGGCGCCCTTGGTTTACGACTCTCGTTACCATTTTATTTCCCCGTACGTGGAGATTGTGACTGGTATGTTCCTCCTCTCTCCCATCACCGTCTCACCTTCCGATCTCCCATATTCAAACGGTAATAGTCTCCGGGCAACATTCACCACGCTGCGGCAAAGTAAATTGATTATTGCTTTTTTTTTTCGCTTTTATTAAAATCATCATTTGAACCACAGAAAAAATACCACGCATAGAATTCAAGATTTCATGTAAAAGACAAAATAAAAGTGGAACTTTCGGACCCCGCTCTTCACGTTTATCAAAATAATCACTTGAACCACACGAGAATTCAGCTCACGATTTACGTTTAATTTCATTTTCTAATCCAATTTTACGACGAGAAGAAAATAAAATTAGTGCTTATGATTTTTGTTTTCCATCGCTTCAAACACATTCAATAATTTTGCTGCAGAAACGGTAATAATTTTCATGGCCTTCATTTTTCAGGCACTGAATTAATACAAGCGGGAAATAAAAAACCTTGGATTTTTATTGACGAAATCGAAAGAGATGAAAATAAAAAATATTTGTTGGAAAAGGAAGGCAGGAATGGAATTCCTGGGGTAAATTGACACCCGGAAAGAATATCTGTGCAGAAAAGCGTAAAAAGGGAAATCGGTAACAAAAATACTGAATTATTGCGATTCTGATTCGCGTGCAAAATCTGCTCGTCTCTCGAAGGGAAGAAAGAATCGGGAAACGCGAAAACAAATATTCTTAGAGCAAACGATTCACTGCGAGCTGGTTCTTCGTTTTCCAAGTGTCTGTAGGTACATAGAAGTTAAGCGCGGAAGTGTACCATGAGCATAGCTGTAGATACAACGAAATAGGAGCGGAAAGATTGAAGTAGCATTCAAAGCCCACGGGGCTGCGTGAGCTGAGCAAATATCGATTTCGCGGTTACGCGTTCTTGTTTACACGACGACGAGGAATCACTTTGTGCTCCTCCTCCCCGACGTCGACGACGACGACGACGATGATGCTCGACATCCATCTTTTGGCTAATATAGACCAAAAGTACCGACATTCCTTTCAGCTTCTATCCTGAATCATTTGTTAAAATAAACATTGTTATTGCTCAAAAGAATAATCAACAATTATTCCATTTTTACCAATTCCATTGATTCTATTTTTCAGCACGAAAATAATAAAAATAAATTCTGACATTTAAATAGCATTTTCCAAAATAAATACCAAAAAATTCATATCATTGGGAATGTTGAAAAAATTCTAGAGAATTAAATTAATTTAATTGTTAATTAAGTTAATTGTTCTTTTTTTTCTGTATTTTGGTTTTTGGTAAAAGTGAGGACGGAAGAGAAGGAATTAAAAATAAATTCTGACATTTGAATGAATAACAAAAATAGAAAATTGCGAAGAGCTAAAGTGAGGAGGAAAAGTGGGTCGAGTCGGTACGGAATGGCCCATATGTGTGCACTAAATATGCTCTATAGAGGACAGCCGAGCGAGAGACCCAGTTTAGGAATTGTGACGGAAATAGTTGAAGCCCTTTGACAATTGGAGATCTCATGGCTGTGCGACGTGAGACCTACTATCCACAGGACTCTGTATCTTTGTGTGTGCATTCGAGTGGTCGCCTCTGCGGCAGGAAGTTACAGTGCTGTCGAGAGAGATGACCGTCCAGAATACACCGCAATGTGCTGCCTGAAGCTAGTGAACGCGGACAGCAAAGCGACGTTACAACGGAGTTGAGTTATATATATATGTATATATATATATATATGCTATATGCGGGTTACTTTAATAACCGACTAGAGAAATCCCGATCTACACCTGTCTGCTGCAAAGCTCTGGATCCACAGAATAATTCCCATTGTCACTATCCGTTTAATATCAGATTTTTTTTTTTTTTTTTTACAAGACTTATTAAATTTCGTTTATCTTTAACGCAACAAAAAAAGTTCATAATTTTGTTAATAGTGCTGTAAAATGTCAAGAGCATATACAAATTGTCTCATATTTTTTAATCTCATTTCGGAATTCACGGAAAATTTAATTTGTTTTTCTCTAATCCATTTTCTTTCGCTGTATATTTAAAAAAGACTCCATTGTAGAATGAAAATGTTGTTACGTGAAATCTAGATCTTTGAATGCAGTTTCCACTGTTAAAAAAATTAATTGAGGCGCTGAATAAGTTTCATGCATTTTCGAGGGCATCAAAGTAAACTAAAATGATTTGGATGGGGAATTTTTACAATGGGTGGACAAGTTTAATTGGGATTATCGTTTATCACAAAATTTATCATAAGAATTTTGGGCATCACGTTTTTTGAGAGAAAGTATATTTTTTTCATGTTGTTGAAATTTAGAGAGAAATTTCAGTGGCAGCAAAGCTTGATCGAGTGATCGGCTTTAGGCCGGAAAAATGTACTCATCCTAATATTCAGCTGGTATTTGAAAATATCGCATCACAGTGAAGAGACTATATAAAAAGTGAACTGAATAGAGAATGAAATGCAATATTTTATCCCGCTCTGAATGATGAGGAACCATTTTTTCTTCAGGAATCATGTATGCGTGTGTTCAAGAGATATGTTATACATATGTAGTGTATATAGTAAATGGCTACAGAAATACTGAAGAAATGACTATCTCCCTATGTAGAAGCCCCACAATAGCAGAAAGCTCCGATCGATCAGACAAGAAGCACCAGACCGTCTTACAAGTCTTTATGAGTAACCTTTTGAAAAAGTATTCATATGGCAAAGCGAAGTGTGAGTAAATTCTTCATTTTGCCACTTCGCATCTATTGCGTAATGCATATCTAACATTGCTAAAAGAAAAAGTTTTATTTTATTTTATTTTATTTTATTTTTTAACCTACTGAGCCAAATGTCTGTAAATCTTTACTTACTCACAGTAAAAATGAATAGAAGCATATAAAAGTGCACCAAAAACCAAGCTTGAGATATAAAAACCTCGACGTACAAATTTTTTGTCCGAGGTACTGAATGGGGTACTAATTAAAAACCCTGTATTAAAATTTCTGTCCCACAAAAAATATTTCCTCTGTGAGAAAAAAGCGTTGAATATGATGTACCATTTCCCGCGGATTATCCGTTACTTCCCATTATTCCGCAGAGAATTATTAACCTGCAGGTACCTCAACGAAATCTGCGAGCGAAACTCTACAGCATATGTACGGTTACTTAGTAATTCTTTTTATTTTTTATTACTCACATCGACTGTTCGTTGAGAATGCGAAGGCATTATTAATAAATTCGTGTATAAAATAAGAGGCTTAATAAAATTTTCTCCCAGTCGACCAGAGATTCATAGTTCGATAGGGCAGATCTATGAGGATGGTGTCGAAAAAAAAAAAGAGTATGAACCTCGAGAAGAGCGTAGGACATTATTTAAAGATAGCTCAACCGGACCGTAATATAATTGATGCTATACTTTGGGATTCCTGCAGCCCGTGGAAAAAAGAGAATTGGACACCGGAGCGAGGATCGTCCGCGCAGAGAAACCGAACGAAACGGTCTGCGGCATCGTGTCTCGCACTCTCGTGGGTTCGTTAAATAATCCCGTGTGACTCGTATCACCGAGCAGAGGGTTTCGTTGCGTCCGCTTGGATACTCGATGCTACACCCGAGAGATTGGAGAATCGAATCCTATTACTATACGAGCGAGAGCGACGACGAACTGTCCGCTCGTAAAATCGTACTTCGTTCCCGGTCAATCCTGCATCGGTAGCCATCTTTATCACCCAAATCGCAAGGCCTGAAATATATGCGAACATCAGAAAAACAAGAAAAAAAAAAATTCGAAATATCCATATGTCACTTAAATATCGTCCAATCCTGCAATCGAACACAGCCCAAAAGTCGTTATTCTTCAAAGTATATTTGACAAAAAGAAAAATGAATAAAAGATATTTTTCTTTAAAGAGTTGTTGAAAAATCTGGGGAATGAAAATATATCTTTCTGCATTTATGCGAGATTATTTGCAAGTTTAATTAAAAATAAATGAAAAAAAAGGATATTAGAAAAATCGACGTCTCTAAAATGTCGTCCAATCCTACAATCAAACACAGCTCAAAAGGTCGTAATTCTTCAGAGTATATTTGGTAAGCAAAAAAATTAACAAGAGATGTCAAACTTTTTTAAAATGCAGAACGAAATTACGTTTGAAGAATTACGTTCGAAATGTTTGAAAAATCTGGGAAAAAATATATGTATATCTTTCCGGGGTTATGCGACAATATTTGCAGGTTTTATGAATAATAATTGAGTGCGAAAAATCAGATGAAATGATGTACGAAGTGAATTGGCTAAGATACATTTGCCGCTCGTGTCGTCACGCCTGATCGAACTTGAGAGAATTTTGAGATGCCTGCGGTGCTTGTGCATGCGTACTCGGGTGCGGGATTCACTTGACGACGCCCTCGTATACGCCCTCTTCAACTATGCATGCTCGCATTCGCGTTGCAGGCCACGAGCCCTTTCCCAGATACACACCTATAGTAGTACAAGAGTATACCTTTTCAGACGCTTCGTCTCCACGCTCGTGCACCTAACCCCGAAGAGAAGGTCGACGAGGAAAGTTTGAAAAAAATCCCTTTCGACCCTGTGAGCCTCCCCCGTACTCTCGAGTACACTACAGTGACGCGCTCAGACAGAACCCGATGAATTTGCAACTTTCCCATTCACATTTATCATGAAAAGAAAGATTTACCTTCACCAACCACAAATATTATTCTTTTCAACTAACGCGCATGATATAAACTACATTTTTTATTTCCTCGAGTTAATACACGTCTGCAGAAATTTAAAGAGCCTACGACCTTACGAATTAAACCCACTGGCTCGAATTGATTCTGATGATTAAGGTTTACTATAATAATTCTTTTTGCAGTAACTGCCCAATAAGTGAGTAGCGACTGATAAAAATACTATAAACTTTTCACAAAACAAAAAAAATTCCCCGAGGAAGAAAAGTCCAATGTCCATTTTACTGAACCTACGACCTTACGAACAAAACCCAACAGCTCCAATTGATTCTGATGATCAAGATTCACTGTAATAATTCTCCCGGCAGTAATTGCCAAATAAGTGAGTGGCGACTGATAAAACTACTAAAAACTTTATACAAAACAAAAAAATGTCCACCAGGAAGAAAAGTTGAATGTAATTTACCATTGTACTGAACCTACGAGCTTACGAAATGAACCCAACGGCTCCAATTGATTCTGATGATCAAGATTCAGTGTAATAATTCTCTCTGCAGTAATTGCCAAATAAGTGAGTGCAGACTGATTTAAAAAAAATAAAAAAAAAAACTATAAACTAGGGAAAGTGCGGAGTCAGCGACAGTTGTCGTATATATTTTTGCCGCGCCCATCGAGCGTTCGGTATATAGACACGCCACTCTGCAGCCCTGCCTCGAGTCTCACCGGCGGCCTAGTATTGTTCGGGAATTTA
This sequence comes from Clistopyga incitator, assembly GCA_947507545.1. Lineage (NCBI taxonomy): Eukaryota > Metazoa > Arthropoda > Insecta > Hymenoptera > Ichneumonidae > Clistopyga > Clistopyga incitator. Next base: position 2,971,433 of record OX382174.1, on the reverse strand, counting down.
CACCAACTGCCAGGGGGTAATTAAGCCCCGCGAAGCGGCGTGGCCCCGCAGACACAGCCCCACAATCCTTTTCTTATCGCAAACGCAACCGACCCCTTCTGCTAAACTACTACTCGGTTATTCAAACTGCGAAAAGCTGGTGCTCGCAAGCGGAGAACTCTCTCGGTGAGCGGAACTCTCCTACGGTGAGTCGAGTCGATGGTTAACGAGCTCGCGATGCTCGTATTGCCCGGGTGCCGAGTTGAACCAGCGATTACCGCGCATACAAACACCGGCACACATTTCATCGAGTAATATCCCACAACTATATAGCCACGCTGATGACTTAACCGCAACTACTGCATCCACATGTGGTAACTTAGGGTGCATCGCCATAAGCCGCATGGATATGAGCCATTTCCCACCACCTCGGCCATTATTTTCTTTATCCTCTCGAATTTTTCCGTCAATCGGCTGTTCAATACTACTTAGAGTTTGTCTTCATCCTCTCTGTGATATTTGCTCAGATTTATTAATTCCCTCGTCTCGGAAACAGGTTATATTTTAATCCGGGGTGTATACTATATATTGCATCAAATGGCCATGGTAAATAATAAGTATTGTGTGCTAATATTAGAAGGAGAGCTCAGATGTACGTCGATTTTTCTGTACCAAATTTTTGCACTGGGCAAAAATTTCGAGATGGAGGTGGCAATTTTTTCTATATGCTCTCAATACACTGACAAATGCGCTATTATATCTGCAGCGAGATTAAAGCTGTCACATCGAGTAAAAAAAAAGTTTCACATGAGAATATATTGCATAAGTAATTCCTTGAAAAATGTAACATGACCCCAATATTCCGTGTTACAGATTGAAAAGAAAAATCCATATCCGAAGCGAGTGAATTGAAAAATCTGGGAAAGAAATGCAGACTTTAATTAGCACTCGTGTATGGGCTGTTGGGGAAGAGAGCGGAGAAAGTGAAGAAAAAAGTGAACGAGTCGGAATGCATCACATGTGGCAAGTTGGGGTTTCCATCGACACAAACCACATAAATATTCGCTTTACTATATCGATCCTGCGATCGGCTCGTGAGAGTTATCGCATCGCGGATTTGATGCAACGATTCATCAAGCCATAAAGCCAGAGCCCTGGAAACCGCCTACCAGCCACTGGCGCTCCAACGTGTCCAACAGGAGCAGCAGGAGCAGGAAGGAGGGAAAGGTATCGCCTATAAATCCTCTCGGACATATCCTTGTCGAGCCACTGAGTCTCCATTATCATGATTCGCTCTCTGACAAGCTAATCGTTTTGATCGGTATTAGTCGATGCTCTTTAGAATCATTAAATATAGAATGTGTATCTAAATATATATATAGTAGTTATTTCCAGAAGATATGATCTTTGGAAATTCCATTTTTTATTAGGCTGAACTAGAACGTTATCGCTCTGACAATCGATTGGCACTTTGAAGAATGAAAGTCAAAGAAAGCCAATCTTATTTCAACTTGTAAAAGAATGTTTTTTTTTTGCAGTAAGTCAAAGACAGGAAAGCCCAACTTTTGACGCGAATATCACGGAAAATATATCTTGCAAATATTTTTTTAATAGTTGGGATGAAAATGCACCAACCGGTCGCCAATGGTTTGGTTTAACGAGTCAATTAATTCGTCGATAAAATCCGCGGTGGGTGATCGCTGTCGCACCGATTGCGAGATCGGTGGAGTATGACTATACATTTATGCAGCAAGTGTCGACAAATTCTGCGATGTTCGCCCAGCTCGCACTATAAAAGTTACAGCGTGTACCGATTTTTTTATAGTTTCGTAACAGTGAGTGGCTCAAAAATTGATGCGAACATTCAATACGAGTTTTCTCCTAACTCGAGTAGATTTATGAGAGCCATCAAAGTTCAGGAGTGAAGAGAAGCATTTTTTTTTTTCAGGCAAATATTTGATGAATGTGAAGAAAAAAAGAAAATTATTTTTTACAGGAGAAATTGTTAGTGAGCTCGTGTCAAAAATGTATCTACTTGCTGCTCGGAAATAAGTCACCGAAATATTGAGAAAATAAAACGATTGAGGTCTCAATTAATCGTCCGAGAGTCAGAAAAAAATAGCTTGGTTCTTAATCGATTGCCAGGCATGGTAAAAAAAATTACGCAGCCGTAAAATTGAAATTAGTCGCAATGCTACGATCGAACATTTGTCAGAACATCGCATTTACGATTGGTAATGAAATTCCCATTGAATGGAACTTGGGAATGGTACTGCGACACCAAATATCGACGTTAATGGAAGGTCGTTACTCGGTCGATAATTTGTGTATCCAACAGTAGGTCGGCCGTCAAATGGCCCGGAATTTTCTGCCGCTTAAGCTCTCGACGCTTCGGTATAATACTTTGGGCCGGATGTCGGTGCCAAGCGCCCCATTAATATCCTCGAAAATGCGTACGACCATATATCAAGGCCCAGGCGCCTCTGCGCCTATATATATGCATCGTCTAAGTACTTCCGGAGCCAGAGCCTCGACCTCCACTCGGAACCTTCAACCCCGGGGGCGGAGATGTTTGCACCGGATATCGACCTTCCCTCCACCGAACACATGAATTCCGGATACTTTTTCCTTCACCACCAAAGAAAGAAAAAAATCTTCCCTTCCACATTCCGTTCCTATTCGCTCTGAAAATATATATGCACTTATTTATCAATATGCACGTTAAACCTAAGCTGTAAATAATTAAAAGTCAAATTTTACTAACGTCCTATCGAATAACCATCATTTTGCGAAAGGCCAACAATTTTAATCCAATACTTTTCCAAGTTGAGTGGATTTAGTAAAAAAATAATTAAATAGGCTTAAGGTATTGTGGAAGTTTAATGGAAAAAAGTTGACGAGGAATTTGGAAAATAAAAAACCAAGGAATAATCTTCAAATTGAATCTCTTTGAAAAAAAAAAAAAAAAAAAAAAAAAAGGAAAGAAGAATGTCGACGACATCGCCAACGAAATTCCGTCGGAATAAGAGCATCTTCTTTCCCTTTCAGACAGCGAAGATCTTTAACTCTCGTAACCGTTTCGCGGAAAACGAGAACTCCACGCGCCGCGAACGACTACTTGACAAAAGAGCTTTACTTAGAGAGTTTCGCGCAACAGAAGTAGTTGCGTTCCTTTCACGCGTATAGTAGGTGTACCCGTAAATATAGATGCCTTATAACGGCCTCGAAGAGGCACCAGCTCCTTCGCCAAACTTTCTTGCAGTGCGCGACGACAAACTTACTCGCAACTTTGGTTCCGTCCACCGTTCTTCAAACACCGTATAATACGGATGTTTAATGCCATCATCCACATTAACCGGATGTTCAGACTTGCATAAATTATTATAAATCCGCATAATTTCGAAAAACAGGACCAAAGTACCTCCAATCAAAATTACGATTCATTAAAAATCACTTTTCAGTAAACAAACCTCTAAAAACGTGATCTATTACATTTTAAACTCGCATAACGTTATTAAAAATAAGTTACGAGGTTAAATTTGAATTAAAATACAAAAAGGAATTTATGACATGTCCTGATCGATTTCATCGAATCATTGGCATAATATTGATTATTAAAAGGTTATTTATTTTATGCGATCGTGCATTCAATGAAATATTTTCGGTTTTTTTTTTTGGGAAAAAAAATGTCTGATTTATTGGACAATGAAGCACCGATTGTCTGACGTGTTTCTGCGGAATAAAACTGTTGAGCACTGAGAATGTGGATGTCGATTCATCAACTAAAAGGCAGCATACGTGGTATTACAAGAGGAAACATCAGCGCACGAGGAGGACAAGAGCCGGGAATGGAGAACAAAACATTGTCGGTATAGTAAGCACGCGGTCTCGGCGAATACGGAATATTGAAACGAAAAGTGACGACGCCCATGGAAGCTTAAGGTTCTTCCAAGGGAGGAGCCCATTTTTCCCAATGGATGAAAAAAAAAAGCTCAAGAGTTTTCGGTCTCTCGTTTCCCAAAGTAGTTTTCTTCGCGTACCGAAGCAAACCCACACCCAGAATCCAAGATACATTTTTCAATGTCCAGCCGGAAAATCCCTCGTGGCATTTCCGTGACATCACGTTCTGAAAGGGTGCCATACTATCCCGAAAAATTCGAAGACTTTGTCTTTCCATTTGAAGCCTTATCCTGCCTATTCGCAGTGAACAACAACGAGAATGAAAATTGTGTGTGCCTTTTCGAAGATCAGAATTTATTTTGCACCCTTAACATCAGTTTGTATTACTATTATTATTATTGATTTCATGTGGTCACTTTCTTTCTTTGTTTCCTCATACAGAACGACTTGTGTTTATCAAATACTTTTCTTTCCGAGATTTTCACGCCACAACACTCAAAATAGAATCGAAAAAAGTGGTTTGCTCGTAAGCTATTCGATCGAATCGGCTCCAATTTTAATAACACGTGAAGTACTTGACAATTTTTCGCTGGGTCTTCATTCTATAAAATTTGCTCTATATTGAATATGAATATCGCTGATGATCTTCACGCCAAAAGTGATCAGATAAAAATCGTGAGGAACTCGAGAACGAACGCATTAGAATTGAATAATTGATTGTAGAATTTGAATATTGCAATACTCGAAGGTACTTAGAAAAAGAGTACAAAGACATAGTAGGAAACAATTTTGAGTTTTGCTGCTTGGCTGCTTTTGTGATGGGTTAGAAGGAAGAAAAATCCGATATCAGAATGCCTGCGGCCATCGGGCCACCCGACACCTTCTTTTCCACCCTTTCACCGTGTACAATGTTTCCCCTGCCGCAGATTCACACAAGCGAAGCCACAAACAAACACCGTGACGATCCCTCAGAAAGGAGCTAACACCTAACTGCCACGGAGCATTAACATACCCCAATCAAGATAATACCCAGAGTCGGACCTCTACATTACCGATTTTCTCTTCCTCTTTCGTTTTCCTTTCGTATGTGCCCTCACTTCCGCTCCATCTCACACGCAGCCGCCCACGGCAGCCTCCAACTCTTTCCCCTTTTCTTCCTCTATAACCCAGTCCGCTGCTCAGCCAAGCTCAGCCATTCCCTTTCATATATATACTCCCATAGTCGAACCCCGAGACAGATTTGCGAGCCAGCCACTCGTAAATGGACCTTCTCGATGTCCTATCGATTGCATGTACCTTCGAACGTGAAATTGAACTATTCTCCATTGAGACAGGAATTTATGGCTCTTGACATGTATAAAATCATCATCGATATGGCTCCACTTATCATATGAATAGGAACAAACAAAAAATGTGTCGAAATCTTTGGCAATTCACTCCGTTGACAAGATATTATTCCTATTTTTTTATTTTTTATTTTTTAATGTTTGATAACTTTGTGAGGCTATTGTGTGGAAATTAAATTTTTTCTCGAAACGTCGGAATGCTTTTCCAAAATGTTTTTTTTTTTTTTTCACTAACATGGATTAGCCTTCTGACCGTAGCTCTAAAAAAAATATTGTCAGGAAGGAGGGAGTTTGCAAAAATGTACTCAACTGTTTAGAAAATTTCTATCAAATCTCAAATCAATATGTTTCGTATTTTGTGAGACACGGAAAAATATGGCGATTGATGGAATAATTGAGGGTGAGAAAGAAAGGATTGCAGGTGGAAAATTTAGGGTCCCAAAGCATCTGACGCGTCGGAACTGCTCAGAAATTATTCAAAGCACTCCAACGCTGTGTGATGACAACGCGAAAGCCTCAGAAAAGCTAGGAATTTATTTCGCGACGGGGAGTCTCGCGAAGTTGGAGACGAGGTGCAATATCGATTGGAATGTGTTTTTTTTTTTTTTCTTCTTCTTTCTTACAGCCACGAAGGAAAGTGTACCGTGAATGAATCCGACTTCCATAATGTTTACGAGATGGAATCGCTGCTGAGCCCGACGCACATTAAATTCCAGCAGTGTTTTTATATTGAAAATGAATCATGATACGCTAAAAGAAAAATAGAGACAAGTATATTTACAATTGAATAGTTCATATTCGTTTGTGTTACGAAAAATGCGTTTCTCGATTTAAATTGTTATTCCAGCACGACTGTGTAAAATGATGAAGAAGAAAAAAGCAACAACATAGCGAAAGCATGAAACTGAAATCATTCCTTCTCATCCACTTTTGATTTACAATCAGCCATAAAAAATATCAGCCATCTTCGAACTTTTCACGTTTTATACACCAGGTATAAAGTAACGTATTTTTACGACGTGATGTTCGTAAGAAAAATAAAACATAGCGCAAGAATGAAATTGAAACAAAAAATCGTACATATTCTGAGAAACCAGTGAATTCATTTGATTTAAAAAAAGTTTGCTGCACATTTTTCATCACTGATCAATTACCAGGAATATTCTTTAATGAATCAATTGCCTTTAATGACGTTGAAACTTTGACAGAAGTTTTCCAATCATGATAATGACGCCATTCTTGGCCATTGACGAAATTACGATGATGTTCGAATTCCGGTGATCGCGGGTTTAGGTTTGAGACATTCCGTCAGTCAGAAGTGACGGGAGAAATTGTAAAATCACGTCAACTGTCCTCGGGAGAATAGGGAGCGAATTTCGCGAAATTGGCTTGCGTAAACGCCCGAGGGAGTCGAGTTCAGGAGTCGTCGTGTCTAAAGTATACCTACCCACTATGACAACACGATAGTTGGACGTGCGAGTCAAGCAGCGCACGATGTTGGCTAGGTTCACATTCGCCTGGGCTAGACGACGCGACGAAAGCTTCGGGCTGGTTTACGAGGGGCAAACACACCGCCCATTAACGCACATACCTTCCGCTTTCGCGTCAGTCTGCTTTTTGCGAACGACCTACAAATCTCATATTTCTCTCATCCCCAGCGAAATACTATAATTTTCTTATTACATTATTACTCATTATTGCACTATTATTTCCCAACTTTGTATAGCCATTTGTCACGAAACGTGGGATGAATTTTTATTTTTCAATTTTTGTGGAGTAAAAAATTATTTTATACTTCCAAGAATTTTCCTAATGAATCTCAATGGCTAAAAAAACGAAAAAACAACGCTTTCCATGAAAGTTGTTGATTTCTCGAGAAAATAAATAAACACTATCCATTAACGCACATATCTTCCGCTTTTGCGTGAATCTCCTTTTTCGAACGTCCTACGAATATCATATTTCTCTGATCCTCAGCGAAATACTATATTTTTTCTTATGACATTCTCATTTTTAATAGCATTATTATTTCCCAACTTTGAATAGTCATTCGTAATAAATCGTGGGGGGAGTTTTTATTTTTCGATCTTCTGCGGAGTAAAAGAAGATTTTACAGCGTTGAATAAACCGACTCAGGAACAAAAAAAATCAATTTCTTTTGACAATTTCGCGGAAAATGCGGGGTTTTAATAAAATATTCCTAAGATTAAAAAGCAATCATTTTAAACGATTTCGACTTCAGCTCGTTTTATGCATAGTGAGTCAAGGTTTAAAACGAATTAGGATGCGCTTAGTTTCAAGAGAGCTTCCGCAGACTTTTAAATTCGGAGCCACAGTCCTCGTCGAATTGATGGTTCGTTCTAATTGTTATCCGTGGGCGTCAGAGCCGATTAACATTGAAGCATATATGCGGTATCACGCTTCGCAGAGACTTGTAAATAGTGGGTATAGCGCATAGGATATCGGAATGGCGCGTAACTACACGCACAGAGTCGGCACCCCACGTGCGAGAACGAAATTCCGGGCGGGAAATTTCATCGGGGGTGGCCCAGGGTTGCGAATGCCTCTCGTATAATCGAGAACCGCATCCCCTTACTTTCCATCGCCGCCTCGCACTGCGCAACATGTTCCGCACGAATGATTCTCGTGGGTGCGCTGCCAAAGCATTGTTCTCCTTCTGTTTCAACATTGTGTGTTAGTGAGAAACGCCAGCAGCTCCAGAACGGGATTTGTCTTCTCTCCCTTTGTCCTCGCCAGAACTAACGTGCGGCCTGCGACTGCTGCCCTATAGCAACCAAAAGCCCCCCATCGTTTCTCCACTTACACCGGACTCGCTCAAACGTTCCGTTTCCCGTCGCGATCCTTACTTTCATTAGGACTTTTACGACTAAACGTCCGATCGTTAATGCGTCCCTCAAAATTCTATCAGTATCAACCGTAACTTGGTCACCCACGGTCGAACCATTTCGTTTGTACCTCAATGTTTTTATTTCTTTCGGGAACGAATTTTCCAAAAATCCATTCACCATTTTTGTCACATTCTCATATCCGGAATTTGTGGATTTTTCGTAGAAAGTTTCTTTAGAATTTCCGGAATGTTCCGTGCGGATCGATGGACGGTTCGCATTTGGTTTGGAAGAACGAATTTCCCTCGCGACTGCTGTCCTTTGGCAACCAAAAGCCCCCATCGTTTCTCCACGTATACCAGACTCGCTCAAACGTTCCGTTTCCCGTCGCGATCCTTACTTTCATTAGGACTTTTACGACTAAACGTCCGATCGTTAATGCGTCCCTCAAAATTCTATCAGTATCAATCGTAAGTTGGTCACCCACGGTCGGACCATTTCGTTTGTACCTCAATGTTTTTATTTCTTTCAGGAACGAATTTTCCAAAAATCCATTCACCATTTTTGTCACATTCTCATATCCGGAATTTGTGGATTTTTCGTAGAAAGTTTCTTTAGAATTTCCGGAATGTTCCGTGCGGATCGATGGACGGTTCGCATTTGGTTTGGAAGAACGAATTTCCCTCGCGACTGCTGTCCTTTGGCAACCAAAAGCCCCCATCGTTTCTCCACGTATACCAGACTCGCTCAAACGTTCCGTTTCCCGTCGCGATCCTTACTTTCATTAGGACTTTTACGACTAAACGTCCGATCGTTAATGCGTCCCTCAAAATTCTATCAGTATCAATCGTAAGTTGGTCACCCACGGTCGGACCATTTCGTTTGTACCTCAATGTTTTTATTTCTTTCAGGAACGAATTTTCCAAAAATCCATTCACCATTTTTGTCACATTCTCATATCCGGAATTTGTGGATTTTTCGTAGAAAGTTTCTTTAGAATTTCCGGAATGTTCCGTGCAGATCGATGGACGGTTCGCATTTGGTTTGGAAGAACGAATTTCCCTCGCGACTGCTGTCCTTTGGCAACCAAAAGCCCCCATCGTTTCTCCACGTATACCAGACTCGCTCAAACGTTCCGTTTCCCGTCGCGATCCTTACTTTCATTAGGACTTTTACGACTAAACGTCCGATCGTTAATGCGTCCCTCAAAATTCTATCAGTATCAACCGTAAGTTAGTCACCCACGGTCGAACCATTTCGTTTGTACCTCAATGTTTTTATTTCTTTCAGGAACGAATTTTCCAAAAAACGATTTACGATTTTTGTGACATTTTTGTAGGCTGATGTTTTTTTTTTCTTAATGTTTGCAGCCTGAATAGTGCCTCGATTCGTGGATTTTCGGTACCAATTTGGTTCAAAGCTTATGGAATTGTTCAGGTTTTAAATTACTGTGCGAATCAATGACTGATTCGTATTTTTTTTTTTCTCTCTGCGAACAATTGGACTGCTCCGCTCTTTGGACCGCCGAAATCAAGCACCGTCAATCGTTCACGTTCGTTGCAAAGTCATTAATCTAAAAAAAATCAAGCAATTTTTAGATAACTGCTGTTATCGATTCACACACTATATTTGGATATATATATATATATATATATTCTACAGACACTTCCTGGACTTCGAGATACAGTTTTTCGAGTGAAACACGAACAAAAGCCACGGGAGAAACATGAGTCGCGAATTCCCACAAGGCTTTGAAGTTCATTCACCGGTGCACAATTTGTTTGTCCACACAAACAGCCTAGAAATAAAAAAACGATGAACAAATACTTTTATACGTGGCTACCCTCCGGATATCAAGCAACGTGGTGGTCCAGGTATTGACCATCAGCTTGTTTTGATCTTCCCCATTCTCTTCAGCACAAAATCCTTTTTTTTCCGTTTGCGCTTACACGAGATATTTGTCGGGTGACACTGGAATGCATATTTTGTAGTTGATGTAAAGGACAGGGCGGTCCATAGATGCGATTTTAATTTTTTGAAATGTCAGGAAGCGAAGACAACTCACAGGCCGTTGCTCTTTTTGCGTTGCGGCTTAGCAACGATAAAAATCCACGCTTTTCATGCTATCGCGATAACGCCAAATTAGCAATAAGTTCAATAAGAGACAAATACTTTGATTCGTGAAAGTCCTCCGGATATCAAGCAACATGGTGGTCCAGGTATGGACCATCAGCTTGTTTCGATGTTCCCATTCTCTTCAGCACAAACTCCTTTTTTTGCATATTGCACATTTTGTAGTTGATGTAAAAGACATTACGGTCCATAGATACGATTTTTATTTTTTGAAATGTCAGGAAGCGAAGACAACTCACAGGCCGTTGCTCTTTTTTCGTGGCGGCCTAGCAACGATAAAAATCCACGCTTTTCATGCTATCGCGATAACGCCAAATTAGCAATAAGTTCAATAAGAGACAAATACTTTGATTCGTGAAAGCCCTCCGGATATCAAGCAACATGGTGGTCCAGGTATGGACCATCAGCTTGTTTTGATCTTCCCCATTCTCTTCAGCACAAACTCCTTTTTTTTGCATATTGCACATTTTGTAGTTGATGTGAAAGACATTACGGTCCATAGAATTGATTTTTATTCCGCCGGATGTCAGGATGCGAAGGCAACTCACAGGCCGTTGCTCGTGCGACGCGGTGGCTTAGCAACGATAAAAATCCAGGCTTTTTCGTGCTGTCGCGGTAGCGCCAGGTTAGGAATAAGCTGAATAAGGGGTTGGCGTGCCGGCGTCTGGCGCGGTAGTTCTCTGACGCCACGTGCACGTCCTATCGACCCTTCGGAGCAGCTTCCAGTGCGCGTCCCTTCGATAAAACACTCTGAAAACTCTTATAAGTCGTATCTTTCGTCGACCAGTATATACCATCGTATAGACGGTAAACCCACGGTTCTATCTCGCCACATGCGCGCACCGGCTTCATTTAATTATTTATAGTTGCACTCTTACTTAACCCACACGCGGAGAAATCGCAGTAGTACAGACAACGGTAAAGAGACAACTATTCATTTTTAATCTAATTTAATCAAAGTAGTTACCATGACTATGAAAACAATTATTTGATAGTTGTAGCAACTATTTTTTCAAAATAATTCGTACAAACTCAAAATGAATAGTTGTCGCTATATAGTCACCGATACCATCATTTCTTCTCAGGTCAGAATTTCACTTCATCTTTCCCGCAATTTTTGCTCTCTGCTGAACGGAACAATTTTTCTTTTGCCCTCAAATCAAAATTTCTAATTTCATCTAAAAAACAATGAATGAAGTTAGAACTTCGAGATATCAAAAAAATTCGGATACTGAAAGCCGGTTTTCTCTGGTAATACCGGAAATCCAAAAGTAGTGCATTCACCCTAATCTCATAGAGCAGGCATGAGGAACATACCCTCGGTTCACTGTGCAGTATCGTCGTGGTGCAGTGGAAACACGTTAACGCGCTAGCGCTGCGTAATGCGATTGGACAGTAGGAGGGTTGCATTCACCCTGTGATATATATGATGTCAGAACGTCAACAAGTAATGCGTGTTGAGCATTATCCGAGCAGACGTGGATTCTCAGCCTCCGATATCGGAGAAATGACGCACCGATGATTAAACCGAGTGCCTGTAGATACGGATTACAGATTTTATTTTCGATCACATGAGATTATATGGTATAAATTGAATTTAAAATGCTGTATAGAAAAGACGTCCATTTTTTCAAGGTTTCACAATAATTAGACACCTGAAATTGTTATGCGAAATAATTATGTTTTCCATTTTTTCTTAACTATGGACTAGGAAATGATTCAAAAGTCGTGAACTAATATTCCAATGGTTCCTACAACAAAATTTAAAGTACAATTACTGCATTCAAGTCTCATTAACATCGCAAATTCATCAACGAAATATCTTCAATCTTACCACGTCATCATCGTGTGATCGAAGACCCAAGAACCCCACAAGATCCTATGGGGATTTGAAATTGAATACCATCAGGTTGAAACTAGGTTATTACTTCCCAGGGAATACCAATTTGCTTATTAAGCAATTTCCTAGGCAGTAACTAGTTTCACGGACACGTGGCTTTAAATAATGTCCTCTCTGACATTTTATCCTGGTATCGCATGGCAAACCGCAAGAAAACCAGAGGACGAATATTCAATCAAACCTGAAACAGACTTTTTCTTGTAAGTTCCATTTAAGATCGAATTTACAATTACAAAACTCATCTCCACAATTTCACGAGATTCAACCTGGAATTTGAGAACATACAAAGCATTTCCCTCGAAATTCTACGGGTTACATTTATTTTTTGGAACGTCTGTCACCGACAGAGAAACACGAATGCATCGACGATATATTTACCCTAAAGTTTGGAGGCTCCGCTGGAAGCGAGAAGAGCAAACAAACTAAAAAGCGAAGTTTTTAGAAGTCAGATTGGGTAGTCGAAAACGTCGGGCGAAAGGGACGGCGATTTTCTACTCCCTCTGCGCCACTTCAGCCTACCCACAAATCTTTTCATGCATTGATACATCTGAATAATTTACGAGTGTCAACAGGTTTTTCAGCGCTTCGGTTCAGTCCATACGATACACCGTATACCTCTATCTAAAGGTTGGAGTGGATAAAAATCGTTTTTTGCGCTAATGGCTCAGTCATTTACATTTTAAAGTGTTTTAAAGTATAATAAGACAGTCATTATTTTGGCGAACGAATCCAGCGTTAAGCCATGGGGTTTAATATTTTTTTCAAATTTTATAAACATTACATTTTCTTCAATTATGCAACTGACCACTCACGGTATCCGAAATTTGGGTTATTGTCATTTGATCAGGTAGAGTTGTCATCCCTAAACTTAAAACCCTCAGCATAATAAATATTATTCCCTTAGAATTTGCCATGAGAGGAATTAACTTATTATGATTAGATCAGAATTTTATCAACCATCCTAATTATATATTGAACTGATATGCTACGTTCAAATAGGAAGATAATCAACACTACTCACATGTAATTAACCATAACCTTAAACAAAAGCAAATCTGTAGAGGGCTTCTTGATTATTGTATCTTTTTCTAAGATATCTGCGACACTAACACTCGCAAATGTGCAAAGCCGACCGTAGGGCCGAGATTACACTGATAATAAAGACAAAAATGAGATTACGGAAGATTCATAAACCACAGGTTCGATGGTACAGGAAATTCGATCACGATTTTACAGTTTGCATTTTTATCAGGTGCCAAGGGATATGACAATTTTTTAAATTTATATCTCCGTTACTGCATCGATGTGACATTTTTTATCATCACAAAGCCTAGGAATTCGGATAATCTGGACAGTATTTTTCGCAAGCCCACACGAGAGATCATATTTTATTTCACGAATGCCAGTGAATAAAATATTTGACCGCCATGACTGTAAAACTGGTCGCGGATTAACGATAATATTTTTATTCAATCTGAATTGCCTTAGCATTTTGAAAATAGTATCAAAAAAAAAATTAACACCTGTGAGAAGATCTCGTATTTACAGTTAATAAGTAAGTCAGCGAATTTCAATAGTGAAAAAAATCACAGAGATAATCAGGCTTTAAAAATATGAATCAAAGTCAATAAGGTGAATCTCAGTATTATTTTGTTAACTCTGGTAAATTTGCAGAAAAAGTACAGATTTGCCTGAGTGAGGAAATTACTTGACGCGAGGCCCACGAACTTTTTCCCCAACACACCGGTAACGATGTTGTTGTGGAGCTCGCGGTTCATACCCCGTGCTCGTCTGGGGGTGCACTAGAACCCACCATCATCCCCCTCGCTGATGGAGCCCCTTGGACAATCCGGACCATCGCACACAGCGTACGTAGCCGCTTAAACAATACGCATGCGCCCATCTTATAACAGCACGCGCCACTGTACCACCGGCAACGTACCGAACAGATAACACCACTGTCCAACCAACATTTTCTACAGTTTGACAAACGAAACGAACCAGCCCTCCTCCCACAGCCATCACCCATTTCCATCGGTGGTCCTCACAATGAGAGAAAACAAAACTCTACTGCTGACTCTAAATTTATATTTGAATACGATCTTAGCTATTAATACATTTTCATATTTAATAATATCTATCAGCGATTTCCTCACTAAGAAAAAAAAAAGTGCACTGCATACCTGAAATTTATTGACTATTTATATCATTTTTCAATTCAACGATTCCAAAGATAGAGGATATAAAAAATGGACCTTATTTCAATTTAATCGTATCTCTGAAGCAGTTAAAAAAATTTCTTAAGCACATATTTGCTTTTTATGTAGCATTCAATAATTTTCGATTTACATATATTCAATATAATGAATACATAACAGCAGTGATAAGAAACTGCACGATTTTTCTAAAATTTTACAAACGTTTTGTAAATCCCCATGCATAGAAATGTCGCTGAAAATATATTATAGTTTGCAAAATAATTGAACAAGTGCGAGGTGATAATAGCAACGTCATACGAAAGTTACACTAACTATAAAACAACTAATGTCGTATCCCTCTACATGATTACATACATCACATTAAACCGACCATGAAATCCGTTTGCAGTTAGTTCTAACGAAGTTGTTGTAACTTTAGAATTAGCTAAGTTAACCATCGTTGCGAGAACTAACAATTTTTATGGCTTCGCCTGGACTACGACGATTTCTCTCAGTGCAGAAGCATAAAACATCCACGAGCGTGATCCGCGGTCAATGTCACCCGCATCCCTAACAGCCTAGCCATGGGGTTCGTTTCTTTCTCTCGCCCATCCTTTTATTTTCTGTCTCACTTGGTTCACCGTTTACAACATCCCCTCGAAGGGTACAAAGTCTACTAACCCCAGCAGCCGCCGCCCCCACCGCCACCGCTGCGATAGTAGTACTCCATGGTAATTTCAACCTGTATGCACCCGACACTGGTGCACCATTCCCGTTTTCGTTTTAAACGGACGTTACTCCATCGGCCTGCCCAAATGGTTAAGGCTGCTGCTAAAGCCCGAGAGATAACGCTTTATACGCGATGGTCAATTTATTTCTGTGTTGTGGAGCACCTGTTTTTTAGTGCTACTTGTAGGTACCGCAATAGTCTATACAACCTGGAAGCGAATCCCCGTGCAACACACAGTTCCACTTGCGATAAGGGCCCATGATATGCGTTACGGCCCAAATGAATGACATGTACAGCGTAGACGTACCAATTTTCGCTACCGAGTTCGTGATGATAAGACTATAAAAATAAAATCGACTGAATTATCTTGTTACGTGAACATTTTTCGACAATATACATGAAGTAAACAAAGGAATTTTTAATTGTGATGGATGTTAGTACAATGAGAAAAATATGTAACGGGATTTGTTGAATACCCTGATTTGATAACTGAAATTAATACTTTGATAACTTTCATACATGTATTTCAAAGAATTCAAGAACATATTTCGAAATTTCGAAAAAATATTGTTCGACAGCAAGGGCATTTTTAAACCAAATTAGTTCATCCATTGGATTATATTTATTTCTTAACGCCATTTACTTTTTCAATTGTCATATCCATTATTTCAGTTATTATTGCAATAACGCGTGTATCTATGAGTCCAATTGTGAAACTCGTGTATGAGAAGATTAAAAAATTGGATTAACGTCGAAAACGTCGTGTACCAACTTCACGAGGTAAGAGGATAAACATCTACTCACACAGAATACGATATGCCGCGACCATGTATCAAATCCAAACAGTCCGTGTTTACAATTGCATCTCACTGCAAGATCCTCGAGTCACCGACACAATGGCACACGCGGAGTGCAACGTATGACGAAGATTGCGCGGGTAAAGCCACGGCAGACGAAACGCACAGACCACAGAGAAGATCTATTTCGATAATCACCTGCGAAACTTCACCGTATCAATAAAATACACAGCAGCAGTATCAGATTGGAGAAGGAATTTCCAGTGGATATTGTTGCCAAGTGCCACGAATTACGGCCACATGCTTAACCAATGTATTCCCTAAATCTCGGACTGATTTACGCGCACTTGAAACATCCCTAAACAATTCTTTTAAAAGCGTTTAACTTTCCGGCTTTCTAAATCCGGTGTATCTAATATCACAGACCGGTATAAGTCTTTAAGCCTCAAAAAAAAATAATATGATATGTTCGGATGATCCCGTTGATTTAGTGGGAAATTGGATTAAGATTGTCGAGATTTTCGCGCGGAGGACCATTGAAAAAAGTGAAAAAAGGTGACGTGACGTTGGCAATGTGTTATTTTAATAAAAATGGTTAATTTGCTGCTGTGGTGCTCCCGGATCATACCCCGTGCTCGTCTGGGGGTGCACTAGAGCCCACCATCATCCCTCTTGGTGCTGGAGCCCCTTGCGGACAACCCGGACCGGCACACAGAGCGTAGAAACGATACGCATGCGCCTATCTTATAGCAGCACGCGCCACTGTACCACCGGCAACATACCGCACAGATAACACTACCACTCTTCTCATCTGCGAGAGTAGTAGTCTTTCTGTAGATATAGCCAACGAAACGAACAAACCGTCCCCACCGGCATATATGTATATATGGCGGGAACGTGGTCCGCGGTCAATGTCACCAGTAGCCCTAACTAGTCCGCGAGTGGCACTGTACGTATACCCTCCTTCTCCTCCTCCTCCTCCTCGTCATCCTCCTTCTCCTCTGCTTTCCCTTATTTCTACCGTTTCATCCCCTTCGAATTTACAGAGTCCACCAAACAGCAGCCGAGTTAAAATTTAGAGCTTCTCTCGATCCTAAATGTAGTTGTCTACCCGGGTTAACTGAGGATCATCACACCGCAGAGCATCCGGAAGTAGCAATTATTGCGAACTGTAAGTGAACGGAAAAATCGTTGGGACGTTGTGTTTCATTCATCCATGAGATTCTGGAGACGAAGTTTTGAGAGATTTTTATAAACCTTTGTTAGGCTATTTGGCCTTGATTAGAACTTTGTTAGACTTTTATCATTATTTCTAGAGTCGAGTTGGATAGAACAAAATATCATCAGCTGACTGTTTTTTTTTTGTTCATTATTTTTTTATTTTCCCCAGTGTCGAGCCCAGCGGTATATAAATGGCTATGTCGTGAACGTGGTGCGGGGGTCAATGTCGCCAGTAGCCCTAACTAGTCCGCGAGTGGCACTGTACGTAAACCCTCCCCTTCCTTTACTCTTGCTTTCTCTCTGCTCTCTCTTATTTCCACTGTTTCATCCCCTTTGAACGTACAAAGTCTACCAAACAGCCCCCGAATTAAAATTTAGAACCTCATGCGAGTCTGAATGTAGTTGAGTGCGACAAAATTTTCGTATTTTCATCAACCTCTTTGTTTTTTAATCAACTCAGAAATTTTAATGTAGTGAACGACGCTGAAATTTGCAAACTATCGTCGGGTCGTTCGAATGTCGAAATCTACTCACGATTTTGCAACGTCTACTGCAATGGGCTATATATTTCACGATTCGAGAATGCTATCGACGTATGACGAAGAAGCTACGAGGGAATTCGACCGATGTTCCTGACTCAAGTTGGAGGGTAGACCAAGGATCATATTTCCATGTGCTCACTAGCACCTCGACTCCTCCTCGATTTACGAGCCAACGGTATTCAATTTAATCGTATGGCGTGAGGCGCTTGCTACTCAGGAGGGCGATGTAGAAGCAATGTGCTCGCCGATTTTATGCACCCGGAATACAGATTTACGCCAGATGACTGCGTAATACCGGATGTGTCATGGAATTGCTCATACGCCGTTAGCGACGACAACTCGGTAATAAAAGATGACCTCAGATCGATTTTTCCTCTCCCAGCTGTAAAAATTCAAATCATTGCAATTTTAAAAACGAATGATGTATTGGATTAAAAATAATGTCACTGAAAAATTAAAAATAAAAGTAAAAAAATGTCGAAACAAAGCGTTGGTCGACAGAAATCGAAATCAAATAAAAGATGCACCATGCCAATGTGTTTTACTCATTTTCGTTGTTTCAAAAGGAAAATATTGAATTTTCCAGCTGAGAACAGTTTTCTATTTGGAAACAAACGACAATCTGTCACGCATGCGATTTCGATTGAAATTCAGTAGGGCGTACGTCACACGGCTAACTGACACAATAAAAATCGTTACGAATTGAATCGTAACGCCCGCGGCAAAATCGTGTTGAACCGGCATATTGTGATTTGTATCCTGCCACAGAGTTTACGAAAGGAAACGAAAAATAAATATCCCTCAGCCATCCGTGTATGACAGTCGAAGCATGCATGAATTCCTCGCTACTCGACGTCACTTACAAAGAAACTCGCTGCCTCGATAAACTTTTTTTTTGCTTAAGCCTCCGCGAAAATCTCTCCGTGTTATTATTTAAAAAATGCAGACAGATATGTGCACGAATCGGGAAGAAGCAATGCAGTGACACGAATATTTGCGACCCGTGAGAATTCAAGAAAAAAATAAGGTATGAATTCCGAGCAACATGGGACATTTTTTCATCTAATAAACAATAATTTTTTTCAAATATCCGAACCTTTATACATTTTAACAAAAATTGTAGTTAAATTAAAATTGAGTAAAAATTAAGAGAAAAAACCTTGCATTAAATAAATAGAAAAAATACTTTGGTCGCCGGGTGAAAAATACTTGCTTTAAAGGAGCAGGTGTAGACCCTCTTATATTAATACGAGATTTTATCTAAATTACTTATGCCACAATGCACGCATAAATCCACATAGTGAGAGCTCTTTGGTGTTTGTATAAAGAATTCTTTATTATCTGTACCCATTTCACCAGAAAGATTCCCAGAAAAAAAGACGTTTTCTTCTCTAAACCAGCCAGACGAGGTTCGATGAACTCCCACAATTTTTTATAGCACATCGTATCCGCATTCGGTGATAAATACTCTATATTTTTGCTCTTTCCGCTCACGGAATCTATAGATATAGTTAAAATGTTCGAGTGAGTCTTTGAATCCATTGCAACGAAGATTAATCACTTCCTTCTCTTGCTAGTAGACTTTGAAGCGAATATTTTAATCAGGGAAGCTTCCTTTTTATCCCACAGTTCGTATACTCCGAGAGGGCGCCGTTCGTTCTATCAGCCACAGTAAAAAACGTCTTACAGTAAAAAAAAGATTACTTTTATGGAACGCTATGGACTGTATACGTGTGGTTACAGCGGATAATTACATCGAGCCGATGGCTCATCCTCGGAGAATATCAACACACCGGAGATGCACCATTAATGCCGGTAATTATCGCCACTATATGTATCATCAAGCCTATTCACGCATACTCAAGTTCCCATAATCCTGTAATATTGCACTAATTAAACTACAATATTCACTCCATCAATGTCTGTCGCCGTATCGCCAATCGATTATCCACTTTCCTGCAACAAACTATCTGGATTTATAAAAGTATCGACACTAACATTAATTAGAGTTGAAAAGAATTTCGTAATATGAAAATAAAATGTATGAGTTTAATGCAACTAAAAAAATTAAATTAAATATTATTCGCTGTTTTCACGGTTATCGTAATTCTGAGGCTCCTCAGAAAGACGACTGTCAACAATTATTTTCTAAATAAAAAGATAATAAAAAGAGTAAAATTATATGAAATATAAACGTTTCTATCAATCTGCAAACTTAGAAAACGAACGTTTGAGCGCGATAGTGATTTTGATGGTGCAAGTTGAAACTTTATGTACATGGTGTAAATATGCTTAATATTAAAGTAGCATATTCACAGTGTGAAAGTACACAACTGCAACCGGAACTCGGTGAGTTCCCTAATCGTCGAGTTCACCCTAACGAGGCAGACATATCACGGTCTCGAATGGAGATAGAAACACGTCAGCTTTTTAAAATCGTGAAAAGGTTGTTAGCATTAAAGAAACGTTAATGAGGAACGGTCGCATTGTGTACATTGCACCGTTGCACTCGACGCTCGGCGTTCTGCGTTGCAGCGGCTGAATAATACACATACGATTTGCAGGGATAGATGAGTTTATAACGCAATCTCGTTACTTATCAAAATATCCAGCAGAGGATAAATGAAAAACGGCGGAGATGAGACAGCGAAACGAAACGCTCAAGAGCGAACAACCGTTTCGTCTCGTTGAAATCATCTAGGCGACTTTAATGCAAAAGTGGAAATCCCACAAAGGGTCGTTACCCATAATTCTCTTAATTTATTGTTACGTAAAGCTTGAAAATAATGGCAATACGTAAAGCTGGAAAATAATCGGGATACGAATCACAGAAAAAGAATGTAGTTTTCATGATTTGAAAATATTATCAATTTCAATAATGTCCCTTTCACCAACTTCCAATCCTAATTATATTCAGAATAAAAAATTTTGTGCAAAAATATATTTCATTCGGCTATGAACTGGGATAATGAGAATATTTTAACCAAATTATAGAAACTTTTTCTTCCCCATCTAATTTTATAGAATGATATGATTTTTCTAAAATTCTAACTCCTATTTTTTTTTTTTTTTTTTTTTTTTTTTTTTTTTTCCAGTATGAACGAAATACACATGTAGATGATGGACGACGGGAATAACGAAGAAAATTCCACCTTCAACGGCGAAATATGGCTATATCTGATATATGGGATACTTCAACTTATTGCTTTCGCGTTTGATTATTTTTCATGGGTGAATAAATTTCAGGTATCTGACTTAATACAATGTAAATTGTGAATAAAATGAGAAAAGAGATATTCCTTTTCGTAGTTCAAGAACACCCGTCCCTTGTTGTTGTTAATAACTAATTATGCAGATGGAAGAAAACAATGTATACGATTAATTGACTAGATAAAAAATGATTATGTCCAAAATATCAAATAGCCTACCGCGCGCTTCAAAGTGGTAATCCAAAAAAACGACTTATGCAGCGCGACTATCCGGGTCAACAATACCTGGCGGCTGTGCTTTTTTTATCTTGCTCGAAACTCGAGGTGTTATGCATAATACATGTTACGTCGCTCGAGTACGCAACGTACTTACTATACAGCACACAAGCAGTATATAACTCGCGAGACATCGCATCGAATCTTCCACGTTGTCGAGATATTTCCGAGGCGAGAGAGAAAGAGCCCGAGGCATCGTTTCGGGCTGATGCTTAAAAGCTCCCATCACTGTACGCTGCGACATAACGCCTCAGAAATATGCCGATCGCAGGAAACCTGACCTCGGCCTCTTCTGTACTATGCATAAGTTTTGAAAATAAAAAATAAACATGCAGAACATAAAAAGAAAATGAGCTTTTAGCACCGGCACAGCTGAATCTCGTAAATTTCCTACTATATATTGCACAATATCGACGCTCCAAATTCTCATTCAACGTCACATTCATCCATTATCTGAACTTCACTGTTTTCATTCTCATATTTAAGAGAGTTACTTTTGATCGGTCTTGATTTGCCAATCTCGAGGGGCTAAAATTCATCCGAGTATTAATTTTTATGATGCGTAATAAATGAGGAAGCAATAGGCTAGATTTTACTTTTCGTCCTTTTTTTATTTAATTTATTTTAAAAAGGGGGATGATTTTTTTTATCGACATATTCCGTAAGTGTGGGAATGTCGAATGAGGTAAGTTAAATGGTTATTGCAGGGAGAGAAAGTTTGGGACGGCTCTCGCCGCCGGTAGACGTAGTGCTTTCGTATTTTTTTGGGATCCACTATCCCGGCCTGACATAATACGAGCTTACGCTACAGCCACCCTTGGTAACAGCTCGAAAGAGGGACGAGAGCGCACTCTCGTCAGTTCCTATCCTCGTCGCTCGACGTATGGTACACCCTGACGAACACGAATCAACTTTTTACGTACATGTGAGGCTATGGGACCTTCCATGCCAACGCGTTACTCGGACTTCCTCGTATTCCATGAATAATTTTTTATGTAATTATATTAATGCTCAAACAAATCTCCTTTTTTGCAGGGTCTTCCACACAATCTCTACTGCATTTATTTATTTTTTAGATATGATAAACACATTTTTTAACTAATTTTCATAATCTATTAGTATTTCTCGAGACGTCGTTATGTATATTTTTTAAAGTGTATACCTAAAATGTGTCATGTTTACTATTTTTTGTCAGCGTGTTGTCTTCGATACTATAATTTGAAAGCAAAATAAAAAATGAGGTGAAAAAATGAACTTGCTCAAACATTTTGGCACGCAACGAAAAATATTGTATTGCCTACTTAAAAAATCTTTCTGTTTCTCTTGTAAAGTTAACTTTCTCGTAGACGACAATAAATATTGAAAAATTACAGTTCACGGGTAAATTCAGAAAAAAATGAAACATGATCAAAATCAAACATGATAAAATAGTATTTAAAAAAAATATTTAAATCCGAAGTGATTGGCATTTCGCATTGGTCTAATTGATATGGAATGTCCCATATATCCACACAAGCGTCGCGGCCCTGTCGAACCTCGCAAAGGTCCGCTGTCTCCCTCTACCCTTTCTTAGGTCGCTTCCTTATGCGAATACTTGACGTATAGCGTTGTATGGCGAACCCAAGTACCGCGAAGCTTTTACTCGTCCGTGGACTTTTGACATTCCCACAGGATATCTATGATAAAGCGCAAGCCTCACATTTTGTGGCAAAAGTTAGGGGTCGAAAAAAATAATATGAGCTTAAAGTTAAATTCTAATGTATTATTACCAACTACGCTTGGCTGAATATTACTTTTTTAGATACAAAAAAAAACTTTAAATAAGAAAGCAACGTTTTTGATTTATAAGCTGCTTTATAAAGTCCCATAAAAACCATGGTACTTTTTTGTTGCAATTTTCGTGAACTAGATTTTTGCAGTATTTCCATATTTATAGAAATTAGTGCAAGGAAAAAAAAACAGAATTATGTTGGCGGTAGACTGAGAGGAATGCTATCGGTAAACAATAGAACGAAACTCCAGGCAGTAATAACGGAGGTCAGCTGTGCGAGGCAGTTATTGTCATCGCCACTCGCATCATAAAATGTCACCCCCGCCCATTGTTGACTGGGCAACGTAATTCACGCGTGTTCCAACCGGCGAAACATGCGCTCAGTTTGCTAGTAAAAAGCCTTCAACAGATCCTGAACACGTCCCCCCTTACAACGATGTCCATACGTTAAAGCGTCAGTAGCAAAATAATACGATTTAAAAAAGTCTCACAGCAACAAAACAATTTATTGGCACACTGCAATATTGTGAAAGCAAGTATTCAGAGGCTATTAATTTTAATAGCGATATGCCCATATGATTACAACAGAAATGAAGTATTTAATTTTACTGGAACGTACTTTTTTTCATTCAATATATAGTATTAAAACCGAAGGGTCGACGTGAAACTTTTTATTATTAAATGGTTTCACTGAGGTAAAGGAGATGGCAGAAAAAGAGAAATTACTTTTCACGTGACCTATCATTCGTACCTATGTCAGAACTACGCCCTTCACTTTCCCACCCACCCACTACTCGTACACATTGTCTACACGTGAATACTCGAGCATGTCGAACGTATGCAGATGTACCCGAGCAGTGACACCCTCAACAACGACCAAGTCGAGCTCGACGCTGACATTGAGACCCCTCAGCCACTCGACGTACTACACACGAGACCCAAAGCCAGTCGGAACATCCCTAAGGTACTTTACATTGCCTAGGCACTACCAGGAACAAACGTGCTCTCAAAAGTCTACGCACTTAGCTGAGAAGGAATTTATAAGTATGTAGTTGGGGATAAAAACCTATATTCGCCAGCAAATCCCGCTTTCTCGTGTGTAGATGGTTAAATCGTAACGGAAGAAACACTAGAAAAGTAGAACTTTTAAAGTTGCTTCCTCACATAAGATATTCTCAGACCAAAAAAAAATATTCATTTTTGAATAAAAATATAGTTCTCTTTTTTCAGAAATTAATTAGTGTTATCGGGACAAACACTAAAAGGGGGGTTTTTTTTAAATGTTGGATTTTAAAATATGACAAAAATTCACCTAGAGTGCTTATTAGTGGTACTTTGATATGACCAATAATGCGACATATCTCAGATGACTAAAAAAATAAAGTGGCTGAATTGAGAGAGTATGTTTCATTGGCGGAATGGAAAGATGAGAAAACATTTTTTATTTGTAATTTATGAAGAAATGTGAAACTCGAGGTAAAATATTCCACAATATCGTTAACAGCGCAAACTCTTGAATAATTCATAGCATTGCCTTGGCTTCTTTTTTTGTTAAGTAACTTTTCTTCCTTACGAAACTGAAAGAATCCGAACCGGCGGAGAGTTTATGAAATATTTCGGGCTTGCCTGCACTGATGGTATGGTACGTCGAGGGGAAAATGCACTCCTTTGACGGGCGTCCCCTTTACATGAAAGTTTCTACTGTTGGAGCGAGTCTCTAATTTATAAATAAAGTAAAATTGTGGAGAATCAACGGTGGAATAATCGTCCGGTCCCGTGCTCTTTTGGTCTCGGTACACAAACCTCGTACTTGGGTGCTCCCGAGGAGCGGCACCAAGAAATAAGAAAAGATAAGAGATGAGAACCTCGGAAACCGTTCCGAAGACGAAGGGTGACGAGGAACGAGCAATGCGGATTACGATTTAACGAAGCGGCAAGTTTCCAAGTCGAAGTTTAGATTGAATCAGAGCGCGTTTTCGAGATCTCCGGATTATTCTGCGAATTGCGGAACGGCCGTAAAATTCAATGTGCCTTATTATTTCAACGTCACTTTACGACTTCCGTAGCTTTCCTAAAACAACTACCAACGGACTTTCCGGACCCAAACTAAGACAATCATTTCTTAAATTCAAACATCACGTGTTCTGCATAATAACTCGCGAATAAGTTTTTACAAACTATTTTCGTTACTACCGAACATTCTTAGGGTAAAAAAATTCTTATGTTTCCCATAATTTGTTCATATTTTCTGCCGACAATTGTGATGTAATTGTAATTGCACGAGTCAATAAAAAAATGATTTAACAGTCGACAAAAAAAATGTTGGTTTAAAAAAACCACACACTTTCTCATAGAATTAATTTAGTGATTTTTTAAAAAGAATGAGGAACTGATGGGCAACGTTCTGCCTTGAATTTTTCGTTCTGGTGATACAAATTTTCAGCACCTTGCCAGTTTCATTGCTCATCCGTGTAGCTCCTTTCAATATGTACTTTGGAAAGAGCAAATACGAGCGTCGGGATTGTACACCAAGGCTATATAGCCTTGTGGCTCTTCGTAACTCGGTGTGAAATTGAGTTAAGAGAACAGATTGGATTTTAGGAAAACCATGCTTATCCCGTGTGCTCAGGGACTTGGCTCTGCAGCCCTTTATCCTTCCGTCCGCCTATACCCCTTGGCCTTTCTCTTCCTCTCTTTCTATTGTATCTACTATACAGTATATCCCTTGTTCCCTTTCTTATACCAGTACAGTACCAGAATAGTCGAGCTCTCGCTCGCTGCTCGACGAGCACTTGTTGAGGCGATGCCCGAGGGGACTTGAATGGAGTTTCGTGCAAGCTTCGTTGTATTAAATTCGGCAAGTGTAACGCATATTCAGTTTCCCATACTGAATTGACACATTTCTTCTTTTTCCCCTGCAATTCTCCGTTCAATCTTTTTCTCCCTTATTTCTCCATTTCACCGGCATTATGGAAATTAAATTTTGCCGGCTGCCATTTAAAAAAGTAAAAGGCCACTTACCTTTTTGCCGCGCTGCTGTCACATCTGAAGTCGCTGGTACTTCCTCGGAACTCGAAAGTTGTCGTCCGCGATTCTTCACAAATTGCCAGTCCTCGCGAAGCTTCATCAATTTTTCCTGTGACAGAAATCAAGATATATCGTCAATTGTCGATTAAAGTCTAACTCTGTTTGGGAGGAGAGAAATAATATTAGAAGGATTTTGCATTTTACACGCAGCTTTCTGTAAAAAGTAGCCAACATCAATTGGAAATGTGAAAAATGGGAAGGAAAGCGCGAGAGAAAGCTCTTCTTTACATATTTTTCATGTCAATTTGATTAACGACTATGATATTTTTTTCTGAATGTAATATATCCGCTCACGTCCTATTCGAGCCAACCGGAGATGAAACTCCCCCGGAAAGCCTTATCCCCATATTCGCATCCTAACTTACTTGCAGCTCCACGGAGATTGGTTGCCTCGCAGATTCGCATTCTTTTTCCAGATTCGTGTAGTTCTCCAATACGTCTTTTACCTCCATTTCGCGATCTTTTACAGCAGCCTGTAAGTTATTCAAATTTTCGTGTGAATTTGACATTCGCTAAATTGATTCGGTTCGTGGGAATTTGCGTTTTGTGAAGATTGATAATTTACTTACCATAATGTTATCGATAACTTTGATGTTTTCTTGTTGAGGAAGTTCACGAGAAATGTTAATTCTCGTTCTCGTTTCCATCACCCAAGCCATAATAGCATCCAGACTGTGCATGTATTTTTTTAGTGACACGAGCTTGTTTTCTACGTATTCACGATGATTGGACAGACTCGTGTGTGCCTAAAACAGGAAATACGTAGATTATTGAAGGGACTTTGAAAAATCAATAGGTCTTTGCACTATTGAAATTATTATTCAGTCAACGATTTTACTTTTTCTCATGGTAAAGTATATTTAAATTCTGATAGAATCCATCTTTTTTGTGAATTAATATACAATGACATGCATACAAAACAACAGAAAGAGGATTTTATCAAGAATGTTTTATTTATGTGCCAAGAAACGAATATACTTTAATCGAAATCAAGTACCTTTTCAGCATCAGCCAGCATTTGAGTAAAATCCGGTTCCGTTTCCGAGGCGGCATATTGGCTTTTCAAAGCGTCTAGCGTCTTCCTCTGAGACTGAAGTTCCGTTTCACGTGCCTGTGTAAACCAACAATCTTCGGTAATTGAATTTCCCGGCAGAGACCAGAAAGCATGAACTTTTAGATCGAGAATACCAATGGTGAAGCTTCTATTTATACACACGCTACACCATAAAAATCTCTGTAGGATAAAGTCTATTTTAAGCAACACCCGCGGCGTAATCGTCTGCTCCATATGAACCCTTTTTACTGCAATACTGTGTACATTCGATTGCGAAAAATAACAAAATACGAAACAAGGCGTGCGCGTCGATAGCAAGCTAAAATCGAAGGTAAAACCTAAACCGAAGTAACCGCGCGTTTTCGTGCTATTTACGTCCTCGCTTCGTACTCTAAAAGCAGGAAATATTTCTCTTTCTTTTCCAACGCATAATATCTAGAATTTTCAATTTTTTTACGGATTCTTGTTAACAAGAAAACTGAATCTGAAAATGTTATACATATTTTTGGTAAATCATAATGTTATTCACTCACCTTAATCATCGACAACCTGATCGATAAAGATGTATTGTCAGAGGGATTGGCGGTAGAAACGAGTAACGTATTCACCTGATCGACGATGTTACGAGCGGCTGCGACGATCGCTTCTTTGTTCTTCTGTTTCTTCTCCATAGCAATTAACCTGGTCACACAAAATGTTTACGATTGCTTGAAAAACGAGAATCCCCTGAACAACGAGTTACTAAGATTGAGTGTAAAAAGGGGGCAAATGCGTTTGTCCATTGGAACGTAAGAGCGGTCTCCTCATGGGACGCGAGGCAGCCGGCAACTGAAATAGCTTCACGAAATTCTAGCTGTGCGGCTAGGCCACACGGGCGTAATTCGTATTTCAAGAAAACAACATTTCTCTACTGAGACGGAATGTGCGTACACTTCTGACAGTTAGAACTGAGTGATAACGTTGAAATTGTTATGCAATTTGCTCTTCAGAGATAGTAAAAAGTAGAATGTGAGCAATAATATGCCTAAAGTATTCGGACACTCTATGACTTACTTTTCTTTTTTAACGTTGAAATCCGTGAGAATGTGTTGCCACCGCCGCGTCACATTTTCAACGGTAGTTTGCAAATCCGCGACGTCTTCCGGTGACGACCTGTTCAAAATTTCCGAGTTTGCCGCAGCAATGTTGTTCATTGTCGGTTGTATTTTTCCGATTTCCTGCTCAATTTTCGACACATTCAACGTTATTTCTTTAGGATCGCAGGCCGCATTCAATCTCGACAATGTTTCCTGAAGTTTGTCGAGCCTTTCAAAGACATTCCAACAGACGTTGTGAAGATTCTTCCACTTTTCGTAGCACTTGGCCCAACGATTCTGTCGTTCGGTGTATTGGCGATTTACGGTGAGCCAATCGTCGCGCAATTTTTCCGTCAATCGTTTTATCGGCTCGGCTTGATCTTTCTTCAAGGATCTGACCGTACTTTCGCAGAGATAACTCATCTCTTCGATGCTGGGCTTAAGAATGTTCAGAGCGTTGCTCATTTTCTTCAAACATTCTTCTTGGCTCGAGAACAGTTCGTAATCTTTTCCGCTTAACGGCGTCGAGTTGAGAGATCTCGATATCGTTGATATCGCCTCCCTCAATTTGTTAGAACGCGTTGTAAAATCTTGAGCGCTGACACCACCGATGTCCTAAATATTAAATACGACAACTAAATTATCATCGAAAATTGCGAAATTTCTGATATTAAAGAACCGTTTTCAAGTTTAACAAAAAAGTGACAAACATTTTTAAAGTGTGAAAGCGAAACGCATATGCAAAATGCGTGAAATAAGATGCGAAGCGCAAGAATAAAACTTCTAGGTTTACTCACCAGTTCAACTTTTTTGTCGGTGGGCTTGTCCTTGTCTTTTCCCCCGCTATATCTCTTGAACTGCGAGCTGATTTCTTGCCATCTCGTGTTGATGCTGTAGCGAACAGTTTCGGGATATCCGACGTTCAATTTCTTCAGTTCGCCGCACAAGTTATTGAGCTTCTGAACTTGCCCGTGTTTCTCGTCGAATTCTTCGGTGAAGGTTTCCAGCTGGCCCTCGCAGTTATTTGCCTGTTCTAATTTAGCTGGCACATCGCGGAACCATTCCTCAAAATCAGCGATGAGCTTGTTGTAAAGCTTCAACATTTCCTCGGCTTTTTGGGCCTGCACACGACGAGCTTCTACTTCCGTCATCACCTGATGCCACTTGCTCCGCAATTTATCCTGATGATCGTTATTTATTTTTTCTGCCCGTGCGGGATCTTTCATATGGACAGTCATAACTAAGCCGTCGCCTTTGCTAATAAGCGCCGCTGCATCGGGCGCTAAACAGCTCACCTCGCCCTTTAATACCTAGGAAACAAAAAACCTTTAGTTTTTGGTAAATGCCTAAATGTACATTTTTTTTCTCTTTGCATTAATTTTATTTAAAGTAAATCGTCATTAGTTACAGCTGAGTGAATGAAATTCAATGAACCGTTTGATAAATCTGGATCTCGATCTGGAGAAATAATCAATTTACAAACAAACCTCAAGACGTTTCGATGGATCCTTTTCGTTGCCAACGCCTCCGATCGTCATCAGCATAACGTCCATTCGGCGAAGCATGAGTTGTGCAGCCTGTTCAAATTCAATGATATTTCGTTCGAATCCTGTTCTCGACAAACCAACAGCGCTTTTTTGCGCTCGACTCTCGACCTTCTGTGATTCAACACCGAGAGCACTGGATGATACTCGTGAATTTCTTTCCATTTGTGCCTACGGATAAAGTAAAACAATAAAAATATGTGTATCTCGAAAAAAATCGGACGAATGCTTATAAGGAACGCAAATCGCACGAAATGTTATAAAAGCACCGTACTACTTGATTTTTAAGACTGTAAACGCCCAAAGACGCGAGGATCTGACCGCGCCCACACAGACTCACATGTCTTTCAAAAACGCGCATACCACATTGTAGACTCACATAGGCTTACAGATACTCACAGAAACGCCAGAGACTCAAGGAGTCTCACCCATAAACTTTCAGCCCAAAAAATCACATGAAAATACATTCAGAGCCTCGTACATGCATCGTGCATGATACAAAGAGTAAATAACCATTTGTTTTCCTAACTTATTTTCAGACGGATCTAAATTTTTTTAAATCAATTAGTACCTGAAGAAAAACTCGAATTACGTACTCGAATTTTAAAGTGGCAATTTATAATAAAAGGGCGTACGTAGATCGTACTTTTAAAAAAAAATCGTTTCCACTTTCTTTCGGTTTTACCTTCTCCAAGAGGTGCTTCCCATGTTTTCTCAGGTCCGAGTCTTCCTCGTCCGAACTAGAGCTACAAACGTCGATTTCCGTGTCGTCGGAAAATATCAATGCGTCGTCGGTCTCTTTGTCGCTACCGTAAAAACTTTCGCAATCCTCGACGGTGTCATCTGCGGCATAACTCCTCGTCCTCTTGGATCCCGTAGGGCTATCAGTGGCTTTCTTCGCCTCCGATGGATTTAAGCTCCCAACTCTCACCTGCGGCTTCGATACATTTACCTCCTTTTTCAGAGCCAATGCCTTTGTTACTCTACACTTTTCGGCTATTTTCTTTCTCGCGCCATTACAAGATTGCACGTGAGAATTTTCCGTCGAATTGCCCCGTGGTTTACGATCATCGAGTATCAAATATTCCGCGATACTCTCCGAATCCTTCCACGATGCAACGGTTGTTCTTTCGCCCTCGTTGACGCAACCCCTGAACCGATCGCTCATCGATCTCACGTCGATTTTTGAGTTTGGCGAAGACGCCGATCTGCTGTTGAATTGCAACGGCGCTTTGCGACGACTGTGAAATGGTGTACCAATTGGCGATGCTCTCGAAGTATCCGCAGTCATTCGCAGCGAAATTTTCTTGGGACTTGTCGATGCGAGGGACGGAAAGGAAATTTTCTTAAAAATCGGCACAACTTCCTTGTTTCTCGTTGCGTCACTAGGATCCTCGGAGTCTCCGTCGATAGACTCTGGCTCCGTTTCGGTGTCCTCTAAAATTTCAACCCTTTCGACGACCTGCGGCATTTGCTCGACGCTGACATTCGCGCTCGGCAGAATAACGTGACTTTTCGGTGCGGCGATTGACTTGACAATTTCCATTTCGCGAACAGCGACGACGTGGAAGGGATTTATTTGAGCATTGGTTACTCGGGAAGTGGAGGTTTCCGAGGGTATCAAAGTGTTGCTTGAAACTTGAGAGAATAGTTTGCTGTTTTTGGAGAGAAAAAATTCTTCGTCGTCTTCGAGGGAAAGTGAGTCTCTGTCGGGTGATTGCGAAGCCGACGAATCTTCCTGTTTTATTATTCGAGGCTGCGAAGTCTGGACGACATCGGGAATCGAACTCATGTCCAATTTTCTCCTCGCTGCTCTGTTGATATCGGCAACAGGTTCCTTGACTCTCTCCAATTTCGTTGAAGACTTTTTGCTGCGCAGAGGCACGTTGATCGGTGAACTATCGGGTGTCGTCGTAGCACTCGCGCATTTTTTATCGTTGAATGCCGGGTTAAGATACCCTAAGCCATACAAGTCTTCATCACCCACAACAATCTTGTTCGCTCTTTTATCTGACAATCTAGCGGAAGGTGTAGCACCGTCGGATCGTACGAATGAACCAATGTGGCCAATATTGTCTCTCCCCTTATTAACATCACACGTTTTCGTTTTAATCGAGAAATCGTCAGTGATCTGGAGAATCCAACCCTGCGAAACACATGATTCTTGACTGTTTTTGGATTCTTGATACATTCACCAAAAAGAAATTGTATCAAAAGACGAAAATAATTTTGGACGTAACTATTGAACCCATATGCATGAACGATAATAAAATAAATCATGGTAGTCAATATTTAAACCGAATTTACACTGGATATTTAGAAAATGCCTATTTGTCGTCAATGAAATTGACAATCATGAATATTCAATGCCAATATTGCTAGATATGTATTTCCGTCTGTTGAAAACAAATTGTTTGTAAAGAGTCAATTGTCTGTGTATAGAGTCGAGCCGAAAAGTTAAGAACGCCAGAAGTGCTGTAGATGTTATTGGGCGGATGATGTACGTTGATGAACGGTAGAAGCCAGGCTAAATGAATAAAACCATGCGCTTCTTTGTGCAAGTAAAGCCAAATTTGTATGTATAACTTTATGTTTTGCTTTATTTGTTTTGTTGTTCCATAGCCATCACCAGTACGGAGAAGCCCGTTCACCGCGATGGTGATACCGCTATACACCTACGACAATCGTCCGAAATTCTGACGGTGTGCTTTTGTGTGTGCGAATACAATAGTGATTGTTCAAGGGGAGAGACTCCGGTGCCAAAAATAAATACGTAAACTATGCATACCCTCATTCAGTCACCAAAACTCACACAACCCGTCCGTGCCATTGTTTCCATTATTGCAGTATATTCATTATTTATATGAGAAATATCTAACGTATCATTTACCCGGTACCGTTGAGAAGCAGAAACACCTCTTGGACAGAACGCCACCGTAAAACCATTTTAAAATAAAACTTAACGTCACTCTTTCGTCGTTCACTATAGTTGACACTCGCGATTAATCTGTTCATCTTTCATCGAAATCTTTTTTACATTTTGCGTGAGATCTTCAGGAAGTTATTTTCCGGTTAAAGTATTAATATATGAATTAAGGTAACCTAAGCAAGGACCTAAGGATTTTTTTTAATCGATAAAAACCACTTTTTGTTTAACTTGCGTTCTATACTAATCATATTTAATAATTATTTAAAAGATTAAAAGATAAAAGATTAAAAAACGGTGAAACATTAATTTTTTTTCAGACCCTATCGTGCATCAGATAAAGGATCGCATGTTTTTGATCTAATTTTTTCAATTTATTTTGATTTAAAATCTAAAGAAGGAAAAAAAATTAATTGCCGACTTTATTCTGATAGCCCAAAGAAGGACTAACTTTTCGGTCCGTTAGTTACTGTGTAAAACCTCGCCTATCAAATTACCTATTTG
The DNA here is from genome assembly GCA_947507545.1 of Clistopyga incitator. Taxonomy (NCBI): domain Eukaryota; kingdom Metazoa; phylum Arthropoda; class Insecta; order Hymenoptera; family Ichneumonidae; genus Clistopyga; species Clistopyga incitator. The sequence continues at coordinate 2,938,394 of OX382174.1, read as the reverse complement.
TTAGTAAAGAAACCGCCAACGTTGTTCGTTAGATAATCGAACAAATCAAGGATTTACAATCTTACCTCTACAAAATCATCAATTAATCTCTACTCGCGTTTCCGTTGAGTATCGAAGCCCTTTTGTAAATGAAATGTTAACGTGTGAAGCGAGTTACAAGCGATAAAGTGAATAAGCAATGAGTGATTGAAAATATATTATACAGAAGTTCGGTCAACGAATAGAGGAAACTTTTATGTCGGCCTTCGTTAGAGCATCGCTAATTAATCGGCTATTTTTCGTACCTGAATTCGGCCGGCGATTTCCTCCCACTTGGTGCACACGGCTGCCACTTTCGGGTAAAAAGCGGAGCGTTGCAGCTGCATTACTTTTGGCTTCGCTTCTATCATCTCGCACTGAATAGCCTTGAATTAAAAGCGGACGTCATTTATTGTTCGTTAACAAGGTTTTAAAGACCTTCCCCGTTTTTATCGCCGCTTACCTTGCACTTATCAAAGTGTTGCTCGTTTAGCTGATCAACGGGCAATGAATCTAAATTATCGAGCTGTTGTTCTATTTCCAATAGCCATGCATTGATCTCATCGACGTTTGGTTCATCCTACAAGAAAAAAATCCTCGCAATCCTCGCAGTCATTCGTCAATACATTAAATATGTAACAATATTTTATATATACGTTTACATAAATTTCAACTTTCTATATCTCAAGTATTGTTACATGGTACTTTAATGTGAAATCCATAATTTTATTTGAAATAAAAAATAAAAAACGCACCTCAACCCCACTGCACACGCGCAATCTTCGTTCGGTACTCGCAAGCCGTCCGATAACATCTGATATTTTATCTTTCAGTTGTTCCAAATACATGCGATCGCACAATTTCGTAAATTCTTCTTGAGTTTTGAAGAGCTTTTCTTTGACTATGTTGAGTCGTGGTATTACCTCCGTCAATGTTTCCTATAGAAAATCAGCATTAATTTCCGTACAATCAAGAGTAGCGTACGAGCATCGAGCTCGTAATTCATTTTTTCTCCAGGACCTCAACTCACTTTAACGTATATCGCGTTCACTGGCAAATCGGGCATATTTTTCTGAGTATCCAATTCCTTGTTGATGCTTTCAACTGACATGTTTATGTAGGTCAGATGCTTGTAAATATCCCGTGACAAATCGAGCGCCATTTCGAGTGTCGCTTTAGACTCTGTGATTTCGAGTCCAAGTTTATTGTACAACTTCTTCAGTGTGTCGATGCGATTGGAAAATTTTTCGGGATCGGCAACGTTTTTTTCCTCGACCAATTTCCGTCCGGAGACAATAATGCTTTCGATTTCGCTCTTAATTTCGCTTAGAGTCTGGTAGAATCGCTGTTGAAAAGTAAACAATAATCTCGATTTATTTAATTTATCAAGAATAAAGTACTGATAGATTGTGAATTTAAAAACTTACCAGACAATGTTTCAATTGGCCTTCAATCGCTTCAGGATCTTCCGAAGCGAGCTCGAGTAAGCAGGTAGCTTCCTCTATTCCGCGAAGTTCCCTCAAAGCTCGCGAGAGTCTGGGCTCTAGATTCGTGGGCGAACGGAAGCGATCAAACTTCTTCTGAACTTCCGAAAACTTCTGCTCAATCAGCGCCATCTGCTCGTGAAGCCGGCTTGCGGCTTCCTGTTTTCCGGAGGCTTTGTACTCTTCGATCTGGGACATCATCTCGTCCAGAGTCGCTTGCTGACTCTCCATTTCGCCGATTAATTTCTAATTTTCAACAATAAATTACGTGACAACCATATGAATATCGTGTATTCAAACCGCAAGTAAAAATCATATTCACACATACGAGCTCTTTCAGTTTAGCTTATTTTTCCATAGAAACTTCAGACAATTTTCTGTCAATCTGTCCCACTTTTATGCATATTTGTGCCTTCGAAAATTTATAAAATCAATGCAACTCCTCAATTTTGTAGGGTATATAAAAAAAGAACTTCTATGCAAAAAGAATGAAATATTCTTTGCTAAGTCTAAATTAACCAATCATCTGAAATATCAGAGGTTCAAGAAAAAAGTGGCCTCTCCGAAAGAGAATTTTTCTTGTATTAGCGACAACACATGAATTTTTGAGAATATAAATCTGACAGACCTGGTAATCATGAGGTAAATCATCGGCAGTGAGGTCGCAGTCAAGACGTGCTGTTAGTACGGAGTCTACTTGCGTTAGGGAGTTCTGAAGGGCTAGTATACGTCCCTCGGATTGTTGCGCCTGCTTCACCGATCCTTCCAACAGCTTGGCCCGTTCCCCTGCCTACTCATCATAATACATTGCTATTTTCTTCTTCCGCGCTAATTCGTGAAAATGCTTTCACCTCTTGCGAGACTATCTCGAGTAAGTAAGTAAGTAAGATCATCCTTTTGGTACTTTTAAGGTATATAGGCAGCTATGTTTTTAGTAATAAATAGTTGTATGCATTTTTTCCCGTAAAAATCAGCAGACAATTAGATTATTAATTACTTCGAAGGGTTAATCACGTATTTCTTGTCACATTTTCATACATTTTAGTACACAAGATTTTCCGATATTTATATACAGTACAATCAAAATGTTCTAACAGTTATTTCACCAAGTTACAAAACAATTTGACACGCATTGAAAAATCCCAAGCGCGATGAAAAATTATCGTATCGATCGAAGATTTTATGCTAGTTTAGCGGCGCAGTAAAACGATTGATAAACTCACCTGCTGATGGAGGTTTTCCCAACGATCTGTCAACGACTCGAGATCATTTTGGATAGATTGAGTCATGATGTCGTGAGCGATTAGCTGTTTACCAATTTCTTGAATTTTTTCAAATCGAGAGCCTGGTCGATTACGAATGTAATTTTCCAAGTCCTGAAATATCATATTCGTTGTTATTAATGAAAGGAGAAATAAAGAAAGTTGTGACCACAAAGAAATTCAGAATCCATGTAAAGATTTAAAAAATTGTGGAATTCCTCTTAAGCGACTAATGATTGTACTTACGTCGAGCTCTTCCGAAATTTCTTCAGCGTCTGCAGCACTTTTCGTTGATTTTTTCAATCTTCGATCGAGTTTATCGAGCCAGTCACTTTCTTGTGCAACGAGAGCGCGAAATTCGCCGTACTCGTGACTCGCATTTTGTAATTGTCGATAACGCTCGTAAATGCGATCGGTAACGTCGGTCCACCTGGCATTCAAAAACGTGAATCTTCTGCCGAGTTCTTGAACCGACGAACCCTCTGAACTGAGAAGTTTGTCGTTTCCCATTTCGTTCAAGTTCCGGAATTCCTCGACGCGCTTGTCCAATTTTTCTTTGAGATTCTGGTAGCGACCGCGATTTTGGAAAAGCTCAACCGAAGACGTTATCTTTGTTTCCACTGGAATTGCCTTTTCCAGACTTGACAACCAGTTTGTGAAGTCCTCGATGCCATTTATAATCTGCAAATAATCCATTTCATTTTCTTTGTTTCTTTATTTTTGTACAAAAAATCGTTACTTCGTAGAAATATTAATGCATATCAAATTTTCATTCGCGAATTTTGATTCAAGTCAAACAGCCTTGAAATAACATTCATATCACTTTTCGTCGTATCGACATTCTTTTAGTATACTACAAAACTTACCTCATCATTTTTCCTCAACGCGCTCTCGAATTTATCGCCGTGAAGCTTAGCGCCGTCGACGACGGCATTCCACTTGTGTGAGACAGCCTCCAATCGACTGTTCAACACTCCCGCAAACCTGGGCTCTGAATTTTCCAGCAGCAAGTTTGTCGATGTTTGCAGATTCTCGATCGCGGGTTTGGTACTCTCGATTTCTTCGCTAAGCGCTCGAATTTGTTCAAGCTTAAACTCGGTTGTCTTGACATCTTTAACCTCGGCATCTTCCGAAACTTCATCCAAATACTTTGAAGATTTCTCCAGCCAATCCTCTAGTCTGCACAGTTCTTTTTCGAAATCTTCAAGTGTCTCGATGTCTAAACCAACATTTTTTTTTTATTATAAATAGTTGTAGAAATTCCGGCGAAGCAGAAAAGTGAATCTTTTGTAATAACTCTTTACCTTTGGAAAGCTTCTGTTGTCTTTCTTCCAAAATCACTGGAATATCACTCCACTTCGTGTTCAGATCTTGCAGCTCGTCCCTCAGTCTCTGCGCTAGTGATTCGTCATTTATTTTGGCGATTAGCTCTTGACCGGTGTTATTGACGTAAGTGAATTTCGTCTGATGTTCTCGAAGTGTATTTTGTAAATCACTGAATCTGCAGCGTTGCTTTTCCATTGATTCGCGATCAGAAACAACCGCGTGTTCGGAAAGCAAAACGCTTTCCGCGTTGTTTATAAACGATAGGAGCTCGGCCACCGTGTCGCTGTACTTTTTCGGTGGAGTTTTGTCGGCGACGTTAGTCAATTCTGAGAGTCTGTCGGATAATCTAGAAAAAAGTGGAAAATTAATAAACTCACTATGAAGCCATGGAGAAATGAATACGTTCGAGCGGAATATTATCAGTTCATCGAACTAATCATTAACAATTTTCTTTCCCTAAATGTGTGCTGCCAATTCGAGTATCTAATTGAGATGTCGTAGTGACTTACTTTTTCAATAAATTATCCCACGCTGATACAAAGTTTTTCGTATCTCTGTCAATTTCAGCAGCATCCATTCCGGCAGCTTGCGTCTCTGCCGAATGTTTTGCCTTAGCCACAAGTTTCTTGATGCGATCATCGTGAGATTTCATTGATTTCATTTTCACCTGTGAATGAATTATATAAAGGAAGGGTTTTAGAAACTATTCAATATCAATTTTTTTTAATATCACATATCGTAAGGCAGAAATGTTGATTATGAAATAATTATTGCTCCGTATTTACCCTGAGAGGTTCTATCTGAGTATTTCCTTGATTCGCCTCGAACCATTTGGTATATCCGTCGAGCATCATATTCAAACTCGCCAATTCAGAGCGGAATTGTTTGACTTCCATCAAGAAATCGATGCGTTCCTTGATTTCCTGCAAACGATTGTTAGTGGCTTGCCAACAGTTTTGCACATCATTGATTTTGGCTTTTTCCTCGTCGGAAGGTTCATTGGCTTCTTCGAGTTCGTCAACGAGACGTTTGCCAGCCTCGAGAACTCTTTCGTATTCGGTTTTGTGAGACTCCAAATCAGCGACGGTATCCTCGTAAACGACACGTTTTTCCTCGACGCTTAACTCGTCAAAGACGCCTTCGGAACGTCCTATTTCCAAATCGACATAATCCAACCATTTGTACAAATTGCACAACGAAGTTTCGAACGATTGTCTCGTCATACTGGCCATTCGTCGCTTTTTCGAATCGCTGTGCTGATCCGACTATAAACACGATAAATTCAATTACCATTCGCTAAAAACTTGAATTTAGTGCCTTATATTGAGTAACGATATCGTCGATGTGTAATGCAACGTACCGTATCTGAATGTTCTTTTTTGTACGCTATACTCGTCACCGTTTCCGTCATCCACTCGTTTCCGGTGACGACGGTCGTTTCGGTATCGGATCTTGCGTCGAAATCGAATCCGGAACTCGATATCTATCACAGTTCAGGAAAAACGCACTTTAATATAACTTTTCATTTTTAGTTTTTAAAATAGAATCGACTACGAAACAACGGTAATACTTCTTTAATTATCTTTCTTTATAAATCCACATAGCATAAAAATTACCCGCTGGCTCTGAACTTCCATAATCTGACCGACGGCTTCCAGTTGGTCCTGTAAATTTTCGATTTTTTCGAGAAGATCGTTGCATTCGACGGACGATCCATCGCTATCCAAATCCTGGACATACTTCTGAAGCGCCACGAGTCTTTTATCGTTGGCACTCATGTCGGCCCTGAGATTTTGAAGTTTCTTCACTCTCTCCAAGACTTGGCCAATTTCCGACACAGGCACAGCTTCCATTTGTTTCATCGTGATTTCCACTTCGTTGAGCCAACCGACCAATTTTTTGTACTCGTCGGTGAGACTTTTCCAGTGGGAGGTGAACGATCGGAGCTTCGCGCCTCTCTCCTCTTTCCATTTGCAGATGTGACTCCAACGTTCGCTGAGCGCCGAGAGAAGATCTTCCATTTGCGCGTAAACCGCTTCGGAATTATCCTCGTCAACAACGACAACCATATTTCGTAACGCGTCGACCAAAACCTGTTGCTCCCGAATGTCCTTCTCAAGATCGTCCAATTGTCTCAATTGTTCGTTCAAGGAGGTGTGACTCGGCTCGGCCATGTGGGAAATACGATCTTCGGTTTCCGTCAGCCATTGACGCAGAGCATCCAATTGGCCCTTTTGCATATCCATCAGAGCCTGTAAACAGATTCTTTACATTTTTATCATATTTTCGACAAGAAATCTCCCGTATAATTTATCTTCAACTGAAAATAAGCACATTTTTTCTTAGACTTGGAAAGACAATAATTTGGAGTCATGTGACTAAAACTTATGATTACCTCGTGAATTTGGGACTGTCGATCCATCGCCCGCAATCTTAAGCCTTCCCAGCGCGCATTAAGCAAAGACATTTGCACACGGACTTCATGCTCCTCGTCCTTCTGAAGGCCACCGTCGCCCAACAACCTCGCTCCTTCTTCCATCACTGCACTAACGCCGTCCTGATGTCCTGACAACTCCATTAAAAATGTCTCGTGCTCGTGAAACTGTTGTTTCAACACCTCCAAAGTGGGACCCATATCAGGCGAATGATTCAATTTATCTTCAGCTTCGAGGAGCCAAGTTAACACGTCTTCCAGAGCCACTTGATATCCGCCAAGTTCAACGGAAACGTTCGTGGCTAAACTCATTGGCCTGGACGCTGGCATCCCTAAACTTGCCATTGACAGTGCGCTCTGTAATATTAAATCATTGGAGAACTCAATCGTAACCCCATAAAAATAACGCTGACAGAAATTGTTTTTTGCAAAAAAAACGACAACTTTTTGAAATAATCAGAATGGCCTTCGAAATAACTAAATTAAAAAGTGCTTCTATGAAAAAATAACAACATCGTTATTATTTTAGTGATTTTGAAAGTTGTTTTTTGGAAAAATTCAGAGTTATCGGAATCTCTAATTGCGACGGTTTGTTGTTGTCTGAAGAGGAGATATCGGAGTATAATTTCTTACTTCTGTGACCGGTGTCGTTATCGGACTAGAATCACTTGCAACCGAGACATCGATGTCACCAACATCGTCTCCAGTATGAGGGAGCGATTGGAACAAGCACATAACGTACATCATTATGGATTTTTTGTCCGGTATCGACGTATTTACATCTGGAATAAGAAGACATGAAAATTTTCGCTGCAATGTGTGATTTTGTGAAAATTCATGTCCATAAGACAGGTTGTTAGTATTTTTTTATCAAGTGTGAGCTAAAGTTTTAGAATAAAACCGCGAATGGTTTACCTTCGGGATCGAGCAGTCGTTCGATATTCAAATGATCGTGAGCGAGTCTGAAAGCATGATCGAGTCTCGCGTTCGGATGTTTCCTCGCGATATTGTTGAAGTCGAAAAGTTGAGGTCTCCATCTGTGCAAAATGGCATTAAAAGCCAGTCCGTCCGACCAAGATGTTGTAAAGTTCTTTATATCGACTCCAGGATAATTCTGCGACCGATAAATATTAATGTGTCATAAATTCATGAATCTCGTTACGTAAAATAAATTAGTAAACGACAAATACCTGAGAATTTTGTCGACACCAAGCCAGCAAAGTTTTTTCCAAATTTGTTTGCTGCAATTCTGTCATCAGATCTTTCAGATGGTATTGCACCTGTTGAACAATAAACCGTAATTTAGGCGATAGTTGAATCGGTGTTTGCTTTGAAATCGAGTAGAGATCGATATACATCGTAACGCGATACTTGGATCAGATGACCTTACGCAACGTTGCGCGAGTAAATCTTTCTTCTACGATACAATTTTTCAAGTGAAAAAATATATATTACGTAGGCTGAATCGAAATCAGGGCCTCAAGCTCATTACACGAAATTTAAAAAGTTTATAACCTCATAATTACAACAAAAAAATTACACGTCTAATTGAAATTTTCATTTAGCGGATAAATTTTTATTTGGATTATGTTTCGAGTACTTAATTGAATTTTCGGTCGATTTAATGATTCCCTAAATCAGTGATATTTATTACCTTAAGAATAATTAATAAAGAACGTACCTGCCAGTGCAGAATGATACTCCATACCAATCCAAGAGTTAATTTTGGATTGCCATCCACGATATCATTGCTACTAATATTGACCAGTTTTACCTGAAGAATGAAGATTAATATATATATATAAACGAACGAGCATAAATAATTTTAATATACTAATTGTTATGATGAAGGATCAAAATCAACGCACGTTATTCTGCTCCAAGATTTGCAGTGCCTTGTTCACGTTGTTCAAGTGATGAACTCTCATACGACCTCGTTCCCTTTTCTGAAATTATATGTCTAGTGAAAGGCTTTTTTGCATAATTCATAATCGTGTAAAGATGGTGTGAGTATCGAGAGGAATTCCCTATCGATTAAGTTTTTTAAAAACTGTATAAATCCGTATAAAAATTGGGTAATCGAAAAGACAATAGGAAAAGATGGAACTCATCGCGAAAATAAAATTATATGGTGTCAGTATAATCGCATAAAATATTTTGACAATTGATACGTCAGAAAATATATTTTTCCAGTAAGGAGTCCAATAGTTTTTTATGTAACGTTTCATGTACATTCTTAATTCACTTTGCGACATAATAAATTGGTGAAAATTTCAAATGCAAATTCTTGATCCAAGGAAGTCTGAAAATACTATCGATCGTCTTCAAGTACGTGAGCTGCGTACAATTCTTCACGAAGATGCCTATGAACATTCCTGTACGCCTACGTTGTGATGACGACGGTATGTATTAACTCTTCCACGCAGTCACACTCTATAGAAATTGTTTTCGATGCACCTGTCAGTGACACAATGCCGAGTTCTGCGCATTAGGCTCTAAATACCAAAAATTACAAGTTACATTCTCGGAGTTAACCCACTGATCTAAAAATAACTTAAACGCAGAGAAAAATACGGTAGACTGCGAAGTGAGTGTGTGTCATTATTATCATTACTATGTAAAAAAATGCAACGTTCATAAGTCATCCTGATGATAAAAAAAAACTGATGCGTTGAAGCTCACGTATGCTTTGGATGTGAGAACTTCCAGTAGTGAAAGAAGTCGGTTTCCATCTCGAAGATCGACAAAGAGATCCGACACGGGCTCGTGATGATTCTGCAAAAAAATCCAGACATTACAATCTTCGCTCGAGGTATCTTGATAATTATTCTTTAAGCACTAAACATAATTTGATATACCGACATAGAGATCAAATAAGTTGTGACTAATGTTTGCGCCGCTATGGACAGAAAGTTTTATCTGATCCGCTGTGTCAAGAGATCACGACACATTTTTTTGAGTTTAATTAGGCATTACACGTGCCGCTATGCACAGTTCCCAAAGATCCGTGAGCTTTTATGGAGTTTTTGAACAGTTATGGAAATAAAGTCAAAAATTTTTTTTTAATAATTTTTTTAAAGACATATGGTATCAAGTTTCTATTTCATCAAATGTACAATGTTTCTTTGTTTAATGTGCAGCGATTTTATTGAAACGTTAAGTTAGGAAAAATATGCAAAAATCACATATTTTTTTCCCTGGAACTGAATATTGTATTCCGATTTTTCGAAACACATTCAGTGTGATTCGTTAAGATTTTTATTTTTTTTAATGTATATGTTGCAATATTTACTTTCAGAAGCTGCGAATTTATCCACTTGGCGAAAGTCTTTTTCTGCACATCTTCTCGCTCGTCTGAAACAAAGAAATAAAACAAAGTTACACATTTTGAACTTCATATTCCATATAAAATTTGTATTATATTTCTGTTACGAATAGACTATGGGATGTTCCCGTTCAAAGAGGATGATTTACCACTGTCTTCCAATAAGCTTACTTCGAATTCTTAGCTAGCTTAGTGAGCACTCATTTAACCTAAATTGAATTTGAAAAAAATGCTATCTCAGTAGAACTAAACATAGCTGGCCCTGCCTTAAGCGTTGTAAATCTATGCGTACTTTATTGATTACCCGAATCTATTTACACGCGATTCATGTTCGAGAAACATTGGACGACGTTATCGACGACCATAAATTTAGCATTTGCGTCACCGAAGCTTGCCTAAAAAATTATAGACGATCCTACAAAATTCTGATGCAAATCTTGTCGTCTATAAAAAGTTTAATCTATCCCGGAAGCCATTTTCTCAAATTGTTTTTTTTTTCCCCTAACCGATTAGCACGGTATAAAATGCCCCTTTCCGCTTCGCCACGCTTCGGTATTGTCAACTTAACGCGTTGCCAATGCGTGAGCGATCGTACCTCCGATCGCTGAAACGGGATCGTGGGGTTTCCGTTTACTTATAAGGTCTGAACGAGCTTTCTTTTTCAGTACGTGATTTCTTCTCACACCCGCACGCGGACCTCAGATCGATTTAAGGTTCTTTTGCGCCAGTTGTATTGATTTTTTCTTCTTCACTCGCTAGATAATCTTACACTAAATTTTCTTGGAATTCCACTCGATTATACTCTATCAACTGGAGTAAATGGGTTCGTCATGATATTTCAGAAAGCAGCGTTGTCAATTCCAATTAATTAATTAATCCTCATTGATTCCCAAAAATTATCATTATAAAGTGAAATGACATAAAACCTTCCGCATTTTCTGGCGTTTTTATTAATTAAATTATATACAATGTTAAAAAAATAAAGAAAAATAAATTAAAAATAGTATCGAAGTCAGGAAACAATTTTTTTTCTGTTATTGCAAAAATTATAGGATATATCTCGTAAAATAAAAAGATCGTATTACAAAATCTGTTGTAATTTTTTGTATGAAATTAATAGAAATCTTCTGTAGTTATTTATCGACTACAATTTTTTTTTAATACAGAAACACCAGTTTAATTTTTCTGTACTGAGATAGATCAAGAGTCGGCATTCGTAAGTCGTCCACTCGCCAATTGAAAATAATGACGAACGAACGGAAGATAGACAACAAATGGCACGCTGACGTTTATCTTCTTCTTGAGTATAACTGCGTCGGCCTTGTTTTATATATATTGAGCGTCTGGCAGTTAATGAAAGGCTTACGAAGTGCCGCTGTTATATTTAATGAGACTGCAGCACGATTCGAGAGACTCGATCCAAGATCTTGAAGTGCTCTCAGCATCATTCAATTTTTCCTCGCAAATTTCCGACTGGGAATAACGATCGAAAATGGTTAAACGACTGCATAAATTTACATTAGTATTCAACTCATTTATTCCGCCCGAAATACAACGGACAATCTTCCAGAAAAAAAATGGCCTCATTTTAGAATCTTAACCTGGTCCCAATTTCCCAACAATTCAAAAAATCTCGATATTTTTTGTTGATCCCTCGAAAATCTGAAAAATCACAAAACAAAATCGTTAATATTCAGATTTCACTGACACAATTTTATTCATATAAAAAATTGGTACAAATTGATAAATCAATTGGTTTGAATTTTCTCAAACTTAAATTGAAACTTAATGATTTCGGGCACAAGTTATTTAATATAATTACAGAAGTATATAAGACGCGGAGGAAAAAAAAATCGTGATGTCATTTGTGCGAAAATGATAATACGAACTGTGACATCAGAAAAAGCATGACACACAAACTCGACGTTCGCCTTGGTCACGATCTTCCCGTTGCCAAGCATCAGGAGTCAATGAAGAGTTCTTGTTCGTCCTAATACGTACAGTAAATACTTGCGGGAGGACGACCTCACTTAACGACTGTGAACAGCGACGAGTTGAATGAACCGCACGTAGTGCGGTACATATATGTATACATATATAGGTATATGGACTAGAAGAATGCTATATATGTGCAGCAGATAATTTGTGCAGCAGACGTCGCCCTCTGATACCCGCGTGTCTGATCGAGATATACTTTGCAGCCGCGAGATAACGTCACTTCCTACAATTTCCCTTTTCCGCCGCTGAACACGTGCCACCGCTTCATTCTAATCCATTTTTAAGTAAAATTTCTTCCTAAAATTGCAGATTCTCTAATGAAAACACCCATCACGATACTTGGCCACTGATTACCAAAATGTTACAAAAACCCAAAATAACACACTGTCAAAAATTTGCAAATTAACATTGCAAAAAAATGTATAACGAGTGTATTTATTTACAAATATAGTTAAGTCACAATTTTTTAAATCGAATTCCCTAATATTCTTACAGTTTAATAGAAAGTACATAAATATTGGAAATACAAAACTAACGAATGTAAATTTGTATTAAATAATGCAAAGCATATTATTTAACATATTCACTCAAATATTTCGATGTCTCAAGAAAATTTTGTTCGGAAGCAATTATATTGAAAGGACGTCACTTCAAATGTTGCATTATTTTTTTGTTTTAGTGTACGTAAAATTGCGAGGAAATCTTTTATAACTGTTGTACTTAAAGTGCAGCTTAAGGAGGCAATAGTCTTCGGTTCCGCGTTCCATTAGTGCGTCCGAGCTGCGACACACTGACAACTGTTACTTACCCGCTGTACAAACAAGCAGGTTACAGTAGAACAAGCAACACAGTAGACTGTTGCATACGTGTGTCGTCTACGACAATTGTCCAAATGGGACGACAGCGTCGGGCCTCCGACACGACAAGCGTATAGTGCGCGCATTTCCATTTGAAGCTTTCATTGCCGCACTGGCGCCGTACGTGTCGTTGGCCCCGCTTTATTCGTTCATTCGTTTATTTGCGGGGGCTTAGTACATCTATACGAATTAAACGACTTACGAGGGGAAAGCAGCAGCATCAAAATACCGATTGCCTTTAAACGAGCAGAGAAATGTCAAGTCCCAACAAATCTGTGCTACGCTATAAAAGAAAAACTGTATCTATAAAATGTAAATCCATACAAAGTAGAAAATTATTAATTTATTGTTAGGCGTTTCCCTAAAAATGTTCGAGATACCGAGAAAAATATTGTTTATCCTTTAAGCAGCGAAAAATGTAGTGATAGGTTTTTGAAATTTGGTAAGATTCGCAATTTTGAATTCTTACTTTGCTTCTCTGTAGAAATAACGTTCATGTAAAAGAGCTTCGCTATTTTTCCACGGTCGAAGCGTAGTGAAGAAACAAGATTAATCGGTACCATATTAAGAGGCTAAGTCGATGGGTCAAACTGCGAAAATATTATCTCAAGTGTGAGTCGACCAAAAGTTAACCACAACACGAAACGAGGGGGAGCATATTTTATGTGGCGCGTCTAACACGAGCTAAACAACGCACATGGACAGTCAATTTATTTTTATGGGCCGCGTTAGTTGATATCGCACGTGCTTCTCGACGCTCTCAACGTCTTTCACCGGATTATCGACGCCGCAACAGCAACAACATTTTCGTTTCCTCCATCGCAACACTAGAGTCGATCTCGATTTATTATTGAGTGGCGAGGAAATTCTTGCGCATCTATATTTGTAATTCCAATTTCATTAAAACGTTTTTTGATCCAATTTTGAGCTTTATAGGCGTTCGCAAATCAACTTTTTCTACAATGTTTTTGAAAAAAGTGCCGCTTGGTCGTTTCTGATTCCAGAACTCGCAGTTCAGACTTCCGGTCGAAAAATTCACCTAGAATTTTTTTATTTTCAGGTAGCGAATTTTGGTTCTTAATGTCATACTTTTTTACTAACGTTATAAATATACTGAGGATATTTTTACAAAATTGTCTATGAAGAAGACAGGAAATTAGAAAAAATGCTTTCTAATGTAATTACGGAATCATCGCAAGTCAATGAGGAAGCAATTTGAAAGGTTCAAATAAATTTTACCCGATTAAACTTTTGCGGTATTTAAAATCTATCACCGATAAGAAAAATCGATTTGAAAAAATATAATCCGACCTGACTCTTAATCTTGTCAAACGGGATATACATCCAACAAGATACTGTAATTTATTATGGCATTATACTATATGCAGCATGTATGATGACCGGTGGTGTTAAGGGAACACACCTGACGTTGCTCGGCACGCTCTGCTGGCTGCTCGACCACAGGCGATGCGATTAATAGCGGGTATCGAGCCAGATTATAGATTAATGCGGTTTTCGTTGCGCATAGACTCGAGCGTACGAACGGGTCGAGGCTTTGAGCGGTTAAATCGAATTGGCATCGTCTGATATTCCCCTCAGAATTCCAATGATTAATATTTTACAACAAAACCAGAGACTAATTTTCCAAACGGAACATCATCGACGAATCTACACCTCGTGTGGGGTAAGATATTGATTTTCAAAGTCAGACAGTCTGTCGATGAAAACGTTTGGTCGTTTAGCGAGCAGTACAAGTTGGTCTTAATTTAAATAATTAATTGCGTTTTATGTAGTAGTCATTAAATTAAGCAACAAACGTGCTTGTATCGTGCCTTCATTTTACATTTCAGATCAGAGATAAAGAAACAACAATTTTGCCGATCCTGTCCATCCTGTCTACAGAATTACAATTGTCATCAGTTAGAGAATTTTTTTTCGGAAAAAATGAGTTTTTCATTTATTTTTTTAAGTCTCGAACAAAAAAAATTATAAAGCTGGAAATGACCCAATTTCGAAGAAATCAATATTGTGAAACAAGATTTTTTTGTAAAGAATTTTTGTACTTTTCTATGTAACTTGGATTATTATGCATTCTACTTTCCAATTTTGAAAAGTTCGATTCGAGATTATTGAAAATGCTAGAAATTCGTGGCTAGCTTTGAATAAATTGAGGCACTGTGAGAAAATTGTGTTGTAAAGACTGTTTTTCTATGCTCATCGGGTATATGTAAAAATGCAGAAAAAGTTACATACGGCGCGGAACCGTGTCTAGGATTCCCGATAGAAAGCATCACACGGAACAGGAAGTTTCCTCGTGAGTTTGAATTACGTGTCGTGTATTTTGAACAACTTTGTCGCTTGTGTTCTGAAACACGCTGTTGGGCACGGGCGCAGCATCGAAGGACTGTAACACGACCTTCCACTCGGAAGTTTCTTACTTGCATGGAAGAAACGTTATGAACTAAAGAATGGGAGTACAGTACATGGCACGATTGATAATTGACACGATCGCAACGTGACGTATGCACCCACTTCCGTTTCATAATGTTCTTTCCGGATTTACCAAATGAAATGGAAGCACACAAATTCAAAAACAATTGTGCAAAATATAGCAAATAACAGACACATTATTTCAGTATAACCGAATTTTTTTATTGCAGACATAATCTGCAGTGTCCACATTTGTATATAGTTAATCGAAAGTGGCAAAAAAAAATTGTAGAATTTACTATTTTTTTCAATACAGTGCCAAAACATTTTTTTCCCGAAATTATGAAACTATGAGAATGAAATTCTTCCCTCAGTTTCGGTTCTGTTGAATTGACAAAAATGTTGTGACCATTTTGCTGAAAATTACAGAATTTTCGATTCAGTTTTACTGTGTATCTCGATGGGCGACAACGACTCGGTTATTTTAACGAGGGAAAGAAAAAGAAGTTGTAACGCACGAAAGCGTGAACAAAATGAGTCACCGTCGAATCCTCGTGAAGCACGTGAGTTCGTGAACGACTCTTCTTTACCCTGAACTCGATCGTCCTCTCGTATTGCAAAAGGAAAATGCCATTTCGCTGATTCACACAACGAGAGTTCGCCAAAAAGTTTATAGCTCTTAAGGCTCTCAGCTTTGAACTACACCGTTAAATAAACCCTCAAAACTAGGCATACCCCGAAAAACGTCGTCGTACATTCCCACATTCATGTTTCGCTCGGTAGAAGAAACGAGCAGTAACAATAAATCGTCCCTTTAACTGGCATTTGATACGCGATTCCGACACGTCTGCCCTTCGTACCCAGCTAATAAATTTATCGGCAAAACATTACGATCGCCGTCCGAAACGTCGTATTCCCACGAAACTTCACCTGCGACTCGTCCATGATATATCTGATTCGAATATCCATGTCTCAAGAACCCTCGTCATTCTGAATTTACGTTTTCTATACATTTTCACCTGCATCGAATATTCAGCGTACGTTTCCAGTACATGTAAAGATATATTAAATTTGATATGCAAGTGAAGAGTAAAGTTACAGTCATTTTTACTGAATCCCATGAAAATTGTGGAATATGATATTTAAAGAAAGACTATAATTTTACTATACTTCTGTATTAAATTCAATACATCAGGTGATGAATAAAGTCAGCGGTACTGTAAATTTGCGAATATTGTCAACAGTGTAAATATTCACTGCACTTAGCACAGTCTTTTTTGTCTCTGTGTCCTCAACGAAAGCTTCTTACGTATTAAAGCAGAACCCCGTGCCATTATACCGTTAGCACTCATTCAATGAGATAAGATAAGAGCATATCCAGAGGCAGATAACCTCACGGCTGTGTTGTCTTTTGAGGTTTACAGGGCAGACGCAGGTATCGCTCGACTCACCGGTTAAGGAAGCTCGTCAGCATTAAGTAACTATGTGCGGGCCACGTAATACGGGCAATCGGCCAGACAACTGAGAAGCCCTCATGGAAATAAAGTGTAGCTAACATACATTTAGAAATCCATCATTATATGCGTTATAAACAGCAGACATTTTTTATTTCTATTCTCTGCAAACCCAAAAATCGACTGTTCGTAATATTGAAACATTACGACTTTTGTCAAGAAATTCTCAAAAGTACCAGGAACAAAAATGTCTCAGCCACTATTTTCTTGAATTATTTGAAGATTTAATAACTTTGTTTTTCTATATATTCGCCGAAGATATTTAAAAAATGTATGTTTCCAGTGTATGCAAGATAATTTTTTATGCGTATTCCACACGAGTTTATATATACAATATTGGTGATGATAAGACAGTACGTCAAAAGGCAGTGTTTGGATAACTCGTGTAAAAAGAATGACACTCCACCACTGACATAACTAACGAGATCCGCGCGTAACGTGCGTTACACACAGGCCTGTACTACGAGGAGATAATGTTTCACAGTGCGGTCTGGAAAACAGCCGTTATATCTCAAAGACGTAAATATTTGAGATCCAGTACCAAACAAAATCTAACTGTGGGTGTACAGTAATAAGAAAAGACATTTCACTCCTGCCTTCTAATTCTACGTGTACAAAGAGCAATAACAATAATGCAATTAATCGTTTAGGTGCGTTTGAACGTTTCGAAAAATGTCGCACCGCAAAACGCGATTGGCAAAAAAAATCAGTAAATTCCACGCGCCGCGTTCGCCGGTCAGCGAGTAAGTAGCGAGATTTTCTACACAACGAAAGCAGTCACTCGAGTACCAGTCGGACAATATCCCACACACCTATATAGACGACTTCCATCTTGATGCGTCGCAGCCTGTTTTCCGTGGCAGCGTCGTCGAGCGTGGAGAAAAAAAAAAAGAAAAACCTCTTCGTTTGCGTTTCTTCAGCCCAACGCCCAGGCTTGACACACTGAACCACAAAAGCACTTATTTCCGCAACCCGTCGGCTTGCAAAAATTATAGAACAACACGCACAGAGCAACCGCGTCACTTTGATTCCATCAGGACCACCACAAACGGAAGCTGCACTGGCAAAAATAAAAACAACGCGATGAAACAACACGTTTTTTCATCGACAACACTCGATCAATTCACCTTCGCCTTCATCCGCCTCGTTAAAGCCGACGTACGACCGCAAAACGTTTTGTGAATCGTGGATCCGCCGGCCGCCGGGAAGATTAAAAATCCCTCCTGACGTCCCGGGAAACAGCGACACTACCGCCGCCTCCGATACACACAACACGACCAATCAAACCCACACTTTCAGTAGCTCCCGAGGCACTTGTTGATTCGCACTGTCAAGAAGTCGCAGCGACTCGAGCTCTCTGACCCACAGAGATACAGCGCCTCGTCTGATTGTTATTTATTCCTCTCCTCCTGCCCCTCTAATTATCCCCCTCCTCCTCCTTTCGCTCGCAGCACGTTTGCTCGATTCACCGAAACGCGTATTCCACCGATCGCACCTTGTGTATCTCTTCCATTGAAAAACGTCGTACCGATGCGCGATCCAAAGTTTCACGCCGCATCGTCGGCCACCAGAGGCTCGCGATCGCGTTTATCGCGAGTCGCGAATGCGACAGCTTCGCGGATTTACGAGCGACTGAATTTTTTCGTGTTGAACTGTGGTAAACTGCAACAGAAATGAGGTGGAGACTGAGAATCGAAGCGGGGAAAAGGCAGAAGCTGAAATTGGCCCGCTCGTTGTTTATAGGCGAGGTACGAAGCTGTAAGACACAACGACAGAATCTTGACGCAACAACGAACGTCGTACGACTGCGGGCGACGTGCCTGCCGCAAACCTGACTGTCTGGCTGGCGACTCGTTGCCGGTGCACCCATCGGATATCCATGGAAAAGATGTGGCAACCGCGCAACTCGACGACTCGGGCCCTGTTTTTCCCTCTCCTCCAATTTATCTCGCGGCTGTTGGTCTCGCTGCTCTCTCGGGCTACACGTGGGGCCCACAAGAGGCGAGCCCGTGCTGCTGGGTGTCCCTGCAACTCTCCGCTCGGTCCGAGCCCGCGAAATCTCGAGGACGGTCAGGTTTCTTTTGGCTATGTGCGCTGGTATTTATGCCGCTGCTTTACAAGCGATCTTCAGGCACACCGCGACACTTTCCCTTTCGTTGATCGGTAAAACAAGACGATTATCATTATCGTTTTGCACGTCAAATGCTATGTGGTTTCACCCCTTTTTCGAAATATGGACGCAGGAATTTTTACATTAAACTTAATACAAACACGGCGGTGCACTTTGAGAGACTCGGTTTTTGGGCACGCAAGTTTTTGATGCGGAAAATTGAGGTCTTTGAGGACATGGAGAATATTGATTTCGATGAATGATAATAGTGATAAATGCAATTGTTTATCAATTCGGATCGAAAAGTATTGTACGTTAAATGTAATAAAGTTTTTGTTTGAGTTTCTTTTATATAGTTCTCTAACTTTCCCAAATGCATATAATTTTGTTTAAGACCTTTCTGACGATTTTCAAGCAGCTGACCGAAAAGATAGAGGATTTTTTAACTGCTCTACTGAGAACAATCGTACTGACGAAATTAGTAGGGAAATAAAAGTATCATGACCGTTTTTGCGGATTGTTGGGAAACGCCTTTTTTAGTAATCGGTAAAGTTAACTGTTGCATTGATATGGGGGTGTCTGTTGGTGTTGTCTGGAAGAAGAAGCCGGTCATAGCGAGCGAACGGTATGTCTGCGCACGGCCGGCCAGGCAACAAGTGGGCCCAACAGAGGGGCCTTAACTCTGCTCACCCGCAATCCGGAGTGAAAGAATCGGTTGCGAGTGAATGGCAAGGCCCAAGCGGGTCCGCTCACACAGGATGACATATCAACGAGGAGGTATACTTCCTTACTTGACAGGTAGACTCTGCGGCTTATTCATGCCAAGTGCTACGATACTGCGCTTTGGGCCCCCCCTTTTTTTGCGGCTCTTGGGCATTTTACCGATTTCGCTTTTTCGCAGAGAAAGCTTTCTTTTCATCAAACGTTTTTCTCGAGATTCTCATGTAAATGTACTTCGAATGATCCGAAGCACCGAGAAAAAGCGGTTTTCATTTATTCGCATATAATTTTTTTAAATAATAATTTTTATTTGTATTCCTTCTTCAGGTTTTTACGATTTCCCCACTCCCCTTCATCCCCTTCCATTTGTTGAGTTCCCCATCACTTTCCATTTCTATTGAGTTCCCCCCAGAGTGTTTCCCGCAGCCACTCTTTCCTAATGCACTACTGTATCGTCGCATTTGCACGAGGGCACAGGGAAACTGCGGAAAACCTGCGCCGATACAGGCGGCTACATTTTACTGACTTTCTGCTGTATGAGAATACATCAGAAAGTCAGAAAAGCTGCCTCCCGCTCAACAGTTAACGCGCAAGTTGGTGCATAGCTAAGCGATCACCCATCCAAGTACTGCCCGCGCGAGAAGCTGCTTAACTTGGGAGACCGCCGAAGCCATACACCGACCACGCGTCCACTGCTGTCGGTCTCATTTATTCGCATATATTTATTTATTTCTTTCAGAGAAAATATGCGTGTGTGTGTTTGTGTGCAGGGCTTCTAAATTTCAATTACCTTGCACTTCGCACCCTCTTTTAAAGTAGCAGATGTGAAAATAGAAAGAACTTGCATTCGAAGATTTCGTTTTTTATTTCAGAGTCTCTCAAAAAATCAACCCAATAAACAAATACTGCCAATTGAAATATCGATGTTTTTTTTTTTTCAAATTTCGTAGCCCGTGAAAATTCAAAATCAGAGAAGTAAAAAATTCTCCATTGTCCAATTTTTTTTCGTTCGGTAGCGCTTGCCAAAAATAATGGAATTGCAGACATAATCTGCAAAATGTCCATATTTTTATATGGTTTATCGAAAGTGGCAAATAAAAATTGTAGAATTTACTATTTTTTTCAATACAGCGTCAAAAAATTGGACGTATGAAGAATTGAACGTACGTTGATGAAGAAAATCTACCGCGATAAACCCTCGAATGTTCGCAATCAATCGAACCGACGTTCGTAATGAAAGTGAAGCGAAGCGAACCGAGTCAAGATGACTCGAAGAGAAAGGGTTGACGTACGACTATTTATACACATTCGCCAATACGCTACGTTGTAGTTGTACGTCGGCACTCCAGTGCGTATGTATATGTTACAATGGTTCGTGTACGGCGAAGGAAAATCGACGCCACCCTCTCGTTTAACCACGCTAAAACATATTATTACTCGGAATCAACGGCCCGCACTAATGCTCATCACTGCATATGCACATAGTGATATCATCTCCGTTACTCTCGCGACGTATTCGACTAATTGAGCGTAATGCTTATTGCCGAAGGGTATTGCACTCGAGCGCAGATCATGGGGATCGACGTGATGTCTGTGCATCTACGCGACACATTATTAATTATTGACCTTACGTTTCCAGTTTTCCTTGACGTGGTTCAAAAAGGTCTCGAAACTAGAGTATATTCCACTGCATACGTTCATCGTTTTATTATTTTTCTATCTTTTGTGTCAAAATTTTAACAAATTTTCACCACCGGAAATTTGATCCATTGGCTGATACGAAATTTAATACAAGAGTGAAATAAAACATTTTTTTAAAAATATTATCTATCCAAAATTATGTGGGATTTGGAAAATACTGTAATTTAATATTTCACTCGCATATCAAATTTAATATAGCAACTTATGTACACAGGAAAAATGTTTTGCTGGGCCAGCAAATCATAGGCTGACACACAGGCTGCGAATATTTTTTGCTAGGTCTAAAAATGCATTTTCCAGACTTTCAAATAGTTTGTTACACTGGTGAAAATTATTTTTGCCCCAGAAAAAAAGATTTACTGTCTGTATAGCAGCAAATGACTTTTCTCCGTGTAATATCAGTGAAAACTCGTGGAAAATATTTTTACACAGTGGAGCTTAACACGCGAAATAATTTTTCAACGATTCGCGACCGATCCACATGACAACTTCGAAGAGACTATGTGATTGCAGTTAGCCGCATGTCACGTTACCAGTCAATTTTATCAATGAACGACTCAGATTGAAGTATATGTACGTTTATATAAACTTGTCGCGATCATTTGATGCTGTTGAAATTAAAAATCGAGTGTATCGCGAATGCCCCTGAGATTGTGACTCAAGAACTGGACTGATAACGCGGATTAAACCAAGACACACTAAGCAGCTCATTTATATACGTAATATTCGAATAAAATTAGGTCGACTAATTTTCCCCATGTAAACAAATAAGTAAAACATATTTTTTACAGTAAATCCATAAATTCGCAGAGATTAAGGATAGAGACACGCTAAGCAGCTCATTTATATGCGTAATATTCGAATAAAATTAGGTCGACTAATTTTCTCCATGTAAACAAATAAGTAAAACATATTTTTTAGATAAATCTAGAAATTCGTCCCTGCGGCTTAAGAATATTTGTACGAAAAGTTGTTTCCATTTGATAGCCTTTAAAATTCACAAATTAAAAAATTGCCAGAACGGTACAAATACTGCAGGATGGTTTTTGTCGAAATTGTTGAGTTAAAGAAGATCTCATAGTTATTCTTGAAATATTAGAATCACTGAGTTGGAGAGAAAACGCTCCTTCGCAAGCCTAGGATCATTAACATCGAGTTAACGATCGCTGTGCTTCAAAGGAAAGTGAACTCTCCACAACTTTCAATTAGAACCTATTAGATCATTTACACCTTGCAGCATGTCTGCAGCAGGAACAATTTTAAGTTGTGCTAAAAAATCATTTAAATGTTGCATGAAGGACTCTAATGACCATAGCAGTAGACGCCGTAACAAATTTTAAAAAAAAGGACTCTGAACTATTTTTACTAAAAATTGTCACTAAACAATGAAAAATAGTTGGAAAATTGAGAAATACAGAATTCAATACTCACAAATATCGTCCATGGTGATTAAAAAATTGCAAAGTCACTTTTCTTCTTATTTAGTGAATGGCATTGAAATTTCAATTTCTGACTTTCTGTTACCTCGGCGAGGACAAAATCTTCTTTTAAAAACTTCACAATAAATTTAACCGTATTTTAATTAAGTATAATTTGGAAACAATATATGAAATATTGTTCGAGCTGTTGTTGTCCGGAACATATGAGTTGGATTGTCTCGAAATGGTACCAGAAATTTTGAAAAACATGTTTGAAGGTTCCGAGTCAGTCTGTCTTTTCACCTTGAGAAATTCGCTGCGCGGTATAAGTACATCGATTGTTAATCTCTAATTTATTTCGATACGATTAAGTGCACATGGATACCATTTCCGTGCATTGTTTTACGATCGAGCAAAATGATGATCTGTATAATAGCAACGCCCTCGAACGAATTCTTTAAAAAATAAAAAATAAAACAAAACAAACAAGAAGAATGTCCGGCATAACTGATTTAATTAATGGCATATTATCATTATGCAAATTATAGCACGACTGACGAGTACCTCAATTTGATTTTAATAACATTTGAAAGCCTTAAGATTTTTTTCTTCTAATTTGAAAAAAAAAAACCCCTTTTTTTCAATAATAAAATGTTTCACCATTAATAAATTATGAGGGAAATTCGTTCGAGATTTGTGTTATTTGTATTCCTCTCGAATACAATGAATATATAAATATTTGTGCCGTCAGAATTTAACTTGTTTTATGCTTTTAATCTAGGCAATTTAGCCCACGTGAAACAAAAGTTGAGCTCCGAATCAAACTCGACCCCGTGCTAAGCCGTTTCCGGTGACACTGCGAGGCGTTCCGCGCAGTTACGCTGTTCGCATCATCCGCCCTCCACTATATTATACCTGAGCGCCGACGCAATCATTGCCCAAATGTCCACGCGAGCCCAATTTCCGATTTCGTCGATTCACTTCTCTCAGATCTCTCTCTCTCTTTTTCGTGCCTATTTCGGTGCAGTGACTGCAATTTTTTGGAAATCTAAACATTATTTTATTAGGTGATCAATAATGAAATGTTCTGATTTGATACTTCATACTTCGTGATTAAGAACTAAATGATTAAATTAGTAAGAATCACTAAGTTAGTTACTTAAAAGATTTTCGTTGAGAAAATGCATATTTTTATTTCAAAATTCTGAAAATTATGACAATTACCAAAAAAAAAAAATGGTTTAGAGAAAAATACCCCGTAAAAAAGGATCCGCAGCTTTAAGATGTGCAAAAAAATTGTTTTATACGATTGCTATACATTATTACCAACTATTCGAAATAATAAACGATTGTATCACGTCATACACGTAATATTCGCGTTATACGAAACATGTGTTAATGCTTCGCATATACATTTACGATTTGTCTTGCTAATGACGAAGCGTGCAACGTGTATTACGCAAAAGGAAGGTGAAGGTTCATACGCCGTGAAGTTGCACGTGCTTCGTCGATGGTCACGTCTATTTATAATATAAAAACCATGTATATAAATGACACAAATGCCCACGCATCGTCGAGACAAGATCATTCGCGCTTTTTCACTAGACCTGTAATATGTTCGCGAACATATTGCATTGCAAAATCTCCATAGAATTGATTAGATCTCACCTTTCGTAATCGTTATTTGTCGATCCACCGTTTCACACACTGTCAGAGGTTCCTCGGGTATTTTGACGATCCAACGTATTGTCTTCCGGTGCATCTGAAAACGACCAAAATAATCGATACACTATTGTTCGAAATGGTATCAAAATAACAGTCTCGAAAAATTTTCATGTAAATTTCCAGTCACAGTATCGAAATAACATTGTGGAAAAATGTGACAACAATGTGATAACACAAATCTTCGCGGTAACTTACTTTTGTGTCGACTCCGATGTTCGTGTCAGTGAATATCCGGTTTACGTTATTCCACAAGTTTTCACCATTTATAAACAATATTGGTGAATCAGTAACCACGCACTCACAAGTCTAAGGACAATAAGGTAGCACTGTTTGAGAATTTGACTATCCTGTTTCCCGATTGGTCGACGAGTTTCGTGACACTTCGTAGAATTTCCCGAATGTAACGAAGCTTCGGCAAGTTCGCGGAATTTCGTTATACGTCGCGAACCTCGGGGAGTTTCGTGGAACCTCGCGCATTTGGTGCAATTTCGGTGATTTCTCGGAATTTTGTTGTACGTCGCGAACTTCGGGGAGTTTCGTGGAACCTCGCGAATTTAGTGCAATTTCGGTTATTTCTCGGAATTTTGTTGTGCGTCGCGATCTTCCGGGAGTTTCGTAGAACCTCGCGGATTCAGAGCAATTTCGGTTATTTCTCGGAATCTTGTTGTACGTCGCGAACTTCGGGGAGTTTCGTAGAACCTCGCGCGCTTGGGACGATTTCGATCATTTCCCGGAATTTCGTTGTACGTCGCGAACTTCGGGGAGTTTCGTAGAACCTCGCGCGCTTAGTGCAATTTCGTTCATTTTCCGGAATCACGTGGATTGTCGTGAAGAATCGCGGATTTCCGGGAATATTGTGAATTTTATAAAATGTCGTGAACTTCGTGTGATTTCGTTATTTTCGCGAAATTTCGTAAACTCTCATGCGATATCGTAAATTTCGTGGAATTTCGCGCACTTACCGGAATTTCGTAAAACGTTGTAAATTTCGTAGAATTTTGTCGAATGCCGTGAATTTTGTGGGTTCGTATAAAATGTCTTGATTTTCGTAAAATTTTGTAAAATGCCTTGAATTTCGTACAATTTTGTAAAATGTCTTGATTTTCGTGAAATTTTGTAAAATGTCTTGATTTTCGTGAAATTTTGTAAAATGTCCTGAATTTCGCGAAATTTCGTGAATCGTTGCGAATTTCGTGAATTTCGTGAAATTGCGATCGTTCGTGAGAATAAAAAATGCCCCACCGGTGTAACACTGCTATTACAGTGTTCGTATAGCTGCGATTCCGTTTCTTTGACACTCCGGATACATTATACGAATAGCGTGCCCGTGGGCATTGCGGTCAACACTTGGTATCGTACTGACAATGCCCTGTCAACGGAAGAGTGATAGGACGACACGAAGCGGCGCATCTACTCTCAACTATCTGTCAGTGGGACTCTCGTACTAATGCGAATACTTGAAAGTTCCCTCGGCAGCATCAGAAATCGTAGATATAGACGCCTACGTTACCGGCGTTATATTATCGCTATAACTATATAGCCTTATGTACGTTCACAGTATATACGCCTCGGCATATTGCTCTGTTTGCATACAGGACATTATACGCCACATTGACAAGATCGCCGTACTTTCATTTTTCAACGTTAAAACATTTTAGCAACACATTTCCCGGATAAAATCTTCCATAAACCGCGTAATTTTCCTCCTGCGATATTTTTTGCCCTCGTAAAATTAATAGTCCCCAAATTTTTTTTGTCGCAATTGTAGCCAAACTAATGAACAAAAAAATAAAATCCGACTTCAATTGTGCTAATTTGTGGCAAATGAAAAAAAAAAGAATTTTCGCCATATTTTCTACGTGACTCGGAATGGCCCATATGTAGGGTAAACCGTGTTCACGATTTGCCGCGCTCTATCGCGCTCAGCTGGTCATAAACGCCGGGCATAACTACGCGTTCGACACCCACGTCACGTAGAAAAAGTACTACCGCGAGTTCCGCAGGTCAAGAACCACTTCATTAAGATAATACTTAGCCGCTTCCAGAGCTCATGCAATAACGGAGAACGGAACATTTGTTTATTCGTTTCTCTTTCACAAATATTCTTTAAATGCAATTATATCAAAACATGTGTAATTGCACGCTAATAATTCACATCTGTAAATGTTCTCTGACTTACGAACTGACCGATTGATGTCTATCTCGAAAACCTGAACCTAAGAATTATAAATTTGCAAAAATACGCTTGCTTCATAACATGAAAACATCTACCAATTGTTTGTCCAACTAAACCTGAGACCTTAAGGCGGTAAAAAAGGATGAAATCACACGATTCGTTAATATCCTTCAAGTGCAACGAAATATCAAGTCAGTTGCTTACAATTCGCCAGAAAAATTCTCAAAACCTCAATTTAGGATTTTAACTCGGTCCCTTCAAAAAGCGAGTTCGATTTCAGGCAATAATTATAAAATACTTCAATGTCCTGAAAATGCGGAGTTGAGATTTCTTATTCTATACACATAGGAATTTTTTTAATAAGGGATTTTTAAGGGATTTTATGTTTTTCATACCTAAATTCGCATCCGTGTTGCCATTCCGGCTATCGAAGTTCTTATGTGATGTACGACGTACCTTCGAGCGGATTGATTTCACGCATGCGCAGATGATTTCACTTTAGTTCCACGAAATTCCGCAAGTGGTGCGGTCTGCCACTGTTTGTCTGCTGTTCTCGTGTTAAAGGTTACATACCCTCGACGGAGACGAAGAGTTCTTGTTTCTAAATAAATCGTAACAAACGTAATAAACGAAAAATGTATCTGCAATATTACTTGGACGAGAACGGTGATCGTGTCTACACCTTGAAGGTAATTTTTATAATTTCCCTCTATCGATCAAGTTCCAATGGTCGGTGTTCCAATCGCATTTTGTTTACACGTGCTAACGATAGAAAAGCAACCTGCAATTTTGGATATTGCGCGATAATCTTATTGAAATACTCGTCTTTTTTACAGAAAGTTGATCCGAACGGAAAACCAACCTTCTCTGCCCATCCTGGTAAGAAAGAAAATTTATCAATACATTTTCATTACACTTACGACTTCTAACCTCAAAATTTCAGAATTTCAATGAACTACAATAACTTTATTCAAAAACTTTCGATGAAATGTCTGATACATACATTTTTTTTTCATATTTTTCTTATTTTTTGTGAAATTGTATTTTGTGTTTAAGTCGAATTTTCTATTCATATTCGTTTTGCAGAATAAAATTTATTTGAATATAATTCGATTGAATTTTTCGTTTTGTTTTTTAGCTCGGTTTTCACCGGAAGACAAGTATTCCAGAGAACGTATCACCTTGAAGAGGCGTTTTGGTCTCCTGCTGACGCAACAACCAATGCCGACATATTGAGGTTTTCTACCATGCCCAACCGCAATTTGCCTCTGTACTTGAGGCCAAAAGTAGAGTATTTTTCCAAGGCAGTTGTCTCAGGAGTAAATATTAATTGAATGGAACGACTCACTAATTTTTATACAGTTTACTTACATTTCCGTGTATCCCTGTATGTATAAAAAATAAAACTAATTTTTTTTTCACACATTCTACATTTTTAAATATCCATGCCCGTAGCAACTAATAAATGAACTAAATCTATAAATTGGATTGCCACCCATTTTTCCAATTTTTCATTCGCGAAATATAATTAATCTTTCCAACAAAAATTTAAGATATTCTTGATCTGGACTATCTTGAAGAAAAAAAAAAAAACTTAGATCCAAGGATCAATTCGCAATAAGTGTTGTATAAAATTCTTACCTTGACAACTTGCGATCGTGTGTAACAAATCACCCACCGTTTTACGCCGATGAACACAAGCTTACGCATTTTTCTAAGGTCATGTGACTTTGTTTTTTTTTTTATTCAACAGTAATTAGAAAATTATATTTAGCCCATCACACTGTATGAACATAGTGGGATTTAATTTTAGCGCACGGTTAATTATTCTCGCGCGATCTATCATACTTATACGATAAACAGGACAATGAACACTAAAAACACGATTACTTAAATTATTATTCAGTAATATAAACATCTATCGAGTATTTCGGCGTTCGTGCTATATTTACATTTGAGGCAAAAAAGGTTCAACCGTGAGAAGAGAGCATGTAATATCGATCAGCTACATGACAAAATCCGGGGGGGGGGGGGGGAGAGCTTTAACTTTCTCTTCTTCTTAAGTATTGTCCATAAGTAATTGTTAGCATAATATGGTGTTTCTATTTGTCCGCTATATTGTGAAAACGGCGTGAATTTGAAAATTTCAAAGCCACACGAGCACGATACAAAACGAACCTGTGATTGTCTACAGAAACAATAGTATTTGTTCATGTACTCAGGGTTTCAGCGGATGAATTAGTATATTCCTATTGCGACGTTAATATCGTCACAAATCATCACGATTACCGATGGCACACTCGCGTTTTTGTGATAAACAACGAAAAGAGGCGGTTATCGGAGACACGAATTTGCATATTTCGCTTGGGTAATGATTTTCATTGTCCTTTTAACTCCACCAAATGAGATCGAGCTATTTTAGCGATCAGTTGGATTCTATCGGTGCTGCTGGGAGAACATGAACCTGTTGAGCTTTGCTCGCGTTGTAAACTTGGCCGGGACTGAACGGCTCAAGTCTTGGACCGGCGGCTACGTCATTCTTACGATAAACGTCTGAAACAATTTTTTAAACATTCATTAAACCAGATATTTCATTTTTGTTCTTAGCGTATGTGTACATAAAAATATCGTACGTTGTAATTGTTTTTTTTTCATGAAAATTTTCGTTAGTATACGGCTGCTTATTAGAGTTAATGTGTAAAAGTGTTAAAGATTTAGTGAAAAAGTAAATATTATTTCAGCCCAAAAATAACGGATATTCAGCACGAAAAAAATACTCACCGGATTTGGATTCCACAGCGGGAATGTATCGCGACAATCTAACAACGGGAAGAGGCAAGTATCCACTGGTTAGAGGCATCACATCCAGGGTAACGCTCTGTTTCTCGAGAGTGTCCAAGGAAATGATCCCGGCCGTTCTTCCGCACACAGCCCACATCGACTGATCAGCGAGTACCTCGTACATGAGTTGGGGTGGAAGGCTCGAATTTGGGCTAGGTAACATGCGCGTCACTGTTAGACACAAGTGGCACATGCTGCCAGCACGACAAAATTCACCGCCTTGGCCACTAGCCTCTACTTTCGACGACACCGTGAACATAGTCTGCAATATGCCGTTTTTATTCGCAATTATTTTTTATTGTTAACCACTCGAAATATCCATTATTGTAAGTTCAACTAAACGCCGACGAATATCTCAACATTTGTGTTATAAAAACAATGATTTCTTCTACAGTGTAGATTTCTTGCTACAGCAAAAGATGCAAAGTACAGGCTTGCACATTGTTTTTTATTTCAAAGATAAACGAAAAATAGTCTTCAAGGATTTACTTTGCGTAAAGTTTTTTTTTTTTTTTTTCAATTTGTAAATATCACTCTGAAACTCTTAAAAGCGCGTTAGTTTCGTTAAGACATTCGAAATTGGTTGGTAATCGATTAAACATGCTAACGCTTGTGACGAAATTAAAGAGGAAGAGTGTTTCTTACCACATAATCGGTAACGTCGAAATTGCAGCGATAAACGTGACTCAATATTTCCAGCCTCTGGAGTTTCCCTATGTGCAAGGGATCGTCATTTACATCGACGACGTCCAGGTCTTCCGCGTCGTCGATCGGACAGTATTTAACCCGGAAATCGGTCTTAATGGGAGATGAAGATTTTTCATCTTTTCCGATTTCGACTTCCCACATGAATGAAACTTTAATGCCGTTGCCGATGAAAAGCTTCTGGCCAGACTTTGGATTGAGACTCTTGAAGGTGACGTCGACTGACGTCGAAGTTGTCAACTCGGGCTCAGTGAGCTGAAGTAATTGTGGTGACAAACCGGTCACTATGATTTGGAGGAATTTTCTTCGTTTTGCTGTATGAAGATGCATACTTGACATCAGAGGTGGACCAAAATGTAGGGACAAACTTTCCTCGACGCCCCACGGACATTCTATGTTCAGCTGCAAAGAAATACATTGTACTTTCCGATGCAACGCTTCATCGCAATTTTTATTTTCCAATACACAAGAAACAAAAAATTTTAAAACCATCACTTCATCCAAAGAAAAAGTACGACTTTTCATGTATGAGTCGTTGAAAAATACCTTGTGCTCCATCGACGATGCGTCTTTCTTCGGGGGCAAATCGACCAAAACTTTGAAGTGTAATTTAGTGACTTGAAACGGTTCG
The DNA here is from genome assembly GCA_947507545.1 of Clistopyga incitator. Classification (NCBI taxonomy): domain Eukaryota; kingdom Metazoa; phylum Arthropoda; class Insecta; order Hymenoptera; family Ichneumonidae; genus Clistopyga; species Clistopyga incitator. Next base: position 2,907,719 of record OX382174.1, on the reverse strand, counting down.
CAAGCCGATAATTCCATCTCCAGCTCGGAAACCATGCCCTTGGAGGTTTCATTCGATTGAAAGCTGACGCCTCGCGACGCCCAAAGTCTGACTTTATCCTTCTCGCTAATTTTAATGCTACCGCTGGAAATGACCAATTCGACGTCCTGAATGAGACCCGCCAGTAGATCTCGGCTATTTACAGATATCGACGGTTGAGTTTTCGCGACTTCGTAGCACAATCTTGGATTTAATATGCCGGAGAGAAATTCCAGTTTTTCCTCAATTATCAACGACAATTGGCTAACTTTGTACAGCCCAGGCTGATTGGCTTGTCTGGTAACCGTGAAATTATTTAAGCCCGGATTCAAAACGAAAGATTCACAAGTGAGCGCTTTGCTGAAGTCGCCTTCGGTGAATATCGAGGCTTTTCTGTGTTTTGCACTGTCCGAACGTTTCACCAATGTCTTCGAATTTCTCATTTTCGTCCCTGCCGAGGACAAACTCTTGTCCTCGTTGTATACCAGACACGAGAAAACCGGTATCTGCATTAAACTTGGATCAACAGGTTTCATGTCTTCGATTGTACATCGGGATAATCTAAAAATATAAATGTACGCTCGAATTATTTATTGACGATTTCCCTAAGATTTTCGCTCAAAACTGTGGTTAAAAATTCCCAATAATACTGTTTTCGTATATTTACATTTGTACATCCAATAAATCGATGAAATCGATTGAATTCAATAGATCAGAGCACTCACAATTGAATAGGCGGTTCAGGTGGCAATCGCGAGGCTTTGCGCCTGTTTCCTTGTGCGGGCCGTTGAATTTCTTCAGTTGATATCGAGGCTCTGGTGCATTTAACGCTTCTCGGTAACAAACACTCCAACGCAACGTCAATACTGACAACACAGTCTTGAATAACTTTGTCCATGACGTTAACTTCCAGGCTGATTATGGTGAAGCTGTGCCGGAGTGTCGTAAGCAGCGGCTGCGGTAACGTCAGCATTTTCATGTAAGCCAACATTTCCTCGTGGTACGTACTTCTCACAGTAACGTGTAAAACATCGGCACTCGCCAGTGCGCTACAAATTTTCGTGTATCTCTCAACGTCGTCCATTCTTTTGTAACACTGCGCGAGTTCGAGACGCGTTTGCGCGGCTAATTCCTTCCAGCCCTCGTCCACGTAAGTCTTCAATGCGTCGGAAAGAAAAGCGACGGCCTTTTGATTCTCACCGAGATCGCCGTAAAATCGAGCCAACTCTTTGCCGATAAAACGCGCCGATCTTATACGACCGACGTGCTTGTAAGTACCCATTGCCAATTCAGCGTGCTCGAGATACTGCCGCTTGAACATTTCTTTCGAGGACAAAGCCCCCTTTAACTTGTCCGTGGGCGTTAACTTGCCTTGAACTTGCACCTCGGAATCGCCCATTCCCGCGATTAGATAAACTACCGTGTGCAATTGTTCACTCGTTGGTTCGTTTCCGGGCATCAGACCACATAATTTTCCCAGCTCAACTAACTGCAATTATTTCGACGAGTTATTTAGTAAAACGCAACGATAGTACATACACGTAAAATGCATATAGACTTCCTCAAAAAACAAAAATTTACATTTTTTTAAGGCAGTCTAATACAAATACTTCGCAGGAGGTGTAAAAAACCTAGGAAAAAAATCTACTTTATCTGTTGCAAGTGCCCACAGTCCAGCTGTGTGCAGAGAACAAAGATCCAGTTGTTGTCCATTATCAGAATTCGACGTAGAAAGTTGACAAGCTTGGAGTACTTCCAACGCGCACAGAAACGCCCAGCACTCGACCGAACCTTCGGGCCTCTGAACTTCCAGTATTCTTAATTCGCTTAGAGTATTATATACAAATGATAAACATCGTTGTGCAACCTGTAAACAAAATACAAAAAGGATGTTTGATATGAAGCAACAAAGAGTATTTTCACGACATCACTTGAAATAAAAACGATGAAAAGATTAGTGGATCCGAACACTGATTCAAAAAATACATACCTCCCATGGTTTATTTAAAAGAAGTAGCATAGCACATTGTCTACTGAACAAATAGCTCCTCAGATCCAAAAGTGATGCTTTGCACTCTCCCAGCAATTCCCTCAAATGTTGATCGACGTTGTTATTCAAATTTACCCCGGCCCAATTATTTAGAGGACTTTGAAAGAGCGTCAACCACGCTGGAGTTTCTGCACGACAAAAACATGTACTTATATCCTTGAAAGCATTCAAATATACTGAAAAAAGGGATTAAGCTGACGACAAACCTCCGACATTGGAGTTGAGCACGAACTGCGTGAACAAGGCATCCAATTCGTCATATTGAACCAACGCCTCGTCGTAAAGGCCAAGCATCTGCAATGCAAATGCAAGTTCCTCCTGCACACAAAAAAGAAGTTTCGCTTGTTCAGAATGTGCGCATTCATATTTGAGGATATATTGCACGCACATTCCTTACTAAAAGTTTCATTGGAATAGAATTTTTGTACTTCATAATCACAGAAAAGTCTGTATTTCAACTTTAAGCAATGATTCTAAATAATCTTAATACCCAAGTTATTCATCTTTTACAAAGATATAAACAGAATAACTTCAACGATAGTTTCATATCATTTGAAGAACCTCAAAAATCACATGGATTTAAAAAGAAATGAATATTCATTACGATTTTTAAAAAAATTTTTTGCGTCTTTTCTAATTGTTTTATTAAACATCGTAATATTGTTGTTGATACTTTTTAGATTCAAAATTGTCCCAAAAGCCGCTAGTTGTAATTGTATCAATAATTCCGGGAATGTGCGTGTGACGCACTCTAAATGATTTTTTAGTGGTACCTGAAGTAGAAAATAGCGGCAGAAGTTCCAGCCAAGCTGGTTCCGCCTCTCCCTCTGTTCCCTTATGATCTCTTCGAAACGTGAAAGTGATTTGTCGTAGGCAGTGAGCATTAAATGCCGTATACGATTTATTAAACCTCTCCATGATTCAGCTGAGCGAGATTCGGATTTAATTGGATTTATAACCGACAGACACCTGATAAATAGCAACAAGCATTTTGTAAGTGAACAAATGTTAAAGAATTCTACTACGAACAATTGCTACCTCAATTTGGTAATAAAAGGCAGTTTAGTCAAAAATTAACCAAAAATTATAGCGTCTAATATGTAGAAGGGGTTTTTTTTAATGTCACAAAGCATCAATCAATTATTTATCGGTGGCTGATAGTGAAAACTCACCGATCTCCATGCTTAGATGCAAAATCACTGCGAACCTTGTCTAACACTGTTGTTCTTGGTAATAATTTGTTACTTTTTTTAATATCATATGTTTCTACCAAAACTATCATCCAATCATGAATATTATGCTGACTCAAGGTTTTTAACCATCCATCAATGTCATCCCTAACAGATGATTTATATACGTCGACATCCTGTAAAATTTCCACAAGATAACATTAATCAACTTATAAAATGATAAATACTTGTTTGATAAGTGTAAAAGTTAGGATTTTTTATGGAACTTGTAAACATTTTTAATAATCATTAAAGGAATTAAATAATTGCTTTTCTAGGAATGTGTAGTATGTATTAATGCTTACAGAACATTCGCTCCAATAAATGTGAAGTATCGGTTGTCGTAAGAAGTGCCAATCCTTTCCAGATGGCAAAACATCATTGGAAAAAGGGATGAAAGATGCCCCAAGTTTAACCTGTTTGACTGGTCGGCCGAAAGATCTTTGCCACTCAACGAAATCAGTTGGGATGGCTTGCACCAAATTCTTTTCTATCGTGGCAAAAAGTTTATCATCCCCGCTATCTGCAATTCAGATCAATTATGAGATTAACATGCCATATTAAAAATTATCTTTCAGTTATGCAAAAGATATGAGAATAGTGATGTAAGATAGAACCAAAATTAAGTAACTCCAATATAAATTTCAAGAAATAATGTTGCAAGTAACAATAAATCTTATCAATTTAAAAAAACGAATAAAAAAGTAAACCATGTCAAAAACACGCATCGTCCATATACCACAAACATTTATCATAAAATTGATTTCCTTATTTTTTTATTAAACTCCAAAATGTAAAGTGCAAAAATAAAAAACAAATTACAGCAGATGCAGAATCTTTGATTCATTAATTTATTTATTTGTCCCTTGGCTCATTTTGTTTACCTAAGATTGCAATTCGCCTAATCGCAATATGTAGCATACGTGGAGACGTAAAAGGCGTGTAATTGGCGCGATAAATTACGTAAATTAGAGTGGAAAACAAAGTATATAGAGAGGCACCATGAAGATTGACATCTACTTAGGGGCGTCAATGACAATGACCTACGAGCGTGACAGGCCGATGAAAGGAGAGAAAAAAGAAAAAAAAAAAAGGGGTGCGCGAAAGATAAATAAGGCAAATACTCACAGGTGACGATGCACTTATTCTCCATCGGTGTGTTGGTGGCTTTGCCACCGGACAGTGATTTTCCATTGCAATTCATATCTAAATATCCCAAATATCTTGGCTAACTTATTGTTCTCAATCATCACAAACTCTACGTCACTCTCTGCGGTCACTTTCGCAGAGCACAATATCAATGCGTACGACGTTCGTGTACATTACCGACTGGAATCACTGCAGTACCTAGCCTTCCACACGCTTTTCTCTATTTTTCAAATCCCCTCGAACACGTCTCCGCCAAACTAACGATTTAACGCTTTTTTTTCGGTCATTATCACAGTTATTATTTACGTACCCGCGGACAGGTTGCACGTAATGCAAGACAGCGCGACTGCCACTCCGAGCTTTGCCACTGATCAACACACCATCTTGCGAGCGTTTAAATGTTCCTTCGCTACTTACTCGCGACGAGGAAAGGAAGACTCAAATTTCCCATCGATTTCTTCCACATTGAGCACACTCTCGATACCGCCTTATCTTCTGCATTCACAGTGGTACACTGACTGACCCTCTCCTCCCTCTCTTTTTTTTTTCTGCTCGTGTTCGGTTTTTCTCTTCCGACGAAAAAGGCTTTTGCTCTTACCGATTATGCATCGCGTTACCTTACTGCTCGGCAGGTAACTCGTTTTTTAACACCATACTTCCGGTTTTTTTTGAAAATTTGATTTCGAGAAAGATTCATGCATTTTTGAGTGTGTTGAAAATTAATGAGCTTGTTCACGATTTACAGATTCCTTACCGACTGAGCAGAAACTGACGATAATATTGGATATCAGGTTTTCGATTATCGAGGATACTCCGTTTGGCGATTATTGTGTTGATCAGTTTGAATTCGGTTGAATTTTTTAACTGTTGATCAGCTGTAACCAATCAGCTTCGCTGATCCTAGGCCTTATAATGTCATTATCGTTATTATAGATAATAGGGTACGAATTCTATTCTATAAAAGACGAGAGGAGGATTTGAAGTCTCCCGTGACAGTCTACCGACGTTTTCAGTCGCTTAACGAACGTCAAAATCTCAATTCCCAAATCACATTTGTTATAAATAGTGGAGGCGGAAAATTTTTGAAATGTTTCACGAAAAAGTAATAAAGAAAATACCGGGCGAAATTGTGCACAATAAGAAAGAAAGTCAGGGATACATAGATAACCTAGAAAATAAACAAAAATATGAGCTCGAGGATCTACTGCAGAGGCAAAATAAATTGCTGGCCAATAAGTATGTACTATGCAAAATAGTCAAAATTGTGAAATATTTATACGATCTTTTTTTTTAGACGATTTGTCGCCAATTTACCGGACAAAGGAGAAAAAATCATGAAATTCAGAGACAAACTTCTAACAGAATTGAAACATCGCGATGAAGTTGACCAGGCAGCCAATCTTTTATCTCGACTGAATATAGCATCCGAAGGAAAAGCTGCTATGAACACTTTAGAATGGACCGGAAAATATGAAGAAAAACCTGCGGTCAACAAAGTTGTTGAACTTGACAGCGACGACGAGGAAGATCCACTGAAAATCCTGGCTCAGGTAATTTTGAGATTGCGATGTAAATGATTAATTTTAAACAACGGATTGTAATTGAGGAGATAAGACGTCTTTGCATTGTTTATTATTTTCACAAAGATTCACCAATATATTTGTTGAAAGAAAATAATCATAAAAATTAATTTACAAAAATAATTTCTAAATATAAAAATAAAATTGAACAGTAGAAAAATCGAAAAATACAAACAAATGAAAAATGAAAAATCACATGTAAAACATAAAAGAATTATGAAAACAGAGCGTAGTAGCAGATACAATAACTCCAATGATTTTTTTTATTAGCCTACTGGAACAGGTGTTCACGCTAAGAAGATTATTATTGTTCAACCTGAAGAAAGTTTAATCATACCGGACGATTTGAAAGAAATTGAGTCTTTTAAGAACGAAGATCCAACGCAAATGGAACACATCAAATATATTGTAGATATCGTTGAAAATCCGCAAAAAGATAAGCAAAGAGAATCTTTCAAGCCTTACAAAACAACGATAAGCAACGTTCACGATCCAATGAAAGAAAAGATGAGGAAAAAGGACAAGCACTGGGAAGTAACTGCAGCTACTCCACCGCTTACGGTTCACGGCGCGGTAAAATCCTTAAGCTTGCATGAATCCTTGAAGTTACAAAAAGAACAAGCAGATAAGTTGCAGGTAGGACAACGTTCCAAACTGTTTTCACAAAACGAAACAAAATGGACGGTTAAAAAAACGCTATTTCTCTTTTGTTCAATCCAATTGTAGGAAATTCAAGCAAAGCATGCGATCGAAAGACTGACTCAACAGATCGGCCGGAACAACATCGGTGATGTTCCTCATGCTACCGGAAACTACAGATCGCACGAAAAAGACACCGACTCATCAAGTTCCGAAGATGAAGAGGAACACGAAGTTCACGACGAAGAGGACAACGACAAAGCGGGCACAGTCGTTTTCACGGTGGATAGTATCGAAATGTAATCAGGAAAATCACCCGATACTCGATCGGTCCATTAGTATTGTAAAAATAATAGGACAACACTCGATTTTAGTATGTACATACGTCTTGTAAATAAACTCTTTTACTACATACGTAGTGGCTCTCAAATTCATCGAAATTGATAATTAATTAATAGTATTCATCGTCACGTCAGGCTGCAGTCTAATCAAGTCTGAATCCGATGCCAATATCGATACGCAAAGGGTTTGGATTCTTATATTAATATAGAAGACAAAAAATGGAAGTTATGTTTATCAGGTTTTTATTCTCCTCATGGTACACTTCTTAATTGTATCCAAAACTGTTGATGATTTTCGTGTAAGGCGCGGTAGCCTTGGAAACGGATTCTCCAGCTTGCTTGGTGATTTTCTAAAAAAGAAAAACAGGCAATTTGTAATAATCTGCATAAAAAAGGGGAAGAAGTGTAGAGTTAATTTTAGATAATTCCTCAACAATTATTTTGTCCGCACTTTCGGAAATTATTCCGATCAGTCGCAAATTACCATAAACATCATCGGAATTATTCAACAGATTAAAATAAGAGAAAAGGACCGTGGAGCCAAAATTACCTTAAGCTTATCTCTCTTTTGGACTTCGAGGATAGACTTGACGCGTCTCTTGTTCTCCAGGGTACGAACCACAGACTTGTACTTCCATCCGACTTCGTGGGACAGACGACCGACGTGGCAGTACTAAACATACGAATTTATCATTAATTTCACAATATTCATCGACCATTTGGCCTTACTATAGACTTTTTCCAAACTCAGCATAAAGTGTCATCAAATGTAGAAAAAATTCCACAATTTCAGTCGCAAATTACCATACCATCATTGAAATTGGAAATATAGAAAAAAAATTAGGAGCATTCCAAGGCAAATCGACAGGATCGTAATGTCTTTCATTTTCTATTTCGTTGTTAGAAAAACAATATCATGTATAACATTATAAAAACTTAGATGAACCTTCCAATGTTTTCACCGAAATTTGTCTAACAGCAGGTGATTTTAAAGATAAAAATGATCACGATATATTAATTTGTCAAATTAGACCTAGAATATATAATCGTAAAAAAAGAAATAAGTTATTGGGCGAATGTGCAAAATGGAAAATACCTTTCTGCCAGGCTTGAGGCACATGACTCTCATCGCGCCAGGTACAACAAGTCGCTTTCTGCGGTCGTAAGGAGGTGGACATCCTTCGTACACCTTCAACCTCCTGAGGGCGTCCTTACCTCTCTGGGTCTTGTGAGGGATCATACCTAATAATGAAAAATCGTCAGTGAGTTGATGTGCGAGAGATAATGTCTTAAAACGATTTCAAACGGATACTCTCATAATAAAAGTTCTTTTCATAACATTCAATTAATGTAGGTAAGATTTGTGTAATCATTGCAACAAAAAAAAATAGTTGTCTTGAAAAAATATTGCAGCTATAATTTTCATTTTTATACCTCGTACTGTCTTCCACAGAATTTTGCTGGGAGCGCGGAAGTGGAAAGGTCCGCGTGCGGGATTCACGTTGCACCTCTTTCGGAGGAACGACATGAACTTCAACTTGTTCCTGAAAGCGCACAACAATTTTATTAGAACAATTCAATTTATCGTGTCAAAATTTCGATTTTTCATGAAAACTTCATTTTATAAGTTTGTTTCACAGTACATCAAATAATGTAGGTAAGAATTGTCATAATCATGTTATGCTGATTGTTGTTCTATATTTATTTAATTTTTCAATGAGCACCTCAATACAATTTTCAGTGACTTTAATTTAGACATCTATAATATATATTTTGTAATCCATGTAAAAAAGGTAGGCATTTTAATTGAATTGCTAATTTACAAATTTTGTATTTGAGTTTTTTCAGGCTCTCGAGAAATTTCTCCTCTAATAAACTGTTTTTTTTTTCCCTTCACAGTGTCCCCTTAATTTACACAAACTGCTTTGAGGTACTCCGATAAATAAGAAGAACCCATAATAAGAATCAACAAAATACATAAATCTGTAGAAAAAAATGAATAAAAAAATTTGCTAACCTGAAGAAGTTGCCCGAGATGTTGAGCTGTTCACTGCGAACAACAATGACTTTGTTGCCCTGCAAGATAGTCTTGGCGATGATAGCGGCCAGACGGCCCAGCAAATGGCCACGGCCATCTATCAAGATTGGCTGAAAAGAGACAATAAATAACCATATTAATTACAAAACCTATAAACATAAAAATAGATATATTGAGATATGTCCCTAATGAAAATCTCATCTTTATATCCAATGCGACGTATTTTTTGGTTAGAATCCCATTTTTTTAAACCTCGTGTCAGAAATAACTTCACTTTGCAATTAAACAAAGTATTTTGATTATTTATGCAAACTAACACATCAAAACCTGTCAATACGTCGAGCATTTGCGAAATAGCGAGAAAATCATTTGGGATATACGAAGAAAGCACTCGATATCGAAACACGTGTGCCGCCGCCACCGCCGCGATCAACACCCTCGGTTATGATCGTTTTATCGTTAATTTTTCGGATCTCGCTCTTCGTCGATTATTTCAACTACTCCCCGACAATTAACCGACTGTTTTTTACAAGTTATTGTACAATAACGCGCTCGGATATGCAATAAAACAGTTAAACTTTGGCGACAAACCTTTTCAGTGAAGCCAGTCATTTTGTCACCGAACCGGAAAAGGGTCTACAGAAGTGAAAGAGAGTCGACGGCGATGCCGGAAGCCGCCATTAGCTAACCTGACGAACTGCTAATCCCTAGATTGCGACGCTGCGACTTGGGGAAAAATCCCTAAGAAACGACTAACGCGCCATTTCAAATTTTCAAATAACCGCAGAACAATAACGCGTTTGATAATGTAATCAAATTATTAACCTTTGGTGACAAACCTTCTTACTTAACGTAATTACTTCGAAAACCGAGCTTAAAACAATCCATAAAAGGAAAATTGAGTCGAGCGACGATACCGGAAGTCACTAATAGTTAACTTGGGAACTGAGTAATTTTCTAGATAGTAACAATGGATTTTAGTAATATCCCTAGAAAATAATTAACGCGCCATTTCAAATGGAATTTATCTTCGGTAATTATTCCAACTGAATTTCGATAAGTGGTCAATAATATTCTACTAGATCTTGGAAAATGTATTTGCGGTATTTTATCCATCATACTGTAAGTATAGTGCATTTTCATTTTTTATCAAATATTTCTAATAATTAATTCGGGATATAGTAATTTCAGGATTTAAGTAACGGCAGAAGATCGTTACGCGATTGGTCGGCGCTTATGTCGGTTATCGCGCGACTTTCTGTCTTCCGGAATCCGGAACGTCGTTTATTTCGGCAAGATACTGAAACGCTGAAACTTTAGAAAGTAAATATCCCACGTGGAAAAAGTACATTTACCGGATTATTTGACCGCCGGAAAATTCGACGCACAAAAAAATTCAGTGACACTCGTGTAGTACCTGTTGTTGTTATTGGGTTTAATAAAATCCATAAAAATGGGAAATGACCTTAAGGAGCTTATTGAGCTTGCCGTATCACTGTACGATATTGGGGCCTTGAAATTTGGCGATTTTATAACCAAAGTCGGATTGAAAACACCAGTGTACTTTGATCTCCGAGTTATAATTTCCCATCCGAAAATATTGGTGAGAAAATTTTGACTTTTATTCAATTTCATTGATTTTACCTAAACTGTCGGTAAGCATGCAGTGAAATTATGAAATCCTGGTAATACGATAATGATGACAATAATAACGAAAGCGCAGTGCAAAAATTGCATTGAATAAAATACAATTATTATCCTCTTAATGATGCTTCAGTTGAAAATTCCCAATGAAAATTGTCACTCAATTTCCACACAGGTTTATTGATATAACAAAATCTTTGATTCTTGAATCCAAAGCACCATAACGTTGTTGATAATTTGATGAAAAATAATTGTTTGTAATCCTTAGACCAAATTTTTTAGCCATAGCTAAGCATCCGTGATTCCATGCTGATACGACAGTCTCCATAATGTCTGCTTCAAATTAAAACATTTATTTTTCAGAGCAAAGTTTCAGCAGCCTTGTGGAAATTGGCTGAAGAATCGCAACGAATAGATCAAATATGTGGGGTGCCTTACACGGCGTTGCCAATTGCAACTGTAATTTCCGTGGAGTCTGGAATTCCCATGTTGATACGTCGCAAGGAAGCCAAAGCTTACGGTACAAAGAAACTGATCGAAGGTATCTACAAGCCCGGAGCAAATTGCGTGATCCTTGAAGATGTCGTTACAAGTGGGAGCAGCATTCTCGAGACTGTCAGTGACTTGAGGAAAGCAGGTTTGGTCGTCAAAGAGGCCTACATTATAGTCGACAGAGAACAAGGAGGAAGACAAAATATTGAAAACAGTGGGATAAAAATGAAAAGTCTCTTTACCCTGACACAACTGATGCAGTACTTGTTTGAAGCTGGTAAAGTTACGAGCAAGGATGTCACTAATGTGGCAGAATACCTTAAAGAATGCAGTGCACCCGTTGTAAAGTCCATTGAAAATGGTGAGGATTCTGAAACTCTTCATCTCAAAATTATTTTAGAATGTATTGCCTGCGTTATATTTTAATGTTGTATTTCATAACTTGATTGAACATTTTTTTTTCAATCTATCGCTTTCTTACAGATGACAAAACGAAACGATTGCGACTAGATTATTCGTCACGAGCGGAATTATCCCGGGCAAAAAGCCCGGTGACTGCAAAGTTGTTCGAATTAATGGCGAAAAAACAGTCTACTGTATGTTTGGCCGCAGACTTGACCAAAGCTGAGGATATTTTGTCCCTGGCTGATTTAGCAGGACCGCACATAGCGGTTCTCAAGACCCACATTGATATCGTCGAGAACTTTAGCCAAGATTTTATCAAACGCTTGAAAGATCTGTCGAAAAAACATGATTTTCTGCTGATGGAGGACAGAAAATTCGGCGATATTGGCCACACGGTTTCCCTGCAATACGCCAAAGGTGTATACAAAATTTTCGAATGGGCAGATCTTGTAACCGCTCATTCGATTCCCGGACCCGGAATCTTGAGCGCCTTCGAAGAAGTGTTAAAGCAAAGTAACGAGCCTCGGGGTATTTTCTTGATAACAGAAATGTCCTCGCAAGGTGCGCTTACCAATGATAATTACGCGAAGGAATCGGTAACGATTGGCGGAAAATCAAACCTCGTAATTGGTCACGTTTGTCAGTCGAACGTTTTTTCGGATCCGTGCTTGATTCAATTGACGCCGGGCGTTAAACTCGCGAGAGCCTCCGACACTTTGGGTCAACAGTACAATACCCCGGAATCTGTCGTTAATTCCGGTGCAGATTTAGCGGTAGTTGGCAGAGGAATAACCGAAGCTACCGATAAATTAAGCGCCCTTTTACAGTACAAACAACAATTGTGGTCGGCTTACGAGAAGCGTTTGATCAGCTAAAAATCCTTGTAAGAAAATTTCTTACAAAGTTACCTAATAATTAACAAAGTTTATTTTAGTTTACTTTGGACGAGAAGAGCGACATTCGCATTTAAGAATGCAAATATTAGAGATAATTCATGATAACTGTAATGCCATTGACTTAAATCACATTTACGTAACCCACAAGCTTATAATTATACCTCCCCTTCAACAGAAAAGAATATTTGGATGGAATATTAAAAGTCCAGGTAAACATTTGTAATTTATTACAAATTTATCAATCAACGATACAACGTCAATTGGGCCTTGTTTGGAGGCAGTTTTTTAAATATTTCTTCATATTAATCAAATTGTTCACAATCAATTTTATATAAATTTACAATCGTTATTTTGTTTGTTACATAGAAACATAGGATCTACGCTTCAATGTAACACTGCTGTCGTCCATAGTGTACTTACTAATAGATAAAAAGGGTTAGATAAAAGTGAGCTAAAGGATTATAGATTTTAAAAAACAGTGTTTGTACTCAGCAACTAAGCATTTGCCGCGACCGTACCTTGGAGAGTATTGTCCCCAATAGTCAATTCCATATCCAGGATATTATTTTGTATAACAATTTTACAGCTCTATTTCAATAATAAATGGATTTCCACCATCAGTGAAACAGTTTATTACAGAGTTGACCCTTTCGTTATATTTTTCGATACAAAATATATTTCCTATTTTCCTGTACAATATATTATATGTAAAATAAAAAATAACAAATCTAAATCTACAGATGATTCACTCGCAGTTTTGACTGTTGGCTGTTCGATCTATCTCGCCGTTAATTATTTAAGAAATGCGCTCCCAGAAGCAAAATACACATCTTTTCAATGCAACACGAAAAGAAAGGGAACTCACCGTGATTTATGCCTCTTTGCTCTTCGTCAATTCTTCTACCAGTTTCCTGAATACCTGGGCAACTTGACTGTCCGGCAACGTTTCCAGAACACTTTGTCCCTTGTCGGCCAATTTTCCCATTGCTGGATCTATTGGAAGTTTTGCCAGGAAAGGCACTTTTACCATTTCCGAGAGTGCTATACCTCCACCGGACGAAAATATATTTGTACATTCCTGAAAAAACAGAAGGTTATACTTAATTCCGGCGATCTATGGCCCAAAATCAGTACAAAAACGTGTTATTTCCTTACCGTGCACGTCGGACAGACGAAACCACTCATATTCTCGATTATACCGATTATGGGTATTCCGGTTTTTCGGCAAAATGTAACTTCCCGTAAAACATCGTCGACCGCTACCGCCTGTGGAGTTGTCACTATCACGGCTCCATCACATTTCACATCTCTACATAAAAAATATCATGATAATATAAAGCCCAGAGAAATATTGTAGGTTTATCGACCGAGTAAGTTGATTACAGTATCACTATTGATTACAGTTTTCATTACAATTTTAATGGGACTACATTTAAATAAATATAAGTTTTTGATTTACCATTGATTTGGCAAATACCTCATATAATATTTTTCCAAAAATGGACATTTCAAAAAATTAATTTGATTTTTAATGAAAATTATTGATAGCTGTAATTAGATTAATAAAAGGAGCAAGTGAATCAAGCAGCTTGTCAATGTCTCGTAACTGCTGCTTATCTAACAATGTATAATTATTCTCTGACGCTAAGTCATATGATTGCCAATCATTGTAACATGTGACTGGATATCAGCTCACATGTGACTTTTCTCTTCGTACAACAGTCAATATTTACCAAGGTTGAATTAAATACAATGTACCAATGAGTCCCACAAACAAACTCAAACTCAATAACAGTAAAACTGATACAAAAATTGACACGCTTGTTTCAATGAATGTGGCAATTACAACCAATTTTGATACTTAAATAAACAAATAAACTATTCATATGTAAGCAAAACAAACAAAGCAAACACTGCATTTTTTTTTACCTAAATAGTTTTAGAAAATTCTAGTACTAAAAATTGTATTTACCGTAAATTCTCCATGACTGTGATATGCTCGTCAGAAGTTCCAGGTGGAGTGTCAATAATGAGATAATCGATGTCCTGCCACAGTACATCAGTAAGGAATTGCTTGATCATTCCAGTCTTTTTGGGGCCTCTCCAAACGACGCCGTCGTTACGATTGTTTAAGAGAAAACCGATAGACATGACCGCTAATCTCTGCTCCGGGTCTGCATAAACCGGTACCCATCTTTCGTAACAAACATAACAATTTTTGTACTTTTCTTTATCCATTACTCAGTAGAAAAATAGCGTAATTTCAAGTTACTGAGTCATCTAGTGATCACAACAATAAAACTATGTCGTAAAATTATGCTAATAAATGTACTTCACAAATATTGAATGAATTCTCAATCAATTTTGGCGCATGGCAAAAAATGTTGCCTTTTAATATTAGCTTTGTAGTACTTGGCTTCGTAAACCTACTAAACTTTAACAAAATTTTATGTGACACAAACTGAAAAAGACATTTTTTTAAATACCCTTCAGACGATTGATGGACATCCTTTCCTTCCAAATTCAATAGGTACGGAACACTAGGACCACAAAGATCAACGTCCAAAATACCGACCTGAAACATTGCGACGTTAGTTGCAACACGTCGTTTTAAGGAGATTATGGCCTAAGCCACGAGAACTCACTTTAAAGCCCGAAACTTTCAGTGCCAATGCCAATTGAGTGCTGACAGTTGATTTTCCGACACCACCTTTTCCTGAAAGGACGAGCAAAACGTGCTTGACACCGTCCAACATTGTTGATCGCCACTGAGCTTATGTTATAACTTTCGTGGCTTATTCGTGCCTTGACGATTCACTATCTTTGCGATATCCTATTCTGATATCCTATGTATATACCCGCCTTTGGAGTTTAAAAAATGTTCTTGTGTTATCAGTCCTATCGATCAATTCTCTGCAATTACAATGTCTACAGTTTTGAATTACTTAAAAACAGAACTAAAAGACAATTCGATACCATATGACAAACAATACCGTCAGCTGTGTGGTTTTCGTACTGCACAGCTGACGATATTATTCTACCATTAAGCATTAAAAGCGGGAAATTCAAATCTTTCGATTTTTCTCACACAAATTCACAAACTTGTAATTGGCGGAAAAAATATTATAATATTTTCAGAATAATTACGAATATTTCGAAAAAAAGAAAACTTATTTTTTCGACCATGAAAATACAGGAAATATTGAAAAAAATTCCAGAAGAATTTCCGAAATTTGTAGAAAAATTTTGAAGACCAAAGAAAAACGTACTAATATTTATGAAAATCAATTATTAAAGAGTGCCGAATGCTGACGATGCCGTCCAATGAAAATCAGCGGACAAATTGTAGCAGCCACGTGACCCGGCGCAACACAGAAACCATGGAGGCTAGAGGTAAGGAGTGGAAACGACTATGGGAAATGCGGTTCTCAAGTGTTCCCAAAATCGTGGAAAATCTTTTTCAGTGTGAACCGAGATGAAGTGAGCGACAAATCGGTGTGAACCGAAGTAAAGTGAGCGACAAGTCGGTGCGGACCGAACTGACGTTGGCGGGGACTGAAGTTTCTGAACGCAGCCCTGCGGTTTGTTGTTCCCGCTCAATACAGAAATGAGCAGAGAGATTCCCAATGCGGCGATTTTCCTGTTTCCACTTTTGATTTTCAGACGTGCCATCCGCGGAGAGTAATTTGAACGCTCGAGAGAGCTCAGATTACGTTTGCGTCTACCGTGAGGCCATTAGAACCACGCTTTTTTTGTTTCGTTTCAGTCATCATACGGTCGTTGGCGTATCAAGTTTTTTGCCGTTTTATTTTATTTTATTTATGCCATGCAAAAATGTGTCTTCTTACCATTCGTTGGTGGGATGATACATTTTTTTTTTTGTAAATTTGGTGGATAGGTAAAGTATATTCAGGTTTCGAGTGTATCACTTCAGAAGCGCACGGTGGTCGTGTGGATACCGTTGTGGCTTCTCAAGCGGAGGACTTGGGTTCGCGCCCTCACATTGACTTTTTTTTTTTTGAATTTTTTTATTTTTCAAGACCCGACCTTGCATTGCTTGCACTGCGGTGCAAGGTTTTTCATGTCTGTAAATGAAATATGTATGTTCTCACTATTCATTGGTGGGATGATACATTTATTTTTCTTTTGTACATCCGGTAGATAGATAAAGCATTTTGAGGTTTCGAGCATACGAACTTAGAAGCGCACGGTGGTCGAGTGGATACCGTCGTGGATTCTTAAGTGGACGACCCGGGTTCGCGTCCACACATTCACTTTTTATTTTTTTTTCTGGAAATTTTTTTTTTAAAGGCCACCGAGGGCTAGTGCGTTAATATAACATAAAACAAAGGAGTCAGAGGTCTGAGAATCGTGACCATATAGTCCTATCAAGAGTTCTTTTTCTGTGATTCGATAACGCTGTTATTCATTGGGCCTGCAGGACCTTTTAGTCTCTTAGATATTTAGCAATATTTCATTTAAAGAAATGAAAAACCGTTTGTTTGTGACCCGACCTTGCATTGCTTGCACCGCGGTTGGTTGCAAGGTCGGGTCTTAAAAAAAATAAAAAAAATAAAAGTAAATACGAGGACGCGAACCCGAGTCGTCCGTTTGAGAAGCCACGACAGTATCCACACGACCACCGTGCGCTTCTAAGTTCGTAGGCTCGAAACCTCGAAATGCTTTATCTATCTACCGAATTTACAAAAGAAAAATAAATGTATCATCCCACCAATGAATAGTGAGAACATACATATTTCATTTACAGACATGAAAAACCTTGCACCGCAGTGCAAGCAATGCAAGGTCGGGTCTTAAAAAAAAAAAAAAAATCCAGAAAAAAAAAGTCAATGTGAGGGCGCGAACCCAAGTCCTCCGCTTGAGAAGCCACAACGGTATCCACACGACCACCGTGCGCTTCTGGGGCGATAAACTCGAAACGTGAATATACTTTACCTATCCACCAAATTTACAAAAAAAAAAAAATGTATCATCCCACCAACGAATGGTAAGAAGACACATTTTTGCATCGCATAAATGAAAAAAAAAAGGAAAAGAATCGTCTGGCGCATGTGTCAATCCATAATCTGCCTTACGTATTTTCGAGCGGCTTGAGAGTTTCAAATTAAGACTTTTCAGCTCAAACAAGACTCTAAAATGGTACGCTAACGACCGTACGATGACTGAAACGAAAAAGCGTGGTTCTAATAGCCGCGCGGTAGACGCAAACGTAATCTCAGCTCTCTCGAGCGTTCAAATTACCCGCAGATATGCCTCGAAATATCTCGACCAATTAAAAAGATGCCCTGGCTTCGGAGACTCCGCGGATGGCACGCCCCTTTTAGGCTGCGTTTCATTCATTTCTAGCGGCGCTAACTTCATCTCGGTTCACACCGACACTCAGTGGTGACCAATCCGACCGAGATTTTACACCATTTCGAGCACATTTCGTTAGCATTGCGTTTCCACTCCTTACCTCTAACCTCCATGACAGAAACGAACACGAGACAGAGAGGAAAATAGTGGAGGTTAGAAAAACCAGAAATATTATTATACAAACAATAGCAAGAACGTCGTCAATTATCACGAGAGGATAGAAAAGTACTCAGGCAACATTGAAATAAGGTGAATGGAGAACGTCCTTGCGAAGATGTTTCCCAAGTGCGGTTTAAATGCACCTCGCACTATTTCGATAAGAAAAATAGTGTCGGAAAACAAATACTACTCCACAAATGTTCGGGATATGATGAAAAAGCCAAAACATCTTCATCCGTACCGCAAAATTCATCCGTGGAAGTCAGTGGAGGCATTTTCAAAAAGTCTCGTTGCCGGTGTCATTCATAACGAAGGTGAGATTAATTTATTCTATTGCATTATCAATGATGATGTTGAAAAATTATGAACCGGTAAAAAAAATTTGAAATCATTACTTCAGATGGTTTGGTAGCTATAAACAAACCTTACGGAATTTCCGGTAATAATAGAACGAAAACCAACAAATCGTCTGGCAATAAATCACCGTTTTCAAAACATCAACCACCGTCGAGTGGTATAGTTAAGGAAGTAAACTATACTTTGTTCGATGCCATTCCGTACATTGCCAAAGAACTTGGCTACTCGACATTGAAGCTCATAAATACTCCGGAAAGGTAATAAAAGTCTCAGCGATATAGTACATTTACACTGTAGGTGAAATTGTTATATTGACAAAGTTTCAAATTTTTCAAATAACTTATAATAAGCTGAAATGAAAATCAAAATAATGCATATTTTTATTCATGCAGATTTACCAGTGGCGTAACTATTTTAGCTGCTGATCCCAAAGTTGAAAATGCTGTAGATAAATCTCTCCGTAAAGCTCAAGCCATGCGTCTTGTGCCTAAAACATACTGGGCAGTTACAACCAGAGTCCCAAATGAAATGAATGGCGAGATGAGGCTGGCAATGGAGATGAAGAGAAATCCGAACGGAAGAAACCAGCTGGTAAATATATGTGAAGCAATTTTTCCTTTTTTTGTAGGTACTGCAATTATCTTCGTCAAATCCTTAGCGAATGAAATTTAGGAAATAAAAAAGAAAATGTTATAATGTTGTTATAGATTTCAATTTATATATTAAATTCTAATATATATATGAAATTAATATTTGGGTAAGGTAATTGTTGAGAAAGTTATTGAGCGTTACAAAATTGTCATTTGCCATTAAATAATACTTTATTTATTTACAGCCAAGTATAATTACATCTTGGAGTCAGAATGCACAGAAGAGACGAGAAGTAAAAATCTTGAACGTTCAATTCCAAGTAATTTCAAATTCAACTGATAACTTGTCTTCTCTGATAGAGATAAAGTCGTCGACAAAACGGTGGCACGCAATTCGTTTGTTTGCCTCCACCGTTCTCTACAGCCCCATTTTAGGCGACAACATTTACGGCTCTAGAATACAAAATGTAATGGGAAAGTGGATGAACCTAAGTCCGTTTGTAGAGGCAGCACAAGTTCCTCCAAGATTAAACAAGGATCTATTGGAAATTTTGAAAATATCACCCGGTAATGAGCCGATGATACCCGCACATCTGCATTTGCGGGAACTTTACCTACCGATGTACATTAAAAAGAATCGTGACTTAGTTTTAACCGCGCCACCGATGCCTGAATTTATCTGGACCGGTCAACAACTAAAGTTCAAACACGAGTTGTTCAAAATTCCAGAGGAAAATGAAGAGCCGACGAACGAACATCCAGAATCAGTGAGATTTCAAGCTGTGACTTAGTCAAAATAAATACGTTTTCTTTTACCGAATTGTATGACTTATTCCTACACTAACAAAACGATAGTCATATGAATAATTATTAGGGCTATTTTCCATTTAAGCTAACCAGCGAAGAAGAGTAAGAAGAAATTTTGCTTGGAGCCCCCAACGCAAAAATAGTTAAAATTCAATTTGGCTTAGATTTTTCTACAAGGAAATGAATAAAATACTGCATGCTATACAATTCAGATTTTATTAACAAGTTTTCTTCATTTTTGTGTAACAACATTCAATGACTGAGAACATGCCTGCCTTTCAAAATTCTTCTCATGATGATTCGTCTTCCTTCGGGTGTTGACATCCTCGTCTTCCATCCGTGAACTTTGATTCTCTTGGTTTCTCTGGCAATCGGAAAGTGATATCGCATTCTTGTTCTTACTGGCATCAGCGACCAGCTTCCACCGGCTACAGCGTTATTGGCAGGCGCTGCATTAAAAATAGTGCCGAGTTGCCTGATTGACGAATCAAACGATTTTCTGGAAAGTTCATTCATTTATTATAACGTGTTAACTCATAAAAATAGCATGAAAATTAAAATCGAGTAATGTTCAAAAAAAATTTGTAACTCGTTATTGTCAACTCATAAAAATATTATCAAAATTAAAAATGCATACGGCACAGCTTGTAAAAATCCTGAGACTAATCTTCCCAGCATTTTTTTTAGTAGATTGCGTTGATTATTAATGTCGTTATACGTCGAGGTTAGAAGATGTTTTCTTTTTGGATCGGAGTACAATTCGCAACTTCTGCGCCACTGCGGAACTCGAGTAAACTATATTTTCCCAACATGCAACGCGAGACTCCGCGCGAACAATTTGTTGCAGAGCAAAATTTGAAAACAGTTTTTGCTTTATGCGAATTGTTTGCAAAAAAAAAAAGGGAACGGAATTGTTGGTGAAAATAAAAGGAATTATTAAAACTATCGTTTATTAAGTTTTCTAAATATTCGTAAGTTATTACATGGACGGAATCTTCATATAAACGTGAAATTCAACAGGCGATTCTGTTGTCCTTCCCCCATTTTCTCATAACTCTGATAATCTGTTCAACCTGAGAATTTGAGGTATTGCGGAGCAGTTGAATGATTTCTTTCAGCAATTCTCTGCAAACGAAATATACAGCAATAGTTATTATTTAAAATAAGATTTCTGTAATTGATTAGCAAAATATTTGTATTATCAATTGGTTAATTTCTGAGTGCTGACTTTGGTTGTTTTTCCGCAACAATGTACTGGAATGCACCGCAACATGCTCCACGCTTTCCTTCCCAATGATCGGATGTTGGATCCATTCTTTCCAGCATATCAAAGGCTTTAGCGGCGTACCAAAATTCGCCAATTTTATAACACGTGTTTGCGATAAGTTGGAGCAAATTGAAGGATTCAGTGGAGGTATCCATTTTCAAATAAAGCTCCCAAGCCAATTGTGCTTTCTTGTTCATCACGTCTGTAATGCAATAACGTTATTGATTCCCAAAATTCGATAAAGAAAAGAAAAAGAGAGAATGAAGAGTATCTTAACTCACAACAATAAGCTAGTAAACTTATGTAAACGTAGTCGTTTTTGTATCTTTCGTTGCGAATCATCAAGAGCGCGTCCTCTGCCTCTTTGAAATAGCCCGAAGCTGTTTGAGCTTGTGCATAATTGAAATTAAAACTGTCCTCGTTAGAGAAATAGGTTTTTATGGAATTCAAGTATACCAAAACTTCTTCGAACTGTCGGCGTAGAAAAAAACAAGAAGCCATGCATTGTCGTCCAGGTATCGTGTCACATTCCGATGCCGAGGAACCGACTAATTGGAAATATTGCTGTGCGGTTTTTATGCTTTCTCTCTAAAATCAAATTACATTTTTCAATATTTTTCAGTATGATTGTTGCATTGCTGAGCAGGCGATTCCTGTTAATTGCATAGAGATATCGCGGATTATATATTATTTTCGAATTTTACACATAAATTGTGTAACGAATCTTACAGAGCCTGTTTCCTGTCCCATCGCTGCGTTAACAATGCCCTTTAAAATATATTCTTGTGGTACTGCAGGTTCCAAATCTTTGATCAATTCGTACGCTTCTTGGATATCATTTTGTTTGAGATGATAGATCACGAGATTGAGTCTTGCTTCTGGTATAACGTCCACCAAATTCGGCAGAACTTGCAGCGCACCCTCGCCGCTTCGGAAAACCTGAAGTGCATTTAGAAAAGTATCCTTTCCGTTTTCAATAAATTTTATAACTAAGCAATTTCCTCATCAACCCACGACTATATTGTGACGAATAAGATCGTGTCCGAAACTGCACGAATTTGTCGTTTTATCGACCAATTGTTTCATCTCTGCTTGCGCGGCATTTCCATCGTACAGGCGAAAATGATTGCAAGCCTTGAGATTTATTGCGATTGCACTGTCGGGATATTTCTGTAGATAAACTTGTAAAACTTCTTGGGCGACGTCGTAATAATCCAGCTTGTAGTAACACAATGCCACATATACATTTAATGCTAGATAATCTCTGCAAACAGATGAAAGAGGGATTATTTTGCAGCTGAAAAATTCAATTGAAAAATAAATTGACTTCACGAAAAAATGAGCAAAAAATTAGAAAATCCACACAGATATTCTATACAAATCACCTTTCACTATGTTTTGTCCATAAGGCAACGAAAATTAATCAAAGTGGTGAATAAAGAAAAATTCCTATGAAAAATTAAAACTAAATCTTCCTCCATGAGAAAAATGATTCGCAAAGTGCTTTTTTTCTTTGAAAACAATGGATGCTCAAGAATATTTCAAAAAGTGATGTACCTGGTGAGTTTCAGTTGGTTGATTAAAAACAATTCAGAAGCAACATCTTCCATGCAAATTTCATGCTCTTTCCGATTGTCTCTACTGCAGGTGTAAATTCTAGTTCAATAAAAGTGCACACAGAAATCCAAGAGTGCATTTCAACGAAACCAAAGCAATTGTCGCGCACGAGTGAGCAACATTTAAATCGCTTGTTCGAGAAGTCTACCTGTTATCCAGGAGTACTTTTTTGTATATATCTATAGCTTCTTGATAATGAGCTCGAAGATAATGAATAGAAGCTAAGCACATCTGATCCTCTATATTGTCCTGGAGTTTTCGATTGTACTCGGTGAATTTCTTTTCGTCACCCATTTTGTGTGACAAGTGAAATTGCAGTCGTGTTTTGAGTGGACTATCAGGTGCGTCATTGAGAACTTCCTGAGCTTCGGGGTACATTCCCAGAAAGAAATAGCAACAGGCCAAATTTTCAGGGACACTTTTAATATTCTTCTGTTTGCCATGCTTCCCATCGTTCTTTCGCTGATTCTCATAAACAGTCGCTGCCCTCTTGTAATCGCCTAAATGAAACGTACAGTACGCTATCCACATCTCTGCATTTTCCCCGACATTCGTAGCAGCTCCGTTGAATTCAAGAAGCGTCAAAGCACCTGTGTAATCGCGTTTTTCCAGATATTCCTCCAATTTTGGAATATCTTTTCTTGATGCTGACTTTCGATTGCCTCCTGAAAGAACAGGCTTCGCTCTTGAAAGTATCTGTAAGTAATAATTATTTGACATTTCTCTCGGATGGGCAATCATTATCAATATTTATTTCATAAGACGTCGAAAAAATGACAATATCTCACCATTTTTCGTGTTTTCAATGGGACACAATGTTCATGATTATTTATTTTTTATTCGAGTCTTGTCGTTTGACAGTTCGAAGTACATTGGCATCATTGTTACGATTCGTTGTCATAGTTACGTTTCCGCAGCGTTGATTGGGTAGCCGAATTGGCGCAAAAATATTTGAATTGTGGTTTTCAAGAGAATTGGTTATTATTATGGTTTACCACTAAAATGGACATTTAACCGGTTAAGTTTCCAGCTGAACTTGGTGGAATACTTACCGATTCTTTTTCATGCAGCGAGACTCTGATTTGCTATGAAACCCGACCAAAGGAACAGACCTATCAAATGTTTGAAGTCCCGTAGATTTTCGTGTTGTGAATGCAGAGATGAGTGTGAATGTGTGATATTTTGACAATGTGCGTTTAAAAGCAACACGTGCACGTGTTTATCGGTATTCGTATATACGTGCTGAAATTGTAAACAGCAGTAATAACAGAGCTACTCATCTCTGGTAATAACAAAAATTTTTTTTTTTTCAGCACGCCTTGGGCTTCCTAATAAGTAAACAAAAGCTAACAAGATGAGTCGTATGAATGATACATCATCAAAACCCTTCAAACGAGCAGAAACAAATCTCCAGGGAAAACTCAAAGACTATTTTTTGACACACTATTCACATTTCCTCGTACCAGGTTTTAATTTGAGTACGACACCGTTTATTGATCATTGGGATGTTGAAAATGTTATGCGACTCCATAAAGAACTACCTTATTATTGTGATTTTCCTAGGCCGTTACTACCTCCTGTAAAAATATCAAAAAATGGTGAGCATCAATGAACGGCAAATCTTTTAGGGAACCAAACATAATTTCATCGCTGGTTTGCTTCATGTTTTGACCCAATTTTTTATTGTTAAAGAAACAGATCCTGCACTTCAGCTTATTGCCACAAAGACACAAATTGACGACGATGTCAATAGGATTTTGGATTACTACCAGAAAAATAATAAAGGTAAAATGCTATTCCGATATTGACAGTTAAATTGTTATCGCATTTGTTACTTGATCACATATAAAATTTATTGGATAATTAGGCAATTTATTGTGTCTTTTGTTGCAGCTTTCACGACGTTACCTCTTAAAAAAGATATAAAATGGAAAGAATACAATGGTTCTGTTCAAACAACTCTGCCAAGATACATCGCAGACTTGGCACTTATGATTGAAATGGATCCTGATCCTCACTTTTCAGGGGTATAATTCTTCAATTATCATTTTGTTTTGTTTAAAAGATCAACTCGTATATTCCAAACTTTAAAAGTAATAATTTATGTACTTATTTCTTGATGATATCTATGAGAAACAAAATATTTAGCAGTAATGAATATGTCAAAGGTATGTCAATTTTGTTGGGCATCAATTGAGTGTCTAAAAATTCTATATGTTCCAAGTCAGAATGTGATAGCAGTTTACTTTGGATTTGAAATTAAATATGAATGATTAATCGTTGCGAATGGTTAATAATAAATTCTAGAATCACAATTGGTACTACACTGGTGGATCACTGGATACTGTTGCTTTGGGTGGTCAAAATCTCCTCATTTTTCCTTATATGGGTGACCTAGGTATAAAATATTACAGTACGACAATAAGAAATTTTTTATTACCGTTACGAATAAATAAATTTAGAAGCGCGTTTTTAGTTGCAACATCCATGATATCGAAACCAAATGCGTTGTGGAAACCGAATTTGCGAAAAGCTGTAGTTTCCGAGATCGACGGTACGATTTACGAGTTGAAGACAACTGTGCAAAATGATTCATGTACGTAATATATAATTCTGTTGCGCTGTTACTTGAATATCACTTGAGAACTGAATAATCTAATTGCATGTTTCATCAGGTCGAATTCTGGGACGATGCAAAAATCACTGCGATCTCTATTCACTGACGGAAGATAAGGGAAAACTGCAGATGATGTTGCTTCATAAACAATATTCAAAATTGCCATACGTCAGCGCAGATCTCGATCCTATGAACTTCAATACGTTTTGCACAATAGATGTTGAACGTACCGTAACTTTGTGGGATTTAGTTTCATGGTAAGTGAACGTTTCTGAAAAATGTCATATTTTTTAGGAATACCATATTTAATTAGTACTTATTACCTTCCATAGCAAGAAAATTCAAAGTAGTACCATCGACTCGTCTAAAGTTCTCGAGAATAAATGGGGCAGCGTAAGATTTATGAAATCAGACCCGAATACTATTATTTTCACAGACAATTGTTGCATCCATCATCTCGACATAAGAGTAAGTGATTTTTAGATTTCTAGAAACCCAGAAATATGCATAAATTTTTATACTTCTATTTATAACAGCAACCTTTTGAACGACCTGCTTTGAGTCTCTGCCCCAAAGCTGATTTGGAGAGTTGTGAGAGTCTTTGCTTGGAGGTACAAAGTAGTAAAAGTGAGGACCACAATTACGTAGGCTCTTATCACAGTCTCTTGATCTGCGATCGCAGAGTGCATCCGAAAAAGTCTGTCCAGCAGAAGTGGATTCATCAGTTCAAAAGCGCTCCTCTCCTCGCCTCGGTCCAAACAAGGTGCACTAATTTTACAAAATTCCATCGCATATACGACCTAAACATAAGTTTAAATACTCCAGAGAAAAAAAACTTAACAACAAATATTATCATTAAAAATATAAGCAGATTTTCATAATCAATTTGTTCTTCCTGTCTAATTAATGTTGCTGGTAAAAAATTCAAGGGACGACAACGAAGTTATCGTCCTGTCTAGTCAATTGCCAGGAGAGACAGCAATTATTTGGAATACATGGGACAGTTATGGCAACTCATTTTCTTATACCATGCCCTACAAGCCACCGAGTATTCTTGAAACTTTAAAGGAAGCTCAGATACAGGGAAAGTGTCTGGATCCCTCGCTGAGAAAGCGATTCGAGTTGAGCAATGCTGGTAGCACGTTGGCTGTAGACGACGATGGCTATTTGACGCTCTTCCTTCAAAATTCAATCGGTAAGTAAAATCCAATTTAATGGAAGCTACTACTTTAGAAGGCCGAAAATTAGGAGTTTTTTAGGATTGTTTATATCTCCGCTAAGCATTTTTTTAAATTTTGCTACTATTGTTTCAGGAGACATTTTTTATCAAGGCATCACTCACGAAGAGGCACTGGACAAATTTTCCCTCGTAAATGGTCAGTCGTATTATGCAATGGAAGCGTGGGAAAAACGAATTCTGATGCAAGATCGTTTAGTGACTCCTCTCGTCATAACAGAGAGAACGAACATGCATCACGCTTTCGATAGTAAGTTGAAAATTATTAAATATATAAAGCAAAAACCGAAAATGGGCTAAAATTAAATTTTCTATTTTATCAGAAACCGAAAATGGACTGAAATAAAATGTTCTATTTTAGGTTTCACCGACAAGAGCCTGATTCTCGAACGTGATAAACAACCAAGCGAATTGTTGCGAAATCCAAAGTGGAAGCAGTCTCTCCAAACATTGAAAGAATATATAGACATATTGGCACCGGAATTATTGGCGGTTTGGGAAGTTTCGGAGGATACCGTTCCAGTAGCTCCAACGGCGGTTCCGCATCAGAAAGTCATGAATTGGCTGGAAATGGCTAGTGAAAAATATTCCGCACAATCTCAGGAGGAGCCGGAATTGCCACTCACGCCAGTAAATACTCAGGAATTGTACAGCGTTTCTCAACAACAACCAGAATTCGTAGATATAGCGGAAGACGTGCCTCAGGAAGCGTATTATCCACCGATAAAAGTGAAAACAACTAATCGTAAGCCTCCGGCGAAGAAACGAACATACGTCGCGGGTTTTTAGTTAATCATGTTATCAACGTCGTCGCCCATTCGTAAATGATTTTGCGTAAACGTATGACGAGTTGAACGCCATATTTTTGTTAGGATATAATGTTGTACAGCTATTTTTCTAATGTTTATAAACAGCGAACCATTGTTTTCCTTGATGTGCATTCTGTATTAAAGGAAAGAATATAACAGCGTTTTATTTTACAATCACGATAATTGATTTGAAACGATTAACGATTTCGTAAGAAAGATGGTTTCCACTTAGATGTCAGCACTTTGTTGCTTTCGCGTTTTTGAGACTCGTCCTCCTGCATTTGTTGCTGAAATAAAATGGTATTGTTATTTCGTTGAAACGTTTACCAACTTCATAATATTTCACTGCCATTAAACAAAAGCACAACTTGCGGTTGGCAGAGAACTTGTGAAACATTTTAGGTTCTTTTCATCGTATTATTTACCAAAAGTTTGCGCTGATTTTCCCTAAATGCTTCTAGAGGATTATCGAATTGTCTGTAATAGTTGAGCACATCTCTGACGTCCTCGACACCACTGGCGAGAACGGCTGCAAAACAAACGCAAAATTCGTTATATTTTTCGTTATTTTTGAAAGTTTTCGTAATAGTCTGATAATTTATCAAACAAACGATCAAGTAAATTTTTTAACCATCCTTTGCAATAGAATATTTAGCTTACTCTTGAGAAAAGCGGCTAAATCGTAGAGAGATGTGTCGTCGTCATTGCCGGTCCATCGTGGAATCTTCAGTGCATTTTCCGGATGGAATTTTATACTTTCGCCATTCCAGTCGACGACTATCACCTATTCATTTCAAATGATTGAAAATCATAGCGAAAAACTGTGGTTTTGATACAGATATTTGTGGATAATTACCTTACTGAGATCGCGATTTAGCGCATCGAGATCCTTCACGTGATGTCCGTCAACGAATCGCGTCGCATCTCTTACCAATCTGTACATTATAAATCCTTGAGGATCCAAGGAATCCAGAATCGGGAATACAGTCTGTAGGTTTCAATTTTTTTACAGCATTACCATTCGCGATTACACTTTTTTTTTCTTGTTCGGTAAACGAAATTATTGATGAACCTTACCATTCCTTGCTCTGCCGTGTAAACAACAATTTCAAATTGTGGAGGAGCTACCGCCTCGAGAAATTGATCGACGCCTGGTCGTTTCTTGAACCTCCAACCAGTTTGATACTGTATGCAACAATTTTATTGTTTTACATTTTATTTTTTTCTTAAATGCTCATGAGTACACCATGTTTTAAAACACAAGTATTTAACTTGGAACTTTATCCTACATTCAATTTTCTACAATAAATCAAAGCTTTGAAAATAAACAAATCAATATAATAGTAAATTCAGAAAAGTCGTAAATACTTGATAAAAATTTACTACTCTTGACATTGATATTATTTTTAATACTGCAAAAAAATTCACAATTAAACGAAAATAACGTACCGTCCAATCTGGATGCACTAGAACATCAGTCATCTCTAAGATCAGTGTGTAAGGAGGCTGCATGTATGGATGTTTCAGTGGATCTGGCAGCAGCTTGTCTCTGCTGGGCTCTTGGACAAACTACGTAATAAATACGAAACGATTTATCCATGTCAGTGGCTCATAAATTTTAAATACAGAATTGAAAAGCCAGGTTTTTTTTTGTACAAAAACCGAGCATACACCATTAAAAAATAATAAGAAAAATATATACTATTGTAAGTTATCGGCGTTAATCAAAGAAGTACCTTCTTGTAAGCATTCAACTCTCTGCAGAGCCTCTTCCAGAGTTGCAGAAAATAGGGTAAACCAGAAAACTCATCCTCTATGATATTTCCATTTTCATCGTAGTTTGGCCTGGTAAGTTCGTAGACTATGTAAGACCCGACTGCAGTCATGGAAACTCCGAAGATAACAAAGCTGAGCTTCATCATCTTCCACTGATGTTCTCTTTGCTTCTTGTCTTCCTCATCTTCTTTGCTAGATTCCTCTTGGTATTGCTGCTGCTTAGCCTTATCTACTACGCCAGGATTGAGTGGACCGATAGGGCTCGTGGCTGATTGTATGTTGGTCAAGCTTCCGGCTATTTGTGGCCCTTTGTCTATAAAACAATAATTAACCCATGAAAAGTGATTCTCGTTTGTCGAGCCATTAAAACGTGAATTGGATGTTTAAAAAATGAAAATATCCCGCAGAAAATGCGGATAGTTTTATCGTACATTTTGACATAGAATTAAACGACCCGTTAATCCGCGTCTCTGCTGTTAAAACAGTGATTCGTAATTTTCGAGTAGTGAGAAGGCACCGTTTTATTAATATGTAACAAGACGGTATTTTTATTAGGAAAAATTCACCATCACGTCTCGGAGATTCTCGAGTGAGGTTATGTTTGGACTTGGACTTACTTTCGGTCGAATATAGACATTTTTGAGCCGCTCTTACGAGTGTTAGTCTCGCAACGGGTTTCCTTAAGGTCGAGTATCTGGCACAACCGCTGCCACTGGATATTTTGCACAAAATTCGCAAGCTTCTCGTTGCAAATGCCATTACTATTTTGAACGTTGTGAATGGAGAGGACCGGCCATACGTGCAGCTTGAAAACTAAGGTGGTGGGGGGAATGATAGCAGCATCATCAGATGATAGCAGCATGTAGTGGATGATGCAGATTCAGAATATATAGTTCGTGGCACCGCCACTAGGCTAGGCAAAATAGAAGAAATGCAAAAAAGAAATACATTGCGCTTGAGCAAAATTTTTGCAGGAAAAACACGAAAATCCTTTTTTTTTTTGGTCAATTACTTTCTTGCGATTTTTACTTGAAATTCTTTATTCATCAATCGTTGGTAGCTGAGTTAACAGCTGGAAATAAATAAATAAATTTCCGTTCGAATCATCTTCTGGACCGTGGTACCGTTTTGAGGTATGGTCGAAAAAAAAAAAAAATGAATATGCAAAAATGTCCCACTTTCGGTGCTCCTACTTTTAAAAAATCCGGAAAAATTTAAATCTCAACGCATACCGAATGTCAAAGCGTAATTAATTCCGGAGTACAAAATCGCACGGCGTCTCTATTCGTTTGTCAAAAGTTATATGCATTCTAGTAAAAATTCGCATTTGTCGCAAAAATAGTAAAAACATTGAATCGATTTTTTATATCTAATTTATCGAAAAATAAATAAATTACCACAACAACAAAAAAAAGTTACTGAAACAATAACTTCGAAAACTCAACATTCATTACCACGACTAACGTCCCCCTGAAACGGGGGTCTTACAGACCCCGTGTAACGAATTAAGTTCAAATGAAATCTTAAGTATACACTGTATTATCATTATTATTATTTTTACCCCAATTATTTTCACAATCTATCGCTGAAATTTCCTTGTTGCATAAATTTATCACAAAGCGTTAAAAAAACTCTTCAATCAATTTCACAAACCATCTCACAAACGTCGTGATCCTGATGCGCTCTGTTTTGCTCTCCCGAGGAAATCTCAGCGGAATAGCCACGAGATTCTCGAAGCCTTTCACGGTCAAGGCGAGGTGTGGTGATTTGTGCTCACACGTAAGTAGGAAGTTTACGCGGTGAATGAACGCCTTTCTCATGGTGCGCTAAGATACACCGCATCAGTGTTGCTGGAGCCTCGATTTCCGATGGACACGCTCTCGCGAATGTCAGTACCGAACAGTGAGCCCCGCATCATCAGTCGAGAAAAGTTAGACTTACCGGGTGTCGCGAGGGAACGAAAGATACACGTACTTCCGCAAATATTGTGATTGGAGGCCGCAACGATTATCTATATAATTATCGAAAATCGGTGAGTTCACGAGGGAGAAAAGTGAGTCGAGATCAACGTACTTTCCAAGTATTTCGCGCCGGCCGGTTCCTATTTCTTCTTGTTTCCCCGTGTGAATAACATACAGTGTTGCAGTTTGTACAGTAAGACGTTGCAAGTAGGCCACGCTCCTTAAAGTTTTAATTATCAAGTTCACTCGTGAATTTGTCGCTTGATTGCCGCTCGTACAATTTGTATAACTTACAAGAGTGGATCCGAAAATCATTTTTTTAATATTTTCCTTTTAAGATCCTCCTATGGATGAAAAATTGATTGAGAAACGTACAAGGTTTGATGAATCACACGTGCATTTCTGATCGAAGATTCCATCCCCACAAATTACGTTGCATCGCACAACGTGCAATGAAGCTTTTCGAATTATTATGTGATAGTAATTACACGTAGGTAATGAAATGGGGTTCTGGTAACGAACGATCGTTGAAAATAATCACTCGCTTTGCGCATAATAACATTAAACTCGTGCAGTCACTCGTCAAGTTCACTGCGAAGGTCAAACATGAAGAGAACTCAACGCAGTTGTCTTGTTACAATTTATGAGCGATTCTTCGGCAGTTTGTTGTAATTTAAGCCTCTCCGAAATATTGCTCGTTCACTCTGCCAATTTTTCTGCAGGTTCTGTTCATTTTACTGTGTGTTATTAAAAATTAAGAGCCCAATGAAATTTGCCGGAATCTTGGGAAAAAAAAATGAAACGAAATAGAAGAGTGGTAAAAAAAATTGTGCCTCGCAGACTAAATGTTATTATTACCTACTTCATTAAATAGTAACTCTACTATTAGTGACGATTGGCTGCGCGCCGATTATTTGCCAATTATTAGGAACCATGAAAGAGTCTGTATAAAAATATTGGCTGATTAATTGGCCGAATAACGATGATAAATTCTGCCCGAACATTCGTTTCGTTAAATGGGCATTTTCATAATAAGTAATCAGATGAAATTTCCAGTCAGAGACTTTTTTAATCTCTTATTAAACGCCGCGTCCTGCTATCATCCAATTTCCGAATATCGACAGAATAAAAGAATAATAATAATCAAATAGAACAAAGAAAAGGTGACGGAGTCCGGATTTTTGCCGAACACCGACTTCATAATTAAACATAACGGTTTTAGAAAGTCCATTGACGAAAGAGCGTCACTGTTCGCGACGGCTACTCGCCGGTTAATGTATTTGAGGTTCGGGTCATTCGTTTGTTGGACGTGGGTCTCAAATTCCAGCCCGCTCTCTCTTTATCCGCGTGGTCGTAAAACTGTACTCCCTCCCAGTCTCCCCCACCCTTTCGCGATCGCAGGATCGTGGATCGAGAGCATAAAAACAATATTCGCATTTTATTCGAATGTACCGTTTTTTTAGAGATTTTTTTCTCTTCCATCGGTTTAGATGAGAGCGTTGCATAAAAAATCATTGGAACATGTAAAATAGTAGTCAATAGAATGAGGGCGAAATGGCCATTGGGAATTTCCATTCGGAATTCTCTATTTCTATTCATTAAATATGAAATTTATTATTTATTTACCGCCGCTGATATCAGAGCTGAAGGTTATTTATTTTTTAAATCAAAGAGGATAATTGATGTATCCAAATAAAATGTAAAATTCAATTAAAAATTGTTTCTGGCGTGACAACAAATTTTGGGGATCGTTTTGTAAGCAACCGCTATCTGTTGCTGTGAAATAATTATTATGAAATTAATTGCACCATAAATGCTCGTTTCATAAAGTAATGGGGGCCCATAACTTTGTCTGACACACTTCCTGCTGTTTTTGCCTTCGTATATGAGATATTCCAGGTCAACAGGACCACTCGATTTTTGAATGATGCACAAAAGTGTGTCTATAGTAATGCCCGGTATTTCCGGTTGAAAAGCATGCCGAGACTCAATTACATATTTATAGATAGGTACATATAAGATACAGATTTTAAATACGGTATAGTTTTATAGGATTAACCCATAAAGTTTGTTTGAATTATTTCAAAATTTACATGTCACACATTCAGAACAGATTTATATTTTTTTGAAAATTAATATTATAAAAAGAAAACAATGAAAATTCACAAAAATAGCTTCCTATGTTCACATGATATATTCGACCTACACTTTTCAAGTTCATCATTTGCTTGAACCACGAAGAGATAATAGACATTCGTGACACCTAGTCAGACATACTGACATACTTATTACCATGAAGTAACAAGAACTTTTTTTTTGGGGTCAGTTGAAAATGTGTTGCGTCAATTTGGACTTTGAATACATTTGAGTAACGCAGTGTACAAAATATTTTTTCATCAACATGATTTTTATATATAAATTTAATTATATTCTTCGTGCATATTTTTATTAATTGTTAGAGTGGTTTTTTTTTTGTTTCTTATGCTAATGCAATTAGAAGTTATTTATGCATTACAAGGCAGCATTAATTGAAGAACATTTTATTTCATCTTTACGACCTGCTGGAT
The DNA here is from genome assembly GCA_947507545.1 of Clistopyga incitator. Classification (NCBI taxonomy): domain Eukaryota; kingdom Metazoa; phylum Arthropoda; class Insecta; order Hymenoptera; family Ichneumonidae; genus Clistopyga; species Clistopyga incitator. The sequence goes on along the minus strand of OX382174.1, from coordinate 2,874,098 downwards.
AAAAAATTTGTCTGCTGTTTGCTGCCCCCGTAATCTCTAGATTATTCTCTTCCTTTCTGGGCAACCTGTGAGTGTTTATGGGGTCAGGCGTATACCGTAACAGCTGATTACCCGTAACCAAAAGGCAGCCGGGATAACTACTATAAAGTTACGTTCATCGCGTGCCGTCGTGTATTATTATTTATAGTTATAACCTGTTGCTATAATCAACAAGTCTTTTCGCTAGGCTAGCAAATTACGCAATGATATTCCTACATTATTAAATATTTTCCCACCAACATCATGAGGTTTTTTTTTTAAATATAATAATAGTGTATGATATAACGTATAATAACGGGTTTTTAGTCTATAGCGAAGAAAAGTTGAAAGTATTCTTTGAAAAAGAGTGTTCAAAAAAATTTTCTACCAATTTAAGACATTATGGTATTTAAAAAAATTATTTTCAGTTATTGGACATCTAAGTTTCTTATAGTTAATTCAATATTCGAGCATATATTGTCTCATGCAATATGCACTTAATAAAACTTTCGTTCAATACGCTGATCTAAAAAATTTTCATTTATTTTTCCAGATTAGGCAAAAAACGATGCGGCCGATAATAATACTGTGTATCATTTTATTCGGCCAACAAATCGCTCGAGCGCAGCTCAACTTCAATGGCAATCCCTTGACGGAAGACACAGAATACAAGGCTGAGGAATCTCACGTTTCCGGGCGAAATGTCAGACAAGATTATCATCGATTCGAGGTCGCTGATGGTCGAACCTTCCCGACATCGAGAAGCCCTTTCACTCTTTCGCCGGCCGGTGACGTCGCTACTCCGGATAAGCAACTTTCCCACTTTTCCAATGCTACAATTAAAAAAGAACAAGTTGTGAGCACGACGACAAGGAGGTCAACATTGGAAGCTGATCGATTGCCTAACGTAAAAAAGTCTCCCGACGTTTCCTCCAGATACATATCAAAATCGAAGCTAAATGAATCTAGAACACTGGACCATTCATCTGAAAATCTTCCAAAAGCCTCAGAATCTCAAGTGATTGCTGTACAAACCGAACCCGAAGCCCGGCAACTCCGTGAATATCCAATGCAACCACAACGCCCTCTGGCTTACGGATCAGCGACATCACAAAACGTTTATACAGCTCCGGAAGTGTCCCAAGTGCACACGTCACCGGATGCAACATTGCAGCAGCAAAATGCCAACGTCTACAACTCATTAGCCGCATCTTCGGTGAATTCAGCGTCGCGTCTGGCCCTAAACAAGTTCCTGAACTCGCGAACGCCCGAAGAATCACAGGCGGCGCTTCAGCATTACCTTGCGTTACGGGAGCAAGCCGCAAGAGGGCTACAAGCTTCCGAATCGATTCCCGACAGCACACAACCGGTTCGAAATCTTCCGGAACACAATAACGTTCAGACCGAGTGGGTCGACAGCAGTGCGATATTGAACGGGCATCCAAACGACGAATATCTGACTTATCAACGACAGGAGAATGCTTACAAGCAGCATTTACTTGCCGGTGTCGTACCGTCAAAAGTAGTACAAGATGAAACGGGCCTTACGAGTTATTCACCGGGTCAACAATATGCATTGCCAAGAGTAGACAATATTGACTTGCAGTCGAGGCAAAATATGCCACCACCGCCGCTGCCGTTTGTTGGCCCAGGAAGACAACGGCCCCGTTATCGGGGTCAAGTCCACGGCAGATTCCGTGGAAGACCTTGGGCGCAATCGCGTATTGACCCGAGACCATTTGCCCGTCATCACAAAGGCCCAGTTTATGGTGGACCTCCAGGACCTCCGCCAGGATACGCCGGAAAATGGAAACCACCAGTTGAAGTTATTTACACGAGGCCTCCCGGCTTCGGTCACGGGCCATCGTATCCCAGCAATCCTCCAATTCCATACGAGGACGCGAGTCACTGGTTTCCCGATGCTGACGAACCTCCGCCCCACAAAGACGTTTATTATTCTCAGCTTTACCAACAATCTTACGATCCTCATTACTATAATTACATCGCTAAAACTGGCAAGATAAAACCGTGGCTTTACGGTAAATTGGGCAAACACGAGGAGAAGAGCATCTGGTGGGAACTCTTCGCTGGATTTAAGAAACACGGCATGAAGAATATGATGAATCCCATGTTTTTACTCGGCATGACCATTCCTACTCTCACTATTATGCTCACTGCACTCGTGCAAAAGCGATCGCTTGGACGATCGGATTCTGCGGGGCACGTTACCGAGGAAGTTATCGACGAGTTGGTCCAGAGGATTCAACAACACATCGCCTGCTACGAGAGACAAATTAAGAATGAAGAGGGTAGTAAAGAAAAGTGCTGGTAATTGAGGCAGTCCTTTTGCAGCACCTAGTCAAATTACTGTTCGTCGTGAGACAATTTATAATGAAGATGTCGTTAGATTATTTACAACGATTCTCGGCTTTTATAGCAGAGGATACAAAAGCCTGCACCTGATATTTTCTCAAAGCGAACGAACAACCCTTTTCTTAGTTTCCACGAGTTTTATTAACTCATAATCGAAAATTTAACATTTAGTGAAATTCAAAATATTGCATTCGAAATATCGTCCTCTTGATGTAGAGTACATCTCTAGTTCGCAATATTTATATCGTGGATAAATTTAATCATTTTACAATCGTCAATTAATAATATGCAACATTCTTCAATTTGGGTAAACTCACAATATTAGAAAATGTATTCAACAATGTTGAATGTTTGGTTTGCATATATCAAATTGCTATGTGGATTATTCATTGGACAGCGACGCTGGCGATATTCCAATGAGAGGCAACGTTTACGCTGCAGCTCTTGACTTTTAGCATCAATCATTTCCTGCAAACTACCGGTAATATCAGTCGTTTTATCAGGTGCCCCTTATTATTGTATATTTGATATAAATCAAACTTAGGTGCCCATCCAATACTTAAATTAGTGAGAGGACTATTTTAAGAATACATCACTTTAAAGTTTGATTGGATGAAAATTCGACACATTAAATCATCTTGATATTGAAGGTCTTAAGACTATGTGCTGTGCATCCTTAAAGCATCTGCGGAGTACGTGATTCTTGATCTTGGCAGGTGACGGTTTCCTCGAACTGATTCAAGCGCCTGGAATCGTCGCAGCTATCGTCTAATGTCTAGCGGCTCGATCGTGACCGTGAATTTACTGTTACATAGCGCGATAATCTGCAAGCGACACGACATTGCACTGCCGTTGCGCTAAGCTTACGTATTGTAAATTTCTCACGGATCAGTACACTCTGTTCGCAAGGTAAATTTAGGGAGATAAAAATCAGAAGAACAGCATCGATTCTGCTAATATTGAAGTAATTAACGTGCTCTTGATGATCGTTCAGAGCTCAAGATTTTTATTTTAAGGTCAGCCGGAAGCTGTTTTCGTAGTATGTACATGTAAGTGTTAGTAATAAATGCATTACGTCTCTGAGCGCCTCGTTATATTTTACGAATGTTAGATAGGCTTAACTTTTGTATTTTAATTTACACATTAATATTACATATTAGATTATTTATTTTTGTCAATAACGTGGAACGATATTGGGTTTTTAACTTCTCAACTTGTTTAAGTATTCGATGGATTGTTCGTGACGCTCGGAATCCTAAATTTCGGCTGCGTGATTTTTAAAAATACAGTAGTATTCAAAAATGTAACATTAGTAAACTGGAAAAAAATGCTCGGGATTGTTAAATTGCTTGTTTCTTTGACATTTTAATGACACTTCTTCACAGCAACTGTCATCAGAGTTGCATTAAATTGGAGAAATGTTTGCTCGTGTTACATCTTCGAGTGCATCGAACTCTCATGTTCTACTATTCAGTTATGCTGTTAGACTGGTGTACGGTGTATTATTTAAGATTGAGACCGTTCTTCCGATCATTTTGCAGAATGTGGTTTGTGATCCACCGCGCACCCAGCAGGACACAAGTCGCTCCATTAATCATTGAACAATTTTTATAGCTGAATAAATAACAAGTTTTTATTCAGATGAAACATTTTTAATAACTCATCTCCTTTGTCCCGACGGCAGCCAATAATTAACGATACGTTACATTAATCGACAGTTCGATTCAATTAATGATTGGATACGTCGTAACGAGAAAAATCAATATTATTGGAGATAAATTTGTCATAAGTGACAAAGTGAGAGGTTTGAGAATTTGTTGGAGTAAGTGAAAAAAATAAACACAAAGACCATTTTCCTGTTCGTCATGTTATACTTTATTATGTTTTTGTTCCATCGGCGAAAACATATTAAGTTTATCTTGTTGCAATTCATATTTGAGAAGGCACTAATCCCTTGGTGCCTATTTGCACTTATCAGGTCTTTATGGGGAATATTTTATATGTAATTCTCTTCTAATGTTATCTAATAGACCCCGCATCTAGATATTTTCTAAGTTAATGATCCTAATTTTCTAATAATGAATCTTACGTTGGTTAGGGCGTTTTTTTGATCGTACTATCACAACAATTTATAAAAAACCTCGCCTCAAGTCAGTAATTCAATGTGAATAGGAAGTTTTAACTTACATACCTGGATTATAAAGATATCATGCACTTCAGAACGAAAATATCACTGATACTCGTAAACCATTTTCGTACTTTATTCTGAACTATATATAATTCTCACAGTAGAGTTTATACTTGTGTGTGTCTCTGATAAAATAACAATGATGATATTTCTATATGTACAATTGCGCAGAAAGAGGCATTCAACATTTATACGGAATTTTAATGTACATTATTTGCGTGACTTGACAGAGCACTTAAACTTATTAGGCTATCATTAGCTCTGTCAATCGAGTTTTTCTTCCTTTAGTGCTAGATCTATGGCGCAGCCGACGTCTTTAACAATGAAAGCCGGTTTACTGAGACCCTCTTCCATCGGCAAAAAGTCCCTTGGATTGTGCTCAGAAAAGAATTGGGAATCACGTTTATGTACACCCGTCTCAACCAAAATACTGATGCAAGCGTTGACGGTAGGGGATTGAAGATCGTCGCCGAGGAGAGCTTCCATGCCGCGTGATTTAGTGCCTTTGCCCTTGGAATATCGTGCCAAATATTTGTCGTACAAATTAGCGCCAAATATATCGGTATTGATGTTATCTCTGAAAAAGAAAACGCCGAAGATCCCATGACTTTTAGCACTAACAGGCGGAAAATGTATTTGTTTAGAATCATAATTTTACATTATCATCGGTGGTTCAGTGACAGAACGCTTTTATAATTGTAATAACGGCAGATACGAAAATATAGTAATTGAAAAAGAAAAAATTAACTCACCCTATGGCATAAATGGTGTCTATGTTGTGAGTTATGCCGAGTTCCCTCGCATGCTTAGTTATCATGTGATTAGCGTGATAATACGTGACTTCGCTAGGTTTACCGACTAAGGCCGAATATTTAATATCCTTGCCAGTGACTTTTTTGTAAAGGGCTTCTAGACACACGAGGAAAGCACCGTGGCCATATCGCGGTATGGGAGCTTCGGATACCCACAACAAATCCATGTTGCAGGCGAGCACTGGTATATGGGGATAAGGAATCACAGGAGGCAATGCCGATGGCATTCCGTTCGTCATAAGAAGGTCCACCAATAATTGTAGCGGCGTTTCCCAGGTCGTTGGCTCGCTGAGAAGCAGGATACCCTCTATCGTTGGAAAATTTTTGTCTATTGGCCCGCATTGGGGATTTCTTCTATCCTTATTAACGTAGTCTAAGCTCGGAAAATTTTTAACTAAATCATTCAGCGTGACAGTTTTTTTGAAGCCTAATTCCTTAGCTATTTCTGTAACGGGTCCCTGCCCCGATACGAGTACTTGTTTGTCATGAAATTGCTTAAATAGCTCGAGGGGCGAATGGGCCATAACTACTTGATTCTCCGTCACTTCGAATCCAATCCACTTCGTTAGGTCTGCGGCTTTTTCACTGCGTAATGCATTTCCGCTGTTTGTCACGAACACCGTGGGAACTCGAAATTTCCCATCTTCTCCGCGGAGCCTTTTAAACGCCGCCGGGACCGGCGGTAAAACGGATTTTCCTCGGACTATCACCCCATCGATATCGAAAATTAAACCAAATTTCGGCTTGGTGCTCAGGTGCTGAAAAAATAATTGTGCAATGGTAATTTTTTAAAAACATTATTCCATCACTTTTATCAAGATAATCATTGAAAAAATTGATCTTTTATCATTTATTCTTATCTCGACAAATTCACGCACTTTGAAACTTTACGATATATCGCAACTTATTGCGTTCGAATTTCGTCTTCGCGTACGTAAAAATACAATACCCTGGTAAAAAAAGTCAGTTTTCTGTTTTATGTAATATCCACGGAAATTAAAAATCCCGAAAAATGTCGATAAAACAGGGAAAAAAAACTCGAATTTCATGAGTTAGATTTGTAAATGATAGAAAATTGCCAATCACTGATTGGAACAATCCCACTATTGACACAAGGTAAATGTATTTTTAGACACGTGTTATACACAAAAACCTTGATCTCATAAGGGCAATGAAAACAGCACAATATCAATTGAGGACAATTGGCCACACTATAGCTCACTAAAAAAGAGGAGTAAAAAAAACGTCTGTTATAATATGTACAATAGTAGAATTCCATGTGCATCTGTTGTCTAAAAATAAACACAGTGTTTCACGTGCATTGCGCGGGTGATGAAGAGCCCGTGTTGAAACCCGAGCGACGACACTCTTCGAAATACATTTTAATATCTTTGAACAGTTATGTAAACACCATCATCGGTTACGCGGAAAAAACTGAGAATCCAAATAAGGGAATATATTAAATAAAATATTCAATTTGTTATAGCTTCTCTTCATTTCCAAGTGATAAAGGTCAACAATCCCGACGAGTGAAGAGTCATTGATACGTCGCTTAGTAAACACAGAAACTAGGTGTTAAGGATTTCCACGTAATATTTGCAAATAAACAAAAGAAAAAAATACAGTGGAGGAGACAACTTACTCTGGCACTAAAAATCTTTCGGAAATCCGGGCGTAAGAGTATCTTCATTATCGCCATTTCGACGCGGTGCGAAATAAACTCAAAATATTTAGAAAAATCATCTATTCCATAGGAATTACGTTTTTTTTTTCAGTATTATCGCTTTTTAATCATGGCACACTCGTTGTTGGGTTATGTTCGTTCCGATTAACGAAGCAGACAGTTATGAACTTTCTCAGCTGCGCCAGAGAACACAGATGTGCATGGAAGCGCAGACTTGTGAGCTGCCGTGCTCTCGTGGCAGTGATACATTAATGTATTGAAGTACCGCTTGGCAGCGTGACCAGCAAATTCTTGTGACCTCTGCGCGGTATTTGCCTACAGAGGGTCAATTAGTTCAATGTCCGTATTAATGACCACCGAATGGACATCACCCAAAATTTTAACGCGATCGCCTTTCCCCCCATGCGACCTACAGCCAATGTTGACCATTAATAAAGGCACTTACTTTTATTACACCTTATTCAGTTACTAATAACTTTGGTATTTTTTTTTTTTTTCTTGATTGAAGAGGTTTTTTAAACTCAAATCTATACATTTATTTGCTAAGATTCTTAGGAAATAAAAATGTAAAGATATAAAATGATCCCACCCGAAATTGAAAACTGTTTCAGTAATTCAAGCATGGAACTAAAGATGCTGAATGTCAGAGCTATTTAAAAAAAATCCTGTTGAGAATAAGCTGGGCAATCTGCTGGTTTGTTAGAGAAGAACGTTTGTGACGTGAAATTAATTTGATAGCGGAAATATAGTATTTTTTTTTATATTTATAAATATACAACAAAATTCTGTAAGCCGATTTTTACTTTTTTCTCCTCGTCTTCACTTCCACCCATTCATCGGTCACTGTATCCATTTGTTTGTCATCATCGTCATCTGTGCTTGAGTCTGATTCATAATGCGCAGGTAAAGACTGCTTATTTTTTTCCCTGATTGCATCCGGTGTCAAAATCCAGGGCTGAAGTGGCGGAAGCTTGGAAAATTCTTCTGTTGCCGCAGATTCGTTGCCTTCCATGCAATATCTATGGAAACGGAGTAATTCATTGGCTATTTCTATCGAACTGTTATCTTCCAGCTCTGTATTAAAATTTGAATCCAGATAATCTTCCAGTTCTCCTGCTAACTCGCCGCTGTCCAGTTTTTCTTTAAAAAATAAATCAGCTTTGATCAGTTGAGAAATTACAGGTTTTTCTTTTAAAGAACAAAGATCTCATCCTCAGAATGATTAAATATGCACAATATTTGATAATTATATATAAAACATACCATTCATGTACATGATTTCTGTAACCCATGGACAAAATTCAATTGCACAATCTTTTGGTCCCATACCATGTTCGACTGCGAGCTGAAATACTCGTTTATTAGAAATAATAAAATGTCTTCACTGGAATAAATTTCAGTTTTTAGGAATCACACACATTTTCCATTTCAGATATTTTCTGAGCTGAATTTTATCATACAATAATATCATATAATTTTTTGGACATTAGTCGCCGATTATAAGGCGTAAAAGTCAAATTTTTATCGACTTAATAGATGCAAACCGATATGAAGGAAAATAGTTGGAGGTTAGAAAACATTTATGTGTGTAAGGTTGAAATCTATTCCATTAATGTATGATTAAAAACTGAACTTTGCGTACCCTTAAAGCTGTCCAATTGCTAAATAATCGTTGGGTTACCGTGAGAAAAAAATCTTTAGTGTTTGCCATGTTCAAAGCATATTTTCGTAACCTGTTCGGTAGGAAGTCAATCGAGGAAACTCGAAAACGCCAAAACACGGAAATCGAGTAACACAAAAAATCGCTGCGACGCATGCGTCACGTTATCGTATTTTCAACGCGGTTCATTCAAATTCTTCATTGCAGAATAATGGAATTAATAGTATTGATCATAAATTAAATAAGAGAGTCCCAAAGAAAAATCTCAAATTACGATAATACTTTTGCGTTTTAAATATTTTTTACATGATAGGGTAAAGAAATAACAAGAAAATCGTGTTTACTTCATTGGTTTTACATTTAACACGGATAAAATATTTGAATAACAAATCTGCGGTGACAAAAAGTGTCAAATATAAGTGTATAATTAATAGTTAGTGATATATAATAAGACACTAAGGAATACAATTCCGTTTTTATAGAAAAAGGAAGATGAGGCTGCAAAAAATAGGTATAATTGCCTTTTTCTTGATTACAAATTGATGTTATACAATGCAATACTCATCCCCATGAGTGTAAACGTACATACATATTTTATATGTGATGCACATTCGTTAAAACTATCGTTATAAATAATATAATACAGAAATCCCAAACAGTATGCTCACAGGTCGAATACTATATTAGGTGCAAAAATTAAAAATAGAAGGGACGGAATACCATCCATATGAATTGAAATATAATGACGCGGCCTTGCTATGTTACAATTTATTCCCGTGGATCTCCGTGAGTTTATAGATTTCACAAATCTACTCGAAAGAATCGAGCATTTTAATGACGTTCCTTTGCCGCATCGATTTAGATATACGCAACAATAAGCACTGCTCAACAGTTTTTAGTCAATGTGTAGTATAGATTGTGAACATCTCATATATCCTTTACCATATATTCCTATAAGTTACTCCGCCATGCCTGTGTTCTCTTATGTTTAGCTTTCCTTGAAGATCCTCTCCTTAATTCACTTGCCACTGAAATTGGAATAAAATGTGTTAGCTTATTAAACTAAGAGACGTCTCGAATAAACTAAAACCAGTATCAAAGATAATAGAAGATGATTTGATTTACCTTCAATGCGATCTGCGGATTTACATTTGCTGCTTCCTCTTCGCGTTTTTCCCTCTCCATTGCCAATTGCTGCTGTCGTCTAACAGCATTCACATTGCCTATACCGCGTTGTTCTTGTTCCGCTCTTCGCCTTTCGGCAGCTTCAGTCTGTTGTCTGCGTCGTGTTTCCTAGGAATGAAAAAACGGGACGTTTTAATGACTAAGCAAACTTGATTGTTAATTTAAAGTTTGTTTTATTATATTCTCTGCTAATTCCTTCCACATGACTAAGAAATTTGCAAAAAAAAGTAGAAAGGAAAAGTCTCTTGAAAAGCAGTTTTTTTTGTATACAGCTTATGTACATCTTCTGATGCTTTTATTCTTAAGGTAGTCCTTGCGACCCATAATAATCAATTGACGCACTGTTCTGGAAATTCTGTAAATATTAACATTTTTATATATCTACCCATTCAATTAATAACAGTGAGAATAAAGACGTATTTGTAGGTGCTTCGCAAATATAAAAAACATAAATTGTATTAACTAAAATATCTCATCAGAGTCTCGCTTGAGCACGTAGTGGTATTGTATCATCACGCAAAGCTAAATTTGGGCGTGTTAAAGGTAAATTTGTGACACAAAGAAAATATGTAGATAGAAAATGTAATTTTCTCACTTCCGGGCCGAAAGCGAAACTTTCGTCCCGCTTTTCGGCTCCGTCTATAAGAAAAATCGTATACACTCCTCGGGCAGTAAATAAGAAAGCCTCAGATCATGTAATGACAAACAGATTACATCAGATTACATGTGATCTGAGACATTTTTTACTTGACTGCCCTAGGTGTGTAATATACTATTTTGCGCCACGATAAATTGGGTCGCTGAAATCAAGGTTATAACGGCGCCGGTTGTCACTGGAGGTTATGCTCATTTCTATCATTGTCCGCTACATCTGGTTATCCGTAACTTCTGAGTGGCGATGATGTGTTTGACGTTGGAAATACGCGCAAATACTTCGATAACGTCCCTTTTTCATATTTTATAGGGAAACGTGATACTCTAGGGAATTCATAGCATAATTGATATTGTATAAAAGTTCAGTTTATACATGTTAATTTTCATTCTGAGTACGAAATCAGTTAGTTTCCCATAAGAGCCCGTGTATAAGATTTTTTAAAAATATTTATTTTCTCGGTAATGTAATCGATAACCCAGCTTGAAACTTTGGAATTGCATTTCGAAGGGATTCAACCATTCTATAAAAAAATGTTAAGTCTTAAGTTCAAAAAGGTTAATGCGAAAGGACTACCTTAAGGCATTTGTTAAACCAAAATGGAAGTTTATATATTCTATTGAGGTGGAGTTATTGAACTTCAGTAATAATAGATTGTTGGATGAGTCATTGGCTCCTTTATTGGATCAGTAAATAAAGGTAGCCATCTGCAATATTGTTATGATGAAAACATAATGACTCGTTTTTACTAATTAATCCAATAACAGGGATTTTATAATATTTGGTTACATTACTTTCTTCATTACGAAATTTTTAACATTGTAGCTCATGGCAAAATAAGTAAATTAACATTAATGCGTTACACCGAAAGGAGAAACAGAAATTTATTGAAGGAAAAAAAATAAAATCAATCTGTATGATGATCAAGCTATAACCTAACTACGTCTTACCGCATCGGGCGTAAAGTCCTGGTACGACGATGATTCCGTACAACAAGACGTGCAGAGACCCATTTTTATCTCTAACTTTCAACTAAACTGACACAACCTAAAATGGTTTGAATCGCCTGCGTTGTGTTCGAATTCTGCTAGACGTTTTGACAACTTGTGAAATGTCAAATCAGAATCGCATTCCTTTTAATAGCCGTTGTAATTATTAGTATAGTCTCGTGATAATAATAATAATAATGCCCAAAGCCAAAGTCTAGAGGATCTGATTGGTCAGCGGTCATCTTATCGGACCAATCAGAGCGTAGTTTCGTTTGCTTATTGTTATTGTCTGTTACTATAGTCCAATGATGTAAAATTGCCGTCAGTTCACAGTTGATTCGCTGTCGCGTCATTTGACCATCACGTGACGCTATTTTGTACGTCAAATGACATAGCCAACCGTTGAAAAACTGTCGATCTGTCTGTCGAACTGACGAAAGAACTGTCCTTGTTTATTATTTTATCATGAATAAATTATGCGTCGATTGTACCTATGAAGAGATAGTTTAACCATTTATTTAGACGTTAATTACACATCATTGGATTGGCTAAACTTAATTTTGATGCGATTATCGTACTTCTTAAGCTATCTCGTCTAATTCTCCATAAAATTTTCAACCTCGCGGGGCAAGTGCTTGGAGGTCTTTGATGCACTGTTGGAGCGAAGCTTTTTCTTGATCGGGAGTAATGGCCTTCATTACATTACTGATGATCCATTGGGCCATATGTTTCTGGGCCAACCGGCGCTCAACATGGTGAATTTGCATTTGGTAGTCCAAACGTTTTTTGACCTGTTAAAAATCGAGAGAAATTGTTTTTAATACATATTTTACCGAGCGGTATAAAAAATGCCACGAAAAAATATTATAACGATTGCCGAGGCGTTTTTCAATATTGTTAGAGAATGTAAGAATGAAACAATTTAGCCTTGAATTTGCCGTGAAAGTATATATTTAAAAAGTTGCAAATGCAATTTACCTCGGCGCCGACGGTAGCGAGCCGCTCGCGATACGCAGCTTCAAGTTGCATCGCAATGTTCTCTTTCTTGGCTTCCATAATAAGTTTCTGAGCGTCGGTTCTCCATTGCTCTTTCTTCTCGTGCTCGACAAGTTCTTCATAGGCCGCGATTTCGTTCTGCCGACCTTGAACCAACTCAGCTTCTTCCTTGTCTACTTCTTTGTCGAGATACGCAGCAACCATGGGCCCGAATTTCTTGATTGCGTACACAGCCATGATGAAGATTGAACAACCGGTATAAAACTCGTGCTCCAATACATAGATTTCCTTGGACAACAAGTAAGTTGTAACTCCAGTGGCGAACATGTAGGGGCCTGAAATTATTTTGCATTAAAAAGACGCTGCCATAAATTTCGTATACATAAAGTAGGCAATGTTACACTTTGGGTTAATGATTGTTAATATGCTATACAGATGTTTCAAGTTTTGACAAAACAACTCGATATAGGAATATATCGATTGACAGAATGCTGCTGTCTTGAATCCATTTTTAACATGCAAACTCTTTATATAAGATGGACAAAATCTTCATATCATCATTTTCAAATGGAAGATGACGGTTTTAACATAAATAACCAGAATTCAGAACAATATCCATGATTTATATAGTTATAAAACCACGACAACCGAAGAATCACAATGAATTCTACTGTTCCTTCGTCATTGCGATATTGTATATATGTAAATTTGTACTCACCGGTGACACCAGTTTTGGGATAGAATATCGCGAACCATGATTCGGGAACGAATGCATAGCGGACAGGCGACGGGTCGATGGGGCGAGATCTACGTTCGAATCCAGGCGCCAGCGATGACATGGCTGGTGTTCCACGAGCCATTGCTGGCATCACTTGAGCTAAATAGAAAAGAAGACAATAATCGTAATTCGAATATCGATTGATTGACAAATGGCATTCGCATAAAATGAATAACAATATTATTCTGATTCGATGCATGATTGGAGAATAATTTGTAGAAAATGGCTTCGTTCGTATCACAGGCAATGGAAAAAGCAAAGAACCATAATTCATATAGCACTGCGAGTAGCAATAAATAAATGAGTCCAAAACGTGTCGATAAATTCACGATGACGATAAAGTAGAATACTTTCATTACATAATGAACGAAAAATTATTTCGCAAAAGTCGAGGCACAGCAAAAAACGAAAAAAATGAAATTGTTAGAATAACAAGGAGGAATTAACAATCGGGGTCGGTTGTTGAATGAACCATTCGCCACATTTACAATAATGACAATTACCATTTCGTAATGCTAATCTCGACAACATTTTGACTGGTGTTCCTGCACTCGCAAAGACCTCAGCACCTGTGCCAAAAAAGAATATGGTCGCTGGCTGAGATGATGGAAGACGAATCTAGATAGGTCCTGTCCGAGACGTTCATTGACCGTTGCATTTTAGTTAGCGACTTCACTACGTGGCGCGAGTGTCTCTTAATCGGCGGGAATTACGAAAGATCCTCCATCGACTTCGTTTCCTCCGTGAATTGAGAAAAAATGTAGCGTTTGCTTAAAAACCTAAAGGATTCTTATTCTTAAGAATTTTTTTGAAATATAATTTGAAAAGACCGTATAAGAATTCTATGCCCTCACTGCGAATTAAAATAAAAGTCCCGATGGCCGGCCAATCAATGATATCCCTTTTTCGACAGCTTTTAAAGCGTATCAATAATTTAGAAAAAATGTATAGACAAAATTAACCAAATACCCCAAATGTGCACGTTCCCAAAAACGTTACAGCTCCGATCCCGCGGATGATCGAAAATTTGAATTTTCAATTTCGAAACGAACAAGAAAATGTTTTCTCTGAACCATTATCCTCCTAATTCGATACGCAGCCTTCGTATTATCGATTGCGAATATTCCTCGTTACGTGTATTCTAATTTAATTCGTATGCACAGTAATAATCGCATTTGTTATATAAAGAATTTGAATACGCCGCGCGAAAGTGACGGTTGGGTTGCGCATGCGCAGCGGTTTGACTTACAGATTCACAAACATAAGATGATAGTGAGCCGAAGCATAATACACGAAAGCCCGTAAACACATACGTGTGCAGCCGCGGGCTCGTGTATCAAGTCCCTACCTACGTTTTGTGGCGATCGACAACAAACATCGAGGAAGAGAGACAGAGAGAGAGAACGACACGACAAACCGAGCCTATAAACAAGCGCCCGTAAATCCGTACGAGGTTTTCGTTTTGACGGTCGCGTGTCCAAAAGCGATACCTCGAGGATAAACGCGAGTCTCGGGATCCTCGAAAGGAACAGTGACAGGTCTTTTCGTGGACTCTAGAGACTCGAGGGCGCTCTGTTTTTGCTGGCGCGTGTGCGCTTTACGGAGAAAACGAGTTCGGGAAGGTCCTCGAGGAGCATCCGACAAATCGAGGAGCCTAGTGCTTCAGCAAATGGCCGACAATTGGACACAGAGTATTGTCTGCCGGTAAGTTAAACGAATGTATTATTTGAGCGGCGAAAAATGTTGGACCTTTGCGAAAGTTCGTTGAGGACGTGCAGTCGTCGATGTCGGCGGTTGTCGCGCAATTTTCCGAATCACGGCGATGACTGACAATGACATTTGTGGCCAGTCACGCTATTTTTTGTTGTTGTCGCGAAGATGACTTCTGTTTGTTTTCAGATATTACAAAAATGGCATATGTCGAGAAGGGGACAATTGTCGATACCATCATGTGCAAACCGGTGCAAGCGAAAATCACACGGCGAACGAAGATAATGGATCACACGCAGCTAACGCCACGGTAGCCACTTGTCGGTTCTTCAAATGGGGCAACTGCAAATTTGGCACCCGCTGTAGATTCGCCCACCAAGGCGAGAATGAAACTGCCGCTGCCACTCGTCCCAAACAGCCTAACTCCAACGGACGCAGAGGCGAGTCTTCTGTCGGAGCCTCTGACTCTGTCACCATTCATCCGGAGCCCAAACCCCAATTTATACCGGCAATTATTGCAGATAACACGTATGTATACTTTCCTTGAGACTCATTTTGCAGTAACTTTGGAAGAGCAAGAAATAGCATTCGATTGCAGTAATTTTCTGGCTATGTCCATGTAAATTTCTATCGTTCGATACCAAATTTATTGCCCCAACTCTTTGCAATGCCAATTTAGTGGAAAATTGAAGTTTTCCCAAGACTAGTGTACCATTTAAGTAATAAGGAAGCTTCTTTGTTTCAGTAGTTAAAAAAATCATAAGTCGATGATAATTTTTCCCAGGAAAGATACGCCCATACGCGCTGTGGACGAATGGGTTAATGCACCAGAATTTGTACCATCGTCGGTGTTGAGTGCTCCAACGGACAGTGCGGACGACAGTGCCTCGTCCACAAGCGCGCCTGTTTCGTACGCTCGCGCTGTTTGCAGTTCGAGCCGGACGTCAAATCCAGCATCGGAGCCGCTGTGCCCTTACGCCGAGGCCAGTGGTATCTGTAAAAAAGTCGACTGCCTTTATCTGCATGGTCTCACTTGTGAAATGTGCGGAAGAGCCGCTCTTCATCCTTTCAACGATGAGCTTCGTCAACAACACACGAATGTGAGTGAGAGAGAGAGGGAAACGAACGTTTAAAACGATTCAGTGATAAAAATAATGATTAGCCGAATTCCAACGATGTACAATTCGGTGGTAGAAATATCGCGAAATTTTTGTTGTTATTTTCGTTATCGCTGGTACATTTCGTTAATCAAAAAATCGTGATCTTTCACAGGCGTGTGTGAAGCAGCACGAAGCCGATATGGAGCTCTCGTTTGCGATCCAGCGAAGTCGCGACAAGTCCTGCGGCGTGTGCTTCGAAGTGATAATGGAGAAATCAACGCGAGAGCAAAGATTTGGAATACTGCCGAATTGCAATCACTGCTTCTGTCTGAGCTGTATCAGAAAATGGCGACTGGCGAAGCAGTTTGACAACAAAATAATACGTTCCTGCCCCGAGTGCCGAGTCCCATCGGACTTTGTTTGTCCAAGCACTTACTGGGTCGACACCAAGGAGGAGAAGGAAAAGCTCATAGTCGAATACAAGGAAGCATTGAGCGCGAAGGACTGCAAGTACTTCAACAAAGGTCGAGGAAAGTGTCCGTTTGGCAACAAGTGTTTTTATCTTCACGCCTTGCCTGACGGCACGAAGACCGACGTTGGCCCACCTGTACGGCAAGGTCCCTTCGGAGATGTTGACATTGACTTTTTGGAGGTGATTATTCGTTATTATTTATTTTTAAGAAGCAAAATTTCATTGAACTTGTCATAAAAGTAACAATAATTTTGAATAAAAATATTTATCTAACTGAATAGTAACAAAGTGATGTAAAGTGTTAGGTATGGATTCGAAATTTTGTTAATAATTATTTCTTCGAAGTTGCTAAGTCGGGCCTTGCGATCTTTATTATCTACTTTGCTGAATACACAAAGAATGCTTTTATATGGTAATAAAAATGGGAATATGGTAACGTGTCGATGATTCTACTTACGGTGTCTGAAATATCGTCTGCTTTTCAGCATTTTCTTTTGTGGAACTTCATGGAGGAACGCGATAATCGTTGGATCTACATGGACGATCGCGATGAGGTAGTCGTCGTGTTCTCGGACTCTGAAGATTCGGATTGGTCCGGTTAAGTCGAAATCAAGGATTGATCCTCGTATGTCGTGTAAGACCGCACGGTACGAGACCGAATTCAAATAATAATCTCGCGATCGTTCGCACTCGGCGACGAATTAACGCGCGAGAGAAAAAAAAAAAAGAGAGCCCTTCAAACCGGTCGACTCTGTGTTGCTTGCAGTCCCGTTTGTTGTGAGTACACGCGTAGCGAAAGTTTCAATTAACCGTTGTCATCGCGCCCCAGCAGCTTTCTTCGGGAAAAGGGTTATGGATGGTAGGCAGTTGTTTTGCGCTATAAGCGCCAAGAATTCTCGCACCTCGTGCGCACTCGCCCGAACAAAACTCAGTTAATCTCGATTTACAGGTGATTAATGAGACGAAAAATAAAACAGAAGAAAATAAACTAAAAGAGACAAACAGACAAACGACAAAAAAAAACGAAATAAAGAGATAGTTGATTTTCAAAAGGGCCAAAACGCGAATGGCATAATCTTTAGAAATTAGCTATACCTCAGTAATCTCGATTTAGACGCTTAATATAACAAAAAGAAAACAAACAAACCACACCTCGTAACAAAAAAAAAACAAAAAGGAAACAAACGAATGAAAAATAGAGAAACAATATGAGATAGTTGAATGTGATAAGGGTCAAAATGCGAATGGCTTTAACATTAGAAATTAGCTATACCGCTAGCTGATTGTAACGTGCGATCGCGTGGTTGCGAGTTTTGCAAAAGGTATATTCGATAGAGAAGCGCGGCCCAGGCGTCTTTTTGCCCGCACCGATAAGTCTCAGATAATAAAGAGAAAATAAAAAAACTTCACATCGCGATAAAAACATCGTGAAATGCATGACATTTTTTCTTCGATTGTGTATGTGTCCATCAACAGTCCACTTGAATATTGTAGAGGGTTATTATTATCGAGTATACCACCTGTTGTTATTAACACTGCAGAGAGAATAAGAGAAAAATAAATAATTTAAAACACACACACACACAAAACATTAGGGAATCATAAGCGTAACTGTAACAAAAAAAAAGCCTTCTGCGAATATGTATTACTCGCCATTTTCTCACTAGTTACACCGATTGTAACCAAGTGAAAAAAGAAGAGAAAGAAAATTGTACAAGTTACAGGTGTGGGCGATAGAGATACGAAAGATTGATTAAAATCGAAAAACAAAGAAGATAAAAACAAAAACAAAATAGCCTTTCGAGGTATGACTGTAAAGAATGATGGTAATCCTTCGTAGTTAAATGTAAAAGCAGGTCACATCGTTAACTGGTTTTTTGATTGTTAAAAAAAAAGAAAGAAAGAGAAAAGAGCTCAGGAGCTTCCGCAGAGTCAACGTGTCCCGCTTGATCACACACCGGGCGTTTCGAGCCTTTTTCGATTAACTCCACGTATAAGACACCGGCTATAGTTGCCATCGCGCGTATTACTGCCCGTCACGTTGGGTGCAGCTTCGAGTGAAAAAAAAAATAAAGATAATGAATATTAAAATGAATAATAATGTAACGCGACGACGAACCACCACCCAGTCGACGATGTTTCGCTTCAATTTCATTTCGTACAACAATATATTTTTGTTATTGGAAATAGACGTGTATTATTAAAACTAAATCGGTAAATCACACTTTTTTTCATCCTCCATCAACGAAGCCTCTGCCTCCTTTTGTCCTTTGTACATTCCAATATGTATTATCAGTCTTGAACGTGCAACGACGACAAAGGTGTTCGAGAAATCAACATTTTTTGTTACTTTCAAATACGTTTTCGTTATTCACCGTATAATTCGTTTTTTACATTCTTAGTAAAGATTAATTACTAATTAACTTCATACATGTTTTGTAATATCGCAGACGCTTGTCATTTTTAGAAATATTTCTAATGTTAAAGTAGAAGTGATGTTTTTTAATTAAAACATGAAACTCTACTTTTGGTAGAAAATTCATAATGAATTATAGCACGAACAATCAAAAGTTGCGTATTCGAAAATAGCAAAAACTGATTTCTCTGTCCTCTGCCGAAAAAAAAAAACGCGTTACAATCGAACGAAGGCACTGTTCTGTTTATAAATAATATTATTTGTATACCCGCTATCTATCGACGTAGATACAAATTCAATAAACGCTTGTCGTTCTTCGTAACGTGTTACTTACGAATCACGTTGAACGACAAAGTATTGCTATCGCGTACATGGTAGTATGTACCTCGAAACGGTACATTACTTCGATAATGTAAAAGATTTATATAAAAAATAGATCGCGGCGATGTCGGGCCTGAAATGAACGCACACTAAAAATAGTGTTTAATTATAACTAATATATGAAGTTTTTGTACATAAAACGCGTATTAAATTTATACTACAATTATGTGTTAATAGTAAATGATCGGTATATTTACAAAGACCTCTGGAAACTTACATTTAATATACCTATCATTTTATATTAACACACGTTTGTGTATTAAATTTTGAATCCTCAACGCACGGAGTTCTGGCGAATACTTAGATTTCAACAGTTGGCCATTTTCAAATATTTCGTATACGAACGACGTTAAAAGCTTGCTAAACTTGCGAGTCTTCGGCAGAATTTAAGTCGATTTGGTAGCCGATTTTTGCGTATCTGACCTTAACACAGAGGACAATTAAAAATATATGATTTTCAATAAAACTGTGAAACTTCGTAGCAATTTGCTTTAAATTCTTCAACTTTTCAAAGATTCGCAAATCCATGAGCTCATCAAAGATTCCAAATCAACTCACCAAAAACTTCATAAAACCGTATTCCAACATATCAACAAGAAAATATCAACAGCCTCGCGAAAATCTCTTAGACAACAGTCGAATCCTCCGAAGAATTTCGACTGGTATTGGAGGTTCTCCAATCAGCACCAGTTTCATCGCCGAGATTTTTCGTCGAGTTGCCATAAGGTTGGCATGTCATTCGTTGCACCGGTTCATAGATTTTTCTTTGAACTGGATTAACGATCAAATGATTCGTTTGATCATCGCGAATAACCGCGGAGCCCGCGGAGTCGTGTCGTCTCCTGTTGCAAACATCGTCATCCTCGGTGTTCGTTATCTGAGCGTTTCTCATGAGCGTGATCGCTTCGGCGCGTTTCCGATACTTCGTCGAATACTTGTAAAAATCGGACATTTCGAATGGTTTCGTGACTTCGCGATAGGGTTGATATTTGCCGGCGTGAACGATCGTGCACAGGTCGGGCGATCTATCGGAGCCTGTGGTCATGTTTTCGTCGCCTCGTTGCCGTCGATCGGTCGAGGGTTTCGATTCCGCAGGAATTTCGCGACTCTTTGGCGACGGTGGATGTCGTTGCGGGGCCGGAGGCCGATGATTTTGATTGTAGCGTTGTTGTTGCTGTTGCTGCTGCTGAGGAAGAGGAACGAGCCTCTGTTGCTCGGTGCTGGCGGTTCTTGGAACGAGACCTTTCGAATTGTACGAGGGCAACGGCGGCGAAGGAGGCGGAGGCGGAGGCGGAGGTGGGGGAGGTGCGAAAGACAGCTGCATCGCAGCGGATCTCGCGGGAACGGGAAGATGTTGCGGCGAAGCCGGTTGCATTTGCCGAGGCATTGAGACTTCGCGTATTTGTTGTGGATCGGAAAGATCGAATCCGGGGGAGAGAGGACCCGGAAATCCCGAGTCCATCCACGTCTCGTACCACTCTTTCTCCTTTCCTCTGCGTCCCGCGCAGTCGTCTCTCCTCATATTCGGGCTCTGTTGCATCTCGTGAATATCCCGAGCACCGATGAAATTTCCCGCGGTCTGTTGCCACGTCTCGACGCTTCCTAGGGACTGCGTTCTCACGAGGATCCGCGGCGCCGTGGAAACAGCCTCGTACGACGGTGAAGTCGTTCCCTGTAACACCTGCGAATTGTAATTCTGATGATGCGGCGTTACCGCCGAAGACGACGGATATTTCGTTGCGCCGGTTAAGCCTAAAACATAATCACGACTCGACGATGATGATGATGCTATCGACGAACCGCTGTGCTGTTGCTGCTGCTGCGACGAATATCGCTGCTGTCCTCCTCGATCTTCGTGAACTGGCGACTGCTGCTCGAGTCCGGCGTTATAGGCCGCGCACTGCGCGTTATACTTTCTGCGATCAAGACTTCCGAATCTCTCCGGCGCTGAATCCTCCGACCAAACGGTCTCGTCGTTCTCACGAATCCAATATCCCGACGTTGGCACCTGTCCCAAATTTTCCGGCGGCGAGCAATCCTGTAAATTCGTCTTAGAAAGTCGGCTACTTGGTATAGACTCGCGGGTATTTCTGCTGCGGTGAATTTGCTGCTGACTGTAATTTTTCTTAGCCTCCCTCGGCTCTTCCGGCAAATTTCTGTAACGAACGTTCGAACGATTCGGGAATTCGTCAGACTGCGAATAAGGCAATTGCGGTGAACGATTGTCGAGTAATTGCTGATTGTGTTGCTGATCGCTGTTGTAATTTCGATAATTTTGATGGGGCGGAGGTTTCTGATGCTGAGGAAAAATCTGTTGAGGCTGTTGCTGCTGCTGTGAAGTGTAGGACTCCAAGTGACGCTTCTGCTGCATCTGACGATAACGAATTTGACGCTCCTCTTCCGTGTAAGTGTTTGGAATCGTGCGGTAATTTTTCTCGGTGTCCTGACAGTATTTTTGGCCGCAAACGTTTACTCCACCGTTGGAACCTTGGGTTCCTTGCGAAAAAGTGCGAGGACGGTAACGATCCGGGAGAATGTAGACATCGTGATTGTCGTTGAAATCGTGCTCTGGATATTTTGGGTTTCTTCGACGATCGATCAGACCATCGACCGTAGGAGAGACTCGATGATTGTAGTTCCGAGAGTCTGACGAAAGGCTCGAAGTTCCTGGCTCCTCGAGGGGCATTCGGTACTCCCGAGAATTCCACACTGTCTGACGATACGCATGATTCTGATGCTGGAACTCGGCTCCTGAGGGACTTAGATTTATTCCCGTCTCCTGGAGTATCGTCCTTGCGGGAAGCGTTTTCGAGCCACTCTCACATTCTGGGTTATTGAGAAATGGGAAAAGAATGCGTTTTTTTAGTGATTTTTTACGTTACCGCATGTATGAAAACACATGACGATTTTTCTTGTTTGAAATACTGTTATAATTTGAAATACGAGATTTATTGAATCCAGGGAAATCTAAAATTGTCGACAATATACGTCAGTGAATTTGAAATTTAAATCGCACAAAATTCAATTTGCGACAATTTTTCATTCTTTCATTTCATTCAAGTTTGATTTAAGTTCACGATTCGTATTGCCTGAACATACCTAAATTATCCAACGGCGGGCGGGGTTTTTTCGTTCTGTGTTTGGCATTTGTTTGCGCTTGAGTGAGATCACCGGTGCTGTGTGAGGATGGCTCGAGCGTCGAGACGTGAGGTCGTAGATGCACTCGACCGTACGCTTGGCGTATGAAATTCAAGCGGGCGTCTAATTCCCGAAGTCTCCTCTGACTTTGTTGGTAGATCGAACGTTGCTTGCGACGCACTGCTTTACTTTCCGCTGGATCATTCAATTTGCCCAGAGCTGTGTTAGCAATGCCCATTTGAAGCTGACGCTCCAACTCCAATGTTGATTCCTCCTGTAGAAAGATATATCGATAACTCTATTATTACAGTAATATAGGAATAAGAAACTTCCGTATTATCCATAATTTTTTTTTTTGCATTGAAGTATCAAGAACCCAGGGAGGGCTCCAAATTCAATGTGATACATGTTACATACTGTTACACGAAATTCTTTATTGAACAATCTTTATGCTTTTATAGGCAATTATTAACAAATTATTCAAGTTATTCTTTAAAACAGAAATGCAAACCCGCAAAAGCGACAAAAAAATTCTAAAACAAAACGACAGCTCTGCCGAGCCAAAGAAAAGAAAGGAAAACCAATGTCTCACCGCCTCGTTGGTTTTGAGCCTGTTGATGAGGTTCTGCGGATAGGCCAAGCAAGTGCCGACTCTCCTGCGAAAGATGGGTGGACTTTCGCCAGGTTCCAGAGGAATTTCAGGCGGGAGAATTCCGGTGAGCTCCGCCTCGTCGAGGCACAAATTCTTGAGCTCGCTGTTCTTCAGCGCGAGCTTTTCCTGGAGTGCCTCTCTGCGTTGCTGGAGCCATTGGAGCCTGGAGGCGAGGGAATCATCCGTCGACGGAGCTGGTGCGCGTTCAGTCCCAGCCATCACTGATTTATCAGCCGAAGAAAAAAAGTATTGAGGTTAGCTTGCTCCGTTTTTCAAATTCGCCCTTTTTCGAGGCTTCCCTTCACAAAAATAAACTCTCGTCTCGAGCACTTACCCATATTATCAGCGCTTTTTGTCGTCAGAGCTCCGACTTGCCTTCGCGTCTCGTCGAACGCCTTACATTCGTTGACATTCCGTCAAATGTTCGTCACTCGGTATATAAAATTAACGCGATTAGATATCGTCGATGTATCTACAAACCGCAGCTGATACGCGCGTCAACGTTACGCCCAACGCGATCTTTCCTCTTCTCGTGTAGTAATAAGTCGCTCCGATTACCAACTAATACGAGCTTAACGTCCCGTCCGTTGGACAATAGTCGTACACAATACAACGCGACTCTGCGGAGTACGAATGCTTCCCCATTTTTTTTCGTACACACGATAGAATGTAGCACTTCTACGCAAAATTAGCCGCACGCTACGTTTGCCCGAGCTCCGTTGGACCGTCCGTTGAGCAATTAATTCACTTCGAAAAATAGGACGCTGGCTATTTTTCGATATACGCTATGTACAATCGGAGCACGCTATTAGGTTTTGGTCGCCCGGAGTTTAACCCCACTCCCCGTGTAAACTGCTCGTGCAACAAGTTCACTGGATTATGGCGCCTGTGTAGGGCGCACCACGCACGATACTACGCGCACTTTTAGTTGCTTTTAGTAGTATACATATACACATTGGGATCCTTAAGGGGGAGCGACTGATAGCGGAAACATGCGACCCCTGCTTCGGTGCAAGAAGCGATGCTCCGAACGAACGGAAGGGGTTCAATGAAGCATAGTTAAGATGTATAATTTAGATCCGCTATAAGCGGAGACTAGATAATGTGTGTCATTTATATTTTTGTTTGTTTATTAAAAATTTCACGGGACATGAGAATAAATGACAATACCGATATCGAAATGGGTGGCGGAATTTAAAAATAAAAAGAAAATATGTGGAAGAGAAGGAAAATAAACAATTATTGAAGTGAGAGACGGAAATAAAAAAAAAGTTAGATACATAGATTATGTGTCACGTTATGTTATATTTGAATGTATATAGTAATAAGTATTTCACGAATATGTGTTTTGTGAAAAAAATGTTAATTTTTGAATATGTATCTTGAAGTATAGTTTAATTTCATTGGGTTCTATTCCATCCACACGGAAACAAGTGAAACCGTGTTTTTTTTTCTCGGAACAGCTGCGCAAAAGCTCCGCGCGCCTATAATGAAATGCATTCCCGGAATTTCGTGAATGTTGGGATAAAAATTGCCATATTTGGTCATATCGTCCTTGCGATCACTCGTGAGAACCCCATTCCAATTTTCGCGGCTTGGTCGTTGGTGCGTTACCTCTTGCGAATAGAGGAGCGTTGAAAAAAAAACAGGTAGGTTCGAGATTTGAGTTGAAAGGCAATAAGACAATGCAGAAATAGGGTGAAGATACGTAAATAAAAAAGAATACGTAGAAAAATGTATCGTCGATGACAATAAGACAAATATTGAGTTTTTACAAAAGCAGCAAATCGCTTTTATGATTATCGCATTTTTTATCGCGAAATCAGGAAAGAACACGAAATACGTGATAGATATACGAAGATATGTAAAATAAGTACGCGATATGAGAATATTGATTTTACTTGATAAAAATTGCAAAATGTTGTGAATAATGTATTTCTTCGGTCGCAAAAATTTACTATTTTTTTGCCACATTTGGTCATATCGTCCTTACGATCACTCGTGAGAACCCCTTTCCAATTTTCGCGGCTTGGTCGTTGGGTAGTTCGGTGCGTTACCTCTTGCGAATAGACGAGCGTTGAAAAAAAAACAGGTACGTTCGAGATTTGAGTTGAAAGGCAATAAGACAATGCAGAAATAGAGTGAAGATACGTAAATAAAAAAGAATACGTAGAAAAATGTATCGTCGGTGACAATAAGACAAATATTGAGTTTTTACAAAAGCAGCAAACCGCTTTTATGATTATCGTATTTTTTATCGGGAAATCAGGAAAGAACACGAAATACGCGATAGATATACGAAGATATGTAAAATAAGTACGCGATATGAAAATATTGATTTTGCTTAATAAAAATGGCAAAATGTTGTGAATAATGTATTTCTTCGATCGCAAGAATTTACTATTTTTTTTTGTTTTTAACGATTCAATGATGTTTAATTTCAGATCACACGGTTTTTTTGGAACACGAACTCGAGGTCCCTCACTTAAGCCCAGAGAATCTCGAAGATTTTGCAATGATAACGCGAAACAAAGCCGCAAAAACAGTCGATTTGGTACCGAAGAATCGCCAGATTCTTAGAGAAGAAGATGACAGCATAAACTTAGCGGATTCTGGCATATCGTCCTGCGAAACTGTGTCATCAACGAGTGCCAGCCAGAGTGAGATATCGAAAAATCACAGGCAAAACAATTCGAAGAAAAAATCGGCGCAACCGACTGCATCGAGTAGCCAAGAGAATTCGTCGAACGTCGACAAAAAGAACAACGGAAATCTTGCCAACGGCCAACAAATCGGCCCGCAAGGAAGAAAATCTAAAGGTGACTTTGCACATTTCCTGATTCACCTATCGGAATAATTTTCACTTGTCTGAAATCATTGTTGACTACTTATGTGTTTCATCGTTATGCAATTCATTGTAAATACATATATTTTTAATAATAATCGATTAGCGTGAGTATTTTCAGTTTATAAACGGATTCAAAAATTCTATGTAATGATTTTATACAAATTTACTATACTTCCCTTACTTTTCATTCTTTCTAATTACGACAATGAGGAAAATAAATGTTTCAAGTTAATTAGAATGTGTAGGAGTTCGAAAATGATGTAAAAATATGTTTGCGCAGTTTCCAGTGTCGGAAAGTCTGTGAAGAACGACGCACTTTTTGAAAATGGAAGGAAAAGAGGGCAGAAAATGCCTTCCACAGAAAAGGCTACGCAGAAAACTTTGTCAAAGACAATGGCCACACAAAGTGCAGAAGAATCTGAAGGTGAATTTACTTATTGTTGATTAAAGAAGACGATTAATCCTAGAGCATTATAATTCATTAGTAATAATATAATGATAATGAATTTTATTTACAATAATTTAACAATAATGAATGATAATATGCCAGGAGAATCAGTTGCCGAAGAAGAAATAAAGCTATCGCAGTGCGGAAGCGACTGCGATTGGATAGACAGACTAAAATGGCTTCAATCTCGTCGTGACGTTGGATTGTGGATCCAGTGTTGTCGAGAAAACTGTCGAAAATGGCGATTCACCGATGCGATAAATGATCCCGTTGATGTACCTGAAATATGGTACTGCGCTATGCAACTCGGTAAACTCTCGAAAAATCGGAGGATGGATTTTTATTACTGGGGGGGAAACGCGTCGTTTTATTTAGCACTATCTCTTAATTCAACAGATCCGTGGGTCGCGTATTGCGATTATCCACAGCAAAAAATTCCATCCCACATATTAGAAGACCTCATAGAAAATAAGTATAATGCGGGTAGCATTGTGTGGGCGTATCTCCAAGGATATCCATGGTGGCCCGCTATGGTCGACGACTGTCCAATTACATTCCGCTATTACGACCTTGAAAAAAGTTCACGTACTCCGGTAAGCTTTTCCAAGAGCTTTACTGATTCATTAGATGCACAAAGCTCTTCTATCAAATTTTGTATTTTTTTATTTTTGTAAATCTGACAATTCCACAGCACAATATCTTAAGTTTTACCGGAAAATAACCGTTCTAATGATAATTTTTTTTTAACGCTGAGTAGAAATGATCTTTTTGCACCGAAAAAACTTATCGATCCACTTCAGTATTGATTTGGTCTGCATTCGTAGTTTTTGCAATGTACAGATTCTAGATTGAAAATATCCTCTTTTGTAGATAAAATACAACGTGACTTATTTCACGGAGGACAAAATACAGTGCAGCTGGATCTCAGAGCGAAATCTGCAGCCCTATAAATGGAATCCCAAGGAAGTCTTCTTGAAACACAAACGGGTAGGAATCATGAAAGCGCGAGATTCCATAATTCATTCACATGTAGATAATAAACAATCACTGAACGAATATCTAGTTTCGTAAAAGCAGCTCAAAATATTTTACACAACTCTTGAGAAAACCATACGTACTGGAAAATATCGAAAGTTTCCTATCGAATTTATTGCACTAACGTATGAATCATGTTCCGGCATTATTATCACTCAAAATTAGTATTCTTTGCATACCAATAAAATATTTTAAATAAAAGTATGCTTCAGTTAGTATTCATTTTGTTGCAGATGACATACCGAGGAATTTCATACAAAGATCAAGTTCTACGAGCTTGTGTAATAGCAGATAAAGCCCTGAAACTTCCGCTTCGCGAAAGGCTCGAAAAATTCAGTTACGTCGCGCGCTTCACGGAGAACACTCAGACAGAAATCCCTACAAGAAGTACGGGTTCACACAACAGAACTTGTCCGGTGATGTTACGAAGAAGCGTAGCCGGACAGCAAGGATTATGCGACGACAACTTGACGATTCTGAATGAAACGCCCTCTACCTCCAGGATGTATTCGCAAACCAGTGTGCGGAGTCAAGAGAAAACCGAAAGAGGTTCTAAAGTGGCTTCAAACAAGTGGCCCAAAACGTCTAATGATAAAAATTCCTCTTCTTTTGGAACAAATCTCCAGATTAGCGCTGAGAGCCAAAAGAGCATCCAGAAATTTCCTCAAGTAGTTTCGGATAATACAAGACCAAAAAGATTGATCCCAAATGAAGCGACTGCTCGGGAAACGGCCGCCACTTGCAGGATATATTCGCAAACTGTTGCGCAGAGTCAAGAGGAAACCGAAAGAACTTCTGAAGTGGTTTTGAACATTAAGGATCGAAACATCGTAAGAATATTTGACGGCGAAACGTCGAATCATAAAAATGCCTCTGCTTTCGGAAAATATTCACAAATTAGTGCTGAGAGGCCCAAAGGAATCCAAAAATTTGCGGAAGTAGCTTCGGATAATACAAGACAAAGAAGCAAAATCGTTACGGGCGACGAAGCGTCTAGCGAATCGAATTCCCGCGGAATATATTCGCAAACTAGTTTCGACAGCCAAAACGATAACGGGAGGCCTTTGCAAGTACTTTGGAACAATGCAAGTCCAGGACTCAACAAATTCTCGTTCGGTGATGAATCTTTCGGGTCAACGTCTCATCAAGATCCAAGGGAAATCGAGAGGTTTCCTCAGTTAGTCACGAACAATGGAAGTTCAAGAATCAAAAGAGTTTCGTTCGATGAATTGCTATTGCAATTTTCCGGTTTAATCTCTGGAGTACACCAGGAAACAAACGTGGAGAGAAGAAGAGCAATGAAAAGGTGTCTGCCAGTAGACTCGAAAAATCGCAGTCCACGAGTCGAAAAATACGAGAATAGCAACTCTCAATCTTTCCCATATCTCAACAGCATACTCCAAAACTTAAAATCTAAAAAAACAAGATTTGCTCAATAACTGGATCACTATAAGTTGAGCACTCCAGAAATTCCACACGGAAAATCAATACAATTACTATATCGAAAATGAACACTTCTAAAGTATGAGTTTCGAATAATACACTCAAAGTGAATTTATTTATCTCGAAAATGCGTTTTAAAAAACCACTTTGCTGTACTGATTCAAGATTTTTTTCCTGTCAATAGCATAATTATAAATACATCGCATCGGCAGGATTGTCAAATAGATTACAAGACTACTATCAAATAGAAGAAGAAAACATATGATGCTCAGTGGTTACACATATTATTATAAGAATACCGCAATAAAAAAAAGATTTTAATTCTACTCTAGTATCTCCTTTTAATGACAGTCCAAGAAAACGCCTTTTCGCCTCCTGTGAATTTGTGAATTCGTTTCGTTTTGCGCTCGATGAAAATTCGCGTTTCCCTCCTTTCTGGCTTAGTATACTCTATTGCTTTCGTTTGACTGGAGTGTAGCGCTCAAAGTTGGTTAAAAAAAAGCGCGCGAATTTGGTCCTTCGCCGTGGCTGTGACGAACAGTGCGGAAATGAATCGCACGGTGGCGATAAAGTCGAGCACGGGTAGAAGACCGTGTTGTAAATCCCCGAGCCCAATAACATAACGCACATAATATAATTGCCGAGTGAGAGTGAGGGAGAAAGAAAATAAAGGTCAAGTGGAACAACGAGAAAAGTAGGAGCACGAGTGAGAGAGACGTCGAGAGGGTCTCTCTTGCTATGCAATAGGCGAATAACTGTCGGAGCCGGCGTTTAGACACCTTACAACGCACGAAACGCGTTTTTTTATTTCGTGCGACCGTTGCGCGAATTCACCGCGAGCCCCGCACAAAAAACTCGGGTGATTTTGCACCGAGGAGACAAACTCAGTTCCCGCGGGTTCCATTATTTATCGACGTGTGCGAATGCACGTCAATTGAGCTTTGTTAAAAGAGAATAAGATCACGCTCGCGAAAAAAAGGCGGACACTGCGAATCTGCAATCCATTCGCATTCGTTCGATCGCGACTTTGTTGTCTCCATTATAAAGTTGTAAGCGATGGAGGCTCTTATCCCCGTGATAAATAAACTCCAGGATGTGTTCAACACCGTCGGTGCCGATGCCATTCAATTACCGCAAATAGTCGTTCTCGGCACTCAGGTTAGTTATTTCATGTTCGATATTAGTGTTGTTATTATTATCGCGAATATTGATGAGCTAACCTTATCATAGCTTGGACGATATTGAAACTTGGTGAACGTATTTTGAAGATATTGCACATTATTGCTTAATTAGCAAATAGACAAGTTTGTCATTAAAAAAGAAATTGCCAATTATGCGCAAAATTTTATAGTTGATGTTGTTATTGCGAATATCCGTGTGGTAACTCATTCACAGGTGAAAATTTTTTGAAATTTGGCCAATGCGAAATGATGAAAAGTACATTTTTACGAGGTTGCTAATAATCTGCAACTATCTTGCGAATAATTCATGATTTTGCAAATAATTCTATGTTTAACATACGCATCATCATTGGTATTGCGAAGATTAATGCGTTACGCCATTTGTGGATTGGAAAGTAATTGAAATTCTGCAAATCTTGAATGGACAAATTTACATTATCGCTCAATTTGATGTTCCTATTCTGTTACTGATTCATTTGAACTTTAAGAAATTAGTGAAGATGAGGAAAATTGTCTTCATGGCTATTTAAATTATATACCTTTGTTCAGATTTAAACGATAGGGTCTTTGTTGTATCATGCTCCTTGAATCAGTTTTATTTGTCATGAATTGAGTCACGAACGTTAAGCTATATATGAAACTTGCTCCTAAGCACTTGACTCATTTTTCAAATAGTTCATTCTCAACATTGACAATTGTGGAATAAAGGAATCCTTATTTTCAGTGGTGCGATTCATAGACTTTTGTGTCATACCTCTATTTTATATTATAATACTAATCTTGTACGTTGGATAAATAAAAATAAAAAATACAAATTAAATATCTTGTATTTCAGAGTTCCGGCAAATCATCGGTCATAGAGAGTCTAGTCGGGAAATCATTCTTGCCGAGAGGCACCGGAATAGTGACTCGCAGGCCTCTGGTTCTGCAGTTAGTTTACACTCCAAAGGAAGATCGAGAGAATCGTAGCGCGGAGGATGGAACACTTGATTTGGGCGAATGGGGGACGTTCCTTCACACAAAGAACAGGATATTCAAGGATTTTACCGAGATCCGCAAGGAAATTGAGGCGGAGACTGATAGGATGGCGGGAGCGAACAAAGGCATCTGCCCGGAGCCTATTAACTTGAAAATATTCTCTGCTTCTGTGGTAAACTTGACTCTCATCGATCTACCAGGAATTACCAAAGTACCAGTTGGAGATCAGCCGGAAGATATCGAATCGCAGATTCGTCAGCTCGTTCTGAAGTATATTTGTAATCCAAATTCCATTATACTGGCCGTTGTGACTGCTAACACAGATATGGCAACCAGCGAGAGCTTGAAACTCAGCAAAGACGTGGATCCTGATGGTAGACGCACTCTGGCAGTTGTGACTAAACTCGATCTTATGGATGCTGGTGAATAACATTTTTATTAATATTACTCCTTGCTCCACGTGCGATTACAAAATATCTTTGTTTATTTTTAATGTGATACTTGGAAGCTTTTTTTTCTAATTTGTTTTCGTGTGAAGAGCAAAATTCAGACAATAATTGTGTGTGTGTGTGTGTGTGTGTGTTTTTTTTTTCAGGAACCGACGCAATCGACATTCTTTGCGGTCGCGTAATTCCCGTAAAGTTAGGAATAATCGGAGTGGTGAACCGTTCCCAACAGGACATTATGAACAACAAGACTATCCAGGACGCTTTGAAAGACGAGGCCGCTTTTCTGCAGAGAAAATATCCCACATTAGCCAACAGAAATGGTACACCGTATCTCGCAAAGACGCTCAATCGTTTGCTCATGCACCACATCCGTGACTGTCTGCCCGATCTTAAGGTAGGATTTGTTTCTCTTGTTCAGTATAAAAGTTGCAACTTAATGACTTACATCTGAGTAAACGGGCGAAGAACGATGCATAGTTTATGAAGCATATTTTTTTCTCGATTTATTTAATTTATTTTTGTAAAGAGCATTCCTGCGTAATCACAGTCCTGAGTAATTCGTTTTGGTTCGACCACACAGACTCGAGTGAACGTGATGGTCTCGCAGTTCCAAACTCTGCTTAACTCCTACGGCGACGATGTCTCGGATAAGAGTCAGACTCTTCTGCAGATAATAACAAAATTCGCGAGCAGTTATTGCTCGACAATCGAGGGTACGGCGCGTAACATCGAGACGACAGAATTGTGCGGAGGCGCTCGTATATGTTACATTTTTCACGAGACGTTTGGCAGGACCTTGGACTCGATTCATCCGCTGGCCGGACTCACGAAAATGGATATACTCACGGCCATACGCAACGCAACGGGTCCTAGGCCGGCGCTCTTTGTTCCCGAGGTTTCCTTTGAGTTGCTCGTCAAGCGACAAATTCGCCGACTCGAGGAACCCTCGCTGCGTTGCGTCGAGCTCGTTCACGAGGAAATGCAAAGGATAATTCAGCACTGCGGCACCGAAGTTCAGCAGGAGATGCTGCGCTTTCCGAAACTCCACGAGCGCATCGTCGACGTTGTGACGCATCTTCTGAGACGACGACTACCGACCACCAATTCGATGGTGGAAAATCTCGTGGCCATTGAACTCGCTTACATCAACACGAAACATCCTGATTTTCACAAGGACGCTGCTTTGGTCTCGTCGCTTCTGAAGAGCGCTGAGAATGAGCTACCGAAACATCAGAACAGACGACACAATGCCAATACCAATGGACCAGTATCCACCAATGTAAATGCTGCTCAAGGTGATACTGTGAGTATAAAGACGCTTTTGGCAGTATAAACTTTGATTTTTCCCTCATTTTAAAGACAGGGATGAATTTTATGTTCGTTTCTTTAAATATGTTTCGTGAGTATGTTTATTATTCGTTATATTTTGCGGACTTACAAAATTGTCGAAATCCTATATTTATGGAATTACATTGTATTGAAAAAATCAATTATTTTAAACGTCGCGATAAATTGTTTTCAAACAGCTTGAACATTTTTTGGTAAATATTTTTGGTCATGTGTTTTGAATCTAAAAATTCTAAATTATACGCCTAAAATTCAACCCGGGTCTTGTTTCACCAAATCATCGCATATATATATATATATTTTTTTTTTCAAAATGCTTTACTCCATTATCTCGTTCGAAACCCTTACCCGTTCTGCAGAAGTCAAATAGTCGAGACGACTCTGTTTTTTCCGACGAAAAAAAGGAACAGCAACAGCTTCAGCAGCAGGTGCAGCAGAATCACTGGCTTTTGAGCAATCTTCTGCCTCAGGGACGTTCCGAGTCTGTCAGCACGGCGGACAATTCGCCGGTGAGGAATCGCGACGGCGCCTCTTCTCCTTATCCCGGGAACAACGCAAATTCCAATAGTCTGCCCGTCGACATGATGCAGAGAGGCTCGCCACAGCAGAAGCCCGTTAATCTTTTGCCCGAAGTGCCGATGCAAACTTCGCGTAAATTGAGCGATCGAGAACAACGTGATTGCGACGTCATTGGTATGAAACACACGCAAACGCTGTTATCTTAATTGCATTCTTTGCTTCGTCGTCTCTGCTCTCTCAGCCTTTACACCATTGCGAATTCCTTTTTTTTATCTTCCTTACAGAGCGACTCATCAAATCGTATTTCTACATTGTACGAAAATCCATTCAAGACAGCGTGCCCAAAGCTGTTATGCATTTCCTCGTTAATTTCGTGAAAGACAACCTGCAGAGCGAATTGGTTACCCATCTGTACAAGTCCGATCATGCCGAAGCACTCCTGAATGAGAGCGAGCACATCGCCGTCAGGCGCAAAGAAGCCGGAGATATGCTCAAGGTAATGGTCGCTTTCTCTTTTGTTTTCCAAGTTTTTAGAAACGACTAAAAGTAACTGCAAGCACTTCATTCAGCGCAAAGCTGAGTTTTTATAGAAATAAATCGGATTTTGAATTCTATTTATCTGACTGCAATTTTTAACAAATACGCGGGTCTATTTAGATAAGGTACACTGCATTTA
This sequence comes from Clistopyga incitator, assembly GCA_947507545.1. Taxonomy (NCBI): domain Eukaryota; kingdom Metazoa; phylum Arthropoda; class Insecta; order Hymenoptera; family Ichneumonidae; genus Clistopyga; species Clistopyga incitator. Next base: position 2,839,970 of record OX382174.1, on the reverse strand, counting down.
GTATTTCTGGCTGAATATGGACTAAACCAACTTTCGGATGCCAATTAATTTTTGAATTTTATGCATGTAGCATTACTTTTTATTTTATGTTCATATTTTTATTGTTTTTCAGGCGTTGACACAAGCTGGTCACATAATCAGCGAGATACGGGAGACGCACATGTGGTGAATAAACCGCGGGACTTCAAACTGAGCTGTTTCCCCGGATGCTAGTCAAAGGCTAGGCGATAAATTAATGTTATTCCGCACCCGTTTTAAGCTTTTCATCATTTGTTTTTAAAAGAGCCAACGGGCACGTGCGCGCGACTTATTGGATTATTGATGTACATCGGACTAGTGTACATAATCTTGTATTTTATTTCCATTTACTTTTTTTTTTTCTTCCTTTTTTCACATGCAGACAAAAAAGAACAATGATGAGAACGACATTAAAGGATATTCATCTCTTTCGAAATATTCTCTCACTTTATTCTAGGCTAAATCCTCCCGCGATCTGAAAACGATGAAATGAAGAGGCAAAAGCGACGATTTATTGTGGTGAAATAATTTTAATAATTCTCCGTCAATATACAACGTTTGCCTACAATATTAAGGAACTACTTATTCGATCGAGGACTTGATTAACGATAAATCATTCCCGTATCACGTAATCATTGAGAATCTGACTTTTGTTTCTCTTTTCGGTTCGGTGAAAAGTTTCCTTTTGTTTATTTCTCTCTTACGAGAATCTTCGTCACTCGAACGTTACCGTTGCTATCGAGAACCGATCGATTGTTGGATGTGGCCCCAACGGTATTTAGAAAAATATTTATATTCGTACAATAGTATCATACACGGCTTATATGAGACACATTGGATTGCTCGTCAATCACACATTTTCTGCCATAGTAATCTCAACCTGCCTCCGATTAAAACGTTAATACATCTACGTCATCAACATTTCGAATACAGTATAATTCTTTCTTTTTTTTTGCGAAGCGACGATAATCTGGAAACAATTACCTCGCGATGCGAAGCGATACGTTTTTTTTTTTCCTTTAATTCCAAGCACATTTGTACAATAATGCGTAGGGATGGGCGATATTGTTCGATAAATCGGCAAGAAAAAATACATTTTTCCTTTTAATCAATAAAATGTGCTTTCAACGGAAACATATACGAGCATAGAATAATCGTTTTATCGAGAAGACCACTTTAAAGAATCCTTTATTTTTCACTGATTAATTAAGTATCGATATGTTTAATCAACATCGCTCATCCCTAGTGCGTCGGGTGATTTCAATATCGGATGTTTAGCGATGAGGCACTTGGAAAGATGCTTCTCTAGAAACGTTTATTTACTCGATAAGACAATGCCGAAAGCGACGCAAAGTTTTCCTCGACACTCTAGATTTTTTTCTTGCGGCTTAGAACGAAATTCCGTTACTCTTTCCAGTGGAAATCACGCGAACGATCGCCTGCGTTTCAACAATCACTAATAATACTAATATTCTTTGAATTACCGCCGAGCACACGCCAGGCTGCGAAAAGACTGTTATTGTCGTAAAGAGATCGCCTCGATGCCTACACGCTTGATGGAATATGCGGGTGAAACTTGAAAAACCTGGTCTTTAAATTGATACTGATTTGAAGTAATAATTCCATAAAACAGAGATCCTATTGAAGCATTCGCTTAGAAATTCAAACAATTTTCTTGTGAACATTTGATGGAATACAAGTCACTATTCTGCAATCTCAAAATTCCCAAAGACGTATTTTATTTTTCAGCGGCTGTTGACTCACGTAATTCGTATAGTTTCATCCCTCAATCCCTTCAAACCTGTACGAAAAATACTTATTCCGCGATGGAGACGAATTCGATATTTTTTCTGTTGTTTATTTTTTTCGTGAACAAGAAACGAAAACAGTGATTGAATTATTGCACAGTGTATGCCCGACTCCGCCGGGCGTTCGGAAAGAATCTGCGATTCAATACCGCGATAACAGTCGCAGAAAAAATGCGGATTCTAAGGCGGTGAAGAATTGCGCGGTTGGGATAGGGAAGAGAGGCGTAGCTAAGTATTTTCGAAAAATATATACTATATACAGTACATGTAGTGTTATAGGCAGTGCGTATTTATCGTTAGGAAGTTTGGCATAATTTCCTATAATTCTCACATGACACGTAGGCACTATAACATAGTACTCGTTATCAGAATAGACATTCTCGCCGTGTTAAAACGGCGTTAAATCCCACCCTAATTTCATCTAATACGCTACAGCGTTATGGCCAACAATGTCGATTCTATTTTATCCGCGAGGAGCATTCGTATAGTGTACTATAAACCCGTGGATTCAATCCCAACTCGAAGCCTCTACGACTCAAGATTTCCCGTTCAATCCCCTTTGTGCGGGAGGCGTTCTCGTCCCCTCGAAAATCCAACGACCCCAGCGACAAACTCTCCTCCCTTTGCGTTTTGTCGTCTCGCCCCCGATTCGAGAGGGAAGGAGGAGAAGAAATATATTACCCGTCGAGAAGCGAGGCCTCCATCTACAATGGCTTCTTTTTTATTCGACGAATCTGTGCTCCACGAAACGCCGAAGAATTATCTACGAGGTCGATACAATCGACAGGATAATTTGTTTTTTTTTTTTTCGCCTTTTCGTAATTTTTTTTTCGGTCTGTCTGCCACGATAGACACGCTAAAAATCTCTGTGGAACTACGTTAAATATCCAACGAGAACGACGCGAAGTCGCGGATTCGCGCGTTCAGAGATGAGCGAGAACCTCGACCGCCGCGATCGGCGGAGTCTGATCGCCGCTTAATATCACTGGCTCCGATTCTGTCTGGACGATCCTCACAAGATTCGCGTCCTTTTTCGACGGCGCCAATGTCGTCGTGGGTGTGACGTTCGCTCGGCCGCAATAACTCGGCGGTCGGCTTTCCCTCGTCGTACACGCTGGGGCCACGATACTCGCCGCGTTCGATCTGTACGTCGGCGGTGGCGATGACGTAGGCTGCAACCGATCCAGCAGCAACAAACGCAGCCTGTACTCCTGCATGCTCGCCTGAAAATTAAACGGAATTTTATTAGTTACGAGCGCTCTGGTTATACGATCTCATACTCTATGCGAAAGTTTAGATATGCGAATGCATTATGCATGAGGCACTCTACGCCGGGTCTTTAATTAACTTTGGTATCGATCACGTGATACGTTTTTTTTAACGGTTACACTTTTCTTTTTACGTTCAGAGATTTTTTGTGGCCGTTTTATTTTTGCTTTATTTGTAGGTCGTTGCTCGAATTCTACAAAGATGATCAAATTTTATTGCTTCATATTTTTAACCCAGGAGTTTGATCTTTGGTTTTATCAATATAATAATATAATAATCTTTTTGCTTAATTGTTTAGTATCAACCGGCTCAGTTCAAATGCTATTTTGTATGTTTTAATTACTGAGTTACGGTAAATGGTTTAATAGTAAAAACATTATTTAGTAACTATAGTATTACGCCAAAGATAGGAAGTAAATGATCCGCCAATAATCATTGCAAAAAGGTATTTTCTTTTATGGCATTCTTGCCTTGGAATAGTTTAGAAAAGTGATTAACGGAAAAGCAATTTTATTTTTAATGCCAAAAATTGTGATGTTATTTTAACAGTAAGGTGTTTGATTTCTTGATGTTTATTTTATCTTTTCAATTTTCTACCACTTTTGGGTAGTATAAAAATTATCTGCAATTCATTTTCATAATAGCTAAAAATAGTAAAAAGCATTGTAAAAATTTGTGAATTTGACAAACTTTTGAAAAGAATTTGAGTCTCTTTAGCAGTCAAACTTTTTGCTGGAGAATGCATGGCATAAATTCATAAGTAGGAATAGCTTGATGCAAAAAACTGGAGGAGCACCTGGTAACTCGGAGGTGGCGTTCTGAACTGGAATTCCGGGTAGATCATTGCCGCGTAAGGATGCATAGGTCTTGCAGGTGGTATCCTTCCCGTGATCCCCGTGAAACCGAAGAAGCTTCCGCAATTTTCTCGGCTGGTAACTCGCCAGGCAACCGCGCTCACCGTCACCAGTACCACACCTATGCCTGCGCATAGCAAGCGAGGAAGAGAAAAAGAAAAATGCATGAGGTAAAGAATGTTATACTCCGATATGTGGCTTTTCCCTGGCCGCAGCCCTTTTCCCTTGGGTCTAGATTAAAATATGCTAAGAATTCCATTCCATTGGAATACGACAATATAACCAGAATATTTATAAATCTGTTATAAAAATTGTAAAAATCTTGAAATCTCAGTGAAGCATTATAAGCATTTCCGCAATGTTCCTCCAATATTCTGTGTTATATGCGTAGTCTGCAGTTTGTACTAAAATTCAGATTAAACGTATGGATTGAAATATTCAAAGAATTCCATTCCGTTGGAATCCAGCAAACTAGAATGTTTTTGAATGTGCTAACAATATTCCAAAAATATTGAAATTTCAATGAAGTATTGTAAGCATGTTTGCAATTTTCCTCCAATATTCTGTGCTATATGCGTAGCCTGCATTTTGTAATATAATTCAGATTAAAAGTTTATATTTAAATATTCTCATAATACATTTTCCTTAAAGTACAACAGTGTTTTCAGAATATTTTTCAATTCGTTAACAATATTCCTATAATCTTTAAATTCCAGTGGAACATTATAGGCATTTGTGCAATATTTCTCCAATATTATGTGCGCAGTCTGCAGTCTGTACTACAATTCATCCTGGGGTACTGTAGAAAATATATCTACAGATATATATCGTTAGTATTATGATCCCGTTGGTCGTCGCCGTCCATCAGACGGTCGACTGCCACTGTTGAAGAAACCGAGACGAGCCTGCCATGGAATCAGCCTCTCTCTCTCGACGTCCTTCTTGTCCGCCTACCTGCCCACCCAGCCACAGATGGACACCTCTCTCGTTGCTTTCAAACGGTCATTCTTTGTTTATCTCACATTTATTGAATCTAATGATAGTAGAAAAAGCGACCTACTGCTATAACCAGAATGGCCATCGGTACAATGCACGTAGCGTTTTGCTCGTTTTTTGTTTGTTTTTCAATTGAAAAAGTGAGATTAAGTGGACACAGTCACACGTACTCGAGGCACCGAAAAGAGGTCATTAACGAAATTTCTTTTTCATTCACGACTTTAATGGTGTGCAGAACATAAATGTAAATGAACCACAATAAATTTGTCACTTTGTTAAGCCGTAAGAGCTCCACAAAAGACCTTGAAAACAATATTAAAACGTTGACGTGATTTCAATAAAAATCAGAATCCAAATGATTTCTTTATTATTCATTTCACTCCGTTTATTCATCCTAAAAATAACCTGTATTCTTAATTATCCAAAAATGTCCTGCTGCATTGGTAAAAAAGTATAATATTTTGTTCAAGACCAACTAAAAAACAGAATGCGTATTTTAAAAAATCCTTAAGCTTAATTGAATTAATGAAAAAAATCTTATTCCCCTGCAGTGAGCAATTAGTTACGGAGAAAGTGACCTTAACTTTCGTTCGATACTATCATTTATTCAGCTCCGTTTTTTTTATTCATTAAATGCAATGTAAAATTAATAAAACTTTTTTTTCGTTAATCCTTTAATCGTGGAATTAAAACGTTAGATTAATTCGTTGAAAGATTTGCTTTTACAGGAAACCGTATTAGCAATTGTATCGTGTAAAGGATTGTTGTTTTATTGACTTTCAGATTGAGTTAATTTTCTAATACGGTGGATATTGAGTGAAATAAGAAATAGGTAAACAAAGAAGGTCCGCTTAAGCGTGCGGCGAGAGGGCCGGTGCTGCCTACCACTTGCCCACTCACGATCTGGGCGATTGATCGTGGTGTGGGTGCGCGGATTGTCTATAGACGTCGGGAGAGTCTCGATGGAGGCGAATGGCTCCGAAGCTCTGCTCCTCGTCGGCTTTGGCTTAACTCCATTGTGAACGGCGCGCATTCTCCGGGTCGCAGAGGTTACAACTTGGCCGGGTGCGCGTTTAGAAAGTAACAGAACGGCCGCACGGTCTGACTCGCTTTTGCTTAGCTCTGTTCCCTGCTGCTTCTAGACCACTCTCCTCTGCTCTCCTTCGCCGCACTTTATACATATGTTAAATCAACATACGTGCAGTCTCTTTGTTATTTTAGCTTCTATTTATCTTCTAATCTCTTCATCCTGTTGGATTGTAATTCCCAAAATCTCAGCACAAATGTTATCACAGTATTTTAAGACTAAAATAATATTATTTAAATTTATTTCTACGTATTTGATTTAAGAATTGATCACAGATTTTTTTGAACAATTTACTGTGATAAATTATTAAGCAAAAATAAAAAATGTTACTTTTTTTTCAGAATAAGGAGTACTTTGGATTCATTATTGATTTACTATTCATTTTGAAGCAATTAATGAATGTGCTTAGTGATGAATGGATGAAAAGTTCATATTTATTTGAGAGAAGTGACCTACATTACTTTTATGGATTTCTGATTTCATGGCCAGGCCAGATCGAAACGAATTGAGTGCCAATGAATTATAAGTGGAAAACGAGAACGAAAGAGCGTAAACAAGGTAAATCGTATTTACTGGAACGATGCAAATGTACTAGCGAGCTACTATAATTCATCTGGAGTGTCAGAGCGAGAGAAAGAGAAAGAGAGGGAAAGTGTATCACTACGCTCAAGTTTCTGTAATTTCATGGAACAACGAGTAGAGAGAGCGCGTTTTCATCGAGGGGACACTCATCGGGAAGTTACATCTATTTCCTATAAAAGACTTGACAGACCTGTATTTTCTTTTCTCGGATCAGGTCCCAATTATTGTGATATAATAATAATACAATTATTAACAACCCCTTTAGCTTTCTTCAAATTGTTTCTCTGCGTATTCTGTTCGCACGGTGAAAGCAAAAAAAGAAAAAAATAAGTTGACTCAAAATATTCTTGAGAAAATTTCACGTGAGTCTAATTGATGAAAAATTGAAAAATAAGCTTGGTTATTTATTCGGTGAACGAGATTTTGGTAACCATTGCCTCCGGAATAAAAATATATTAACATAATTAAGAGGACCAGGTCACCTGAAAAGTGGGTTAAGAAAATATTTTTTATTCATGATACTGTTACTTTCAAAGAACTTTCATTCAAACCTCATAAAATGCTCATTAAGCACTGCAGATATACAATTCCGTATATATATCGAAATGCTCCGAGAAAACATATACAACTTTTAACTCTTCAAAATTTTCAGATCAAAACCGTGAACGCATTTTAGCATCCGAGGTCTTACTTTTATCAAAACAATTCATGAAATCTGAAACCTGGCTGGACTGTATCTGCGCTGTAAAAAATCTCGTTATGAAAATCAATATGTAAATGAATTTTGCTTACAGATACAGCGTATATTAAATTTTATGTACGTACGGTATAAAATGAATGTATTATGCATTGACGACATAAAAGTTAATTTTCCAAGGTACGTTTACATTAGATTGAATTAAATACAAAGTGTCCGCAAAATATTCCCATATATTATATTTTTCTTTAAAATATTTTCAACAGTGTACTTAGTTGCACGTTTTCCTTGTTTGCGCATTTTATGAGGTTTAGACAAAGTCCTTTTTCAAAACAAAAGTATCATTGCTTGAAAAAACTATTATTATGCTCTTTTTTAGGCTTCTCAGCTTCTTAATGTAATTATAATAATGGAGCAGAGGATATGTTATTCAGCGCAATGATTCGGCACTTAGATTGGTATTTTTACATTGAAATTACAATCCCGTCTGACCCAATGATCATAGCACTGCTCGTATATGCGTGTCTGTGGCTCCCACGCTTGAAATAATCAGCGACGCATTTTCGTTCTCGCAATAATACACCGACGCAACGTTAACGTGGATGTGGCGCAGCTCACACAACGCGAGAGCCGTTTCGCATAATCAGAAACGCAATAAACGCACGTGCCGGTGGAATGAGGCGCGTGGAAAATCGCGAATGCGCGACTCGGAAGACCGTTCTAGGATTCGTTCTCCAAAGCGTGTGTGAGTTAATACCGCGGCTACGTGACTATTCAATGTGAATTGAACGTGTTGCGACATATTCCGGAGCGTCAAGTGTCGTTTTACTGAACGATGACAATGCGCGTTGCACGGGCGTACCATGGTTGCTCGTTATATCATTTAAATTGCGACCAGACGTGGCTGGTATCGCGCTGTTTATACTGCGAGGCCGCGAGGCCTCCCACTTTGTGTATTTATCAGCGCACAATTCGCATCTGATTCCGTCACATTATTTTTTGCAATTAATTATAGAGAATTTCCAACAGCAATCTAATGCGTATATACTACTTTTTGTATGGTTCTCATTCAAATGTACTTATACGAGGGAAAAAAATTACAAATTTGGATATGGAACAATGCCACAAAAGCTTAAAAAAATTTAATTCAGATTCGTTCCATTCGTCTGTACGAATCTTTGAAAAACGCAGCGTGAAAATTGACGGAAAGATTTTAAAACAAAGACACTTTGAAAAATCCATTTCATAAATTTCAGGCTAACGTTCAAAATGCCTCAATAGAATCGAATTAATTCAGTCGTCTGAATTGGCAAGACCTCGCTAAGAGGCCAATTAGCACAGATTAGGGAATCACCAAAATCGATGAGTGAATCACAAGCACGATTTCCTTGACTCCCTTGTAGAATCGTCGGAATCGCTCTGGTTGTGGGTTTCAAGGCTCAACCGTTGCTCGTGATACAATAGCTATCAGCCGGCTGATCTTGTAAGCGTTTCGGTGACGATAATGTCTCTCTCACCGATCATTAGGAGGGAAACAGCGATGTGGTCACGTCCAGTGGCTCTGAGGGCCCCGAGAAGTGCACCAGCTGCTGCACACACGAGCCCGACGATGCCTACGCCGAGAATGGACCAGCGAACCGGCGGCGATCCCAATCCGCAACACTGCTTAGGCACCGCGTCCCTGTAACGAGAAACATTAGCTTAGAATCTGTAGTACACACGTCAGAGTACAGTGAAACTGCTGGTAGTATTAAAGAGGATATATATATATAAAGACGCAACAGAAATTGACCCACTGACACAGACTATCTCGCGGGTGACGCCGAGGACGAGTCGAGACGCACACGGAAAAATGGGCAAGAACGCGACGCAGCGAACGGAGAGGACGTCGCCATACGCTCTGAATGGAGCGGAGAAGGTTCCGCGCGCTCGTACTACGCGGAGTCTCGCATATGGCTAAATTACCATTTCTCGTTTATTTATCTCATAATCAATTTAATATTCATCACTTAGCGCGACCTACTACTGCGACCACACTCAATTTTTATTCATTACATCTCGGTACCGGATGTAATTTTCAACAAAAAGAGAGATAATATTAACTCGCGCGGAGCTGTAGGTCGCTTTGTGAAATTGATTAAAGCTTAACTACAGGGTGGATTATTTTTGGAACGTACGTGGGGTATTATAGTTTAAACGAGTACGTACTTCGGGCGAAACTATAGAGTATCGGCGTCCTGTGACGTCAATGCTGCTTGAGGGGTTAACAACAGAGAGAACTTTTATCCTTTTTTTCAATCTACTTTGCGAAATGAGATTCTCGCGTATCTCGTTTTTTAATCAGCATAGCAGGTCTCTTGTGGAGTACAAATAAACTCGAAATTCGAATTCTTTGTTGTTGTGTACTCTATTCTGATGGAGGAATTTGTCGATCATGAAGAGAATAATTACTGATATTAGGTGCAATGGATGAAAAGCATTAGAACTCTTTTCTGCCACTAGCAATAAATGCATAAAAATATACATCCGAATTATCGGCAATATCTTTATCATCGAGGCCCAAGAAAAAAAAAAATTCTGGCAATATTCTCGACTGCCCATGCCAATAAATTTCAAGCGCCAAATTGGGGTCTGTGAGACTGCGGATATTGAATCAAGGATAAAACTGATTATCGGAGAAAATGGAGAAAATAGAGTATCGGCACAGGATGATGTGCCGATCTTCGCCACCGTGAAATTTAATTTCCCACAGTCGTTGTACTAATAAATCGCGGTGCGTTCTACGTGAGACGGTCTGTGCTTCTAGCTTGTGGTTAGCTCGAATTTTTTTTTCGAATAATCGATGCTCGGAAAGAAGCGTTCGGCCTAATAACGACGAAAGGAGTAGAAAGTGCGGTGCCACGATCTTCCTTAGCTGTCGTTGATGCTGCTGCTGCTGCTTCCCTCGCGGCTCGAAATCCCTCTCTGCAAAATATACACGTACCATTATACACAGAGCATATACCATTTTATTGCATAGTTAGTGCGCTATTTTTGCAGAAGCCTCGTGGAAACTCTCACCGACTTGTGGGCGGAGCGGAATACCGGTAAGATCGGCAAAAGACTCTCAGGTACTCTCTCGAGACTTTGGTAAGTACAAACGGAAGACAGAATTTGTTTCTTCTGTCAGAAGGAACTTTGGTCACCGTATTATCCACTCGAGGATAATTTCAAGGTGTAATAAAGTCGAGGGACAGAGGCGGAAGTGACGACCTGCTTTTTTTTTTGGGAGAATTATATTCACAGACTAATTTTTAGGCATTTAAAACGACATAACGTAACGCGAGAGCCTTAAACCTCGACTAGCCTGGATGGAACTCTCTTCCTGCAATTTCTAGCGGGTCAAAATCGAAATTTCTCTCACACAACACTTATTCGTTATTGTAATTAATTTAATCACTAGATCAGACGTCCCGACGATTTAGAAAAGGAAAATTTGATTTTTCGTAAACGAGAACACTGACTTCTATCAACGGTTCTCTTTTAACACTCGATTTAATAACTTCTGACGCGAGCTCAACGAGCATATCGCTTCATATTAATCGATCTCGCTCTCTATAGATACCGCAATTTATTGTAATTTTTGGTAATCTTCAGGTTGGCGTAATTTCAGTCGAAATTTGCAAATTTATTCACCTGTGACGTATAATATTGTCTATTTTCGTCACTAATAATATAATAAATAATATTGTGATATATTAGATTTTTTTTCACTGCGATGGAAAATGTGTCGATAATTTTTATGAAAGAGATTGTTTTTTAATTCATAGCTTTGTAATGACGTAAAAGGAAAGGTCAAGAACTGCCATTAAAAAAGAAAAGAGCCAAGAAGCGGAAACACGCGAGTGCGGAAAGAGGCTCTTACGTGCAGTAGAGTAATGCAATATACATAAGCTCGACGCCGTTACAAAAATAAGTTGTTTAAGAACGCGCGGGGATATGTGTATATATATATGCTCATCGATAAATTGATGATAACGTCAGCGCGAGACATTTATTATATTCTGGTAAATAATTCATCGACGAATCTGGCAAAATCATCAGGTGGGTGGCGTGTTTATATATAGAAGAGGAATAAACGAGTTTCTCCGTCGAAGCGTTTGCATATGTGATGGAGAATTGTGTATGTAGCACATGGTGAAAGAGGGACGGGAAAGGAAGCGATGGAAGAAAGGAAAAGACAGCTGTGGCTAGAGAGAAAGAGAGACGAGCTCCAATGGCTCCGGAGTTTCTGCCCGGAGGAAAGAAACCCAGCAGCACTGAGCAGCAGCGCCTAGAGATGTGAAAATACCGGTATTTTTGTTCTCGGTAAGATAACCGTGAAAATAACGTATTTGTTTACTGCAAACTTTGTCTTGTGAAAATAGGGTTACGAAAAATGCGTATAAATTTATCATAAAATATGTAAAATATGCAAAATAAATAAGTTGTGAAAATGCGGTCAAGAAAAATTGTGGTAAATTCACCGTGAAAACGTATAAAATTTACGTACTTGGTACGTAATGTACGTAAGTGGTCGATATTTTTATCTGTTGTGAAATAACCGTAGAGATGACGCATTTGTTTTTCTACTAATTTTTCAAAATGAAAATTCGGCCACGAAAAATGATTTAAAACGGAAATTGAAGAATAGCTCTCGTTGTAAACAAAATTAAGTTGCACATAAACGATAATTGAATTGTTTAAAAAATCTGGATTGAATTCAATTTACATACCTAGGATATATTTTTTTTGCAAGGCTCGTAAAATTCACAATACGTATTTGGATTTTCAATGAATGGTATTTCAAAAGATTTGTACAGTGGCACAAAAGTAATATACCAATTTGATATTATACATTACACATTTAATTTTGTCACTGTACACGTCTCTTTAAAGTGGGTGTAAGTTGAAAAAAAAAAAAAATTATTTAAGTGAATATTTGAAAATCCAAAAACACATTTTTTTTTTTTCTAAGTCGTGTATTTTTTTGTTGGTAAAATTACCGGTCACATCTCAGGAAGTGGTTCGAGTTCTCGGTCGAGATCTCGAGCCACTGGCGAGTCTTTCACTCCGTCGATACGCGAAGCTCACCGGTGCACTCGCACCGGCCGAGAGCGTCGACTCTCTCCGGCTCACGTTGTTGCTCTCTCCCACTGCGCTTCGGCCCGGGCTCATACTATAGGGCAACATCGAGACCCATTTTTTAGCCAGGCGCATCGATCCGGGCCATTGGCCCCGCTTTTCTCGCCTCTCTCGTATATATTCTCACTCCTCTCTAGCCACTGGAGCAACGCAGCAGGCGAACCCGATGATTCACGAAAATTAAGTCCGCCCGCTCGGATCCTCGGTTTATGACGTCGAAGGGAACGAGGACAACAGAAACGGAGAAAGGGAACCTTCTTTCTCTCCGATCCCTTCGATCGGACCCCACAGCAGTTTCTCCCAGTACTAACTATAGTTTCACTGTCCTATATAGTGCCTTTTGCTACTATTACTACGACTCCTACTACTAGAGCATAATAACCAAGCGAGTGTAACAATGGCCAGGCTAATTTTTTTTTTAATTTCAAATATTGTCTTGAATATTACAAATATTGTTTCTACATTTTGTTATTTCCTTTTAATTTCTTCAGATTTTTTCGTCGCAGATTTAAAAAAAAATCATTGCGCTGAGATTTTCATTGAAAAGCTGAGAATTTGTTGCTCATTGCACGTTATTTCTAGAGTGGGTTATTAAAGAGTTTTTTGGTTGTATATTTTTTTGTCTTAAAAAATCTGGCTTGATAAAATTATTGGTAAAAAAAAATGTCACATTTACTGGACTAGTCTCCGATTGCTCTTACTTTCATTCCTATATGACTACTGGGAGTACTGTTACTACGAGGGCAGAATAGGGAAGCCCCTGCGAGTGTACAATAATGGCCAGGCTGATTTTGAAGAATTGTCTTGCACACTAGTAACGCTGTTACTTTTCTATACTGTTACTGTACAGCCTTCTGATTCTATATCGCCATTATATAGTATAGCTCCGTACTATAGTACGTAATAGAGCCCTATAATAGGTTACACTACAGTGGCTCGATGCCACGTGACTGTAACGACAGTATGAGGGGAAAGAACCCTTGTGAGGGTGTTCGCCGAGGATGCCAGAAATTGTGAGAACATTTTGTCGAGTCCCTGTCAAACCCATGTCTCTAAGAAAGAGATAACTTGAAGCCAAATATTACATTCAGGTTTCACAAAAATAACTTTACATTATCGCACGATTTACACGATATTAGACGTTTACGCAATTTTCCTTTTTTTTTAATACAATAAAATAAAATTTACTATAATTAACTGTTATTTTTTTTGCGATTTCTCATTACTGCAAAATTTTATACAAGCTAATAGATATAATTTAATGTACAATAATGGTAAGATTAGAAAAATGTTTGTAAGAAATTTCCTAATTTTCAGAGGTTAGAAAGTACTGTAATTTTACATCTCACTTGTACATTAAATGTAATGTATACTATACAGAAAAGTATTCTTTAACAATTTACTGTGTTCAATTAAAAAAATAAGATTCTTTCTATAAATTCACCAGCAGGAGCTTGATTAATATTCTAATGATTGCAGAGAGGCAGAAAAATATAATTTACTCTACATCAACAAAAATCTGCTTGATTTATCATTTATTTACAAGCGTGCGTACGGTGCGTTATGTTATTCTCGAATGATAAAGTGCGAAGGAGAGAACAATGCGAAAGAAGAAATACGTAAGATGTAATGGGAACAGTGGGTTGAATTCGCAATGATCTTTTGCACTCTCTCTCTCGTTAAACCGGAAAATGTGCCAGTCGACGAGCACGTGTTTCGCATACACGCAGAAATTTATTACATTGGGACCCTGCCGAGTGACACGGGGCATAATAGCATTTTTGCGCAGAGAGTTGTTATCACGAGTGCCTTTTCCCAATCCCACCATTATACACGCAATGTGCGAAAATCGCGAGAATCTTCGGGCCAAAGATCACAAACGCAGAATTCTCATTGAATCTTCTGTCCTGGAGAACAGGGACGCGACTCATTAAATTTAATGCCTACGGATGCGCCACAGCATTCATGCGTAATTTGTTTCTTTTTTTTACGTAATTGAGCTTTTCAAAAAATGAGGAGAATAAAGCACTTTAAACTGCGGTTTCTGCGAATACATATGATTTTTTTTGTGAGAAGACAAATAGACTTTGCCAATTGAATGTAAATGCATTTTCTTGTGAAGTAAAAAATTCGAAAAAAAAAAATATTAAAATCGACAAAGATATTTTGAGAAAAAGATTTCTAGTCTAACAAAGATTCTAGACAATTAAAGAGTCGAATTTTCAAAATATTTACCGACTAAGTGGATTTAAAAAAAATTCAAAGCAGCTGAACGTTGATTTGAAAACTTTGAAAAAATCTAATGTCTTGTCCTTCCTTCTTCTGGAAGCGACAATAATATCTTTTCCGGAGCCAATTTCGGTATTTTAGTACTTATCAGAGTGGCTGCCGTAAAACAATCAAGAACAGAATCGTTGCCGGCGATTGCCGTAGATAAATGTCCTCGGGGTCGTCTCGCAGTCGATTCTGCACGGGACAGTAATTCGAGCTTGAAATTAACGACGAGGGCTTGCCGTTGGCTGGAGAGTCTTGGAGAAGAGAATTGAACCAGTGAACAAGGAGCATTGAGCACGCGGGTGAGCGATAACGCGAACGAGATCGCGAACTCAAATGCGAGCCAGAATTCAGTCGTTTTGTTCTCGTAATAGTCAGTACTATATAACGCATTCCAGGGTAAATCGTGAGGGTCGTGTCACTGGTATTTAATTTTCTGTCCTCTCACGTGACGGAAGGAACTCCAGACAAATTTTAAAGCCTTCACTTTGGAGCGTCTACAATTAAGACTTCATAATAGACAAATCTTTTAGACATCATTTTCAATTAGTTTTCTCAAAATCCCCAAAATAGTCATGCCAATACTAAAATGAAAAAAAAAAGTTTAACAGTAAGTTCTTCCTTAAATTACACAACACCTTTGAGTCTAGGTAAACATAAAGGATCGGTCTTAAAAGGGTCTTTAATGTCCCGGTACTTTAACCAAGCATCGAATATGCTGTTATTACATCATCAAAATGGTAGTTATCTACTTTTCATTTAAAAATATCTCGTAGACAGTAATAAAAATAAGTAAATGCCCATTGTAAAAGCCCAAGACATGGAAAGTTGAACGAAAATCGTGGCGAAAAAAGGCTGCGAAGAATCCTTCACAAAAATGGGCCTACCTGCCGAAAGCAGAAACGCTCGCGGGCACAGGAAATGGTAGTCCCAAGCTGAGGCCTCGAAGACCGAGATGCGGAGGTGGTGGGTGGAGAAAGCCTCCCACGGGAGGAACGAGAGGCATGCCAGCGGGTCCGCCGACGGGCCCGCCGCCGACGCCGATACCAGGAGCATTTCCAAGCCCGCCGACGCATCCCCCAGGAGGCACTCCCGTGTAATTCGGCGGCATGGAGCAGCTCCTCATGGCCCTTCGGTGATGCCTCCTCACCCTTCGTTCCCTCCTGCGAGCGTCTCGCAGCTGATCCTCGCTCGGCTGATGCTGCTCGTATTGCGACGGTCCGTGCGGGTGATGATGGTGATGATGGTGGTGGCTCGGAGCCTCTAGAAAATGCGCGCCGACCGCCAATTCCGTTTGAGCTTCGGTGGAGGCAAAAGATCTCGTTGGTCGAGGGACCAATTGCTCCTGCTGCTCTCGACTACCTGCAACGCCGCTTTGCTGCAGGTTTTCCTCTTGCTGCTGTTGGACTTGACTACTGTTCGCTGTCGGCACGCAAGTGCCCGTGACATTCTCATCGTTTTGCTGCTGCTGCTGGTGCTGCTGGTGCAGTAGTTGATTTTGCTCAGTCTCTTGGCGGTTCTGGCGCTGTGGATGAGGTTGCACGGTCACGCCGTCCACGGTGACGACGCTCACCGGCCTCGGGGCATTCTCGGACAGAGCCCCGGCCATCGCCTCCTCAACATCGGTATTCGACTCGGCGTTTTGCTCCTTTTGCTTCCTTGCTTTTTTCTTCTCTCTCTTTCTCTGTGTCCTCTGTCTCTCTCTCTCTCTCTCTTTCTAGCTTCGCAGTCCTACTTTTTCAAATTCCCTAGTATTTTTTCTTCTCCTCGGTATTTTTGTA
This sequence comes from Clistopyga incitator, assembly GCA_947507545.1. Lineage (NCBI taxonomy): Eukaryota > Metazoa > Arthropoda > Insecta > Hymenoptera > Ichneumonidae > Clistopyga > Clistopyga incitator. The sequence goes on along the minus strand of OX382174.1, from coordinate 2,823,441 downwards.
TAGCCATTGCCAATGAATTTGTGCTTCGTTGATTACGAATTGATTTAAACGCTGTTTTACGACTGTACCCGGAAAAAAAGGCGTCCAAGCTGATCAGGGAATCTGTGCTCGTTTTATTTAAGTGCGGTAACGAGTTAATGAGTTTGTGAATTTAACTGCGGAGCTTATTTCTCAGTTTGCGAATGAGTCGGCGCTCGTTAGTTTTTCGCTCGCAGGTGATATTTTTTCTTCTTCTTTGTTCGTTGTAACGAGTTTGCGGAAACCGCTGGATGGTTAAAACAGTCGCTGACGTTCACTATTGTTGCGGTGATTGCAGTGTTTCCGTTTACTTTGAAATGGTTTTGTGGATTTTCACTTTTTTGGTTTCACTTGCGGGAAATTGTGGCGTTTGGAGGAACTTTAAATTGGCTTCCTCTGGTTTCTTTTGGGGATTTTGAATACACTCGGTTCACAGTATTTTTCGCACTGAACTTAAACAAAACTCATAATCCAAGCTGGGTCGATTCCCACGTGAGTTGATGAACTACTGAGACGACCAGGCAGCCGATGGTACTCCATACTCGTCGGCGACCTCCTCCGACTCGTCGTCGGCTCTCAGAGACTTCCCAGTCGCGCAACGCACGCTCCGCGTGTATATTGCATGCCTTGGTAGTAATGTGCTCTCTCGAAGGCTCGATGTGATGAAAGCACCGTTTCAGCTCTGGTTAACCGGTCACGTATGCTCGGTCTGGAAATGAAAAGTGCGCTGGCTTTAGCATTCGGCGTAGTTTCGTCGCTTGCGTATATCATATTATCTCGAGTCATTACTGTCGAATCGGCAAATTGGAAATGAGAAAGAGAACAACCAACTGTAGAAATGCTATTATTTTTTAACGGTAACCGGCAAGATGTCGGTATTATTTTACTGAAATACTTGTTACGTCTTGCACCTTTTTTTCATTCTGATTCTTCAAATGAAATTATAGAAATTTCTATAGCATTATTTTTAACACAATAACGTTTTATCTTTTCAGAATTCTATTTGATGAAATGAAATTTTGTCTATGGCATTTTATTCGCTCAAATGAAATTTTTTCTATGAAATTTTGTCTATGGAATTTTATTTGTCCAAATGGAATTGTTTCTATAGAATTATACTTGCTTGAATTAACGGCAAAATAACGGGTCAAAATTTTTTATAAGATTTACGAAAAACAAAATAATGATTAATCTTTTTAAAAGCGTATATAGTGATAAAATATATACAGGAAGCTGATAAACGTTTATCGAAAGGTTATACCCGATAGAAATCGATAAATAAACATTAACCTGCGATAAAATTTTATCGAGCTATTAGAGCTGAACTATTAGAAGGGGATAAAAAAACAGTAGAGGGCCAATTATATTAAATGCCGATAAATCTTCATAGCGATTCAACGTGCGTTTGCCCATTTTTTTTTATCAGCATCCAATGGACCTTTTCCATAGAGATAGCAGAGCTTTAACTGCACTTTACTGCAAAATTGTGTATTGGATCTCGCGTAACTGTAGATACACGGGACTATACTCGACGTTGAAGAAATTACGAGCCACTTGAGCCGCGATCGTGCGCAGCCACACACACATCAACTATTTTAACGGGTAGTTTAGTACTCTGCAACCGAGTTTTGTTTTCAAGTGACGAAAGGAAGAAAATATATCCGCGCTTTGGAGGAATTTCCTAAAATTATCAGATTTAATCGATCTCGAAAATAGGTCACCGTGCATAAAGCATAATTAACCTGTTTTTATGAAATGGAACTGCAAAACGATTTTGAACAATAGAATATTTCTTTCGGACATTTTACAAATATTTCCTATTTACGAATAAACATGTTTTGTGTTTAAGGGTTAATTAATCAATACTTTTTTAAATCCACGCTTTTAATAATTGTCTGGGTTACAGAAAAAAAATGTTATACTACAAATAACCCTTTACTGCGGTAAATTAATCCAAACGGCTACGTAAGAATGAAAAAAAAAGACCGGAATCTGATTTGACTAGCTCTGAAGCGCTGCAACTTCGCTAACGGCATGATATTACAGGGTCCCGAATGGGAAACGAGTTTTAATTCCAGTAACAAGCAAACTCGTTACTTATTTAACAGCATTATCCCGCCCGAGACATAAAACATTGATTTCCCATAATTAATTTTCACTGTGCAGCGATAGATTCGTTCATCAGGGATTTCACTCCCACGGCAATTATTAACTGCATCCATTCGCCCAGGAAATCCCGGGAATATCGATACCGTGTGCATATATCTTTCACTTTCGTAAAATTTTTATGTCCTATGCATTCCTTATTAAATTTCAACGTCTGTAAATTTATATAGAATTTATAAACGTGCGAATCAACAAAATTCTCATTGTCACAACGAGGTTCAAAAACGCGCCTGACAATTTTAGCGACGCGAAATTAAGAAAAAAGTCGCTGAGTCGAAAGCTTTCTTAAAAAACGTCCACCGTTTCTCAACTTAGTCAAGAATTTATAGATGGAAATAAAAATGTTGAAAAACAAAAGGAAGAAGTGAATCGCCGGCTTAAATTGGCTTAAAAATAAGTGGGCCAAAATCACAAATTCAGGATGGGCTTTACTCGAGTCAATATCATTCTAATTCTGATAACAAAGTCGAAAAGCGCGCTCGGCATTTTTAATGTCGCGGAACTGAGAAAAGCCGTCGAGTCTGATGCATTATTTCAAAAAACTCCAGCGTTTCCAAGGTTTATTAAGAATTTATACATGGAAATGAAAACGTTGAAAAGCAACAACAAAAAGTAGGGCAGAATCACAAATTCAGCATGCACTCTTCCAGTGTCTCAACGAAACTCTGAATTCTGCTGAGAAAGTTGAAAAAAAAAAAGAAAAAAAAACACATTATCAACGTCCGGAAATTGAGGGACAAAAAACAGCGAAGCATTCTTACTCGGGTCACCTCTAGTCGCGACCTAGTAAAAAGTTCGAAACTCGTTCCGAATCAACCTGTAGGTACACACCAGAGAGTATCTAATGACACCGCAGCATCGGTCAGCCAGAGTCCCGTTTTTGTGTCACGATATTAATTCGTCTCGCTGTCGACAGCTCAAACTATTTCAATCACTCTACAACAATACCGAGCACAAACACTCAACAAAAATAACGTGCATGTCAATGAAACAGCCACTAAATTAACGCGAAATACTCTCGCGAACGTGTAAACAATGCTATTTTCCAATTTTCTTCTCGCGCACACGTTCGATGCGATTTGTCGAGATTAGTACGTACGTTATGTATATATATATATATATATGTGTGTGTGTGTGTGTGTGTGCGTTTGTGGATATATATATATATATATTTATATGTACATATATAGAGAGACGGTATAGCGCGGTCGCGGAAAGTATCCTGCTGGAGAAGAATCGACGCGAGCGCTGGAAAACACGGCCGTCCGTGTCAAGATAGCGGGTCCACTGCTCGGGAACTGAGCTCTCGAAGCACCGAGCACTCTTGGCCGATACGAGAGCTCCACGCGCGCAACTACACTACTAGCCATAATTCTCTCTCTCATTCCCCCTCCTCTCTTTCTCCTACTGTGCCACCCCAGCGCCTTCGTCGATGTACAAGGCATTCCCCGTAAAAAAAAGCGCACACAATTTCTGAAGATATTTTCCATGGGTTTTCATTGATGCTGGGGATTTTTTACTAATGTTCGATTTGACATTGAAAATCATTTGTGTCTTGCGGATGAGACGATTGTATTCGTTCGAATAGAACGATTTAAAATTCTGTCAAAATTTTGTCAGGATTCAAAGAAATAGTGCAGATATCGAAAATTTGAGTGGTAATGATTTCGTTATTTAGCCAAAATAGGATAATGTTGGATGTTGCTAAAAAATTGTTGATTCTATGGAATTTCTGAGGAATCGAAGGATATAAAAGAGTTTGATTATTTGACTCGGATTTTTTGCACGATTTCGTCTTTTATTTTGCATTAAATTTCGAATTTTTCCTAATGGATTTTGCAAGCTTTTCAATTATTTGTTCCCACATTGCCGTGAATTTTCTGAAGTGCAAGTGAAATTAGCACATCATAAATTTTTATCAAAAAAAATGATAATAAACGTACATTTAGCATCTTGCAATTTTTTAACCCTATTTTTCCCTTCTAAGATACATTGAAAAATAACCTCGCGCTTTAATTGAATCTCAAATCGAAAGTTACTCGACTCGGTGCTTAAACGCGTTTGCGTAACTGAAAAAAGCGATTTGAATTTTGGAAGAAAAAAATAAAGAAAAATGTGTTGAGTGACACGGAATGTCCCGTAGACAGCCCACCTCGCAATCTGTAGAGAAGAACGACTGCGCACTCGCAAAACCCCACGCGGTGCGCACGGACCTGTATCGCAGCATCGCATCCGTGGGTTGCAGCAACAAACTCTGGGCGACACGACGCGCTTCACTCCGGGACAAATAGCTCTCCGCTCGGACACTTACTTACCTAAGTACCAGCTTAAACAATGCGCGTTCACAGCGAACTCGTTGAGCGGGCGAGAAATAAAGCGCTCACGAATGGTCGCCAGAGGAAAACGTCCGACTATTAAAAGTGCAACGCACAGCCGCTCGACGTGCCCGGAAAATTCGAAGCCTTTATTGCAGAAACAGGTGGACTCGTCCACTGCATAACTTTACTGGGCTTTGGTTTAAAAAACGCTACACCGAGGCTCGAATAGAGTCTCGTTTTGTTTCTAAGTATTATATATATATTTTTTTTTTCTACTTGGGACTCGAGGATTCCCTCTGAAGCACGCGCCCGGAACGCGGCGAGGAGTAAACAGCAGGAGGGGAATGGACGAGCGCGCGAGGTCTACTCTCCTGCTGACACTGTAGTGCATAGCGCTAGAGCAGAGCTGTAGGAGCTAGGGTGCACGCTATAGCGTTGAATGTATGTATGTATGTACGATGTTCCATCCTGCGCGTCCCTCTTCGCTATACTTCTTCACTCGCGCCTTGCGACGTCCCCGGTAATGCTTCGCGCCGCCGCTAGGAGTCTAGCTCTGTGCGACGGGCTCTTCTGTGGGTTTTTTTTTTTTTCAAGAATTGCTTGGAAGATAGTGAAGAGTCTTGGGTAAGTATCTCTACAAGAAGAGCCTGGAGAGTCTCCAATTTTAGTCCGAAAAAATGTTTCCCACAAATTTCAGCTTCGTTTATACAAGGTTTTGTCCTTACTTTTGTTTTGATATTGTAAATCAATTAATAATTAGCGACGATAATTTTTTTTTTTTTCGTTTCCCGGAAAAACCGAAATTTTGTCAACTGATTTTTGTTATTTATTTTCATTGGTCGAAAGTATTCAATGCGATTAAGTGAATTGCATTAATATAATAACAATGTTGTTTTTAATGATTGGAAAGTAAAAAAAAAGATTGTAAATGTAGAGATTGAACAGGAGATCATCGAAGCGCTACTGAAAAGGCGAGTTCTGCATCAATCGGCTTTATTCAAAGATCATAATAATAATCTTTTACAGTTGTTAGACCAAATAATATATATAATGCATATCGAAATAAAGATGGAAGGAAGGCGGGATTGGGCTCCGAGGATGGTTGGTGTGTACAATACAGTTTAGGCGAGCGCTCTGGCAGCTCGCTGGGCGAGGTGACCGTTCGGGGGCGCACATACCTTTGTACAAAAACTATAATTAGTATAATATATATTTATATATAATATTTATACACCATGCAAAAGCAATGATTTCAGGCGTAGTCTATTAGCTGCCTTAAGTATTATCTGTAAATATAACCGCGAGTGAAAAGTGTTTGCGTTAAGGGGATGCCGGAGTCGATTAGGCGATTCGTAGTATACACTATTCATCATAAATAAGCTACAAATATATTTCAACTTTTGCACGGAGGTAATAAAAACCTTCATGCTTCGGCGACCGGTCGACTTACCGTTCAAGACATAGAGCAAATGTTTTAAAAAAGTATATTACTGAACCTCTCAAAAGCCAATATGACCGCTCGAGACGTCAAAAAGTTCGGTTAAAGTAAGATATAAACGTTTCTGGGACTCAGATGTGTCAAATCAGACCGGGCGACGAAGCACGAAGGTTTTTATTAAATCCCTGCAAAATTTGAAGTATATCTGTAGCATATTTACGATGAATAGTGTATATTACGAATTCGCGCAGTCCAGCATACCCTTAAGAAAAAAAAACCAAAAAAATTCGTATGTACCAATTGTAAATAATTCATGGATCATTTAATCGATTAGTCTCGCAAATCGTGGAACCCGGATAAATTCATTGCGGGCCAATAAAAATAATGTTCAATAAAAGAAACACGATTAAATCGTCCGATTTTTTCGTAGCAGGGACAAGACCGGCCTCCTAAATTCACTGCTCATTCATGACATCTATTTATAACTATACACCTACAATAGATAACAAGACAAGTCCGCTGGCCCGAGATAATCGAGGCAAATTATTTTTTTTCTCCATTTCTTCTTCTTTTTCTTTAATAGATTAATCTTAAACGTTAAGTTAATCGTAAGTAGTGGGTCTATTTAATGTTGGCCTCGCACTTGCGTCGGTCGCACAGAGCGCCATCGTTCATACTCCTCGCTGGTTACAGTCTCCTCGCTTTTTATTTTCTACCTTTTGAAAAGTTTACAAACACGCCAGAGGAGATATCGATCGCAGTAACGCATCAAAATCGTTCCTAAGAATCGATTACTAACAACAAAAAAAAAAGGAAGTAACACTCGGGCGGCCTCGTAGTCGCGGCGATCGTCATTCTCCTCCTCATTCCCTCGACACAATAATCAGCGTCGGTAAAAAATAGTTAAAAAACGTGGCGTTACGAAACAACGTTTCAGCGTTTAAAAATTGTAGGAAACTTTTTTTTCGTAGTCCTTCAGCTCTACGAAAAAAAATAAATAAAAAATTCAAGGCGATACTGGAAGAAATTCTGCGCATTGGAATGTGTGTGTGCTCGCTTTTGGGCATACTGTGTGTGTATGTGTGTACGTAAGAATGAATACGTGTATCTTTAACTCGATAATCGTAACGTAAATCGAAAAGTTATGATACAATTAATAGCCGACGTTTAGACGTCGGGAATTAAGCTCGCTTAAAAAAGATCACCGTCTGACCCGACAGCCATTTCTGCGGGCTGCTTTGTAAAGACATAGAAAACTTCGTGACTTTAAACGGACGTTTAATCCAAAGTGGATGAATTTTCGCGCAGTACTTTTGCATCATTGTTGCTTTTTGAACTTTCATATGTCCTGGAATTTTGGGAATGATTTATTTTCGACGGTTAAGATTACATCGCACGGAAGACTTGTATAAATAGTGGATTTTATGGGTTTTATGAAATTTCAAAATTTTCTTACTCGCGAAAGTCGTGCTTAATTGTTTACTTCTCTTACGTTGTAATCATCAACAAAATTCTATGGCACATCAGAATATTACAATTCTGCTCAACTGATGAACTCAATCATCAATCAGATAATAAGATTATCAGTCGATATACATTATTTTTCTCCGGGTTATCGATTTGTAAAAGTAAACGAACGATCGGCGATTTCGATGGAAATTAATACAACCAAGAATTTCTTAATTCGCCCGGCCGATTTAAAAAATCATTAGCACAAAATCCGTAAGGCAGATTTTTCGGTCAATTGAGAGGATAATTTAATAAAATTCGTATACATATTCATGTATGCCGTATTCTTGAACATAGAAAAAAAATCTGTCCTTCCGGCATATGAAAGCTCGTGGAATTATCATAAATGCAAAATAAAACGATAAATTCAGCTTTTATCTTTATAGTGTACGTGGCTTAGCTTTGCATCGGTCGATGACAACGCGTTGGCAGTTACAGCGTTTTAGAATCGACTCTGCGAGCTTTCGACGGTGCCGAGTTGGCCACACGTGAGAAATGTGGCGTTTTGTATTATCTTTAATCCAACGTTTCCGACTGACATGCTCGTTTGGAAAAGAGTTTAAAAAAAGCTACACCATACAGCGATTGTGCAGCGACCCTGTATAAAAAATGTAGAGACCTCGCGTATTTAACCTGACAAAACAAAAACGAATCAACAGCGGAGGAAGCGGCAGAGTCTTGAAGAGAGAAAACACAAGGAGACTAAATAATTCGACGAATCGTCACTTCGAATCTTCCCCACGTTTTTTTCACAAATTCGTGTCTTTGAGTGGTAAAAAACATTGCTAATTCCGAGAAAATCTCCACAAAATTTCATCGCTATTTCATGTATTGCTTATTCTTTCCCACGATCAGTATTATCATCCGTACGTCTTTATGGAGTGACAATATCGAAAAAAAAATTGAGTGGACGTGTAAAATCTTTCTCGCAACGAGTTGCGTTCTCATCGTTGACTCTATCTGCTTCTCCGATGTTCTTCGCTTCGTGGTCTCGATGCGTTTCGGCCCGACTATTCTACTTTGTAGTTTGCTTAATAGTCCCTATCGCCCGATGAGCGATCGATGACCGAACGAAAAACCACAAATCTCGGATAATCGTAATCGGAAATATCTCGTGTTTTTTTTTTGCTTCCCTTATGGCAACGGAGAGTTGAGAAATAAATGTCGATGTGAGGGAAGAGGAGAAGGAGGAGGACCAGGAAAAGGAGGAGGACGTGGAGATTAAGGGAAGAGGAACGAAAGGAAGAATTCCCGAACGGAATACGGCAGGATGGCAGTTAAGATTATGGATTGAGGCCTTGGCGCTTCTCCTCCTCGAGCATCGCGTCCAATTCGTCAGTTAAATTGGCGAGCATATTGCCAATATCGTTGAGAACGTCGGCTGGCTCGCCACCGCCGCCGCCGCTTCCACCGTTGTTACTGCCGTTGTTACCGGCACTTTGACCTCCGCCGACATGATGACCGCCCATCACGTGTGAACTCAGTCCCCCGGGACTGTTGACGTATTCCTGGACTCTCGCGGCCCGCTGCTTTATCGTGCCGGCATTCTCGTTTGCGAATGGCAGAGAATCCGATTCCGTGCTCGAACTTGACTGCAAAAATGATAGGACGATTTGACAAATCTGTGGATATTTCCAGTTTGAGCGTTTTTTCACGTGTCATTCATATTCTCACAAATTGGCCTATGCGAAAATCGTCCAATTTGATATATTGATCATTTCTCTATTTTTATAATCATACCTTCTATAAATACGATCAGCTTATTTTCAAAAATAAGTAATTTCACATAATTTAGAAAAGTTTTATGTCACTTTTCAAGATCAACGATCCAAGAGATATACACTAGAAATTCCGTCAAGTTATGAAAACTGATACTATTATTTTTCCACTTCAATAAAAGTGAATAGAATGAGATACCTTGAAACTAGCGTCAGAACCGTTGCGATGTTGTAGGGCAAGCGTCGCGATAAGTTCGTGCTCTTCGTTGACATTAACGCTGACACTGCCCCAGGATCGAGACATGGACGACGGCGGTCGATTAATTTGCGGGGTCGTTGGAGTCGCTGGAGCCGGTGCAGGAGGCGGCGGATGATGGAGATGATGGGGAATGCGGTGATCGTCGCAGGAAGCGGTCGGTACAGGACCGCTGCAGTCTATAACGACGTCGCCGCTCTGATTGCCACCGACGCCGGCGACGAGTTCCCTCGAGCTCTGTCGTCTCGGTGGCGACGGAGGTCTTCTCTTCGGAAGATGCGGACTGCTCTCCAAGCCGTAAGTTAACTGGTACTTGTTGTCGAAATCACGGGGCAACGACTTGAACTGCCCGGGCGTCGCCGTTACCTGATTGAACCACTGATATTTATTATAATTTCGTTCATCGCCGTGGACTCCTCAATGCTTTTGCAATTTAAGCGAAAAAAAAAAAAAAAAAAAAGATGGAAAACTAGAAATTTGTACAATTTTTTGCATAAATATTCGCGCAATGTGAATAAGCCGTTTATCGACTGACCATGCGTAAGTTTACAATGCGTAGATCGATTTCTTGAAGCGGAACGACTTTGAGAACTTAGGGACAAAAGGATTAATCACCGGAGTGAATTTTCAAGGTCTAGTGTCGGAAGAAGTAATCGTTACCTTGGCTACTGGCCGTGGACGAACGAGGCAGTGTCGTGGTCGCGGTAGAGTACCACCTCCGGCGTCTACGGTTGTCGATGCTTCGTTCGTGGGCGTAAGATCGCCGTCCTCGAAACATCTCGGCCGCCAACCCATCGCATCGGGATGCGACGTCGGTGCTGGCGACGGTGGATATACGAGAGGCGCGTCTTCCAAGCTCTCGAGTGATTTACCGCGGGAACCTGCGCTTCCTCGTCCCACTGTGCCACTGTATTCCAAGCCACCGGGTAACGCCGCGTACATGCTCCTCCACGTTGACGTAGCCTCATTGCCGCCTCGTTGGAACGATCTTAGAACCGGCGAGGAACAATCCTCGTCTGGAGACGGTAAGTCCGGTCCACCACGTTGAATTACGACGTCCTAACGATCGAATCATTCATTAATTTCAATTATCGGAATTAATAAAATATAAAAGTGTATATTCTTGAGAACGGTATGAGATTTTACGAGAGTGTATATTAGCGCATTGCTCAGCTTTAATAAGTTTAAACATTAATATACGGAACGAAAATAACGTTATAATTGTTTTGAAGTAACGAACGTTTATAATTTATCATTGGGATCTCTGGATTGTAGGATAGAGATAGGAAATAAAGCGGAACTACGGTTAATGTATGCAATAATACCTGCGTGTGTCCAGGATGAGGCGGAAGTCGAGCAAGATCGAGAGGTTGGATCCGCTTCCCCGCCCGAATATCCTTCACGCGTTTTATCGCTAGTAGCAATTTTTTCTGGTGACCCAGTCGCACTATTCCGATGTCCTCGAGATCTTCCCAGGTCAGAGTCGTCACATCTTCAACCGAACGCATGCCCTGCTGATGAAGAGCACCAAGATACTCCTCGAATCTTAACAATCGCAACCATTCCTCAAGTGAACCGGGGACGTGCTCCGGCAATCCATCCCCCACGTTCAGATTGTCGATTTCCGCTTTCAGCCGCTTTCTGTGATTGGGGTTTTTGATACCTGCGTCATATGAAAATCAAAAATTAATTAAGGTACTGAATTTCATACATTATTCGCTTATGTTTTCATTTTCATTTTTAAAATAAGCAATTCACCCAAAAGTGGTCACGCTAAAATAATTTTATCTATAAAACTATTCCTGTGGAAATAGGAAATTCCCTAGAACCCCCACTAAACAAGTTTTCCTTTCTTCTTTAAAAATTGCATCAATGTTAGAAAAATTACCAAAAGCAGCTGAGGAAATTCGCAACAATTGCAGAGGATATTTACCTATACCCGTGAGGTCCTCCGGCGTCATGCGGGTAATAGTGGCGAGATCGTAACCCGCCGACGCGAAAAGTGGAAAATACTCGTCAAACTGTAGTTCAGTGAGCCAAGCGTGAACGACGTCCAGATCAGCTGGCCTGTCAGGATGGCTGCCGAGGGAGCTTATCGAGCACCTGGGAGACGAGGCGAGTGTTCCCGGTCCCCGGGGGCCCAGATGGTAGCCGGACGCTCTTCCCGAGTCTAGGGAAGCCGTCGAGTGTCTCGAGCCGGATCCGGAGCCTGAACTGCCGGGACTGTCGCGACCGGGGCTTTGCGTCATGTCGATACCTGCCAAAGACAACGAGAAAGAAGCCCTATTAGATATCTCACATAATTTCCGCATTTCCAACAACCTTAAAACAAAATGACCGAAACATTCTATTTGGACAGCCTAATTGAAATATACTCTGACGAATAATTTATGGACAGCCTAAAATAATATCAAACAAAATGACTTTCATCCATCAATTATACTTCAATCAACGACAATGTCAATCAACTCCAATCAGATCTCAAATAAATGAAATAAAAAATATTTTGAGTTCAGTTTTTTAACTATACACTGTGCTCTTTTTTTTACAATATCTCCCTAATTTTTTTATGCTGAGCTTTATCCCAGAGCAATCGATAAATTTCTTTTTACATTTGATTTTTATTTTATAAAATCGAAAAATAAAAAAATATTCGTCAACTATAATTCATAGAATTTTGTCTGTTGAATGGAATTCAGGTGAAATGAGGCAACAACAAAAATTTGTTTAATGACTAAGCTCCTTTTTAGAGTCAGGGATTTATTTATTTTTCGTTATCATAAAGTTAAATAAATAGTGGCGTACCTTGATCCTCCGCATGAGCATATTTGCCAACCACAGGTGGAAAGGCGAATCCCGAGTGGGTGAATATCGGGCCAGGACTCTTGCCGGACGGCATCCCGTAAGAGCCGTCGTCACCGGGGCATCCACCGCCGGCGCTCCCACCTCCGCTCGACAGGAAACCGCCGTCCTCGCTACTCGCGTATCCTGCCGAGCCGAAGGACGAACCCGAGTGCCGAAAGACATCGGGAACCGCTGGCGGGGCCACCTTCTTCACTTGGGTAACCGCTTTCGATGGCCGGCTCATGCCGCCAACTGCAAACAAATCAAAATACACTTATCAGTACAAACGCATTGACATATCACAAATTTAAATGAATTCCCAATCACGCTATACCTTATCATATACCATATACTTCAAAACCAATTATTCAACATCTTGAACACCCGGAAGATTATCATTTCTGCCACAAACCTCATTTTTGAGGTTTTAGGGTTTTACAACTTGATTTATTAATTTTGTTTCAAGCACAGTTTAAAAAATAATTGTAAATCGATATTGAGCTTTAACTGAATGACAAATGTCTGTTGAACTTTATTAATTTAAATGCTAAAAGGGTTCAAATAAATCACTGGAGTTTAAGTTTGAGTCTGGAAATTGAAGACGAAGGAAAAATTGGTTCAGCTTCGGAAAAATAATGTTTATGTTGGGCGTACATGTGAAGTCGTGATGCTCGGGCGCAATATTTCGTTTAGCATTTAGAGGACGAAGGAACGATAATACTTTTCTATGCCTAGATTCATTATTTGCCAGTGAACTCGATCGGATTCAATTGCGAATCGGCTACGACTTTGCTCCGGAGACTGGGAGAGAGATCGCGGGACCTCGGTGAGAACAGATCGCTGCAACTGCAACGAGTCTGCGCTCGTTGGTTAGTATCGAGGTGATGGAACGAAGGAGCGAAGAGCGAAGAACAGAGAGAGCCGAGAGAGTCGGTGCACTGGCCCGAGCCCGGACAGTCTCTCTCGCTCTCGAGAGCAGCGTACCACGCGTAAACAGGTTCTCATGGGCGTAGGATCCAGCACTTTGCCAAAGAAATTTTCAACTACAAACCCAGTGGAGCTCGAGTCTATTTGTCGCTCAACACAATTATTTCCTAGTTTTCTGCAACCATTTCCTCGACGAAAACAAAAAACATATATATGATATATTAAACATAAATATGTAGGATTTTGAAAACAGGAAATGTACTTTTTATTACCGCTTGGGAAATTAAAAGAGGAATTTAATAACCGGAAGTCGGGGTTGATTTTTATGAAGCTATGATGTAATTTGCAATTGAAGATTAATATATTTTATTAAATAAACATCATTTTCGGAATTTCGGGCTTGGAAATTTACAGATAAATTTAATAAACAACAATTGAGGTTGTTTTTGAGGTATGATGAAATTTTGGAATTTGTCTACAATTATTGAGGTCCAATTGAGAAATTGGATAATTTGGCGAATATAGAAAGTATGTGACTATGTGGAGCAAAAAAAATGCGGAAGATTTTTGAAACAGCGAAAGTACTTCACTTCCGGAATTTATTGCGCGGAAATTTCAAGAGAAAACACGAATAAACAGGTGTACGCTGCAGCTTTTAATTAATGCGTAGGTCGACGTGCCATTATAGAGGTTAACGCAGATAAATTCTTGGCTAAAAAGCGTGAAACAAAGGGACAGAGAAATTGCTTTCGCTGCTTCGAGACAATACCGCGCTACACTACCCGTTTTTTCTCTCTCTCTCTCTCTCTCTCTCTTTCATTTAAAAAAAAAATTTCATTTCAAGTAATCATCACTGAATATAACAATAAAATGTGCTTTTTCAAAATTTCCTCTCCTATCTTAAAATCGAATTTGAAAAAAAAAAAACTCGGTTACCAAGTAGCGGGAATTTAAAAAAGCGTATCAAAAACATATCTTTAAGATCTTTAATGCGGTCCACGGCTCTTGAATGTACGTTTCGTAAATTCGTTGTGCAAATACAAAGAGAAGGTGGAAGAAAGGCAGGAGGGTTAAAGTGGTAGAGGGAGTGGCATAGTCTGAAAAATGTTATAACGAGCGGGAGCGTCGCTTGGTCGTCAGCGTCGATGAGACCATTGACAAGTGCAGACTCTCGAGTCGTTCTCTTTCGAGCGAAAAAAAAAAGAGAAATACAGAAAATAAAAAAGAAAGCTCCGTTCCCTCAGTGAGAACGTCTACTCGACCCTCCACCTCACGACTATACATAAAGTATTAAAGTATTCGCTGTGTCTATAGCCAAGGTTTGCTGTGTAGAAGCTCGAGGATGTTGTCGTCAGTAAAGAGAAACGAGAGACAGTGCGATGCCAAGGAATATGAAGGCGCAAGGAGACAGAGAGAAAGAGGTTGTACATACATACACGTATATGTGCACTATACATAGAGGAAAAATGAGACTCACTGAAAAGAGGCACGTAGCCATCATACGTGACGTTCTAACTTCCTTTTGCGGCATTGTAAAGTCGAAGCAGGCAAGGAGAGCCTTCGGCTCGGCAGACAAGACAAGCAGAATATACCCGGGAGGTGAGACGTGACACAGGTCCACCTCGTGTCAACCCACAGAGTCAAAGACTCTTACGGGTACGGAGAAATTTTTAGAACGCACCGTGAATGATGGTTCTCGAAAAAAAAAAAAAAAATGATTAATTAATTGGGAATTGAAAATTATACGGCTAATGTTGACGAGGATACAAAGGTTGAGAAGTCGTCGGGTCAGGGGAAGACCTTGTGGTGACGAAATCCTTCGAGGATGACGATATAGCAAATTTGTGGTTTAATCCATTGGCTTATTTACGTATTTAAGGCTTATTATTTAGTCAGAAATTTGAAGGAATTATTTGAGGTATCATATGAGTGGCTGATGAAACTAATAGGTTGGTAATGTTTTATTAATCGGTGAGAATAAGGAGGTGAAAAATGACACAGGATCATGTTGTGTCAACCCAAAGAGTGAAAACTCTTACGGAGACTTTTTTTTAGAACATCGATTGGAAATTGAAAATTACATGCATAGATGAAATAATGTTGACGAGCTCATTGGGGTCGAGAGGTCGTGGGGTCGGGCGAAGACCTTGCGGAGACGTAATACGTCAAGGCTGACGATATAGAAAATTAGTACGGGGAATATCTGACACAATCCTGTCTTCGCATGGGCATAAGTGTAAAAACGACACTCAAAAAAGTGTAATATAATATTTTGACCATTCTGACTGCTTCAATATCTTCCAAAAACATATTCATTTTAAAAAATCACGTAGATTTGCCTTCGTAATACAAATATAATAATAGCAAAATATTGTTGCGAAGCAATTGGGAAAAATTATCGATTGAGTTGTTGTGCCAACAATTTTATTGTGTAAACCTTGAAACAAATTAATCTCATCTCAGTAGGTCGAACAAATCATATAGAATATCATTTGAGTGGTTCATGGAACTAATTATTTGGTAAAATTTAATTACCCCGGACTCATGAATATATCTGCAAATTGGCATGTTAAAATTTGTATCAATGCATGACAGTAAATAAATTGGAATGGAAGTGTAATAAAAATGAACAGTTAGGTCGATTTTTCCTGGAAGGGCCCGTACACAACACTAAGCGTGCATCTGAGGCTTGTTATGATTATTCATACGCTTCCTTTCCTTCGACTAGCGTGACAGCTTCGTCACGCAACACGAAATGCTATCACTATCACTGAACCGCGCTCTCTCTTTGCCTCGAATCGAGTCTTTAACGCACGTTCCGTTGACAAGGGGGACAGTTTGTATGTACAACGTACACGTGTTCGACTTGCCATCCTCCATTTCGGTGCTAGCCCAGTATAGAAGCTTTTATAATAGCACCGGGCACGCTTTGCTCGCACCGCATGATAGATGGATATGAATACACTCATAGTACATATGGATACGTATAGCGCGACCATGATAAAAAAAAAAGATAAATAGACACGTGCTATCCATAAATGCAAAGCAGACGGGTCGCATATGTGGGCATAGTACAGTAAGTATTGATAATAAAGTTATACAATAACAGCCCTTAGAATTGACCTTACACAGCACGTCCAATGTCATCAAAACATTCAGCGGAAATTTCTGCATTTTTTAATAGACATAAGTACAAAAATAATGGGTTTATTTAACGATATACTCTTACACATAAAAATTGTCATTTACTTTTACACAATATTTTCAGATATCTTTACTCAAACAAATATGTAAATATTACAATTTACTTTTTTTCACTTTTAGACAGTGTTTGTAAAGTGGATAAGTCGATCAAATGATTTTTCATTTTTCATGATAAGGATTCACACAACAAAGTAAAAAACAAAAGATTTGTTTTGATAAAATTGCTTTTGTTTTGAAATTGCAATGTCTGAAGGTAAATCGGCGAGGTGAATATTTAGAGGGCTTTCGTTTTAGAGAATGCAAATAGCGGGTAAGGGTCGTCAAATACACAATTGGATCCATAAGGAATTTATAGAGGTGCAAGAACGTTTGTTGAGCAGGGCGTTTAAACGCCTGGTAAAGAATTCAACGTAGGCAGCCGGTATAGTTATAGAATCTAGGACGAAGCAGTAAATGTGGCAAGCCCTCCTCGTCTCTCCCACGTCTAGCGCGTCTTGACTTTGAGCTGCTATGAAATCAACAGGTTGTTGATTTTTCTCACGGGGCTACCTATACAGCACAATATAGTGCACCAGCAAAGTGCCACAAATCTTTTTTCCCTGTTTAGAAATTTATCCGTGAACTCCTCGGAAGGCCATTTATAAAATAACACTTGCGAATAATTCTGACAAACGACTGTATTTAACAAAATGAACATCAAATTGTGTAAACACAATTTTTTTCAACTCCTCAAACAGTTTTCAATTTTAACACTCTTCGTAGTCAATTTTCCACGTAAACAAAATAATGTTCAGTGACTTCTAGAAAACTGAAAAAATGTATTTCCTATTTTTTTTTATGAAAGCACGGAAGATTATGATTGAAAAAATAACGAAACCTTAAGGGAAGAAAGTTGCCACGTTTTAGTGCTGGTGTAAAAATCGTGAGCGTAAAAATGATTTTTGTGTGCACGCCAACGAGTCGAGGATGAATTTTGACGACGAAGACGTTCGGGCCACGAGCGGAGTGACAGCATTACAATTAAAGCGTACTCATGAAAAAGAAGGTCAAGCGGTCGTCACGTTACTCGAGTCAGCCTACTGCCTTAACGAAGCAGCGGCGTGTGCGCGGGTGCTTGTTTCGTTGCCTCGTCTCGACTGGCGCAGAAGTGAATGGTACGCGCGTTAAACCTTCGTTTTTTCTCCTCGTTTTGTTTTTTTTTTTTGTCGTCCGCAAGAACGCGTCGCCTTCTATGCGTCCTTCTCCGTCCTCGAGGCTTGACGGGTGACGCAAATGGATGAGAAATCCTAAGATAGTAACGGAGAAGGCGAGCGGTAAAGTCGTCGACGAGGGCAAAACGTTTTGGGCCCCGGGATGCAGCGCTTCTTATCGAGTCTCGTTGAATTTCATAACGCTCGATGACTTAATGTGAGCTTCTGCGATTAAGAGATGAAGTGCTACAGGAAATCATTAAATCATTGCAGTCGTTGATATATATTCGGGCGAGTTGGTTGCGCCATCAAAATCTATGACCCGGAGAGTTTAATAATTGACCAGGCGAGGCTAATATTTTTCTCCTACCGCTAAACAATTATTTTCAACGACCGCCTCGTTATTGATAACCAAAATAATTGGCATTGGCCATAAAATTAATATTTTATCCAATTCTTTTTTTAAAAATAAGTACAAAAATGTAATATAACAGCATAGAAAGGCCGTGTCTCCAATTTTCCTGGTTATTAACGTTCTTATCAATTTCAAGCGGCTTTAAAATTGCATTAAAAAATCTCGAGGCCCTAAACACCGAAAGAGCTCGTAAAAAGGTTTTCTCTTAAGACGATGCACACATTTGAGCGGTCCTATCGTCTCGTTTCATCGCGATCACCTACGAGGCTATCTCTCCCCCACTTATTGCCGCTCGGTCGGTGTATCACATCACCTTAATGGCTTATGCGGTCGTCGAACGATAAAACGCTCGTGACGTGATACCGTAAACGGGTTCTCCCCTGGTTCAGCCGTCCCAGTCGGAGCGTTTGCTCGCTGGAATTGGAACGGTCACCCCGAAGCGGCAACAGGGCTCGCCACTGGAGAACCGCGGCAAACAAGAGCCGAGAAAGGCTAGCGATTCTCTCTTATTCGATCCAATAAGGCGTAAAAGCTAAAAGTATGTAGGTACACACATGTGTCCTATGCATCTATCTATCTCTCTTTCTCTCGCTCTCTTCTTCGAGAGCGACCAAGGCGCAGAGTATTTCTCGACTCTGCTCTCTGGCCTGGTCTCGTCTCTTCAGCAGCTCACCAACAGAGGGTCGTACACCTCGGCTCGCGAAGCGTGTCAATTAGTCATTCCGCGCATACACTGCTGCTCTAGGTGTAATAAGGCAAGGCTCGAAGCTGCAACCGCTTGCTCCCGGCTTCTGTGCGCGGCCTCTCGTCACCCTACCGACCAGTGTTTGAGATACCAGGTATATATAGCTACGTCTATGTGTACTTAAGAACGGTAACCAGAGCCTCGCTACCTCTCGCTGCTTTCAAATACGTTAGGCTTCTTTATGGGACGATTTATCGAATATTCTATACTATGTATTTCATTCATTTGGTTTACTACTGTTATTTAAAATTTGATTCAACATTAATTTGCCGTCTTTGTGGCAAATTTTCGGTGACAGCGAATATTTTTACTCACAGAAACTGTAGGTTGTCATATTTTTTTTTTCAGCTGTAATATTAACATGGTTTATAACAATTTTGTTATGCATTTTTTAAACCATATGGGCATGTCAATTGCTATATGTTCAGGTACTTGGGATATGTTCGAAAATATTCAGAGGACACTTTATCATTTTTTGGGCCCCATCCGACGGATAATTTTGAAAGGCTCAGCGTTTCAAAGTGTTATGCTCAAAGCGAAGAAAACAAAAATTTCTTAAGGCTACTGAAATGATATTCTACTGAGGCCCTTACGTTGCAGCAAATTTCTCCAACTGCCGTAAATAGCCCTGATGCATTTGTCAAGCGACCTGCTTCCCGCCAATCCAACAGCGCTGCCACGTCCGTGATTTTTTTCGTTTTTTGATTTCTGAAGATTGCCCTCCGAACGACTACGAAATAAATTGGTTTTTATTGTCACAGGAGAGTCAACCTCGTCGCAGTCGAAATTGTTCGATCCACGAGACATTCCGGACGATGGTGTGTACGATATGTTGGAACGAGGAGTGGAAAATCGTCTTCCTCTAACCGCGCACTCTTCGGCATTGACATTTTTATCCAACTTTTCGCTCGCCGTCAAAATACCCAATGTTTTGACATTATTTTCGCGCGGATAGGCCACGACGATTCCCGTTGGTATCCATGCCTCGATCGCCGGGTCGCGAAAACTCAGATACGTCGAGGACTGTTGTTGTTGTTGTTTCTTGCTAGTCGCGCTGCTCAAGCTATGACCGCTGGCTGCGCTCGACCTGTGAACGAAACGTTTGCCGGGCGGCAGAGGCGGCGGCCCAAGGATACAACTCGAAACCGCAGTGATGGCCATTCTCCTCACCTCGGATTTTCTATCCGCTATTACAGATGTGAGCTTATTCTTCACCGTATTTTTATCCTTCATTCACCGTATTTTTTTTACGCACGCGAAAACGTCAATAATTCGCCATAATAATCGCCCCGAATTTTTAGAAACTTCAGAAAAAATCTATTCTTCAAGTAGATTGTCACAAAAATTATCGAGTATATTTTTTTTAAAATAATTTCACCGGAGTAAAACTCTACGAAACTAGAGACAATTTTTCTGTAAGTAGTATTTATTTTTTACGCTCTTCCATCATAATAATTGTATTAAATTATTATATATTTTACTTAAATTCTGGCCGAGTCTATTGAAATTATAAACTATATTCACAATTGATTGACACAAGAATGTGATTGTAATTTTACGACACAACATGTAATGGATATTTTATCGTACGGATCGGCGTTTTTTTGCGATTCTACCGGATAAAAAGTTTCACGGTACTTTTGCAGCTCTATCAGCGATTCTTTGCACTTCTTTGCACTCATATATCTCGAGTCTCTGGCTGCGGTTTGTCTGCGTGTAACGCTGAAAGGAGACGGTAGCCGTTGGAGTATAATATGCCCGTTGCTGTCTCCTTATACAGCCATGCGGCCAGTCTCTCCGCTTCTCCTTCTCCGCTTCGAAGCTTTTCTCCAGCGGCGAGCCCAAGGAAACCACGGAGAGGTCTATCGCGGCCTGGAGAGAGAGCTCTCTCCGTCAGGTCGCGCTACGAATTGATCGATCGATTCCGAATGCGTGTGGGCCGTGCGGTCAGCGTGGGCGACACAACCAGCAGTCATATGCAGCCAACCACCATACTGCGGCATAATCTCCCTTCTTATTTTATTATTATTATCGATCAATTCGACGACAAAACTTTTCCACGAAATTTGGGTAGATTGGGTCGATGGGAATATTTCTAGGCTTCCCGACGATAAGCGGATCGATAAGACGCGTGACAGCTTTATTTACTATCTGGAACTGACATTTTTTCGGCCCCCTTCACACGCTTTCGTTTATTTATCGAAAAAAACTTATTTTATCACTAGAATCTTGTCGGGTTATTCTGTATTTTTCAATCTGATCATTTTTTTATGTGTTCAACGACCACGGGGAATGATTTTGGATTTATGACGTTTTTAGATATATTTATTTAGTAGAAGTTTGTTGAGGAGTCTTTCACTGTACGAATTTTAGAATTATCGTTTTGCTGTAAACTGTATGCATTTTTAATTAATTTTAAAAAAAATTTAATGTGTTTATAAGCAGCCGATAAGGCGGATAGATAACACATCAGAGTCTAGTGTGCAAGGTGCGCTGTAGTTTGCATTTTGACTCCGGAGTGACACAACAATTGTTATGCCCTTTTTTATAACGATTTTATCACGATCGCGATTGCACTCGAGTGCGTGTGAATAAAAGGGGCTTTTTCGTGCTCGCGAGCCGAGGAAAATGCTCGCTCGGTGGACCGGTCAGGACTGACATTAAGTCCGGGACACCGGCAACGGATCCGGCCGCGGCAAAGTCGTCGTTGTCGACATTCGACGACCGCGACGATGATGACGATGACGGTAGTGGTGGTAGCGATGGTGGGGCTCTTTTGCCCTGCTCTCGCAGCTTTGTCGCTATGGTGAACAGATTGTGGCGATGGCAAAAAAAATGCTGCACCAAACATCTCGTAGGACAATCCTCCTCTCTCTCTCTCTCTGGGCCTTTTCCCCCGATCGAGCGTGCTGCCGCGGCCAGGGCGTAGGCGAGGTTGGCGCACCCGTCCACGAGGCCGAAGGTGGGTGAAACGAGTTGGTGAAATGCGTGGGATGGTCGCGCGTTTTGTTTTTTTCTAATTTTTTTTATTATCATTATTTTTTTCATTTTTTTTCTTCTTATTGCGGGAAAGACCCGCCGGGATTCGATGTATTCCACACGTTGGCGTTTCTTAGATACGAAAAATGGCTCTATCAGCTGCGATGGCGAATGGAAAATGCAGTCTAACGAGAAGCAAGGGGAGAGCCAGGACACGTTTAAATACCATGCATTTCAATCCGGTAAAATAGTACCAATGAAAATGCTGTCATATCTTGATCTGCAAGATTGCAGGGAAAAATGCAGACTTTTTTCCCCTTGGAATGTCGTGAAATTACGGTGATTACATTTTTTTTTCAGAAAATTTGACGTCCATGGAAAAATCGTATGAATGGATTTGAAAATATCGGGCTAAATTAATTTATCATATTTAGCGATACACAAAAAGATAGTAATTTATTTGAATAAATTTACCGGCACGAAAAGATAGTGATTTCTTGAAATAAATTTGGGCGTCGGTAACAATCGGATAATTTACATTTACATGCGAACCGAGTCGATAAAAAGAAATTCAAAGAATTTGTTTCAATGAAAATACGGTAAAATTGCAGTCACCTTCACCGCTCACATCTCCAGGTGATACGCAGCGGGGATAGAGAAGTGTTTAAAGAAGGGAAGGGGTGAGGTAGGCGCCCGACACACGCCAAGTTTCATTGATAGAATGGCGCGACGGCGCCGTAGATTTTCGCAATGTAAGAGGGAAAACATATAAGAGTCAGGACCATATCATTCTGCGTATACATATATATTTATCCGCGCACGCAGGATTAGAGGATATATCGGACGGATACTAATTTGCTGGACGCTCGATTGGACAACCGACGCCAAGTATAATTTTGTTCTCTTGAAACTCGTCAGACTCGAGACACACAGCGCAGATTTAATAGACTGTAAAAGTATAATTGGCGCCTAAGTGCAGCGTGAACTCACGTCGGAAACACGAGTTTTGGTCGCCACTTATTACACGATTAATTTTTCGCAAAAAATTAAAAACCAATTGACGTCAAGAAATTGATCATATTCACGTTAAAAACATGTTGAAAAATGTTATAGATTTTACACTTTCTATGAATTTAATATAAATACATTCATACAAAGCTTCCCCATTAGAATAAGCCAATTCATTAATAAGAATAATTAATACAACAAAAATTACTGGCGCAGAGCCATCGAATCGGTAACGAGAATTAAAGATGCAGTGAAGCGGAACGAAAGGAACTTGACGACTACTCGCTCGACAAACGACGAAGATATTTGTATAGAGAAAGAGAGAGGGGAGGGGGCGGATTTCGTAGCCGAAAGACGAGAGCGTAGCCGCTTCGAATTTTCGGCGAGGCATTAAATAATAAATACAATGTAGAGCTACAGTTGTGCCAGCAGTAGCGGAACAGAATGGAAGCCCCTCAAAGCAAACCCATGGCAATTGTATCGCTATCCCGATGGCAACGTGAAACCCGCGACTGTCTGGCCGTCTCTCGTTTCCTTGCCAAGTTCCTCTCGTGTACATACAAACGCTCGCTGGGGTGACTTTGGAAAAGCATGGAATGGGAATGAACGTGATGAAGGGAGACGCAACGAGATTGAAGCGGGAAGAAAGGTAAATACTGTATGGAAGGAAAGCTGACGTTCAAGACGAACCGACGGCCGACGGAAGGAGGAAGAGGAGATGGAAGCGAGCGCGCGCGTGGAAAGGGAGAAAAAGGGGAGGAATAGCTGCCACTGAGAATGAAAAAAAAAAAAACAACAACAACAACAGTGCTCGCTAGTCCGTGCTTGATGCTTCGGATCGCCAAGAGCGCAAGAGGCTTGTGACGTTCTCTCCTCGTACGCTCGTTCCGCATTCTCTCTCTCTCTCGATATGCATTGTCTGTTTTATCTACCGTTTCACTTTCCACTTGTCCCTTCGTTCCATTCTTCCCCGCCTCTTCTCCGGCTATGTTCTCATTCTCGTGGTTGTTTTTCCCTTTCTTCGGAGACGAGACAACGTCTTCCGACTTGTTCATTCCGTAAGGTGGATGGCACACGTTTGCGGTGAAAGAGCCGACGGCCGCTGTCAATTTCTTTCTGATGCTACGTTCATGCACGATGATTTCCAATTAACGAAAACTGCCAATATATTAATCGAGGAATTTAAAGAAAGCGCGTGATCGACGCTCCCGGTAAAGTGGGGAATAAATTGAGTCGCGACGTGACATAGATTCGGTGTTTACTTTGTGGAGAACACTTTTTATGGAAGTGGTTTATATTTTGGGGGAAGTAAACGCTTTTTCGGGAAGTATTGACGGCGCTGATGTATTCGTTTTTGTGGAAGCGCGTTGCAAAATGATAAATTTTCATATTCACTTTAGTAATGTATATTCAGAAGGTATAGTACTTTGCAATGTCACTAAATATGTTGAATAGTGATCTTATTGCCATTTATCTTTTTATAGGATATTAAAATAAAAGTGAAGTCCAAAGACATAATTGTATCGTTGGATGCAGCGATTTTTTTTTGTGGTTCAATATCCTGTACCAAATATGCTTAATTATTGATTTAAATAAAGTTGAGATATAATTTTCATTGACTGGTTGACTAGGTCATTCATCCAACCGCTTGCCTTGCATACATTATAATGTGTACGACACAGTGACACGGGAAAAAAAATTGATTCGAAGGCGTTCATTCAGGGGATTTATTGTCTGCAGCTTAACTGATGATTCATCGGTGAGTTGAGACTATTGTCCTTGACTACAGAACGCGTGGAGTACCAGCTTTCCAATAATACGTTACGCGAAGACTCGAGTGTTTGCGCATTTATCGGTAAGCCTGGCAAGTGTATCGGAGAAATTTTTATTTCAGTGCTAAAAAATGACGAGGCTCGCGTGTGAATTCTTCGCACAAGATAAATATCATTTCGACACTTTTGTGCAAACACGGCTGGAATATTCAATTTTTCTTCTCTGAATTTATTTCAGGCACTCTTTACCACGAAGAGATATTCTTCGGGGCAGCAGATCTTTTTTTTTTTCGCCGTCTATTTTCAGCTCGCTGTAAAGTAATTGTATCCCGCCCCTTTCACAGTTGCTCATCAGCGAGACAGGCTAGTAGTAACCATTATCCACCTCGCATCCGAAACTCAGACCGGAAGTTCGCCCCCCCTCTCTCACACTTGATCGATAATAACAATCACAAAAATCCAATCATGCGAGAAACCAATCTGCCACGGTGAAACGATATTTGCAGTTTTTAACGCGAAATGTACACAAAACTTTCTCTATTGCCGAGTCAAAATTCGGTCAACGTTTTTTTTTTGTACCACAGCCTGCGCACACGGCCGACTAAAACAATAAAGAGGCAATCAACAAGGTTTTTGTTTGCAAACGTTTCCATTTCACATCAATTGAACATCGGATTTTCGATATCGAGACTGTGTCTATTTTTTAATTTTTTATATGAACGCGGGGGCAAAATAACCCGATATTGAAATCATTCTAGCCATTTTAAGCGGATGGTAAAATGAAAATAGAAGTATTCAGATTGAGAATTGAAATGTGAATTTTATTTATTTGCGTGTTGTGATAAATTTTTTTTTTTTGACAACGTATTGGAGAGTGAGTTCGTGTACAGCTCCATTTGCGATTGCGAGATCACATCGCATCCCGAGAAATTTTGCAACGATGATGAAGAAGGTGTGCCCTTGCAGTGCGTTGGAAGCACATCCGGCCTCTACCAGAAAAATCAAATAAATTCTCTGACGAAATCAATAAAACCGCGAGAAGTCTAAAAATGTGCAATTGGTGAAAAACAAAAAAAAAAACACAGTAGAACTTTTGTTTACATTCAACGGCAATTAAGGTGAGGTGCGCATTATGAAACATTCTAATTTTTTACGTACCACAAAAACATTCCACATAAGAATTAACCAACCAGCCGACAAATTAGAACGCCCTTCACCTTTACAACATCTTCTTCCTACAATTATTTAAAAAGCGCCTAAAGTGATTTTCCTTTTTTTAGTCGTCTCATTTCTATATAGTTGCCGTTCTTAATTGGAGAAGTTTTTTTAACTACTTACAGTTAACAAATACTAATGTAAAATTAATGTGCATGTCAGGATCCGTGCGATGTAATTAATTCCTATAAAAAAAATGACGAACTCATATTTTATGATATTCATGCGCAGGAAATGTTGCGTTATTTTCATATCAACAGAATGTGTGTCACTGGATCATCCGCAATGACAGACACACCCACGCATTTTTCCGCGGTTGGAAATTAACCGGAAGTTCGAGTTTCACTCGGCGGAAAAAAATATATCCCAGATAATACGGAATATCGTGTAAAATACAATTGGTTTCAGCTTGTAACAGCGAGAGATTGTCAGTTTGTGGAGACCTGGCAGGCCACGCGGGAGAATCGATATTTAATCAGCGAAATGGCGTTATCAGAACACGCGACTCGTCCTTGGTTGGTGTTTAACCGAGTGTTATATGTTGTGTATGTGACAAACTGAAGCGCGTGTTCGACACTGACAGATAACAGGCCTCGGCTCTGTTTTTATTTTACCGAGAAATAAATAACACGAATAAATGTAAACCTACCAATCCCATTTCAATGTAACAAACCTTTTTGTCGCAAATTATCTATAAAATCGTGTCGCATAACCCAATTGTTTCAAACTATTTGAATAATATGAAAAGTATCATTTTTTTTCATTTTATTAGAATAAATTTGTCTCTGAGGTTTGAAATATTTTTAAAAAAAGTTATGAGGAAAATGATGTATCTAAGATCTTTTGTACATCAACCATCGAGGAATCTATATCTGTCTATCCACATGGTTAAGCTATCTGTATTTCAACACTGTCAAAAAATGGTTTCTATATTAACGCTATACTCAAGCTCCATGTCGTGAGGATTCGATAAGACGAGCACTTTATCCCTCACGTTTCCAACGAACTCAGAGCCACATGCTGCTGCGAGGAAGATAGCTAGATGGATTTTAAGAGGGTACACGCGCTTCTACTGCTTCTCGTTAATCTTCGCTTTTCATTTAAACTTCTCACGTACGAGCAGTACTACCAATATTCTTGCATCATTGTCCAGTCTTCTGTCACGTATTATGGAGGAATTTGTTTGTTTATATGACAATAAAATATTTTATTAATTACCTTAATAAAATACGATTGTATAATTACCCAGAATTAACATTTATGCGGCATATTATTATTAATGCGGCATCATAATTCTCGAAACATTTTTACTGAGATAAAAAAAAAGTGTCTCGATCGTTTTCGAATTCCCATCGCGTAAATTCGATTGTAAAATTAATTAATAACTCGACAAAGCGAAATCAAATTCTAATGGAATCAATTGTTTATCGGAAATTCCCTAAAGTACACGATATTTTCTCAATATTGACTCGATATGAAATAGATTTGATACGAAGAGGCGAAAGAATACAGATGAATTTTCAATTATGTGTGCGTGGGTGGCCCATCAATGACCTCCTCGACATGCGACACTCTGAATAATCATTATCGTTATTGTAATTATTCGTATTGCGACATATTCTCGCTCGCGAGAAAAAGGTTGACGGCCTTTGAGCATTTTTTTTTTTTTTTTCATTTGATTGATTCAGTGAAATCATTAAAAAATCATATAATATTTATTTTTATAATGTAAATCAGATTATATAATATACTCGATAAAATATTTTCATGTTTCTCCAAAATATTGTGGGAAGCAATAATTAATTATTTACATCATTTTTTTTTTTTTTCAGTGTATTAACATAACCCAATCTTATGGTGATTTTTCACACCTTTCAACATCATTTATCTCCTTCACGCACACACCAATTTCGCCTTGAGGAAGTTAATTAAGAGGATGAAAAAAATCCATTTAGGGAGAATAATGGCATTTAATTATTGATTAGATGAACTCTGTTGGCGTCGAGTCTCCGGCAGTGTCTGCGTGCGCGTGTTCAACGAGGTGTGACGAGTCAATGGGCATCGATCGATCCTCCATTCTCGTCGCCAGCACCGACGTCTCGTGAATTCACAGGAAAATCACATTCTGCTGTGAAACTGCGACGTAGCAAGAAAGCGTAGCTACAAATGTTGTCATGCATGGTCTTTTTAATAAAAGTTGGAATATCTTGGATTATTCATGCCACTCTGTATGCGTGGAGATAATTTTATAGCACACATGAATAATCGTGACAATTCTTATTATTCTGACGATAATTTTTCGCATTAATGCAACTATTTCCATAGATCTGTTGATTATTCTTTGAAAAAATTCTTGCCCATTTCTTTCAGTAGATGCAGAACAAAATGGTCATTGAAATTCTTTCTTCATTTTGAAACAATAATTTACAATCAACCTGAATTTTAGAAATTAGGTTGAATGTTAGAAGAAATATTTTCATTATTGATATTTAGGGATTTTTTTTTGTGCTCATGAGCCTTTGTCTTATGTCGGGTTTTTGACGCTTTAAATTTGAAGCTCACTTCCTCGCTGCTCCTGAGTCGAGGCTTGCAACCACCCCACGTCTATAGATAGAAATTTATAATGGGTATGGCAAGGTATAAGTGAGGGTGCGCAAGGCACTTCCGAGTGGCCGATGTTAGACGAGACGCAGCTGCGAGAGTGAAAGCCCCCGAATCTATAGAAATAGTACGAGATGAAAATATGAGAGGGCACGGAAAATGTTGAGTATAACTGTCTAGAGCGGAAATCTATAACTGTCGTTGCTGCTATTCCCGAGGATTTAGGTATTAATGTTTTCAATAAAATCAGAGAAGCGCTTTGGAAGTTTCTACTCTGAAAATTCTATTTTTGGTTCTCATAAGAGGCTCGAGCAAGGACTGCGAAGTTGCTAAGAATCACAAGGTAAAGGCAAATTGTGCAGTGCCTAATTAATTTCATGCAAATTGCTCAATAACATTTATATTCCCCCTTAAAAGTCAAAGCGACTCTGCGTCGTCGTCCCTTTACCAAGTGCCCTAAGTTTAGCGGTTTTTCCTTCGGACTCCCTCAGCAGCACTGGGAAAAGAAGATCGATAACCTGGGTTAGATTAATTTAAAGGTATGAATAGGATTTTTCGAAGTTCATACCATTTCTGATGGTTTCAGCCGCCAGGGATCGTCGTAACAGAGGAAATCGTGCTACTGATCAGATTAGTCATTTTTTGTTCTTATCCTGCACTCAGAAAAATTTTGTTAGATCCTCTAATTATTAATAACTTTGAATTTACATTCCCAAACAAAAATTGTATTTTATAAAAACGTCGATACATAAAATTATGGATAAAAAATAATTTTTCAAATTAATTTAATGCTTTGCACACATAATTTTTATTCACAGTTCCAATAAAAAATTATGTTGGGCCAAAATGGCAGAATTAAAAATGATGTATTAAAGGTAATTGTAAAAAAAATAAAAATCCTGTTGAAGCTGCTGATTTTTTTAAAAACTATTGTATCGTCCACAAAAAGTAGTTTCGTTTTATAGGACTTAATTAAGAGCAGAAAAAAAATTCTTCGGTCTCAATAACGTGAATTGCGTTAACACTGAGAGCTTATGTTCTCAGGTTGACTAGTATAGGAAAAAAACTCGGGGCAAAGTCGTACAATCCTCTCGTTTGAGTTCGAATTATGCTGTGTGCAGAGTAACAGTAGATTATCGTGTGCGGTGTCTGCGTAAATTATATAGCTGAGGTTGCCTCGAACGTCCTTGAAGCTTTCAGTGTAATCAACACGTCTAAATCACGTCACACGTCGTGATGAAATAATTATTTATGTCGCGAATGTAGGAGACGATTGCAAAGATTTTTGTAAAAATTATCCCAAGGTCCTGAGGCACATATATATTTTTTCTTTTTTGTGCAATAATTGTTGGTCCTGTTTGGGACTTTTGTACTTGAATAAGAGTGGCACGAGTCTCAGTTTTCGACAAAGCAACACGTTGCCACGTCTCCTTTCACCGTAATCGCTGCTAAGTCGCTGGTTTCACGACGATACGAGGGTTTCAATAAAACGTGACTCTCCGCTTCCTGGAAAGGATATGTGGAACCGGTGGGCACTGGGCCCTTCCTTGCCTGCCTGCCTGCATGCATCCATTTCGTTCGCTCGCTCGTATTATAAGTAGTTTGCAGTATACATTTCGATATACGACCTAAACCCACTAAAAAATCCTCCTGCGATATAAAAGAATGTATAAATCCGAGTGGAATAGTTTTTGTAAACATTTTTGCCGTTGAAAAAAATAAAAGTAAAAGTACCGCTTGTTATTTTCGTTTGTGCCCTAAGCGCGGTAAAAATATTTCTGCGATATAAAAGGATGTGTAAATTCTAGTGGATGGAATTTTATGAAAATGTTTACACTTGAAATAAGTAAAAGTATTGCTTGCTATTTTTTTTTTATGGCCTAAAAGCGGTAAAAATATTTCTGCGACATAAAAGGATGTATAAATTCTAGTGGATTGAATTTTATGAAAACATTTACCCTTAAAATAAGTAAAAATATTGCTTGCTACTTTCCTTTATGCGTTAAACGCACTAAAAAATATTTCTGCGATATAAAAGGATATTTAAATGCAAGTAGATTAATTTTCATGAAAAAAACTACAAAACTCGTGTATTTTGTAATTAATCGACCTGTGTAATAATTACCCACGTTTCAGTAAAAAAAAAAAGTAGGCTGCAGTAACGCGGCAGACATAATGACTGATAAGAACGACAAATTTACCGAGCAGATATATTTGTTTGTTTGGTGACGGCAGATCGAACTTGAAATAACACAGGAAGAGATGTTTACAGGCGCAGCACTTACGCAGTCACAACTTCCACGGGCGTCCCTCTTTTCAGGCGGGCTGAGAGGCCGAGGCCTTTTTCAATGCCCTCGAAATACCTTTCAAGGCTAAACATGAAGAGGCTACGCGCTTAAGTCGACAGTCGACTTCGTGTAATCATCAATTCATACTAGACTTAAACAATATAATACGTATAATTATTTCAATACCAACTTTCTCCATTAATTGAATAGTTTTTTTTTATTAACCCCCTCCTTATAAACTTTATTTTTATTATCCGAAAAATAATGTATTTAAAATGTGTTATCACAGTTTTCACAGCAAAAAGTTTCTTCAAACCTTCTAAGAACTCGAGACTTTTCCAATGACCTTGAAATAATACCTTTCAACTCAAAATACGAAGAGGCTAAGCAAAGTACACATTTGAGACGACCAACTTAGTGGCAAGCATGAATTCCGCATTTCAAGAGCTCAGAGCTGAAGTATTCGACTCATCTCTCACTTTTTTCTTATTAATGCTATGTGGAACCTGAAAACAGCACAACGCTCGGATCTCAAGGTCTTCCGCGTACCGATACATAAGAGTCACTCACGTAAGTAAGTACAACGTTCGCGGTGCTGCTGCAGCTGCGTCAAGAGCTTTTATGTACCTACAGTTACACGATGGAGACTGCCCTCTTGCTAGGAATGCCTTCGTCTACTTCCTAGTCTCGCCTTTCTTCTTGTTATTATTATAACTATTATTGTGTTGCGCCTAATGTAGCAGTTTAATTTATTTTCAACACAAATTCCAATTACAATAAAATAAAGATGAACAAATGAAAATATCCCTCGGATATTCATTGTCAATTTTGTTCTCATTGACAGAATTTTTTCATTAGAAATATTTAACATGATCTGTGACATTTAATTTTTTCATCTGCGGTTCGCGAATCGAGGAAAAATAATTAAATAAATAACGAAAGGTTTGACGTTTTAAAAGAAAAGATGATTAATGGCCATAAATAATTAAAGAGTGTGTAGTTTGAGCACATATAATTATTCAAATTTAATTCTGGTTTAATTTTCTTTTTTTTTTTTGTGTTTCATGAATATATTGTTAGGTAAGGCATCTATGTAGACTGGAGATATATCACGGAATGACGCTCTCTCAGCCGATCTCACGCTTGGAGGAATGAAACGGGTATAAAAGTGTGCGCTGTTGTCCCTCGCCGGTTCGCGGTCTGTAAATGGCCACGGCGACGAGCGCACCCAAAGAGCGAGACTCTCTGCGAGCTCCGGGTACGTATTACTCTTGGAAAACTGGACTTGCGAGCAGCTAAGCGCGATTACGTCCGTGACACGAGAAAAAAGGTATATGTGTTTATTATTTTAATTATGTGAACGCGATAGTGAAAATCCTTCGCATTAATCTGACAAAATTTTCCCTCGATAACCTGAATCTCCTCGTTTATTTATTTCAGAGCATGAAATTAAATTTAAAAAAAAAATAAAAAAATGACACGACTCGCAAAATTTTTTCTAGGGACTGAAAATAAAATCCTCTAACGTCCCTATTTTATATACTCCCGTTCGGCATTCAGAAATTAAGCCACTTTCAATGAAGATCGCAATGATGTAATATCTCTTCTAGTACGAAAATTACAACAATAAGTCGCCGCTCGTTTTAAAGAACCAAGTTGATATTTAATAACTCACATTGTCGTATCTCTCTTGGCGTATTGTAAGAGATAGTAGAGCTCAAAATTATCGCTCTCCCCTACGTTATGAATAATTATGAAGAAAAGCTCGTAGAATTATTCTTCTGGGCGAATCCGTCGGACGAGAGCACAGACCGACAATTACTCGGTCAGCAAAAGTGCGAGAGAGGATCGGGACCACGGCCAGGCTGCTCTCGATCGTTACGCGCGGCCAAGAGATCTCGTTTAATTTACGACGACGACGTCTCTTTACGCAACGACGCTTCCAAGTTTATTGCGGTGCGGGCCAGTGGGGCTATCCAGTGTGTAGTACTATACTGTGCCCGAAGCAGCCCTGCAATATAGAGGCATTCGTTATACTAGTACATAGTACTCGAGACTCTTCTACTGCTTTGGCTCCGCAACGACGACGAACAGGAGGAGAAAGAGGGAAAAGGAAGAGGACGCGCTCGCTGCCGCCGACACCGCCTCCACGTCGAGCGTGCGCTCGCCGTTCCCGACAACGTTGTCCGCCACTACGAAAGAAAGAAAGAACCAAACCCGGTAGAAATTTATCCATGGCAAAGTACGGATCGCTTTAGCTTGGCTAGCTTTTCGAGCTTCAGTTTTTTTCTTCGCTAAATCGTCGGGAAGAGATGGACTGTCCAAAAAATTGCATGTCGCTTTCTTGTTATTTTGAACTTTTTACAAATCTCAATCTGTGAGGGAATGTGTCGAATAATTTTAGGTTTTGTGGAATTTTGTTGCTTTACATAAATTTTCGATTTTATATTAATTTTTACTTTTAGAAATTTTGGATTCCACATGAATTTTCGCTTTATCATAAATAAACATGAAATGCATGAAATATCCACGTAGAAATTTATCCATAATCCGAATTGAAATTTTTCTTTCTCCGCGAATGCTCGAGAAGCGCCACGCAGTAAAAACAATACCGTAAAAGTTTTCGTAAGTGCAATTGACGAAATGTTGTGCTTAAAATATGTGGAGTCAAAAATTCCTGCTAGAAGTACAGAAAATTTCACCGAACTTTTAGCCGTGGAGAGAGAGAGAGAGAGAGAGAGAGAGGAAAGGGAAGAGAAGGTCGGCGTTGCCGCCGCCTCCGCGTCGAGAGCGTGCGCTCGCCATTCCCTACAACGTCGTTCGCTGCTAGAGAGAAAGAGCCAACTATCACCGTTATTTTCGCTGATAACTCCGCTCGAAGCTTCGACTCTCTCTCTCCTCTCGTTTTTTCCACTCCCCCGCAGACTTCTCCGTTTCTTTATCCTCTTTCCCTCGCGCCTGAGCGCACAGAGCTCGGCTATGGTGTACAGGAGGCAACACGCGAGAATCCACGGGGCGAGTAAGATTCTCGGGTTTCTGGAAATCCACCCTGCGTTGAGAGGGTCTTCGGGCTTTATCGTTCGATCCGCCACTAGGGAAAACGCCGCACAGAAGCGGATTCCGCTCCGCTCTCACTGCTGGATGACTCGTGTCGTAAAATTTCGACGCGGCGTTGCAGCCACGTCTTCTGCTTTATGCCTTCGTTAGTACGAGAGATCCGTGGAGTACGGAGAGAGAGAGAGAGGGCGAGGAGGAGGAGAGGGCAGGAAGGAGAGTAGTAAAGGATCAGCAAAGATTTTACGAGCGCCTTCGCTCGTAGTCGCAGCGGTCATTGAAAACCCTATATATTTTTTTTTCTCCCTGCGCCTCGTTTTTCACCGGATTTCTAGCAGGGCAACTTGCCACTCCTTTCGAAACTTCGTTTCTTATTTTCTCTCTTGACCAAAGATGGGTAACATCATACGAAGCGATACTTTCGATACTCATCGATTTTTATATCATCGCAAATATTTTTATCCGATCATTGTAGGTTTTAGTGTTAAGGGCAATGTGTGTTGGTTAATTGTTAATTGTTAAAGGACGACTGAGTTATTAATGACATTCGTACGAATCGATATTTCCAATACTTATCGATTTTTCCTTACTGGAAATATTCTTATAATCAACAATTATGAATGTTGGGGATGAAATATGATTTACTAATTGTCGAATAACAACTGCAATTCATCCATGATAAAGCTTACACGATAATTACCCTTGCGCAATTAACAATAATTTATCATTCAAAATACGAAAAATATTCTTCCACCCGAAAGTTGCCTAAAAAATTTTGTTGGGTGTACGACTTTCTATTTATTTAAATAACTATATCACTGTTCACCTTGAGGAATTGTAATTCGTCCTTGCGATGTTCTCTAGGACATTCGCAACGCCTCGAAGCGATGTTTGCATAATAAAAACTAACAGCGTTGAGAATCGTTGCCTGCACGGTGCGAATTCGCGACGAGTAAGATACGCCGGTGAAATCATGAATTTTCGTTGTTATTAAAGCGGAAAAGGTGCGATTTGCGCAATGTCATCATTGTGCAAAAATCCGCGTGACGGCGAATCTCCTTTTGCCGAGTAGCGCGACTTTTCCGAATAATGGGCGAACCATCACATATGTATGTACATGGGGTACGCTATATTATGTACAAGTTGCTGCACGGTTCTGCTACTGCTGCACCAGCAGCATCGATTCGAGTGCAACGAACTACGAAACTGACAATGTGGATCGAGCGCCTCTTGGATGCACTCGTCGTCGTCGTCGTCGTCGTCGTTGGGTAGCAATGCGGAGATCGAGGGAGAGATCTCTCGTTTCTTGGCTAACCAGCAATGGCAGAGGGTGAATCCGTTTGTTTACTAGCTATATCTGCCCGTGCCAGCTGCCTGCACGCTCTGCACACCAATGCATTCCCTGCATTGTGCATTCCTCCGCATGGTTACTAAAGTCAGCCAATACATTCAGCGAAATGGTGGTGTAGGTAGTCCTGGCAACAATTTACAGCCCATACAACCGACTCCTAAATTTTTATACGTCACAGAAAGAATTTCAACCCGGTGACATCGATAACGTTTATGTTACCGCTTTGAGATCCTTTTTTTGTGCACGGGATTTCTAAAAGAAAACGAATTTCCGGTATTTCGAAGCTCTGCAATCAAATTGATAACACGAATATCGTTCACGGTATTCATTATGGCTAATTGGTAGGATTAATATTGTTTATTGTCATTTTTTTTGTAAGCCATACTTCAGAAGCAGATGTGAATGCAATAATTTAGGGATTCGGTTGTTTGTCCTCAAGTATTCGATTGCAGGAATTGCGATTCAATGTGAAATTTATTCCACAGCTACAACTAATCACAGTTCACATTAGAGCGTATTAACCGGACGTTAAATACACACGAGAATGGATTTCTAACAAAAAGGATTATGAAGTTATATACATATTTTTCACAGACAGAAACACTATCAGATTCACCATAATTTTTACTGTAACTACTTACAAACACTAAATAGTTGTCAACCGATATTTGCGAGGACTACCACACTTTTTCCTCGTTCGTCATTCTCGGGACCATAATTTCCCGTAAAGTCGACGTCAATCGAAAGCCGGCAAAAAGTTCCTTCACCTTGCAATTCACGAAACTTTTCAATTCTACCAAAAATCTCATTTGCATCCGTGATGCCCAAATGTCCAAAACTTTCGCTAGTTTTTTCAAATATTGCCCTACGAGCTCATCCATCCAATAATCCCCCATTTACACATTTCTTCATCACGTCGACCCATTTGTTCGCGAATCTTCGCCCATTCAATGCATTAATCGAAAAATCATGACAATCTTACCGCTGATCCTCCTCATGACGTTTCCCGATGGGGGCCCTGGCAGAACGACTACCTCGCGTGTCTCTCGTATTCCACGGTTAAAGCGTATTCTTCGTATCCCGGTATTATCACCTCAAGGTTAGCCCGTCGTAGGTGGGCATCCCGACGAGTGTAAAACACCATGCCAACGCGCACCGTACACGGAAACCCGACACGCCGTTTAGTGCGGGTGCAAACGCACTTTGGTGTGGAACTTGCTCACGCTCTGCAATACTGCGATATCACCTGCGTTTGTGAACAATCGAATCTTCGAAATGCGCGCAGACACGAGTCCGTCGCGCCATGCTTACAACCCTCCTTTTATTTTGATTTTTTTTTTTTTTCAAATTATCACGCTCCGTTTGCCCAACAAAATTTCGCTAGCCCTTCGGTACGTACGTACGTGTGTATATCTATAGTCCGGTGCGTCTGCAGCGGTCACGAGCGAACGAGGAACTAAGAGACCGCGGCGAACGACCGAGTCGTACGGAAAACCGACGCCCGCCACGTATAACGAAAGGCGCGTTACAAAACGCACGCACTATCAGCACTGCCGTTGACGCCTCGACGTCCCCGAGACTCCTTTCGCACCGATCAATCGCCACATTACGAGCTTTACCTCGAACTACGTTATCCACATGACAACAACAACAACAACAACAACAACAACAGAATAAAAAGCGTATCGGCTTATTTGCCGTAGGAGTCGTCGCGTCGCCGAAGGTGCGTTTTTGGGGACTCCCGAGAGTATACGCCAATTGAGCGCGCACCACTTGCGGATCCCGGTGTGCGTCGTACTATATACTACGAGAACGGGTTACGATCGACTGTACGGAAAGCCGCCGACGAGAGGAGCAGCGCTCTCTCTCTCTCACACTGGCGCGTAACGTGCCACAGCTGCAGACACTAATGCCCACTCGGGGGCTTTTTACTACTGGGCCGTGGACTCGGAGCGGCAACACACTAGATACCCATTGGAGAGATGCAGCACGACGATTTCGCTTCTCCACGCTGATCTCTCGGGGAAGCACTGATTAGTGCGGTGAGTGGCCGCCAGAGCGCTCGGGCGGATCCATTGTGCCGCTGCTCTCGCGTACTACGTATCCCCTCCACACATCCACACCCCCCACCCCCCGCTCGGCGTACTACAGTACACTCGCTGCTGCGGTAGTGAGCGTGCATCTGTGTGTAAGCCGCTTTTCGTGGTGGTAGCCACTGCAACTATGAGCACGCATACTTTTTAATCCTGGCTCTTTACTTCGCTCCCTCTACCCGCGGATTGGGTCTTCGGTTACTCGGGGGCTCTCTCTCTAGTCGTCTTGTCGGCTAGTGGTTAACGAGTATCCCTGGTTATTGTGGTGGTGGACTGACATCACATGTTATATGCTGCGCTTACCACTGCACACCTGAGCACCTTTTTTTACAGGGTGATTATGCGTGTGAGTGTGGATGTGGAGGATCCAATAGAGAAGAGGAATAAGAGTCTAGGTCCGCAAAGTTCAAAGTGGTTGTCAAGCCGATAAATAAATAATGAGCGAGTTTGGTATAAGAACAGACGCGCAGTTTAGACGAAACTCCACGGCTGGACACACCGCCCACTCTTCGTGCATACAGTGCGCCGGCAGCGGTGGTGGTAGAGCGTGTTGGCGCTAGTAGCGACTACGAGCACGTACACTTTTTAATCCTGCTTCTTTACTTTAGCAACTTCACTCGCACGCCACCGCGGATTGGGTCTTCAGCTACTTACATCTCCACTCGTCTAGCCGGGTAGTACTTAAGGAGTATCGTTGGTAATTGTGGTAGCATACCAACACCACGCATTACACGCTGTCTTTACCACTCTATGGACCTGAGTACTTGTGGTGTAATGATATATAAGTATAGGATTTATCGGAGAAAAAAATGTACAGGAAGATAACGAAAAGTCGAGGGTCGCTAAAATTGTTGTAAGTCGAAAGTGATTTAAAAGCCGGAAGTGGAAGAATTGCTGTATTCGTTATAATTATTTTTAGTGAGAGTTGTTTTTTTTACATGACATATATATGGATGTATAAGGGGTTTTCAATTGCGGAATCAGTGCAATGAGTTTCTTCGGGTCTCACCGCACGAATCTCGCCGGCACTAGGTGCTTGCCAAAAGGCGAGATAACGCGGGTAAATAGAAGAATGATTAGATAGGAGGGAGCGGTTTATAGCCGGGACGACGACGCTGGGCGGATACTATATATGGTAGTAGCTGAAGCTGCGACACCAAACGACCAAGACGCATACAATGTTGAAGAAACGTTAGAATTGAAGCTGGTGCGTCTTCTTTGAGTCTTTGCAACTCCTCGCAACCGCCATTTTAAGGAGCGTCTCGACGCATTGTGTATGAAATTAATAGGCTATAACGCCGAGGTTGGAGAATCGATTCGGGTGTACGGGGCCTTCGATGTTAACTTGACCACTTTTTTCTTTTTTTTTTTTTAATTATCTCAAATTTCTTGTAATTATTGGATTTCTCTAATTCTTGAAGTACTTTTTGGCATTTCTTTTAGATTTAAAAAAAATTACATTTAGAAGAAATAAAAATAATAATTCAAAAATACAAGGCGCAAAGTATTCAATCTTTATGAAGCTTTGGATGTTATTTCAAGTTAAATGAAGGATGTGACAAAATCAGCTTTGAGATGAATTAAACAGAAACGCCTCATTAATATGCTTCAGTGATTTCGATTTAGACCATCGATTTTGAATCAGATTCTGATGGAATAATTTGAGTCAGTAGACGATAGAGAAATAGACGAGACGGTAATGGAATAATTTCGGCCAGTAGACCATAGAAATGGCTCGGCCAAACGCGTGGGAGGCAAGAGATTGAACCGCGCCGGATCGAGTTCTACTCGAATAATAGGACCAATTAACATCAATTACTCCCTGAGCGACTATTAAAGCTACGTTGCCTATACGGATGAACACACATTCATCAACCGCAAACCAACGCGCAACGAGTACTTTTCGTCGTTATTTTCCAATTATGGTCATACCATAATGTGTTTACACAATCGTATCTGCACTTATTAATTAAAGCACTGGATAATACGTACATCTTTTATTATCACTAATTAGATTACTTTTTAATTACACCGCTATGTATTATAAGCACAGCAATAAAATATCCCCATTCACTTTCTGATTTTCCAACACTGCTCTAAACTCTTAATAGTTAGCGATGTGAAAATCTAATTACCATGCTTTCTTCTCAATCCTAGAAGAGTCAATTAACAGAGAGATTAATTATATATTAGAACATAACATTTTGTAATTTTATATAGTGCATTTAATTTAACATCAGCTATTCACTAAAATGTCTGATAACGAAATTGTCAAAGATTTTTAGCAGTGTAAATGATAATTGAAACATCAAAATTTCTATAAAATCCTTACCGTGTGATAGTTACTCTTGAGACATCGAGATTAAATTCTCAGAGACTCGTATTATAAAATATCGTTTCGTCAAAGCACTCCTAAAGTGCAAAACGATCCAAATCCGAAATGTCGTCTACAATTTTCCGTAACATCCCCGTGAAATGATTTTGCGAATACTTACCCCTTTCGCGCGACTCGCGATTCCTTTGAACTCCGATGACGGGGAGTACGCGTGGGAGGTGCGAGAGTGAGGTAAAAGCAGACAGAAACAAAGGGTTGTTTATTAGCATCAAGAGTGCAATGTGCGGTGAAACGTAACCCACGAGGGTTGAGGGCAGCACCTGTCGACTTTGAGTCTTTCCCTCCTACGTCATTACCAATTACCATAGTCTTCTTGGTCCCACAATATATCCCACAAAATGAGTGATAAAGAAAGAACCCCGAGTCCGAATTCAACATAAATTTCGATACGAACCGCCTGCAAATTAAACCCTCCGATCATTGGTATGATCTTCGATGATTCTCATTCCCAGATCCACGATAAATCACAGCACCTCAATATCCTCAAATAATTTCCCCAAATTGCAACGAATAACCAGCAAAATTCTTTTCAAACTGTAAAAAAAACCAGCGCCCTCTCTTTATGCTCCAATGAGAAAAAAAAAAAAAAAAAAAACACCCGAACCCCGTTATTCTCCGTGCTCAGTCGTCCCTCGAGATCCGAAGTAGAGTCAAGTATCAGGACAGCAGCGCGTGTTCCCCGGCGCCAAGTCCTGACGCTTGCACTCGTGCCTTTCGCCGAGTGCAAGGAGAAGAGAGCCGATGAGTGCGGAGTGTATTGAAGTGTCTCGTGCGGGGGGTTGCGAAACGCGCCGCGTGTCGACGTCGGCGTCGAAGTTGCAGAGGCATCGACGACGTTTGGCCGTAGAAAAGCGAGCGACACACGCGGAGAGAGTGGAAAAGAGCGAGCGCGAGAGAGAGAGAGAGAGATAGTGGGGCTCCGCGGACAAATAGGAGAGAGGAGATGCTGTTTAGGGGCGTCACCATGGCAACAGACCGTGTGCGGACTTTTCCGGCCCCTCACTTTCCTCGCGATCCTCTTTCTCTCCCTCGTTACCAATATACAATACATATATACATACACTATACACTAAACTATGCTATACTATATAATATATACCTGATTCTCACTCGCGTTTCTCCCCCGCGGAGACATCGCTCCGTCGTTTCATTCTGTCGCCCTCGCTCTACTACACAGGTAGGGTGAATTTTACTCACCGCACTCTTTAAAAGCGTATCTCGTGAAGTACAAGGACGAGAATCCACACTCGTCCCGATGCAGCGAGAGAGAAGGAGCAAGAATCAGAGAGGGAGAGAGAGAGAGAGAGAGAGAGAGTAGCAGCGGCGGCGGCGAAGAGCTCTCTCGTTTGGCGTCGCGTCGCCACCATCAACGATCACCTTCGGCGAGCAGACGTCGGTGACAGCGACGGCGACTGTTCATCCGCGCACCGCGAGACCGATCGTCCTTCGATCTTCACCTCCCAAGCTTTTCGTTCGCTGGCTTCTCGCTGCCGCTCTCCGTTTTTAGTACGCAAACGAAAATCCCGATTTTCAACACCGGCCCGCACTTTTTATTACAGTCTCCCGAACACACCGCTCTCTATGCGTGCGAAAATCACCGGACGATAAACAAACCGCACCTCGTAGGAATATATAGGCATTTGTACAGTCTTTTCGCCGAGAGAAGATGCAACTCGTTTTTCTGTTTGTTTTTTTTTTCTTTTTTCTTTCGTTCTTTTTTTCCATCAACTGCGATGATATACGACGCAAAGACGAGAGGACAACACTCGACTGGGACGGAAATGATGTGACTACGCATACGAAATGTATATATATATAGGTGTGTGTGTGTATATGTATAGATTTTTTGTATTATTTATTTCTTGTTGCTGTTGCCGTTGCTGCTGCTGCTACTGCTACTGCGTTTTTTCTACTCTTATTTTTCAATCGGATGCGAGGGAGAGCCAACGACGACGCCGCGTCCGCCCGTACGCGAACGTCGCGAACGCGACGTACTCTCGGTCGCACATGCACATGTGTACACACACGACGGAACGGGCTCTCTCGCAGTCACCCACACTTTTATCGGCCCACTCGCTCCACGAAGCCTGTCTTTGTTGCTCTTTGCGAACGAGCTTAGGCTATCCCTCGCACTACCGAGCCAACGAGCTCTCTTCTGGCATATCGATTGTATGTTGTAGCTTTACTACTCTCGCGCTGCCGCTGCTGCTGCTGCTGCTACTACTGCTGCTCTGAGTCTCTTGTGGCTAAACTCCGACGACGCATCGCTGGAAAAATGAAAGAAAAACGCGAAAGATTCATCAGTGGCATAAAGGAAGTATTATGCAACATTGGCTGGCAATGTTTCCGCTCGTCCGGCAACCAATCACGTCACTACTGACGCTTTTGCAGAGACGAATATATCGTTTGTTTTTTTTTAGTTGATTTTGTTTTATAGTTTTTGTTTCGGGTTCACGGTTTTTCTCTGGCACATACTGACCGAGAAAGTTTTTAATTTAAAGCGGAAATTTATTATTTATAGCCGTAACTGCGAATATTTCGCATACGTTTTTTATGGAGACGATTCGGTCAATGTTGTTTTGAAAAGTAAAATTAGAAATGTGGAGGTTCGAAATACTAGATCTGGATTTTTTTTATTCGCTTTAAAGTTAAGACTCCTTTTCAGGCTCCTTTGCCACTTTTTGGTGGCTATTTTTTATATTTAGAATGATTTTCCTGTTTTACCTTTGTGAATTATTATATGTTTTGTAAATTTCGATTTAACACAAAATTGTGCTTTGCAGCATAAAAAATTTTTAATGCTATTTTTGCCACACATAATTAAAGTTGCATTTTTTTTTCGCACAGGGACAAGGGAATAGAAAGCTTAGTTCAGTTTTCATCGATTAGTTTCATTGTTAGTATTGCTACAAATTGAGGTATACGCTCAGACAGACAATACAGAGAGAGATTCTCGTTCTGAACTATGGTAAACCGCTCAACGCGCGATTACAACTAAGTACTAAGAGTAGTTTGACGGGGTATGTTGCTCTTTTAGTCGGGTATACGTACCGCTGTTATCGCCTATAAATAAATAATATTCTTACATAACGCTTATAAATAAAATAACACATTGGCGAGGTTCAGGAAGCGATCGAGCAAAAGAAAAAGGCAAGACGCGCTACAATGCAACTCCGAGGAAAATTATAAAATCATAGTGGTATAATCAATAATAAAATATAATATTATTCACGATGAGTGTCGCGTATACTTTTGTTCAATCGCAATCGTGCCTTTTCTCATGCACAACGCGACTCTGTTTCTTTAGGGAAGGATTTCGAGTACGTTTGTGATTTCTGGGACGTGAGTCATCGAATAAGTAGATGCTACCGTTTCTTCCGCAGTCCTTTGCGATAACCTTTACCGAACCATCCAGGATTTTTAGCGGTGGCGATTGGCGCCGACGAGTCCATCAACAGACTCTCACTTTCCTGAATATTTTCGAGGCTCGCGTCGCTCTCCTGATCAGCAGAAATGACTTCCGTTACAACAGGATCATCGCCGTTACGCTGATAATACAGACACGTGAGAGATCCCTCGTTTTCCATGCAAAATGAACACGCGGGCTTGGGATTCGGTTTCGCTTTCGGTTTCGGAGGTTCTTTGTCCGCGAGGCCATTGGGTACTTGAAGAAAGGGG
Organism: Clistopyga incitator; assembly: GCA_947507545.1. NCBI lineage: Eukaryota > Metazoa > Arthropoda > Insecta > Hymenoptera > Ichneumonidae > Clistopyga > Clistopyga incitator. Next base: position 2,780,259 of record OX382174.1, on the reverse strand, counting down.
TAATAAAATAGAGGCGTGAGCTGGGGGTACATGTACATTGGGGGAAATGGCAAGCCCATAGACAAAAACGGTAGCGCAGCGAAAAAAGGCGCTTGGTAAGCGTTAAAAGAATCGGAGAGAGTGATTTCCTCGACGCAATCCTCCTTTTCTTCCTCCTTTTTCACGACTATAGTTTCCTCCGGAGTTTCTATCGCTTTAACTCTATCTTCTTGATTCGCGACGTTTTCCGATGCCGCGGGCTCCTCGAGACAAGGTTGCGTGGTCGTCGAAAGTTCACTGTTCTGCAGTCTTATTGCGTGATAAAAAATTGGGTCTTTGGCGCGATTATAACTCGGGATTTCGAGGCCGAGGTGCGACATCACTCGCTTCATCACCTCGTCGCAACGCCCGTTTATCTTCAGCACCGCGTTCTCGTCCTTCGGTGTCCACTGGAGATTTATTATGTATAAAGATGATCTTTTGTGGATCGGCCTGTCCATCTGCCAGAGCCAAGGGTATTTCTTCAGGACCTTGAGACTCGAGCCTAGGCAGAGAATAACGTCGGCCTGCTTCGCTGCTCTACTCGCGCCGTTCCAATTAATCGGCCACGGGAGATTTCCACGCTCACCGAAATGCACTATGGAATCGTGAAGGGCCGATTTACAGTTGTGACAAATTCGTCCGGTGCTGTGAGAGTATCTCGCCGTTTTTTCCGTCACGTCGAAGAGTCTCCAATACTCGCGCGATGGCTTACACGTTCTGCAAACCTCGACGTACATATTCCCATGCACCTCGGACATTAAGGCTCTCGGAATTCCGCTGCGCAAATGAAGACCGTCGCAATTCTGGGATACTATGTGCTTCAGTACTCGCGCTTTGTAGAGAGCGTAGAGAGCCATGTGCGTCACCGTCGGCTCCGCTTGGCTCAGGTCGTGATTTCTGTTGACATTAAAACTCTATGAAATATTTACGGGAGAGACAATTATTTTTCTACTTCGAATTGCCGCGTCACGGGGATTCTGACGAATGGAAAATGAGAAAAATGCCCTGCAGAATTGTCAGATGGAGGGCATTGTTCTCCGCTTTTATCCGACTTACAAACCTCAGCAGAGAAACTGAGATTACAGTTACCGGCACAGAATAGTCACAATCTTAAGGGATTTTGGAGATTTTTTTACTGACTTTAGGTAAAACAGTGGATTTCATTCTTTACATGATTCATCGTGTAAAAAAGAGAAAAAAATAATGTTTCTATTTTAAATTGCATTGTCATGAGTTTTCTGACAACTGGAAAACTAGAGCAATGCCCTGCAGAATTGTTAGATGGAGGGCATTGTTCTCTTCATCTATCTGACTAATCAGCACAGAAACTGGGATTACGTTATTGGTACTGAATAGACACAAGCTTAAACGGCTTACATTCTTTACATGATTCATTTCACATTTAAATTTACTTATTTTCATATTGCATTTGACATTTTGCCGATTGATTCACCCCTCACAATAACATTTCTGTACGTAAATTCATTGTCGAGATTCAAGTTCACTTATGCCCAAAAATAGGGACCAAGAATTCTTTGCCTGTATTTTTTTCCACAAAAGTCTTCTCACAAAAACATTTATTTATATCTAACAATTTTATTCTCCTATATATATATATATATATATATATATATATATATATATATAGTGTTAATATTTTATTAGCCGCTCACCCAATGTCTTTTCCCTGCTGCAACCTTGTCCATACTCCGTTGGTACCTCTGTAGTCTGGAATAGAAGCGGCGGTGCTTATGCCCGCTCCGGTATAAACAGCGAGAGAGGTTGCCCTGCCAATGGCACCGGCGAGTCGCATGCATTTTTCTTCCAAAACGTCAGGAGGATCTTCGACCTCCTCTAATCTCGCTTTGACCCTGTCCCTTTTTTGCTGTCTGTGAGAAAAATCATGAATTTCACAGTGCGTAACCACAGGATGTTAGCAAATGGCAGATTGGCTCATACCTGAGGTTAACCTCTCTGACGACATCGCCACAGGACGACAAAATTTCGTTTTCCTCTGGACTTCGTGACTCCTCGGATTTTTGTAAAATCGCCGCTACCTGAACTCACCAACGAATTGACAGTTTTCAAAAGTATGTTTACATTCTCGTAACGCTACGGTAATTAGCTGGAATTAATAGTAGAAAAAAAAAGACGTCGGAAGGAAAGTTGGCAGCGTTTTAACGGGGATAATGAGGACTCGGGAGTGTGTGTACCTTCTTCAGCGTCGCGATTCGCTCGTCTTTGACAGTTAAAGGCTTTAATGTCGCGGTGCGTCTTCTTGACAGCAACCTCTCGTTTCCAGCCGCCTCCTCCATCTTTAATCAAAAGGTCGAGTGGCCGCGCGGCCGCGACTAACATCCGCGGCGCCGTTGTCATCCATCGAAACCGCGTTAAGAGCCAGATTTACACACGCCTCCGGCACACACATATTTAGCTATGGCGCGGAATTTTAAACAAAGAATATGAGAAAAAAAAGGAAAACCTGTTGGTACTTTCGTCGTAATTTCTAATCGAACTCGAGGAAATACATTCCGAGCGAGAATTTATTGATTAATAATGTCACCTTTCAATTAGTCGAACTGCTGTTTCGGAACCTTTCTAATATCTAACCATATACTCTAAAGAGAAGTAGAACGCGTGTTGTACACTCTTCTACTCGATTTTTTTAATATCGTTAAGTTTGCGCTCCGTTCATTTTTACTGATAAACGATAAAAGATTGTAGTTAAATTGTTTTATAATTTGATATACGTATCCCTGAAAATTGATGAAATTCATACGAATTGATAAGTATCAAAAAGTAAAGTGTGAATTACAGTCGAGGTCAAAGTTTGTAATGTTAAGAAAAATATTTTTAATTTGTTATTTTTATTTTTTAGACACTAGAAAAAAGAAACCTGACTAAAAAAATGCAGTGCAATGTGAAGTAAGAACAAGAAATGTCCACCCAATTACAGAATTCAATATTGTTATTATGACATCTTGATTTTTTGAAATCTTCAGTAAGATTTAGTTTGAGTAATTCGGAACTTAGTTTATCTTGGGTCAATCGGAGCTCATATTTCCCCAAGTGAGCCTTACATCACGATGTGAGCCCTGTTGTAATTACACAATCGTGGAATACGCGATTTATCATCGGACAGACTGTAGATTACCTTTTGTGAACGAACCGAGGGCTTCTAACACTATTCTAGCATTCCACAGCGTTATCTCTCTCTTTCTGTCCTACGCTCGGCAAACAAGATGATAATGGAAGTTTTATCGACGCCTAAGGATGGTGGTCTACCAGCATAAGCATATCCACCAGCCACCATCGGTCATTGCCCCACCATTGTGCGCGATATTCACTTTCTATTCATCGGAGCAGCTCACGAAACGCGCGCGACAATTCCACGCGCATTGGAATCCATAAGGAATCCATAGGAACGGAATGTCGTTCAGGTAACAAACAAAAAGGAGGCAAATCCGGGTTATTTCAAGGTCCGGCTATTTATTTATACTTCAGTGGGTTTCGAGGATCGAGGAAATCGCACTTTGCGCATCGATCCCCTAAATATTTATATGGAAGAACAGTATTTACAAATCACTTATGAATTACCATGTTCAATAAATCTATGTATATTTAACAATTTATTTAACTATTATCAATATTCTCAATTATTGTACAATTCACTATTTTTATTCCCCCTACGATCATTGAAGTTTATGCTATGGATATCAAATTTATTGTGAAATATTTCTTCCGAGGAGATACTTGTTATTGTTTAGATTCACATTTACAAAGACACGTTATGATATGTTCGTGGTAATTGAAATACGACACCGATGATCGTCATTAAAATGCCAAACATTTGTGCAGAGATGGAAAAATATAATTTATTTGTAACAACAATAAAAGTGTTTAATTGAGGGTATATATATATATTTTTTTTTTTCGGAGCGACGGGGAGTCAAAAGTTACCCGTTATTATTGATAAATAATTAACAACTTGGATTTTTCTTATCCTTGGTTCGAAGTCGGAATGTTAACATTACAACGGGATGTAATAATTCTTCGTTCTGTGACTTTCATCACGGAAAATATACAAATGCAAAATATATAAAATACATTTCGTAGGTACAACCTCTTGTGAAAGTGTACTGTACATTTAAGATATATTATTTTTAATCAAATTCGTTTCTCGGTTGATTTTGAGGTAGCTAACTACAAATCTGAATTGATAATGGGAAGATCACAATTCTTAAATCCATGTGGCTCAGTGTAGTAACATTTGTATCTCAATGCCATTTTTCGTCAACAATTCAATAAAAAAATATATTTATAACTATTCATAGACGATATATGTATATATATATAATAATGTAGATATAATATTCCTATGTACATATTTAACAAATTCGCCGAAACATCGGACGTCTAGTGTGGCGTCTTGTCGAGCGATGATTCTAACAGTCGTGTGGTCAAACATTAATGACCTGAATTCCCACCAATATCTATCGAATCGGCTCTTGACCTACTCTCGTAATTCCAGCAGAAAGCGTCAGCGTCGGAGGCTGATAAGACGGTAAACATTTTTTAGGACAGAAGTGGAAAATCAGATCACGATTACACATACCATAAAAAAAAATCTCAATCTGGGCAGAAAAACAATGTTTTTAAATGCGTGGGAACACAAATCTATTCCTCGGCGCCGCTGACGCTGTCGACGAGCGCCGGATCAATTTGCTGCCCATCCTCAACAGTCTTGGATCTTTTGTGCCAAATTTCCACGAAGCAAAACGCGAGAGTTCCCAGCACAAGAGTAACGAACAATATGGACAATTGCCCATGGAGTCCAACGTGACTGCTGTAAATGAAGCTGATGGCCGCAGCTACGGATTGGCAAAATTTGAATAGCGCGAATGCGGGCGCACTTTCTTTCGCGTAGATCACGCCGAGAAGGGAGTAAACTTGAGTGTTGAAGCAAGCATCGCCAAAGCCGAGAGTAACGCTGCCTGCCATCGCGAGAATAGGCGAAGGCTCGATAAAACCCACGTCCGTCGTGTCCTCGAAGGGCGCGCTGTTTGGCAGATTGAGGAGAATACCGATATAAGCAAAAGAGGAAACAACGAGGCCTGTGATGACAACGGGCCATCCGGAGCATCCTCCGCCAGCTCGAGAGGCGAGTAACCCGAAGATCGCGCCTCCAACGACTTCACCGACTCCTATGCAGATACCGGAGAGTCCGACGAGGCTCTTTCGCTTCTCTCCCATGCCTTCGGTGAAGCCCACGCTCGAGGAATACACTCCTGAGAAAAACGTGAGTGCCAATCCGGTGTAAACGAAGGTTATCGAGAGTATCAGCATCTTGGGTGTCATAAAAAGCTTAAAAGCATCTCGGAGAGCGTGCCAAGCTGCCCTGCAGCTTCTCTCGCGTCCTCTCTCCGGAATAGCCAGCTCCTTGTCCGCACTGGAAACTCCTTCAGCCTCTCCGATGGTCAGTCTCGCCGGTGCTGGTCGCAGAAAGCCCAGTAATACAGTTCCGGCTAAGCACAAGGCACTGAGGACCCAGAAGACCAATTTACGGGTTTCCAGCTTGATCTTCTCCTCGGTGAATATCATGTAGACGAAGAGGTTTCCCGCGAAGAGGGAAGATTGGAAAATGGCCCAGAATAAACCGGCGTTACGCGACATCGTTTGGGCGTTACTGTTTTCCGTTAAATACTGGCCGTGGCCCGTCCAGATTAACGCTGCCCCGAAACCCACGATCGCTGATGCTGTGTAGAGCAATTCTGTTGTCGGCATCAGGAAGGAGCCTATGAAGAAGACGTAGCAGCAGGAACCGACGATTATCGCCACTCGAGGTCCTGTCATCGATATGAATGACGGCGCTAACCAGTTGCACACCGCCAAGGCCGCGTAGATTATCGCCAAGCTTGTGTATCCGTCGCCCTTGAAGGTACTGTCCTCATCCCGAATGCTCTCCAGTATTGTTTTCTGGAAAACGAGACAAGTATTAAACATTGGGTAAAAAAATGTGCAGTTTGCATTTTGCAAATTTCGCTAAATAAAATTCTCACGCGCGTAAAAAAAATGTCCTAACGTCTAATTTGGTATAAAGACCGAAAATTTCATTAGTATATATTTTTTTTAATGACTGGAATTTTTTTCAGTAAAAAAAATGGGGTCGACAAGTGATTGTAATTGCGGATTTACAACAGTAGGTAAATGCAACAAAAAGATTGTATTGTGGACTTTATTATTATTATCTTCATCATCATCTTTCTTTGGCGGACGATAAGCCTGCATTATTTTAGCAAGGGCGGAACGTGCGCCGCAAAATGAATTCATTACTCGTCCATGAGAATTGAAATCAAGGTGAGGTGAACGAATTTTAACTTCTCTACCACGGTCAACCTTCACCGTTGGTATCTTCCTGACTAATGTGAATATAATGAAATATTCCAGTCGTGAGTGTTCTCCCGCTTTATCTAAGACTAATTGCCTTCGGCTAATCACCTTTTGCCAAATTTCTTATGTCCTGTTTCGAGGCCAGTTGTCTCTATTTTTTCCTAATTAAAATGAGACTGCGAAAAGTTGTATTGCCTAAATTATTTATTTATCTATTAATTAATTTATTTCATTGGACAGGCCGCGCCCTCAAAAGTCAAAAGCAAAGATAGCAAAGAACAGACTAAATTACACATTATCAAAGTAATAATGCAACAAATAAGTGAATATAAATATAATTAAATAAAGTAAAGTGAAATAACAATCTCAAGCCCCTCCAAAAAGATGCTGAAAAAAACCGTATTTCAACAAATAAAATCTAATAATTTATCCTCGAATTTCGTGCAAGAATAAAATAATTGCATGCCAATAAAATTCACAACATCGAAATAACGCAACCGTCTCATCTGTCAGACGACTAGTAGATATGGATAACCTCTATAACTCGGCTGATTTTTCAAAATGCCATAATTGTTTATTAACACATATTGTGCAACGCCTGTTTCGATTCGATAAATATTATAAAATATTGCTGGAGATATATACGAAATTTTGTAATTCCCAATTTCACGGATAACTTTTCACAGGCAAATAATGACAAGCAGGGATAAACCAGCTGATATTGGACACTCCGTTACTTTACTAATTAAAAAAAAAAAAAAGCTGCAAATACACATCAATGAGTGACAAATATTTTCGCTGAAATAAAATTGCTGAAAAAAAAAAGAATCGGGGCTCTGCGAAAAAAGTGCTTTCACCGTGATGACAACTAAAAACCAGCTGTCGACTCGACGATTTCGTAGCCTACGGCCGAATATTATTTAATACTATCTCCTCTTCTGCCACCGCGTCATGCGTTCGTTTTTGACGTTTCCTCAAGATAACAGCGAGATTTTTGCCGACTTTATTTGTCACGGGATCTCGCCATATGTTTTGGCTATGTGTACAGAGAATTTCCTACGATAAGCTTCTATTTCACTGCAGAATCTGAGCTATCAACGAAATCGATCGAATCGGGCCTCATTTATCGCAATCCAATTATTATTATCAGAGTAGCAACTGCCTTTTGATATATTATCTCGATGAATATTATTTGAAAAATTCCATGCGCGGTACCGATGAATTTATTTAGAAAATATCATCCATAAAAAAGTGAATTACAATTTCATGTTAGTATATTTGAAATGATTAGTGGCATCCAAAACCTATTTTTAAAAAAAGCTTATATATAAGCAAATAATATAATTTATATTATTCAAACAATTTTCATGGTGCAACGACTCAATGATTTTTTTAAATCAATAAAGACATTTGATAAACTCAGTTATATATATATATATATATATTTTTTTTTTCATTGTATAAAAAGTTATCTAACCAATGAATGAAAAATGGCAATAATAAGGTGCAGTATTAATAATAATTTTGCACCGGCTGTCATGTATAATGAATGTCCATTAATGTATTGCACGTCAGAATGAAGAGATGCCAAAACCGGTTTTGTCATCCGCTCGAAGATGTACACAAAATACCAGAGGAGACATTTAACCGAAATTCTGTGTCTGAGGACACAGGAGCAATATATTTCGAAAGCGAGAGCGTTTAGCTCCTGTTCCTTTTCGCGCCGGAATAGCTAACTTTCCATTTCGTGTAGCGAGTGTGCCACACCTCGCACACGTTCGGCCGACCAAAGCTAGAAACGGAATCTAATCGAGACAGACTCGGCTAATTTTCATACGACGAAGGGACTACGACTTGAAAGGAGCGAATAGCGACGTCTCGAGAGCAAACATAGGATGGGTTATTTCCCCTCGTCTGCATATAATCAGACTGATATCACAATTATACGTTCGTGGGAAAATAAAGCTGGAAAAAAATGACAGATGGAAAAATAGCTGATGAAATTGATGAATGGCTAAAAGTAATAAGAAAGAATAAATGAAGATTGTTCTTAACGTTGTAAAAATTAAGATTGTTCTACCGACAAATAATCCTCAATTTCAAAACATCCCCACTACAATTATATTTTGAAATTCTTGTAATCTGCTTCGTACAAAAGTGATTACATTTTTTGCAGACAGGTCGATTAATAATTTTCATCCGATGCACGTAATGATTATTCGGAAATTTGACATTGCTTTGTGTTTTGAGGACTTGACCCAATTTTAGTGCCATTATAAGCAATCGCTTCAAAACAGGAATGCGTAGATCGATGATTAGATGGCTAGATAAATTTATTCAGTGCACTTAGGCGGCACTTAAAGGTCATTATTAAAGACTTAGATATTGTCAAGTAGATCCATGCAAGGTCTGGTAATTGATGCAGATTAAGGAAAAGAATTGACCAAAGCGAAGGAGTGACCGAACGGTCACAATGGTCAAAAGCAAATTATTCAAATTATGTACTTTGTGTTGTTTTTTTTTTTTTTTATTTTCACACACCATAAATAAATCAAATTAAGCGTTAAACCTCGTAAAAAGTTTACAGCCATTTGTTTCATGTCCATGGAATAAAAACATGTTTTTTCCTCAACAAGATTTTAGATTATTTAAATTAAACTATAAACTTTGAAATTGGGGTCAGTGAAAGGTGCGCAAGGCTAGTTAAGGAGGAATCCTTCATTATGCAATAACATTCAGACATATTGTAATCAATTAGAATATGCAACATAATTTCCTTATTCCCAATATACAATTATTCACTTATAATTTACAACTTATTTAAAGTATGCATCATTCTCGTGTACTAAACGTCGTAATAAATTACCTCGCACATTATCAGGCGGTTCAGTGAGCGATTAGCTTGTTCTTCAAAACTCGACGGACTTGCGAAAAAAACAAAAAAAAATCTTTCTCAATCGCCCATCGAATTAAAAGCGCGTGTTTATTATTGATAGTATACCCGCGGAATGCATCATATTTATTGAATCGGATATAATTATTGCTTGATTAAAAATTCAACATAATTTTTTCATCATAATTAAAAGGAGTCGAATATTTATATTTTACATGTATAACTTTCCGATGACAATATATCTCGTTAATAACATTTTTTATGTTGGACCGACCACCAGATGCTTCACACGTATGCGTGTGTCGATCGTAGCTCTACGGATTTACGGATCCTTAATTAAACAACGAAATACGCAGCTGCGAACTGGTCATATTTCGTTATCAAAGCCGGTATATAGATATATATGCAAGTGGATGTTACTACGCACGGTTTTAATTTTTCCTACGGATCACCGGCAATACAAGCGAAATCTCACTTTTCTTCTTATCTTTTATCATAATCCTCACGTTCAAACGTTATATACATGATAGTATTTGCACCTTATGCAGTCATTTGCAAAGGGCTCAAGATGCGTCAGTAATTTCTTTAAGCAAACAAAAAATTTTGCTAAGAAATATAAAACAATACTTGTTTTATATTTTTTAAATCAACTAAAATAAATGTTTTTCTAAGCGTTGATTAAAAACTTTGTTTTTCTAAAATTAAACAACAGATGTTTAAAATTAGCGATGAAACATTTTCGTATATCGCCAAATTCTGTTAAATTGTTTCCACCGAAATACTATTTCGCTGCGCTTCGTAAAAAATTGCGGTCCCAGAAAAGCTGATTAGAAACCGGTTGGGAACAGTTTCCGGTAAGTGATTGTCTGTACTTGAAGCGTTTTTGCTAAACAACATTTTCGCACGGAAAGCCATTTTCAAGCCACAAAAGTTCTGATTTCCGTTTTACGGCCGTCGGTAATCGGTGATAAACACATCGATGCGCTAACGAGTTTTACGAAGTCAAGCGCTCGCGACAATGAAAGCGGAAGTGAATTGATACGCAGCGCGGAAACAGAAGAGGCGCGGGTTCGAAAATCCGAAGATTACGAGTTGCGGGGGCGTTTGATTATTACAGTAGGTAAGTACGTGTACGTTGCAACGCGATAGGGACGACAGCTGACGAAACGTCACACGGCGCAGCGTCAAAGCAACTCTGCAGCCGTCGGAATGCGGAAGGACAGTCGGAGCGTAAGAACAAATTACAAGCGAACTCACCTCGATGTTTCCCATCGTCTGGAAGGCGGTGAACACCAGCATGAAGCCGAAGCTCAGCATAATCACGTTTAAAAATGCTTTATCCATTGTGATTTGTTGATTGTCAAATGTCACGCGAATCTAACGATTGACAATTGTACAGCAGGACTTTGTTTTGCAATTTTGAGAGGAAAGCTGGACCGCTAACGCTCTCGGGACTCTCTGCTTGTGTTAGCGCCGCTATCCACGTCCGAGTGACGTGGTTTTCCTTCTGAAAGTCGCCCCGACCGCGGCATGAGTAAAAACACGACTATCTGCTGCTGCGGCCACTGCGCGGTTGACAGTGGTATGTGTGAAAGTCCGTAGAAGTACACGCATGCGGCGGTTTCATTACGGATAGCGAGCCTGGTACTGCGGAACCGCCGACGGTGGTCAACGCACAGCGCGCGCTGCGACGGATTTCACTTGAGTCAGCTGCTGGTGCTGAACGATTTTACCATCAATCGATATTCATTACTATTTAGGTTTATTAAATTCCGAGAAAGAACTTCAAAAACGCGAGATGGGATGAAGATCTGGAAAAAAAAAACGAGCGAGTGCTGAAAATATTGATTTTGCACAACAATAACTCCAACAACTTTCTTGCAAATTTATCTAATTTTTTAATTTTTGCAAAAACTGTTTATTGAAGTTTGCAATTTTTTTCTCCATAAAATTGAATTTAACCATCAGTCACCTAAAAACGTCTTCCGCCTAAACACCTCTTCGTCGTAAATTATAATTACACGTTTAATTTTATCCCAACAGCGGGAAAATCAAAACGGAACGGGAACCAATTCAAATTTCGCGCGCTTTTCCCGCCATTTTGAATCCAGGTAAAGCGGCTATATTATCGTAGTACGAAAGCGTAAAAATTTTGGAGGAGACTGTCTGGACAATAGGCGGACTTCAGATCGTCTGGGAGTCCTGCGAGGGAGATTAGCTTTGCCTGTAAAACTGTACACGCGAAACGACGTCATATCAGTCGCGACTTCAGCGGTTCTGGGCGAGGATATACGATGTTGCCGGCTGTGATTTTTCGTCGTTCTGACACGTAGCGCCCGATCGGATACCGAGATTAATGTGATTTAATCTATCGCTGGTCGTCGGGTTTCCATCGAGCCCACAAAGCTCTCTATCTCCCTCTCTCTCTCTCACTCTCTCTCAGCGAAGAGGATCGAATGTTTCTCGATAAAAATAGATTGACTTATCGTGCTGCTGAGCCCTCGGTGTGTAATGGTGCATTCCCCGTCCGTCTGCCTTCCTCCGTGTGGTAGTGTCAAGCATGAGATCACGGGGCGAGCATTATGACGGGTACTTCTGCTGCTGCTGCTGTTCCGCGACATTTCGACGATCTCTCACTTTTTCGTAGATGCGACGTGTCGAAGAACGCGCCCTGAACAAAATATTCCCGGGCCGTTCCCCAGTGATTGAGATGATACCCGTTTCTCACAGATAACTGCGCGATTTTTATTGCTGGACAGAATCGAGTCAACATTGAACCCAGTGTCACTGTGTACGTGTATACGTGCGCGTGTGTTTCTTTTCTTTCTTAATTCATTCATATAATCTGCACGTCTAGAACTCGACGGTCATTGTGCCCGTGTCAAAAGCTCAGCCATGAAGAAAGGCTTTTTCAGGGTGAAGCAGCTCGCCGATCAGACATTCTCCAGGTAAACTTTGCAGTGGTTTTGATACCACCTCCTCCTTGGCTAAGTGCGCTAATCTCAGAGCTCCAGGTATCGATAGTCATGGTATTGCTGTACAGTCGCTCTGACGCACAGTCTCACGGAGGAGGATTTTGGTCATGAATGTTTTTGGCGACGTTGAGGCGATGATTTTGAAAAACTTGATGTTTTTTAAAAATCGCTGGGTGGAAATGGGAAGTAATTAGGGCGATGCGTGATATTTCCTTGTACGCTAGAGCTTATAGTCTTGGATTTATAGTCAACGGTCAATCGGACCTAAGTTGGCGGAGAAATCTTGGTTTTTTGGAGACTGTAATAGAAAATTTTTGAAAATCTGCTGAAACTAATTAGGCAAGACAGTTATGAAATCGTTAATAATTGCTCGGACTGTCTGCAGTAGTAATTCAATTTAAAAGATTAATATTGTAATATTATTTACTATTATGATAAACAATTGCGGTGAAAAGTTTGATATAAAGGACTGATTGACAAGTCAGTAAAGTTAACAGGAAGATTCATGAAGAGTGGTCTTGTGAAACGTCATTGAAGTTCTACTGGTTGAGCTGTGAAAGGTTCTTGACAAGCTGTAGATAATATGTGGCATTCATTATTCAGAATGTAAACGATGATTCATGCAACTGGATTACGATGGTCTATTTTTATCAATGCATTCATATTATTTTGGCCAAAATCGTGTTGTAAGCTTCTAAGATCCATGATTGTTTATGCATAGGGTTTATTGTGAGTACCCAACTATATCTATATAGAGTTGTTAGCTTCATTTGCAGTGTCTATGACTAATCATCTTCATCACAAACATTTCTGTTGTGAATATTATCATTATTATCATTACTATTATTAGTATTCCATTACAACATTTAATACCGATGTCCAGCAATTTTAATAGGTAATTTCTGAACAATCTTTCAGAATACACAAATAACTTCATTCTATCCTTGTAGAATAAATCATAGTGTGAGTGTGTTTAAGCAAATTCTATGCTATGATTAATTTATTTAATTTTATTGTGTTTATTACAGATCCAAATATTTATCTAATGTCAAGTGCTCCAACTTATTTGACAATAATAACATTAGTACAGACAATAGAATAGTTTTTAACATGTTTATTACAAAAGCATTGAGTTTTCAGAGTGTGCTTCGATTTTTCAGAGCTGGGAAGACTGAGGTACTGACCGATGACTTACAAGCAGCAGACAAGCACGTCGAGCAGATAAGAGCTGCATTGACCGGCTTAAGCAAGCGTCTGGGTACGCCGCAGAATCCAACAGTAACTCAAGATCCAGCATACAAAGAGAAGCGTTTGGTATGCAGGCTGATTTCGGTAGCAAGAAATTTCAGGAGGAAACGATAATTCATTGACTTCATTTTGTGCAGAAAAAATGTCCGGAGTACATACTGGGACAGACTATGCTGGAAAACGTGTCAGAGGATGGTTTGATGAGTTTCGCGCTTGCGGAATGCGGCAGAGCTCAGGTAGCTCTCGCCAACGAAACCGTCGATCACGAAGCAAAAGTCGAACAATACGTCGCTGCTCCTCTGCAGCATATACTTGAAACCGACGTGCCGAATATCGTGAAACACAAAAGAAATCTTGCCCGTCTTACACTAGACATGGATAGCGCGAGAACGCGCTACCAACAAGCCAATAAACACAGTGGTGGAGGTGAGAATGAATGTGCTCGTCTTAAATCTTGAAAACAAAAAGAAGATAAAGTCACTAAAAACAGGAGCAATCTTCTTACAACTTGTTCTGTTTTATGAAAATTCATAAATATCAATTTAAAAGGTACCGGCGCGACGAAGGTGGACAGTCTTCGTGAGGAATTGGAGGAGGCCGAGTCCAAGGTTGAACAATGCAGAGATCAATTAGCTGCAGAAATGTTCCAGCTAATGTCTCGGGAGACGGAACTTGCTCAAACAATAATACAGTACGTGAAATTGCAGCGCGCCTATCACGAAAGTGCTTTACACTGTCTGGCGGATCTAATTCCCGGCCTGGAAAGTTACATAAGTAAGTTATGAGTTATTTTAAACGCGTGTCTCTGGAACGGTAATTAACACGTTTTTTTTTTTTTTTCTTTCTGTCACAGATGACAACGAAATGAAACCGGTGTACGGTCATCCTTTGGAGGAGCATCTGCGAGTGACGAATAGAAAAATCGCGTTACCGATTCAATTGTGCGTTTCTGCACTGCTCCGATTGGGGATGGAAGAGGAGGGACTCTTCAGGATAGCAGGAGGAGCCTCGAAATTGCGGAGAATCAAGCTGAGTCTCGATGCGTGCTGTCTGACGCTTCCAACCGCTCTGGAATACAAGGATCCGCACGTTGTCGCTGGGGCTCTCAAATCTTACCTCCGGGAACTGCCCGAGCCACTGCTCACCTACAAGTGAGTTCGTAAATTTAAACTGAAGTGATAAAAACGAGTAAAAAGAAAGAGAGGAAAGATTTGCGTTGCCTTGACGAGACAAGTAGATAAGTAGAAAGTAACATTACACCGAATTATTGCTCTACCGCAATGGAGGCCGCCGTAAGCGAGCTTGTCAGTGCGGCCGGGGAACGAATTGATTTGACCTCGAGCCGCCGACTTGCACTTCTTCGAAGCTACAATACCCATCAACGAACGTGTACTGAGCTATTCAAATTCAGTATCCTTTCATCTTATTGCTTTCTCATGGATTGAGCTTTGTTCTCTTGGAAAAGTTTTGATAATGAAAAGAACTGATATTGAAGAAAAAAAGTCGTTTACAGAAATAACGAAATAAAATGTTATTATTTCGGATATTTTTGTATTTGATACTCGAAATTACCGGTTAAATTCTCAAAGAGTAAACGGTTCAATAATTGGTAATTTAATATAACTGCTGAGAAATTTGCCGAGGTGAACTCGGAAAAAACATCCTTTGATGCTTATTTTGCGTCACTCTGTACAAATAGAATAAACTGTAGTTCTGGTACATCGTTGATCTAATAATCATGCAATCTAATTCAACGATCAAAACTCATTCAGTCAATATAATAAATCGACACTCGCCACAAGTCAAGCAGCGAATGCTTGCACCTCGATTCGCAGGATCAACTGTTGGTGCGTTTATAATATTCTGTGGCTTATGATTCTCATCTAGATTGTATCCAGAATGGATGGCCGCTGCGAAAATGAGTCAAATCGACGCCAGGCTGAGAGCTCTCTGGGAAGTGCTGCACAAATTGCCGCCAGCGAATTTGGAAAATTTGAGGTTCCTAATTAAGTTTCTAGCCGTTCTTACGAAGAATCAAGACGTTAACAAGATGTCGCCGCAGAATATCGCAATCGTAATCGCTCCGAATCTTATCTGGAGCCCTCAGGAAGATATAAACACAATGGTGTAAGTTGAGACGATAAAACGTGTCCCGGAGATTGGGACGTCGGGTTACTTTAAAATAAGCATCCCCTGGTTATCCTACTGTTCATAAGTCGATTACCGTTGCTTTATAACAGTGACATCACAGCTTAATATTTGTTTAACATATCTTCACGAATAGATAAGAAAAGAAATAGAAACAATATTATTTTGTACAATACTAAAGCCGTAAAATTAAATATAAATCAGTGAAAAACACTGTTTAACAATAAAATATTCAATTTTCATGTAGCGTAAATTGCTCCCTTTGATAAGGCGCGCGATATATTTATGAAAAGTGAAGATTAACGAGGGAAACATTTTATACTTTGCAGGATGAATATGAGTACAGCAAACAACTCTAGTCTTATTGTTGATCAGCTCATAACTTATGCCGATTGGTTCTTCCCGGGCGATATAGACTTTGATCGGGATCTCGACTATAGGTATCGTATGGGTATTACCAATGGCTCGGACGAGCAGCTTGTTGTGGGTATGAGACGTTGCGTTTCGAACAGTAGCTTAAGCGATCACGGCGAGAGTCCACCCCAAGGTAGTCCAAAGCCCGCGACGAGAAGAAAAAACAAACCAGCTCCGACGCCGCCGAGCGGAACGCCCGACAAACACGAGAGAAGAAGCGACGACAAACCTCCGCCAGCGCCGGATAAGCCTCCGCGACCTTTGACAACGGCTACGCTCAATCGGCACACGTACAAGTCACAAAAACACGAAGTGAACGCCGAACTAGTTTCTCTCCATTCTGAACTCAAGGCAGAAAAACCTGCGGAAAAACCACCGGTCGATGCAGAGTTAAAAAAACACGAGGGAAAAAACGAGCGGCTTTCGGAGAGCAACGAAAAAAGTGCGGAATCAACCGCGCGAGTCCAAGTGCAAGAAGCGTCGAGGCTCGAAATCGACTTGGAGCAACAAGTCAGCGATCTCGAATCAAATAACACTCATATCGGCTTCGAAGCCTTCACCCCACGAGAAAATGCTGGCAATGTACATATCAAGAGCAACGCGGAATTTGAACAACAGGAAACCTTCAAAACTAAACCCGTTCCCGCTGAGAAACCCTCGACGCTCGAGAGGCGAAGAATTCCAGTTGCCGCTCCGAGAAATTTGCCCGGCACTGGACAACAAAATGCATCTGGTGAGTGTATAGCTACGATTCTATCTACACCGTTGAAATTTTTTTTAAATTTACATTACCGGAAATTTTATCCAACAGCTGATATATTAAATTTGATGTACCAGTTTCTGTAAAAGAGCGGTAATGTAAAATGACATTAAATGTTTTTGACAGTGCATTCATAGATAAATACGTTTTTTGATAAAGAACAAAAGATTCCCGAGAGCAAAAATATAAATAAATTACTAAATTTCGAAGTAGAAATTTATTACTAATTTACTTACTAGTTTTTATTCATTTTTTAATGACTTTATAGAGGACACCATCGAGCTACGAAACAAAACCGAAGGTAACAGCGTCGCGGTGAACGTATCCACGGCCGACAGAAACAGTAAACCGGCAATTCCCGAGCGTCCAGCGGGGCTGGCGCGGCCTTCGAGCCTGATAAGGCAATCGCAACAGCAGTCATCTTCGAGACACAATAACGACGTGGACAGCGACGCGGGCGTAAGTAATTCGCGAATATAATTATTAAGGTGATACCGGAGTAGATTTTTCCAGCGTTTTCACTCGATTATCACAGACGATTTCGTACTTTCGATTATTGGCCATAATATCCTGCGCATATATATGAAATTGTATAGGATCAAAGGAATATTATCAGTATGTGAAAACCACAAACTTTTATAATTCACATAAACAAAATATTGGCTTTTCAAGAGAGCTTCCGTGATATACCAATTTCTTTATTTTCAAATTTATATTGGTATTATATTCCCATCCAAATTGAAATATATGCCCACCATGTTAAAGAAATTTTTTTGTAAAGAACGAATTCGCCTGTTTTAACTCAAAGTGGGTTGAAAAACTCTACTTCGGCGCATCCCTTAAAAGTATCAACAAGCACGCGCGAAAAACAAAGAGAGATTTAAAAACGTATAAAAAATAACACTGAGATGCCCGATGCAGCCTCTAACCCTGGAGAGGGCTCACATGTACTCTGTCGACAAGCAACAGGTCAGTATAATACAAGTTCGTGGAACGAACGTCGCTTTCAACGCTGCGACAGAGAGCAATGGAAGCAATGGGGCTTCGAACTTGCAGAGAAGTCCCAGCGTGGGTAGTCGGCCCTCGTCGCTGATGTCTCTGTCGGGCGAGCGACCGGAGAAGCCACCGCGACCGGACATGCCGGAGCAAACGAGGGCTCACGCGAGAACTCGTTCCGAGGGCAACATTATCGACGTTCATACGCAGACTGAAACGGTGATCGTTCCGAAATCGCCTCAACAGACGACGCCGGCCTCGCCTCGCATCGTCCAGCGACCGCCGCGGCCTCAGCCTCCGCCTCCGCCGCCGCCGACCGCTCGACCCAAAACCGAACACGAGAGCACCAATCTCTGAAGATTTGTTTAAATACCGCGAGGCGCAAATACCATTCAATAATATTATCGAACAAACTACCTTTTTACTACTACTGTATTGCTACCGCAAGTAACGTGACAATCGACTTTTAATTCGATGCAAATCCTGCCAGTCTGAAAAACTCGGTATTCGCCGCGACCATAGCAGCTCCATCGATTCTTTCACCAGGCCTCGAGATTTTCATTTTCTTCTTATAAACTCACTCAGGATTACCAAATCTTGCGCGTATTATCGATAAATATTCTCGTTGCGCATCCGGTCTTGTAGCTTTTTAAAAACAAACAAACAAAACGTAATTTTTATACCTGTTTTACAGTCGAAAGGAATGAGAATACTTGTCACGAGATTTTCGACACTCGATGACTAGCTCGACGTGCGGATCGCGCGTATTTGCCTTTACCTAGCGATTAATCGCGCTCTACTGGCTACTTTATTTAACATCCATTTTTCTTCATTATTCGTATGCTTTTTTTCCTCAATTCTACAAAGATTTTTGTAATGATATTTCAATCGCATTTTTGAAAAGGCATTTTTTTGCTGTTCTTAAGCAATCAAGGATCTATAATAATTGCACGTTTAGCAATTTTCGAGACATAAATTGTATAATCTGCAGTATAACGATGTATATCGAAAAATAAGCAATGGAAAAGTTGTTTCCATATAACTTTTAATTATCACTGCGACCTCACTAAAAGAGGATTGGCTCATAAGACATAAAATGCCCGAAATAACAAGTAGTCAGTAAAACGCGATTCTTCGATTTCTAGACATATTTTTGGATGCAATCCGCTCGCCTATAAAAATCCCGCCTCTCTGACCTCAGTCTTTGATGTATAATTGTCCAGCGCACAAAGCTCGGTGCGTTTTTCGACGGCTCACTACGAAGAAAAAAAAAAAACAATTGTGCTACTTTTCATATCAGAGCGTTATCGGGTTGGTTTGATAGTACTGCGATCCCCGCTCGTTAAATTTTAACGAAATGTGATTCGGCGATAGCGAATCAAATGTGATATTGAGCGGATCGCTCGTCGATCGGAATTTGCCGTGATTTAAGAGCGATAGCAAGAGACTGGTGCTCGTTACTGACATATTCAATGTCTCGTGCGCAATATTGAAATCCTCAAATTAAGATTGAACAAAAATACAGGGCATTTGATAAAGTTACTTTGGCGGCAATTTACGGAATTAAGTATGTCGGACAGACGAATATCAAAAAGAAATCCTATCTTGATACGGCTATGAACTTTGACAATTGTATGAAAGGAGAAAAAAAAACCGAAAAAAAACCTCGACGATAACACATATTTTAGACATGTTATACGCCCGAGTTTCCTTTGGAAGTAAAATGAAAAAAAAAGAAAAAGAAAAAACAATTTCTTTCACTACCAAAATTTCTCACAAAGTTATTCCGATTTTACATTGAAAATGTATATACCACGAGGAGAAAATTTCGCTTGTTTCCGTTCAAAGTTATTCGACGAGCAATTTTTTCTTTCTTTCATAACGTCTGTGTGTGAAATGTAAGTACGCCGGGCGCAAGAGCACGCATTTACCTAAGGAAAGCTTAGGCTGTGAGTATATTGGAGTATTAGAGGATTTATTTGTACATAAATAAAGTGTTTCTCTACTAAATCCTTGTGTTTGTCTCGGCCGAGCCAAGTTTATTTCGTCACCAGCGTGTGTTAATTCGATAACACAAATCGAGCGTGATTTAATTATTGATTATTCTAGATACAAGTTGATACAGTATATCAATAGACAGATAGTCAAAACATGGACGCTAGTTGTTCGTCAGCGACGTCTTTGGGCGTCATTCCATCGTTGTCCTCGAGAGACTTTGCTCCGAGAGAGAGTAGATATTCCACGGCTTCCGTGTGGCAGCAGGAGGCTGCGTAGTGAAGAGCAGTTTGTCCATTGAGGTCTTGAGCGTTGAGATCAGCGCCAGCTCTGATCAATCGTTTGATAGTGGGCACTTGTCCTCGATCGGCAGCCCAATGAATGGGCATCATCCCACAGTTGTCCGCTTGATTGACGCTCGATGGGTCGATGGTCAAAGCTTCGAAAACTTTATCCTCATCGCCGTCTTTCACCCAATCGAGTAGAGTCTTTTCCGAGTCTCTTAATTCTACATCGGTGTTAGCAAACGTGCTAACGCTAACCCAGGCTCTCGTATTCGCCTTCGAATTTTCTTCCCACGATGGATCGAGCTTGCCGATCGCACGAATGTACTTTTGCATCGCGTCCTCTCTGCTCATGTCGCCCAGATTTTTCCAGGCGTCCCATTTGTGTTTCGCCTGAGTCTGGTACCAATTTGGACGCGGTGTGTCGCATATGCCGGCAGTCGCTTGTTTGTAAAGTCCATAGAAAGCCAGGAGTTGACCGGTGTCCAATTCCGGCACGAGAGTCTCGAGATGATTCGCTGCTCTGGAAAATGTTTCCTCCAAATCTCTCTCGGAATTCTCGCTATCAGCCATCGCGATTTTTTTGTTTGGTTCTTTATTATCTTCGGGACTACTTGAGGAGATGTGACGAGGGGGCGGTTAAGGCGGCTCGAAATTAGAGACGAATGAGGGTCTTATGAGTCATTGGTCTGTTTGATCGCTAAAACTTTTCCCTCGAGTTTGTGGCTTCGTTTGTTGAAAATAGCGTCGTAGGTATTCTTGTCGGTGACCTCGACGAAACCGTAGTGCTTGCTTATGCCAGTGTCTCGGTTGAATATTACTTTAGCTCCGTACACATGCCCGAATTGGGAGAAGTACTGTTTCAGCTCCAATGCGGAAACAGTCCACGGGACATTGCCGACGAAAAATCTGTACAAACCCTTGGACGCTGTGTTTACAGCAGCCATGACAAATTCAGCGAGTTTGTGGGTGTTTTTTCGGGTTGTTTCGACGCTACGCAGCGACTCTCCGGATATCCAGTAGATGGATCGTATGATCCTGCATCAACTCGTGGACGCTTATTCCAGAGTCCTGACCGAGTCCGGCGAGGGATATGTGCGTACAGGCGAGGCCCCACTTGTTCAGAAGATGCTCGATCGACCAGTCCGCGCTGCGCTCTTGATAAGTGCACAGAAACTTGGCGTGCGGATTCCTCTCCAGTAGAAAAGCTACCGTTACGATTAGTTCCTCAAAAATGGAGGGTTCGTAGAAACAATCGGAGCCCAGAATCAAATCTATGGGTCCAACGGTGAACAAAGTGGACAGGAAGATTCCCCAGGTTATTCCAACGATCTTCACTTGCGAAAGAACGCTGTTCAACTCGCAGCTACGCTTTATGTGCTGCAAACTTCGTGGCAGACTCGCAGAATCGCTGAGCGTCACCAGAGCGCCGCACTTGCTCGCTAATATTCCAGGCAGCGCTGTGCCTGAACCCAATTCCAGGACACGCTTGCCGACTAAATCTTCACGGTGCTCCCACAGGAACCAAGCGAGTACCGGCGCCGATGGCCAAGTGTAGAAACTGTAACTGGCTTGCAAGAGCTTTAAAAAAAAAACAGGTGTGTTAAACATTTTTTGATGTTCATATATGATAAGCAATAAAAGCTTTGCAAAATTAATGAAAAGCAAAATCCAGATTCATAGTTTATAATGCAGGGCTCATAAATTTATATCCGCCTTGTTCTTCGATTACACGATAAACTTATCGTCCTAAGTACAACATTTTCGCAGTGTGCACAAGTCTCTACCCGGAATTTCTACACTGCTCAAAATTGTTGAAGATTGTCATTAAATTTTGATAAAACTTTTGATAAGAATGAATATAAATTCTTGTTACAAATTGATATTTCAGCTTGAGTTTGTAGACTTATGCAACTACAGCTGATAAAACTGAGTATGATTCAGTGAAAATAACTTCTTTTTTTATTTAGTTAATTTGATCCCCCATATACTTTTAATAAACAATGGCAATTTGTGAAAGACACAAGAGAAAAATTTGAATTTACCTGTGCACGAATATCAAATGCCGTCAGGCAATGCAAGGAGAAGAATGATATTCCATGAATTATTTTAGAGAGAAATGGAGACGATGAATTTAGAGGTTAAGCAAAAAAAATACGCGTAATACCAGTAGCAGCAAAGTTCAGTGAGAGAAATGGGCTTAACCTGATGAGATATTAGGGTTATCGATAGATTGGCTTACCTCGGGAATGTAGATCTCGAGAGATTCGTCGTTCTCATGCGAGCGTTGAGACGTGAAAAGGAATTTTTTCACTTGCTCGGAGGAGACTCCATCGGACATTAGGCCGTGCGCGGATTGACTCGTGTCGAAAGAAATTCTTCCCTCTAAACCAGGCATACCTGAGCCTCCAACTTAGCATGTTAATTACTTTCCCGGTTAATCATAATTACCGAGCGCTTTTCCGGCACGCTATTTCAACGATTCACCGAGCTTTTTCAAAAAAAATCTTCGAAAAATTAGGCTTTGTATTGTTGAGAGTTGTACGCCGCTCGCACAACATCTCTTCCGCTTCTCTGACAAAGTTTACCTTTTTCGGCGTTGTAGTTCCGAGAAATCACGAAAGATGGCGCCTGCGGTTGAACAAAAGCTGAAAATATTCCGAAAGGGTTGAATATCGGGGGTCATTCTTCAAGTTACTGAGTTAACTACGTTACTGAGGCTTACCCGAAGAACTCAAAGAACTTAAAGAATGCCCTTGGGATGTCCTTGATACTGAATACCGTGAATTTTCTTAACAACTCCTTTATTTTTCCACGGCTAAATATCCCTGCTGATAATCTTCTTGCTTAGCAATCACTAATTACCAATTATTTATAACTCAGATGTATATGTTAATTTTTATCCACTCAAACACTATGCAAAGTATTGCGGGTTTTCACTAAAACTGAGAATATGCTAACCATTTTACTATTGATTTGAGCGATTTTGGTTTTATTCTTCCGGAAAATTTGGTTATCACCAAATTATTGGTGCGTATTAAATAACATTTTTTAGCATCGGAATGAAAGTTTGTAAAAAAAAAAAGATGTGGCACGGCTGGTGCATTAATGGTGCGAAACGGAAGAGAAGCTAAGTGAAAGAAAAAAAGAAGAATAGCGGAGGAAGGCAAGGAAATTGTTAATTGTGACGAGAAGGACGAAAGCGGACGCAAGCGCTACACGTTGACGCAAGACCGGATGTCCAGCACTCGGTCATCGTGACAAACTCGGCGATTCATTCTTATCGTAAGTAGCATTTACAATTTTTTTTTTTTTTTTAAATTATTAACGCGATTCTCTGTCCAAGTGCCTTAAGGAGAAATATACTTACTTTCACCGACGTACATAAGCGCAGCGCCCACTGCACGTTCACGACTAGCGTAGATCATGCAACCGCGATAACAACCGGCGGCTTTCAACGTACCGAAAGATAAATCCAAGTGCAACCTGGATTCTTGCGTGCCATGAATAAAAAGTCCCTTCGTTTTATTTTTATCTACGAAAGAGCCGTAAGAAGCTGCCCACATATAAGATATACAGCGGAACACAAATTTTACTTATTGCATTTTCGGTTGTAAATTACTGCGTCGGAATATCAATTAAATTTTCAATCAAATTTTCAGATCACTACGGAATTCGGTCTCAACCGTTTTCAGCAATAAACGAAAAATTTCGATAAGCATTTCACGACTGTTCCAATTTCATGGTGCCAACCCATTTTTAATATACTTTATACGCAACGAAAAACTGTAAATAAGTTTATTAAATATTTCGATTGATTCAATGAAATCATCGCATCGCTAAATTTCCAAATAATATGCATTTAAATCAATAATGTACATTGATTAAAATAAATAGTGTCATAAAGTACACAAAATAAAGTGACTTTTCAACGAAATATCCAAAGCAATTTTATACTTTTTAAATATTGGAAACATAATTTCCATTGTAACATGATGAAAAGAGTGAAATTTCTGCATGTGTGCCCACGTGCAAAAAGTATACATATGTATACACCTTTGCGCGAGTCATAATCGTGACCGTGCGCGGGGACTCGTTAATCAGCCGCAATTCTGCTTGCCGACGCAGCTGTGCACGTTTGCACGTAACTATAGCGAGGCACGAGCTGGCAATGCACTCGTCCATTGTCGAGAGAGCGTGCATTTCTCCGATGTGGAATGATCCGCAAGCGAGCAAAGCGTAGCAACGGCAGAAGCACGCGTTCTCCCGCCACCCACGTATTATTCTCGCCGCACTCACAATCCCGACGTCCACTGGGCGTTATCCTTCCACGCTTCTAAAATATATTCAACTCGTTGCGTGTAAGTCCTATTCACGCATACACGTTACCTTAACGGCTCTTTTCACGAGACACAAACTCGCACTCATAGCCCGAACGATCTCTTCCTATTTCGAGAGGCTCCGCTGCTACTTGTGCACGGTCTTCCTTAAATCCCGACACCTACGTCACGCCTACGTACCGTACGTGTCTTCTTCTTGTTCTTCTTCAGCTTCTTTGCATTCCACGAGTTGAACAGCGGAAACCGAGAGGCCGCTTCGTACGGGAAATCAATGCTCGTTCGTTTGTAGCAGTTGAGATTTATCCCGTGTTCCTGAAGAATTTCATCTTCAGGTTTTTTAACGATGCAATTGAGAGTTGACGGAGGAGTGAATAATTATTTGAAATAAGATACGAATATTCGGCGGCCACGTTCGCAGGGGAAATAAATAATAGATTTACGTTTTGCTTTGTCAGGGCGACCTCTGGAATGACGGCAGAGAAACGTGACCTTCCCCCTTTCCCTTTGCTGTTGTTTTTATTTCCAAGTCGTTCGACGGAAAGCTACACACTTATGGAACATAAACTTCTTGTTATTTTTATTTTGCATTTGGAAACGAAAAAACACGTGTATAATATTTTTTGAGTGGAGGTATACCTTCGTGGAGAGTGAGTTGCACGTGCTGAAGACCGTGAATTCGGTAAAATGCGATGCCTCTCTTTTGCCAACAATAGAGAACCTGACCTGACCCTTTTTCCGGTGCGATTCTTCGAATGGCTCGTTTCTAAAGGCAACTGCCCTTCTCTTCCTTGCGAAATGACGTCGTTTTGGGCGTCCTTTCGGATTTACCCGTGAGCTTTGTTTTCCCTTTTGAAACTCTTGGCTGTCGAAGATGGATTACGATTATTCTGACGCGGTCGCGTTGAGCACCCGACTGTCACGACGATCCACAAAACTCGAAGCCGCTTCTGTGTGCAATGCACTTGAGAAACCCCGCAGCTTATTCCCTGAACAAGCGGACGTGCCTGAAGATGGGTTCGAGAGCCCTTCGTTATCAGGAAATAAAAGAACCGAGAATACGAGAAAAAGGCCGCAGAGTTTTGAAGCGTTGCGCCGCATCGTTTGAGCTAATGTCATTTGTAATTGCACTCGAACAAGAGAAACCATTAAAAACGTGCCATAATATGTCGTATTGACTTCGCAATAATTGATTACTTATAATTAAACAATACGATATTTTTTTAGGCCTGCATTGACAAAAATATGGAACGTAAACTTTTGCTACAAGTACAGAAATTTCATTTACGGAAACTAGTATATTAAATTGATGTTCAGGTGACTTTGAAACTTCCGCAATTTTCTTATTTTTTCTGACGCGTAATTAAATGTTGATTTTTAATTTGTAGGTAAATTTGTGAGTATCTATATGATTTTGTGCCATCACAAACGTTGACTAAATGTGTTTGGACCGAATTTTGAGCTTTTCGCGTCTTCAAACCGTTTTTTTTTCTGATACATGGTAAGATGGAGAGTATCGATAGCGATATTCGTGGACGAATGAATAGCGGATGATCTTCCGGCTGTGCGATCGTCGCTGTTTCGCATTCCTGCGAAGCTATCGTCTGTATTCTTCGACAGCGACGAGCTATCGGAGGCCTCACAGTGATGAGGCTTCTTTCTGCTAAAAAATAGCCTAGCAGCTATCGATATCCGCTGGTAGGCCAACTTAAACGTGCTATAGAGTTGCATGGTGCGTTGTATCTCACGCGAAGACGTACACGTGCAATAAGAGAAGAGGGAAGGTAGATGCGACATGTTCAGCGTGTAAGAATCAAACTAGTGTACGCATTTTTTGCACCGCTTGTGCAACATTTTGGTATTTATTTTTTAGTTTGCGCGGCAATTTTCCTTGTGTTTATTTTCTTTATTTCGCTTGTCGATGGTTCATGCATATTCACTTACAAATATTTTATTATGATTTTTTTTTACTTTATTGATGATTATAAGCTATTATTCAAATAACAATAAATAATTGCGATCATTATTGACTATATTGAATTCAAAGTAGGTATCCAGTGGTACATAATTTGTTGTTCTTTATCACTTACAAATAGTTGTGAATAAATTGTAACTTTTATAATTCAGTCGTTACAACGTACAATTTTCTGGAAAATTTGATATCCCGCACGTTTCAAACTAAGATTCACATTATAAAAATACCATTCCATAAAAGTATTGATTCATACGATGATATTGTTCAATGGCATTGAAATTATTTTACCTTATTTCCGCCAATTTTTTTTGGCTTAATTTCCAATTGGCTTATAGGGTTACGTCGTATTTTTGGTTAACATGTGGCGTTTATCGCATTAGTTACATTATAAAAATACAATTCCATACAAATATTGATTTATACAATGATATTGTTCATTGGCATTACAACTATTTTACCTTATTCCCGCCATTTTTTCGGGTTAAT
Source organism: Clistopyga incitator (assembly GCA_947507545.1). Taxonomy (NCBI): domain Eukaryota; kingdom Metazoa; phylum Arthropoda; class Insecta; order Hymenoptera; family Ichneumonidae; genus Clistopyga; species Clistopyga incitator. Next base: position 2,753,337 of record OX382174.1, on the reverse strand, counting down.
TCCCAACTGGTTTATTATCAATCGGCTTACAGGTTTACGTCGTATTTTTGGTTAACAAGGGCGTGTAAGTCGTGCCATTTTAATGGCAGAGAAACGAGCGAATATATCACACAAATTCCTTTTTGATTACTATACATCACGCATTCGTTGTATTATATAGCATAGCGTGTATTAACAAAACTGGCTGAGCACGAGCCGTTGACGTTTATCGATTCCAGTCACAATCGTCGAAGACATCGGCCGGGAGGTTCGCCGAGGCCTCTCAAGTTCCGCAGAGAATAATCGCAGGAAATCAATGGACGTATCCAACGCACGTCCGGATATGAATATTCGAGCGCGTCGCCGGTGCGCACGAGAGGAAACAACTCCGCGCTGTCGAATTCGAGGCGAAGTCGCCGCGTTGTGCACCGACGCGCCGAGCGCGCGCGAAGAATACGTCGGATTTTGATGTGGAACGATCTTGCATTTTAGCTGGGGTTGCCCGAGGGCAGAACGGGAGAATGCGAGAGAAAGAGGGCCGCCGATTCGAGGACACACCTACGCCCTCCAGGCTCAGACAGGGACTACCATTAATCCGAAGGTTGCAGAACTCGCTCGAGTCGCTTGTCCGATTGAAGAGATTCGTACTGTGCTTTCGTCTTTTATCGCTACCTTTCTCGTACCATTACAAGGCAATGGAATCGACGATGCACTGCTGTATTTATAAATCTTTTTTCATTCAATTTTTTTCCCTCAGTCCTAGATTACTTTTGAACATTTATGTAGCAAAGTTTTATTCAGAAACACAATTCTACGCCTGATAGTGGAAGATAAAACATTTTCAAATAGATTCAACAAATGTAGTGGATATATCAGTGTAATTGGTGACTAACAGCTGTATTGATTTATGTATTCAACAAATTTTACCTCAGAAACTCAATTCCACGCTTGATGGTGAATATAAATGATTTCTAAACAAATAAAAAAATGTAGACAAAGAGAAATGTAGTGGATGTATCGATGCAATTGTGATGAATAACTACTTATTCTATTTTTCTTTTTAAAAAAAAAATTAATCCTAGATTACTTCCTCAGACTTATCCAACGGAGTCTATTTCAGAGAGTCAATGCCGCGCCTGAGGTGAACGATAAATAATTGAAAAATAAAATACAAAAATGAAGGTAAGGAGAAATGCAGTGGATGCATCGATGCGATATATAATGTTGGTGCCCTGGGCGGTGAGCAACCATACCGATCGGCTTGGGCTTTCACGAGATTTACAATATGTACGCTTATATACATATAAAAACAGAACGTTGTCGCTAACCGAAATCCAGATCGATCCAGTCGCCGTAATCGTATGCAGCACGGGCGCGCCTCGGGGCTTTCTCTTTTTCATCTCCTTCTCTTTATCCTTCTGCTTCTTGTGCTTTTCTTTCTTCTTTCTCGATCTAGCTCTCAACATCCTCTTATATATATATATATATATAGGTACTTATATGCTGGCGAGGCCCACACTATACGTACTATATACTGCTGGTCACGCTCGTGCTACTCGTCGAACAGGTTTTCTTTCAGTGTACATACCGCTGGTATGGTCGTGGCTCTGCCAAGGCGACCAGCAACAGCACATACGTCGACGACGTTCGATCTCCTGTAATCCCGGGTACCTCTTAGTTGCCTGATCGCCTTCGTCCATCGGAAGACGTAATTACAGCTTCCAATCGTTCGACCCAACGAGATTCACTATTAATAACCCCCATCTGAGTTCATGTATTGATAAGACGGTCAAATATTTGGACGTTATGCACAGAGAGAAGAATAAGCAACGGCACACACGTCGACGACGTTCGATCTCTTGTAATCCCGAGTGCTTCTTAGTTGCCTGATTGCCTTCGTTCATTGGAAGACGTAATTACAGCTTCCAATCGTTCAACCCAACGAGATTCACTATTAATAACCCCCATCTAAGTTCATGTATTGATAAGACGGTCAAATATTTGGACGTTATGCACAGAGAGAAGAATAAGCAACGGCACACACGTTGACGACGTTCGATCTCTTGTAATCCCGAGTGCTTCTTAGTTGCCTGATTGACTTCGTTCATTGGAAGACGTAATTACAGCTTCCAATCGTTCGACCCAACGAGATTTACTATTAATAACCCCCATCTAAGTTCATGCATTGATAAGACGGTCAAATATTTGGACGACATGGTCAGGGTGACTTGAAAAAAAAATGTAAGGATAGTTTGACCTTGAAGATATCGAATCACAAATTTAATACTTAGCGCATTTAATTTTATTATTAAGACAGATTGTTCATTTGTCGATTATCTAATGACAACAACTTTTTATTTTCTTTCAATGATGTGAGGCCAATGTGATTCCAATGATTATGTAAAATGAAATTGTCGTCACAAACGACAGTAGTTGTGCCTTCGGTGAGCTAACCCTTTCGTCCCCGGAAACGTTGCAAAGATTTTGATATATATTTTCCTGACGAAACGTTCCATAATTCATATTATTATCTCGTCGGTGGGTAGGCTGTTGAGTTATTCTACTCAAAATTGCGGGGCATAAATGTGAAAGTCGGTGAAGGATCGTTAGAAAAAAAAAAGAAGGTAAATTATACAGCGACTCCTATGTCACTCGGATATACGTAGATAGAAGAACGAGTTTTTTTTTTTTGCGCGCGCGCGTCGTGTGTACTACAGTAAATAGTTCTCGTTCCTGGTTTCCGAGTAAGCCGAGCTAATATTATTATCAGCGGGCGCTGCTATCGCCACCCGACCGCTCCCATATCGCATCTCGTATCCTGTATATGCACAGCGCAGTGCCGACGTATGTACAGACGCGTGTGCTGTTGCGCCCGGAGATCTCGTTTATGCAAGCGACGTTCGGTGAACTGGAACAGCCGGGAACGTAACGTCGGTACAACTATCCACGCGTACCCCCGCTACACTGTAGTATACGTCCAGGCGATTCGGTACGTAAGTACCTACCAATACCAGCAACAAGTCGACAAGGTGACATAAAGCAGCCATTGGTTCGACCGCCGGGAGCGCTCAAGCCAGCAAAACCGTAACAGGAAATATTGAAAAAATATTCCAGCATTATTTCTAATGTTTCATTGCATGTTTCATGTAATGAAAAGTGTGAAAGGAGGATTATAATCGTATAAAGTGGAAAGTATCAAGACTCAGTCGCAAGTCGGACTGAGCGACTCGCGCATTATACTCAAATTATACTCAATCATCTTCTTTATCCTATTTCCATATTTCGTACTCTGTGACGAAGTAATAATTGAGTATAATTAGTACGTAATCCACTCTTCATGTTCTTCATTTTATACCATTGTGACGTTTTTTAATTCGTGTGGGAAAAAAAATAGTGTTTTACGAACGTTTTATTCGTTATAATAAATGTTTTAATAAGAATTTTGTAATTGCATAAACAGTGTAGGTTATTTTTGATTGTAGGTAGCATTTTTTCAATTCCAATGTCATTTCGGATCTCACGTGGCACATAGAAACAGACTTGTCGTGTGTGTATGTGTGTGTTGTTGTTTTTTTTTTTTTATTGCCTCGGAGGACTTTTCTGCTTAGGCCACTCCCAGTTTCGAAAATAAAGAACAACAAAAAGACAGTGCTATACTGTATACTGCGTAGTAGGTAGTATAATAGCGGCAGTGTAGCAGCAGCCGCAACATCACGAATGTCGGGGAGTATATAGGTGTGTATGTATGTACTTGGAAGCTGAAATAAGTCGCGCGCGCGTCCGACCGGTCCACCCGAGTTGGCACGAGCGCACGCGGGCTGCCCCATAACCTTATCGGACGACTGGCATAAAGGATTTGCTGGAGGTACAGATACGCTGTACGGCAACATGTCGAGTCGACTCTTCAAGTGCGTCGACGGGACGACGTTAAGGGAATCGACTTGTTATTTTGTTAACGAAGATATGGTGTATTTTTCTCTCTCTTCTTTTAGTTTAGAAAAAAAGTTTCCAAATCACGTGTCGGTAAAAGCTATATTATATCATATTGTGAAGACTATTTTTCTTCTGCTTACGAAAATATTGTAAAATCTACTTTTTTTTTTCGGTTTACGAAAATATTGTGAAGCCCATTTTCAGTTCTTACGACAATATGTCGCTGAATAATTGGCGTTATTGCCAAATACAATTTTATTGGTCTACTCGCGAATTAATATAGGCAATATCGATAGGAATCACAAGAGGTGCTGTGCTTTTATTAATTTTTTTAAACCGATGCTTATTATGGATACAATCGTCGAATTGTGCTATATCTGTTATGACCTCGATAATCAGCTGGAGGGACTGATACTATTCATGCTGGAAATAGTGAAACACTCGGTCTTTTCTCCGGGATATTAATCGATAGCTTGTATTAGTCGTGGCATTGAAGAGAGAAAATAAATAATAGCGTTATCGCGTACGGTATGCCACAGACAAACAGCAGAGGCTTTATTGCGTTCCGGCAATCAGGCGCAAACACTGGAGGCCCTATCCTTATCACTTCGCGGGAAATGTGAGCAACCCGATGCGTCTCGCTCTTCTTGTTTGACCTGCGCAGGTCGAACATCCTTTTTTTCTGTAACGTCAAACATCTTTATCGCACGCGGAAGGACATACTTAAAGATTCCATTTTCTTTCACATTACCGACACGAAATCGGTAAAAAAAAAATACCACTTCAGCATTAATTATTATTCACGTGAAAAGTTATATTTTAACTACTCTTTAATCCCCCACAAAAAATAATAAATCATGAGCTACAATTTAAAAAATGATGTCGCCCTTTTAACTTTTGTAGTTGAGAAAAGAACTATTGAAAAAAGTAAAACGAAGCGGGAGGTGAAAGTTTTCGAGTTCGCTTTTATTTATCTTCCGATTGTTATGAAAATTTCCAATATTTATCGTCATGTCGAATGCGTAAGGACATTATACTTTTAAAAACGAAAATAGTATGCCGTGTCGGCGCGGAGTATGGGCGAGGGATCGGAGGAGCTCGGGAGATCGCATTCTCGACGTCTCTCGCTCTTCGAGCATTAGCATCGGTGCATCCTCCTTCCGAGCGTGGGTGCGCCGGCAGTGGCAGCTCCACCCGGGGGACAACGTCCATTGTTGCCCTGCGAGTGGGCCGACCGAAAGGAAGCAAATAGAAATGAAAAGGCGAGACGAAGGCGCGGTCGGTACACCGAACTTGATCGCGCGCTCCGGTGCGGCGGCGGCGGCGGTGAAATCGAGGCTGTGCTCTCTTTCGCCGAGGTGGAGCGCAGAGAGATGGCGGCGAGGAAAAGAATGAGAGCGAGGGAGATGGAAGCCTGTTCCATTGTACGCAGATACCTCTAGCCTACCCCCATTGTTTATGCGAAACGCTTCGCGGATAGAATTTATGCAGGGCCCTAGCCTCCTCTTTTCAGCGATCGTTTAGACTGCATTAACCTAACTACATACTCAGCTTCTCTCGTATGCGCTCCATGCACATAAACACATTCGGCAATATTTTCTCTCCAACCCTATTGCCCATTTCTCAAACCAGGCTAATGCAATGTCAATATTTGTTTATAGAAATATCGTCAATTTACAAAATCTTACATTTTCAATGAAATTCGAATTCAAATTTTACTTTGTGTGTTAAAAAACAATTTGAAGCAATGACTTTTTGGTAACCCAAAGTCGCGTTTATTTATACTCGAAATTTGAATGACGTTGAAGCGCTCGAGCAAAAATTTATTAAATAATCAGAACGCTTAGAAAAATTTCTTCGTTATCGATCTATTTCATCTTAATTCGGCGTCCCATACAAAGTTTTTATGAAAAATCGTCGAAACTAACTAACTAAGTTAACGTTAAAGGCTTAATATATATTATATATTACAGTGCCTAAAGTGCGTGTTATATTTCATATACCCACTCATATATATATATATATATATAATGGGCTATTGTAAAGGCTCCAGTGTCACATTGTGTGAGCCAGCAGATGCTGTGACTCGTGCCAACAAGTTTTCTGAGATATACGCCGAGGGCCGTAGTGAAGATACGTATAGACGACGATACGTGAGCGACATACTTATATTACGTGATCTCCGGTGGCGATGTTCGTTTTCTCGCGTGCTGGAGAGAACCTCCTGCCCATAAAATCACGCACCTTTCTGGCTGTATCTCCTGGTGTCCAGGAGTCTATACGTAAGCCCGTGGATACGCCAGTTGGTACCTAGCTGTGTGCTGTGCCTCGTGCTCGATTACAGTAAAAGCTGTCGATGCCCTCAGGCTTTATTTATTCTCTCTCTCTCATTCCCGTCTTCCGATATATTCAACGGTTGCTATAGTACGAGTGAAACGCGTTCTATACTCTCAGCTTATTCTTACCTGTTATCGAGAGTCGAAGGAAGTGGAATAAAATAGTTGCAGCGTTGGTCGTTGCTTCGCTCTCCATATGGGCGCTTCAGTTCCATATCCACTCTACATTATACCAAAGTTGCAAAGAAAAAAAAAAAAAAAAACTTGAATTCTAGGACTGTTTTATCACACTCTCATCGTTTGACGGTTTTCTACGTGTTCCTTTATATTCATTAAGACTCCCATTTAAATGCGCTATTAATGTCGGGTAACGTAATTTTTCGATAAACAATAACGGTAAATCAATAATACGATGGACGTTTATAAAATAAAATAGATTAGTTGGGAAAATGTTCGATCATTATTTATATGTAAAATAAAAACACCGAAAGAACCGACAGCAGTGGGCGCGCGGTCGATGTATGCCTTCGGCGGTCTCCCATGTTAAGCAGCTTCTCTCGCGGGCAGTACTTGGATGGGTGACCGCTTAGCTATGCACCAACTTGCGCGTTAACTGTTGAGCGGGAGGCAGTTTTTCTGACTTTCCGATGTATTATCATACAGCAGAGAAAGTCAGTAAAATATAGCCCCTGTGTCGGCGCAGGTTTTCCGCAGTTTTCCTGTGCCCTCGTGCAAATGCGATACAGTAGTGCATTAGGAAAGAGTGGCTGCGGGCAACACTCTGGGGGGAACTCAATAAAAATGGAAAGGGATGGGGATCTCAATAAATGGAAAGGGATGAGGGGGAGTGGGGAAAATCGTAAAAACCTGAAGAAGGTATACGAAGGAATACAAATAAATAAATAAATAAAAACACTGAAAGATTTCGTGTGCAGTTTTGAATATGTTGAAAAGCTGGAATACGATACAGTGTTCAAAGTGGTCATAAGTGCAGTGCACCTTCAATTTATCTTTACAGCTTGCTGTAAGTTAACGCGATGAAACGAGGTTTATGCCAATTTGTATTTACGATTCTTACATTTAGGTTTTATTATCCTCTCTTCGAGAGGCACATGATGGACACTCGCAGTATAATTACGCAGTCCGCTTCGCAATCTCGTCTTGCACAGACGAACAAACGTCAGACACATGTACTTATGCGTATGAACATGCGCGACGTTACACACAATGCCTAATAGTACGAGTCGGAGAGCCGCCGCGCGTTCCCTTCACGCCGTGAGTGCGCAGTTGATTAAATTTCACAAATTAGTCGAGCGGAGATAACCGCTCGACGGCCGGTCAGCGAGTCTCGTGTTACCGGGAGCAGCGAACGGTCGCAACCCCTGCTATGCGCCAAGGATTGTGTTACCTTGGCGCGCGGAACTTGATTATCGGCGATCCGGACCGAGTTCCACTCTCCTCGTCTCCCATTCTTTCTTCCTTCCTTCTATTTTTCCTCTTTCCCCTTATAAACCCTTTCAGATATTCTTTCTTTTCTTTTTCATACGCACAGTCGTCACGCAAAGGTCACTTTCTATAACATCACAGTAAAAACAATGAATTTTTCAGTATCATACATTTTTCCGATTTTTTACGCATACGTCATAACCAAAGTTACGTCCATTTTTGAGAAAATCCGAAAAATTAATTTTTTTCATTTACTGAAAAGTACTTAATTTTGTTTAAACTCGCCTTAATTGCAGCGATTACCTTTATTTTATATCACAATTGTAGATTAAATTGACTCGATGGATTTATGAATAACAAATTCTAGTTTATCTTGTGTAGTTGAATTGTTGATTCTTCAAAATAACGAAGTTTTAGTCTGTCAATCTACAGCTGTATAGGCCATAAGTGAAAATACCTGTTTGAAAAGTTTTTACTTGAATTTTTGTGATGAGGTCAACTTAGCGAGAAACCCACGCCGTGCCGCACAGCTTAATTATATAATTCACGAAGTTTACCGCGGCGGATATTCGCAAAATATTCGTTTACTCTCGGAACGGGCCATCGTATCCCCAATAAATTAAAGTCCTCTCGTAGGGTCCGACTGCGCCACGAAGCGGCGAGTTGAAAAGGGGAAACGGGAATCAAACACCTCCGAGCACACAATCACCGGAGCGGGAGCCGCCAATTAGCACTGCGTTAGCACTTTTGTCCCTTTGCTCTTCAAGTGCGGAAGACCGTGAAGAAACTACTCGAGGCCTTGATTATCTAACCGAGACTCGGAACGAAGAATTTTCTTAAAAGCTTTTACAGTGGGAATCTACGGGTCATAAACGTTTAACAGATCTTCTACAACAAGTCATTGAAGCTCAAAGACAGGATAAAATGAAGAAGTGTAAACATTTTTGAAGAACCCTTTTAGAAATTGTAGAAATTTTCCTGGTAATTTTTATCGATACGTCGCGTAAAACAGTTTATTTCTTTTTTTCTTTTTGCAACTATAATTAAAAAAGCTACGGAAAATAAAAAATAAGTGGAAAAAAATCCAGGAAATTTACTATATAAATTACCAAAACATATGCGACCAAAAAAAGGCCGCCTAAGTAAGTGTCACCCGCTGTAAATTTGCTGGCAGTGCTTTCAGAATCTTCTGAAAATTTGTTCTCAGTCCCAATAACGTTCACCACGTGTACACCCAAATGGAACTGCTGCGCGAGGCTGTAAATCTTAGAACTGGAAGGTTTGAGCATATGGCCTGCTGCTAAAGGGGCCATGTTAGTCGCACTTACTTTATAGCTTGAGATATATTGAGTTAGTGCGTTGAAATAGAGAGAAAAAAAAATATAGCGCCTTCTTGTTATTGTAACTTAGCATCCCAACGACTTTAAGTTCATTTCAGTCACCCATCTATTCATTTTTAGTTTTTCGCAGCCTCGTTTCATTGATTCTCTCGATAAATTGATGAAGAGTCCCTAAAAAATAATTAAAAGAAATTAAGTATTCGCCGAAGGAATTTAAAAAAATATAGCTCGCTTTGATGATTTTACGTTCGATAAATATTATTTCAGCTCAATCACTCGCCTGTTTAATTCAATTCTTTAAAACCCCGTTTTTTCAATTATCTTCAATAAATCGAATTGAAGGATCCCTGAAAAATAATTGAAATAAATTAGGTACTAAATGTAAGTATTCCCTGCTGCGTTATGTCCTGAACTTATGGCTGAGCATGTACAGAACGCGACCAACGGCCTCGAGGCGGCCCTCTCGATCGTGAATCGGGATCAAGATTGCGGGACGATCGAGAGCTTCCCAGGAATGTGAATCGGCGAGGAGGATAGCAATGCCGGCAGCAATCTGGCCGAATGCGGTAGCCAGTGCAGCGAGGCAACTTGACTTCCTTCGGTGCGAGTGCTCTCGATCCTGCGACGCAACTTTTTCCAATTGGCGAAATGAATCCTGCAAATAAACATAAATAAGCATAAGCGATAACGTGAAAAATCTGCTATAAAATCTTCATGCATTCCTAACGAATTCTCCAATCCAGTCCAAATGATAACACATGGGAATAACATAATAATGAAATTAATAGAATTTCTTCTTAAATGTTCACCTCTTCATTTTCCGATCTCAGATCAGAGAATAATCTGTAAGATATCTTTGCCAGTGGTGGAAATTTACGGTAAACATTCTTACCGATCTGCAGATCGTGTCTTCGGTTGATAGTTTTCAGATCACGAGTTAGAATGTCGAAGTGTGAAAAGCCTTGAGAGGAATCTGAAAGGAGGTGGCCTCCGGAGACACTCCTCTTAGTTTTTCTCTGTCTCCCTCGCTCTTTCTCTCGTAGCTGACTACTTCGACAAATATTTCTCCGTTCTTCTTCTTCTTCGTGACTTTGCTTCGAATACATCGACAGAATGACGTTGTCCGTTTACCTACCATCGGATCGCGACTGCTCGTAGCAAACCGTAGTCATAACACTGACATTGGCGCCTCTGAACGATCTCGGGCAGTCACGACGACGAGGACGAGTCGTGTTGTTCGCTGCGCTGCTGCTTAGCTTGCTCATCGGCATTCGGCACGTCTCTCTCCACTTGTGCTCTTGACTCGTCCGCCGCGCGCAGTAAATATTTATCCTCCGTATACTTACTCCGGGCGGAGCGAACGAGAGAGCCCTGTCTCGAATTTCATCTAAGCTCTAACGCTTCACGCTTCGTCCCGTTCCTTTTTGCCTCTCTTTCAAATCTCTGTGCGTTAGAGCTGCAGCGACGGAGCGTAACTATTATTCTTTCCCGGTACATGCTCGGATTACAAACCATTCGTGGTCGGCCAAGGACTGTGTTTTATTTTTATTTCATTTTTCAATACAATTCAGAAACTTTTTCCTTTTTTTTGTTTTTAATGGATTGTGAATATTATTTTTATTATGAGTGCTGTATTCTATTACGTATATTATATTTATTGTGAATATTGTAATAATGGTTTTTTTTTCTTTTTGTTATTTTAAGTTGTAAACTATTCGTTCAAGATTATGTTATCTTTATTCATGTTTTGAATATAATTTTGAAGTCGTGTTTTTATGGATATTAGTGTAAATATTCGGATGATCGGTTTAGAAAAATAAAAAATTGAAGAGGTGCACAGGCGGAAGTGGGAAAAACAGGAACAGTAGCCTTTGAAAATATGCACGACTAGTAAAGATCTCGATCTGTCTACCTGCGAGGGAAGAGGGTCAAAGACAACACAAGTTAACGAGTGAAGAAAAAGAAGATGCTGCCTTCTGATAGAGCGTAGAATCGTGTAACGTGTGCAGAACAAGCGGTTAGTACGAGTTCGCCTCCAAACTCGTCTGTTTTCTTCATTCCCTCTCAAAGTCACGCACGTTTATAGGCCGCGTCCATTTACATGTTAAATAAAAAAATCATCTCGCACGCACTACAGTTTATGAATATAGCGCAGAATTTATTATAATATTCAGATTATTGACTGTACATTACATCCAATAATATAGATTATAAATAATTATAGATTTTTGATTACTATAATATAGTTCGGAGTTCATATACGATCTTTTCCTCCAGTTTCGTCCGCTTTCTTCATCGTCTTCATACATTTCTTCATACATTCCTGTTCCATCTCTCACAAACTACAGTTTCCATTTCAACCGAGAGCTACAATCGCTATCAACGTATCCTCCATCCAGTTCCATTGCTTTTATTACACAGTCGGAACGCGTGACATGCGTTTCAATGTTGCCGAGAGGCGCGAGTATAGCGAGACGAGTGAAAGATCTAGTCGACGTCGTTAAAAGGTCAGAGTTTAAGAAAGAACTCTTCGATGGAGACTCGTGGTAAATAGTAAACCCGTCAGAGTCATTCCCACATGATGCCAGTGTACGTAACAAGTTAAAGAATAGAAAGAAGAAAGAAAGCGAAAAATACAACGAGCGAGAGGCAAACTCGTCGAATTTTTATTGGCAGCCGCGCACGTGCGGACTGACCTTAGAGCGTAAGCCCATTTTCTCGTTTCGACAAAGGGATTGAGGTAGTAAAGAGAGAAAAAGAAAGAAAACAAAAAAAAAACACATCAACCAAGAAGCGACGAGTGTGTTAAAAAGTTGAAAGGCAAAGGAAGAGGCCGTACTCGAGAAAGCAAGATTAAGAGAAAAGGACGAAGCGTCGGGCAGAAGAGAAACAGGCCCTCCTCTGCGCTTTGCTTTCCTTGCGGGCCTCGTCGTCTCCTCGCCTCTGCCACGCTATTCCTCTTGCTCTTTGGCCGAGCTGATGCTCTCGGCAGCTCTTCCGTAAACCCGTCCCTGCTCGGTAACCAAAGATGGTCACGAACGAAGGTTCCCTGCTGGTGCTGCCGTTGCTTCTGCTTCTGCAGGCAAACGGTCGAGCAGACGCGGGGCTCCCATCCGAGAGATTGATAAAGATAATGACCCTGACTGGTCGTCGTCGTCGTCGTCGTCGTCGAGGAAGGAAAGAAAGAAAGAAAGATAGACGCTCGGGAGTAACGGTATGGAATAAAAGTGCTCCCTCGCCATCTTCGGCTCTTTCTCTTCTCCTCCACCTCCGCTCTTCGTAACCTTTCTCCTCGATACCCTTCTTTCTCTCTTTTCTTCTTCCTCGCGGGACGTTCCTCTTTCTCGAATCGTCGACTCGTCACTCGGTCGAGCGGACGACTCCTCGGCGTCCCCCGAAAAATCCACTCCGCTCAATCGCTTCTTCGTATCAGCGCAATGTAACGTCAAGGCTAAAACCCATTTCGGGACCCGAAAACGCCGCACCGACAACCCAACGCCACTCAAAACGTAACGCGGAGAATTTTTACGATAAGCGTGATGATAGCCTCAAGGTTAAGTGGACGGGAAATATATACAGGAGTTGAGGCGCAGGGATTACTGAGGGAAATCGCAAACGTGTAAAAGAGAGAGAGAGAGAGAGATGAGCCATCCTCGAAGACAGGCTCGCAATCTAATCTTTTTCTACAAAGTACCTTAAGACAAAAAGCCTTTTTGTCTATTCAACTATATAAGCTTTGCGCAAACCTAATTTTACATTACCAAATCTATATTAAAATTGAATACCTGAATATTTTTCATATGAAAGATAAAATCCACTTTAGTTAACAGCTTGAAAAAAAGCAAATATATAAAAACCGCAAATAAAACGATAAAGAAGAGAATGAAGATGAAAACTCTGCCTATTACTTAATAGTAACGCAAGCCGTGTGAGGTCCGTTCATCGAATTACTTGGTTTTATCGTCACAAATAGGACGGACTGACAGGGATCGCGCGGCCCGTGCATTAAAACACGTTTTCCACACTCTTTGTCATGCGCTTCGACGCATTAATATTAATTTCCTTTCTACGCTTTAGCTTTGCCGTTCGTCCGGACGACAGTCGAGTCGATGTTGAGTCACCGAGGCTGGGGCCAATCGGGTTTGTGTATATGCCCTGGCTTCAGAGGACTTTGAAAGGTCCTCTGTGTCGCAGTATATTATAAACCGGGTCGACCGGGCGAACGAGCATCGGGGCAACGGCAACTCGCTCGAACGCTCCACCCAGAAACGGTTACGAGTTTCTGCCATCGCCGAGCAGCAGCAGCAGCGAGATTCGAACAAGAAGAAGCAGAAGAAGTGGCGGAGGAGAAGAAGAAGAAGAAGAAGAAGAAGCAGAATATAAAATTAAGTACTAACCATTCGCTGCGTGCTGTGTCGCAGCGGATAGCACGTGCTCGCCCTTCTTCTCGCGTGATTTATCGTCTCGAAATGTTTCGATCGGTTCTAGATACGAGAGAGGGCGTTCCGAGATTCGACGAAATTACATTTTATTTCTTTGTGAAAAAGTCAAGTTTCGATTCTCTTTTTTCGTTATTGCTGTTGTTTATTTTATTTTACTTCCGTTGTACACACGTTTATTTCCATGCTATTGATTTAATTGAATCAGGGGGAGGGGGGGAATTGTGGACTTTTGGACGTGTAGGCTTGCGTCCAAACGGCGAGACAACAATGAGCATTTATGGCAGATAAATGCAGGGGCAAGTCGGTGCCCCTATAAGGCTGGCGAAGAGGGTTACGTACCCGCGACGGTTCGAGATGCTCGTGTCGCAGTTTCTTGGAAAAGTGCGGTTTGCTCGCTGCTCCGCGCACGAGTTTATTTCTTTACGCAGAGCTTTTTTTTGCTTTGTTTTTTTTTTCGTCTTCAATTGGCCATCTTGAAAGTCACGTCCGCGACGTCGGAAATGTACAGTAGGTATGTAATATAATGATTCATACACGCACTTTATTTTTTTGAGCATCGCTGAGAAAACGATAATCGCATCGTTGGTTTGTTTAACTTTTTTTCAGACTCGCTTCATTGACGCGGTGAAGATGCTCACTGAACATCCGGCGAATTGTTTCCCGACGTTTTCCACATTCTTCTTCTGTTTCCTGACTACGTTCACGTTTTCGATAGACTACATTTAACTATTTTAATAATCATTATAAACCCGACAATTATTTACCGCACGAAAAGCCTCATTTGCTTGCAACTTAATCACAAAGCGTAGAACATGCGCAACGAGGATGAAGAAAGCGACCGTTCCAAAAATAAATATCGCCACGATTGTGCATCTGACAATTCGAATAACCTTGAAAAGAGTTTATCGACGACCAATGTGCAGGTCGAAGGTGAGGTAAGTCAGAGTCGCGAAAATTACCCATTTTCTGGATTACCTAATTGTACATTTTTCTTTCTAACTCAACGAAAAAATTTTTTTTTAAAGCAAGTTCTGTATTTGTGATACAAGTAGACATGCGACACTTTTTTTACCGTCTCTACTTCCTTCTGCTCGCTGAGCTATAAAAGGAACTGTCCCATCCCCTCCACCGCACCTTAAGTTTTTCCATCGACCGGAGAAGCGTGGGTACTTGATTTTTTCGAGTCTCGCACAAGCAGCTTGAATACTTCTGGCGCATTGAAGCAGTCACAGCATCGAGTGCACTCACTGCAGGCTGCGGTGCGTAGCAGGCAAAGGGTTAAGGGTAAAGAGCGCGTTCTTCGAGCGCCTGGCAGTGATTGGCAGTCTCTGTGGCGATGCGTCAGAGCGAGAATGGTAATAACTGTATTTTCTATGAGCTTCAGTGGCCAATCACTGTGTTATTTTCCGTGTCTACCGCGCGACGTCGAGTCACTCGGTGCGTCGCATACGTAATAGCAATAAAGCTTGCGCTTGTCGTTCTCTGATGAGCCCGACGATTCTCAGCACGCTGGATATACGTATACACACGTTGGCCACTCCAGCTGACTCACTTCGCCGCACCCTTTCTCTTCTCTATTTTTTTCTCCTGTAAAAAGCCAATGAATAGATAACTCTTTTGTTTATTTATTCGAGGGAGGTGCGCACGAAAAAAAATAGGGCCTGGAATGTTACATGTAAATGAAAACACTCTACTTAACGTGACAAATCACATTTTTTCCAATTTTCATAATACCAACAATTATCAACAACAAATCTTTCATTATAAGGAAGGAAAATGTACGCATACAGATTTCGTTCCGTTAAAAAAAATGGAATTCAGGAAACATGTAACAAATCACATTTCTCCACTTTTTCAACAATTTTAAAAACAAAACGAACAATTTCCGGATATGAATATTGTCTGGATTGAAAAATCAGGATAAAAATAGGTTACCAGGTGTTAATTAGATTTAAGCAAAAGCATTTTGTTTTTGTTTAGATGTAATTTTATTTTTGTGTTTAATCCAGGAAACATCAGCAAGGAACCAAAATGTACGAAAATAAATTTCGATCCGTCGACGATAGTGTCCCCTTGTGCTGTATTAATTTTGTCCTAGTCTCCCCTATGCGGTGACTGCAAGTACAGTAAATTTCCCATGGTTCGTAGGTACCCCGTGAAAGTAGGTTGCGAGCCGTGGATCCGAAGGGTGCATAAGTGCGTAGGAGGGGAGGGGCCCGTTCCTCCCTCATCATTCTTTCTGTTTATTATTGCTCGTTTGGTGTGTGTGAAACTCGCAACTTTCCCACAGGCAGAGTGAAGCCCGCGACGGGAAAGGGGGCGAAATACAGGGGGCCTCGTACACTGAAATAAAGCCGCAGTTTACATGTTGGGGTAGTGCGACTCGTGGGAGTCACTTGGAATTACAAAATCGTCACCTCCGTACAAAATACACGATTATTTAAAAAGTTGGCTAATTTACAGTATCGGAAATTTGATTTAATACATAATTGTAATAAAAATGACAAATTCGCATTTCCTGATTTTGTGTACTATCATTTTACATCTTGCTCGCATATTAAATTTGGAATTATAAAATCGTCACCGCCGTACAACATACACTATTTTTCAAAATAAGCTAATTTACATTATCGAAATTTTGATTTAATACATAATTGTAATAAAAATGACAAATTCGCATTTCCTGATTTTGTGTACTATCATTTTACATCTTGCTCGCATATTAAATTTTGGAATTATAAAATCGTCACCGCCGTACAACATACACTATTTTTTAAAATAAGCTAATTTACATTATCGAAATTGTTATTCAAAGCTTGCGAATTAAATTTAATAAGAAATGGTAAAAAAAATTACAATGTTTTACAAATTTATTTTTCGAATCATAATTTGAATTTCACTTGGGTATAAAATTTGATGCAGGAGTTTAAAAAAAAGATCGTTCCCGAAAATTGCACACATGAGATTTAATGAATTTCACTTGGTCCGAAATAACTGTTCGTCCGTGACGCTCCGCGTGGTGTGCAACACGTGGTCGCTCACACGTCACGGATGTTGGAGAGCGAAACACTTTCACGACGATTAATTGGTAAGATTATCTACGCCATCAAGCGCACATCGTGACGCACTGAACATTAGTGTGACGTATTTCGGTCATCGGAATACGTAAAACGAGCGCGCAATTAAAAATTTATCAAGCAGATGTGTGACTTGGATAATTTATAATTATAAAAAAACTTCTTGGCAAAATTCATCAAAATTTACTTAAAATCAACACAATTAAAAATATGAAATAAATTACCAATTATATTCGCTTGGGTCCAAAGATTAATTTAAAAAAATTATTTATATATTTTATACATTTTCTCAATTAAATAAATATTTTATAATCATAAAAATAGCCGTGACGTTTGGCTCTATTTTGTGCATTATAGCATGTCCACGATATTATAAAGACCGAGGGGATTATTTATACAATCGAGCTTTTCAAATGAAGATCAAAAGTCGCTTTCTTCGGTGCGTTTGCCGCTGCTGCCTATATTTAACGATTAGTGTGGTTACACGCGTGGGGAGTCTTCCCCTTGCCTGTCATGTTTGAATCGGTCGTGCGGGTGTATTCGATCGTGGAACCTACCGCCCTGCGCAACGACCCTCAACCCATAGTCAGGAGGGCCCATCAAAAAGGGCTGGTGGTCGTCCGAACGGCAGAGCTTGTTTCCCATAAAAATATTATCCGGCAAAATGGCATTTATACGAATTCAAAATTTATTTAATATTACAAATATTATTTTTTTCATGTATATATATATATTTTTTTTAAATGTCTAAATCAATTTTTGTCATAATAAAAATAAGAAATTTCAATATCAGTTTTTATTATCATTGGTATTAAAATAATAGTAAATGTTATTATAAGTAGTAACATTAGTAGTCGCAGATAGTAATTATATTATACATTTTTTTAATTGCATTTTATAATTTTTATATCATTTAGTACAAAATACTGCAATTTTACATTTGACTTGCATATCAAATTTAATGTAACAGTCTTATGTATATATATACACCTGATGGAAACTTATGCAAAACATTTTTAACAGTGGATACTTATGGTATTTATTATATTATTATAGGTCCGTGGAGATAAGAATAATGAATATGCTTATCTTATTATTTTTTTTCACACGCAGTGTTGTGCTGTTATCGTAATCTAATCCAGTGCAATTCCTCGAGACTATACGAGCGCGCACAGACCCAGTATAAACTCCCTATTGTCAGTTGTACCAGCGCACAAGTTTAGTATGTAGGAGTTATGGTCGTGGTAGTATCTATACGTGTATGTACCTATATCCCACCGTGAAATTACGGTAAACGGTAAACGGCACTGTAACGACCCTCTGTCAGACTCAAAGTAGTATTCCATACCTACAGCCAAGTACTTGGTGCATGGTGTATACGGGCCGTTCCACGCCAAGCTGTTTTTCTTTTTTTTTTTCATTTATTGCACTTCATTATATTATTTCCATAGTCATTAATGTGTAAATCATTTTGCAAAGTAAAGAATTTAATGAATTTCACGTACGCATTTAATTACTTTACTATATTAAAATGCATTTCCACCACATTTTTTTCACTTTCTAAAATTACAATATTGCAAAAATATTCCAGATATTTAAAACTCATTAATATGTAAATAATTCATTTTGCGAAGTAAAGAATTTCATGAATTTCACGTACGCATTTGATTACTCTTGTATACAAAAATGCATTTAGACCGAATTTTTGAATTTTCTTAAATTATAATATCTGGAATGTTTTTCAAAAATGAAGAGATATTTAAAATTTAAATAAAAAATAGACTACAATTCTTCATGATTTCGTTTCAAAAGCTCAGTTATTCACACGAAGTTTCGGAAGTAAATAAAAATTAGAAATTACCGTGGAATTTAGAAAAACATTCCTCGTCGTTCTAAACCATGGAAATATTTATAAAGACGTAGAATTTGAACTTCAGAAGCCCATATAGAGTTGCTGAAATAAGTTAAAATCGCGCGGAACGTTTCGCCAATGCTCCGAGGCTGAGTTTCAGCTGAGAGAGCAATGAGCACAGCATCAGCGAGCGAGGGAAATGCCCCGGAGTGCAATGAGAGCGTTGATGCGATTAGGATGCGGTTTGCGATTCGCGGTTCGCTGCAACTGCAAGTGTCAACGTTATCCACCAAATTCTCTCACAATTTTCACGATAATTTATCGAAGAGTCAGTTAATTGCAGATTTGAGTTCTTTTAAAAATAAAAATAATGATCAGAAAGGGGTAAAATCGAAAATACGTTTAGGAGCTCATATTTTAAGCTATTATCCTTTTTTCTTATCTTATTATGAGGTCAAGGTCAGGTTTTAACAGCGTTCAAAAAATTCTCCTTTAAAGTCGTAATAACTTGGTGAATTTTTTGACAATTTCTGAGAACTTCCTCACGAATAAAGCTTAACATTTCCGGCTGAATGTCGGAAAAATCGAAAATTGTTTTTGTTTTTTAACGTCGCTTTTTTTTGCGCGCCTTAAGCGTGCAGAGTGTCGAAGAACTCGGGCGACCTCTCACGCCCGAAAGAATGCAGTCGATAAATAAATTCCGGTCGACTCGAAACCTCCTCGCGCTCGTGGCCGCAGGGCCTCCGATTATATCCAGCGCTCAGTTTTGGTCGTCCGCAGAGAGAGGCGAACCGGCGGAGACGAGAAAATGAGCGAAACGGAGACGGATAGACAGAGGCCCGAGCTATTATATAGCCGCCCGATGGATTTCGATGAATCGGGCCCAATTTCGAAGGCATCCGTGGTACGTTTAGCCCTCATTTCCCGCCGCAAAGCTGCAACCCCCGCAAAATGCCGCAAGGCATCTGCGCGCCGACACGATATTCCCTCTCGCCCACTATTACTCTATTTCATTTTTTTTCCTTCTTCATATTTCACTGACTTCGACGCGCGTTCTCGATTCGCTTTGACTTTCGAGTGATCTTCGAAAATCGTGTTATATTTTAGAGAAATCTTCTGTAGATTTCGATATCGAAAAAAAAAAAAAACATTTTATTATTTCGTTATCAATATAAAATAAAATTAAACATAATTAAATAGTAAATCTATGGATTTTTGTAAATGCAGATGCAAATATCTTTAATAATTATAATACGATATTAATTTGAAAATAAATAATATTACTTAATAGTAAAATATGACGTTTATTTTTTTCGGCAAATTTTCACAAAAAAGTGTGGAACATCAAGGGGTTTTAAAAAATGTCTCGTTTAAAGTGTGCACGAAACAAAGTTGACAACATCTGGCCCTTCTCCACGAGAATTGTACATTGACCTTTTAATCTATTTACAGGAGACGTTCAACAGCGCGGAGAAAAGAGTCCGAACTTTTTTAACGCAGAAGAAAATTCTGAAGTTATTCAATTTCCTGATCTGCCGGCTGCTCGTCGACGAGCCCAACGATCCCATCGAGTATCTCTACGATCTAATAGACAGATGTGTGCTCTTCAGATCGGGTCTCGCTGAACCACCGTTGCTGTTTGATAATCGGTAATTATTTTGTTGATCACTTTATATTGACCCTAGAAAATATAATCAAATTATTACAATAAATATTACAATATTACAATATCACACTTACAATAAAAATTAGTCTACACCAAATATTTACAACACCCTTGTTTTTTTTTACACAATATTTAAATACAATTATCTAATATTTATAGCAGCATTAGATTTACAGTTGGTGCGGTATAACCGAAAAGGCAGAATGGCACCGAAGGAGCTAAATCGCGGTGAATTCCGCGTCGGTAATCAAAGAGGAAGCAGAGGCGGCAGTTTCGCCAACGGTTCATCAAGGGAAATTGAGAATCATCTCCGTCGACTGGATTCTCGCTGAGCTCTCTGCTAATGCAGCGAAAAGTGCAGCGTCCTGCGGCCTCGGCCGCGAATCGCACGAGGGAACATTGTTATTATATATATCTCTCCTCGGTTTCGCGTTTCGTCGGGCATCTTCAGCAACCGCCCCCGGTCCGAGGACGACAACAACGACCGGGAGACGTTCTCGCCCCTTATGCCGTTTCTCCGGCTCCGAAGGCCTTAATTTTGCGGTGAGCAGCGTCGCCGTCGTCGTCATCGTCTTTTGCGGATCCAAGACATCCCGCGGTCTCGTGACAAACGCAATTGGTGGCGCGATTATAGCGCGCGCGTACACGAACGGCTACCGAGATGAGGACTGAGCTTGGCGACGTCGCATGACCAATAATTTCAGACCATTTTATTTCTTATTTCTCATCTTGATTTTTTTTTTTCATCCATGAAGTCATGTATTTATGGAAAGAGAATTTTTCCAGATTTTCGTTACCAGGATACGCTAAATTCGTTCAAAGCAGCGAGAAAAAGTGGTTTCGATATAATCAAAAAATGTGTGTGCAAAATTCAGATCTTAATATCTCAAGTACCAAATTTGTGTAATTTTCCTCAAAATTGAAATTTAATTATAATCGAATGGGAAGATTCTGTCCGCTTTTGAAATTCTTCAGCAGCCCTAAATTTCCTTTGCTCCTGAGCGAACAATTTATTTGATAAGTAGAGTGATAAAAAATATGATAGATCGATAGATCGAGTTTGGTTGATATATTTTCGTGTCAACAATATTAAATATGAAAAAATGTGTCTTGTGGCTTCTCGAGGCACATTGAGAGCATTTTTCAGAGCATGGATCCCACAGCTTCCGGGAAGATCTCCTTGGATGGATACAGGAATGGCATGACTACACTTGGAATCGAATGCTACGATGAAAATCCACGAGAATCAGTTCCTGGATACGTCGATAAGGAGGTTTTCGTCAACGAGGCGTAAGTGCAGGATGCAAAGAACTTTTTATGACGTTTAGGACATTTTTGCAGTAATTTAGTGCACTAAAGCTGCGGACAAAAAGTTGTAAACTTTTCGTCAACGAGGCGTAAGTGCAGGAAGTAAAGTACTTTTTATGACGTTTAGAACATTTTTGCAGTAATTTAGTGCACTAAAGCTGCGGACAAAAAGTTGTAAACTGTTCGTCAACGAAGCGTAAGTGCAGGATGTAAAGTACTTTTTATGACGTTTGGGACATTTTTCCAATAATTTATTGCACTAAAGCTGCAAACTTGAAAATAAAAAAAAAATGGGATTGCTGGTTGTCGTTGAGCAGCACCAAAAGCCGCATTTCGCTCATTTTTCTCATGCGTTCTCGTGGAAGGGATGAGCGCGATTAGCATATCGGTAAGTCCGATCTTGGGAAAATCTCCGTGGCTGTGGTTTCCTTCTGCGATTGCGAGTACGCGATGTTCAGTGAAAACGCAGAAACGCGTGCTGTGTGGATAATTGATTGGATCATTCCGCCTTGGCGATGATTGGACACGAGGTCTTTCCCATAAGGAGCGTTAACAAAAGCGAGCGGAAGAGGCGAGTGCGAGTCAACCGATGCAGCAATAAATTGACAAAGAGATTCTGAAAACGAGATTACACGCTGCACGCAATCCACATTTTATATCATATTTCTCAAGCGCTAAGAAACACCTCATTTAATATCTATAAAATATCCCCCACGAAAAAAAAAAAAAAAAAATTAAAACATCGTCAAAAATAAATTTTGCCAATGACTTTAAAATCGCATTTGAAAATAAATACTCTAAAAGCCTGGAATTATTATTCCAGTTGCTGTAAAATAAAATCTCCAAATTTGTTTCACAATTCAGCCAAAAAATAAATGACAAAATTGATTTAAAAGTGACTTCCAGGCGGAGGATAAATTCAAATTTTCTCTGTCATTTCTGTATCGTTCTTTAGAATGTTGATTTGTGTTTATACATTTATGCATGATGCACTTGCATCTTTATGTGGTTACTTCATGAAGAATTAGTGGAAGCGGAGGCTCTGAATGCGGTTCAATAACACAGCAGGAGTGCGGAGACAGAGAAGCAGAGGCGTGCAGACAGACGAAGAGACGACGCGTGGCCCGCGGGCTTCTTCGAGATTCTCGAGACACTCATCCTCTTCTCATCCTCGCTGCATTATGCATCGAGCACGCAGCCAGGTAAAGGGCTGTTCGCGAGCGCGCGCCTCCTCTCGTATCCTCCTTCATTTTCCTCCTCCTCGCGGCGTAATAACGCGAGTTGTTCTCCTCTCGCTTCTCCCTCGTCGAGCTATTCGCAAGAGCCTCTCGGGCGCGAGTTCGCTTTTGCCCTCGTTATATACTTAGCTTCTCTCCTTTTAACTCTTATCCCCAACTTTTCTCTTTTCTTCGGCTCCACGCACCGGCTTCGCCAGCCGAGAGTGTGCGCATGATGTATATACTTACTATGGATATATACATACGCCCTTGGGCGTGCGCAACATCGAGAGACCGAGAACAAGAAAAGTTGTAGCGCACACTTGAGCATAAACGTTAAATTTACATTTTTTTACTGCCAAAAATCATTTCCCCCTTCTTATTACAACAATTCTTTCCTTGCCATGAAAACAATACAATTATTTCATCAGTTTCTTTAAAATTCCAGCATCGTTTTTTAAAAATTACAAATTCAGAAAATTGTACAATAAATATTAATCTAACCAAATGGGGATTCGCAACTATTATTGAGGCCTCTATAACAAGAAAAGTTATAGCGCACCCTTAAACATAAATTTATATTTTTTACTGCCAAAAATCATTTCCCCCTTTTTATCACACAAACATTCTTTCCCTGCCATCAAAATAATACAATTACTCTATCGGTTTCTTTAAGATTCCGGTATCTTTTTTTAAAAAATTACAAATTCAGAGAATTATACAATAAATATTAATCTAACCAATTAGAGATTCGCAAATATTATTGAAGCCAAATAGTTACCATTTGTTATTGATAGTTTAAAACAAAATTTACTATAAACTATTTACTTTCAATATAATATATTGGCGACTTCGATAGTTCGAAAAAAATGTTATTCCAGTGCGTTGATAGATGGAAGATGAATTAATAATAAAACGAATTTAATTGGCAATTTTTTGACAGATATGTTTAAGGATGTGTAAGGTGGTGGTTACACGAAGGCAAGCAGAGAGATGTAGGTGGAATTGGGTTCATTAAAACTGTGGCCAGCCGTAACGTGCTTCGCTCTTTGTGCGTCCTTAATTCATCGCTCGACTCGAGTCGCGATTATTGACTGGATGCGATGATTTTCTGAAGAGCGTGTGTCGTGCGAGACGCGTGCTCACTGCCGTCCGTAATTTAGTTCAATTGCCCCGCGCTCGCGTCCCGCTCAATCTTCCCTTTCGACTCGTCCGTTAATACTTACTCCTTCTTTTGCCGTACGACTGAAACGTCTGCTGCCGCTGAGGCGATCCACAGTAACATTACCGTCCACGAGACTTGTCGCACGTTGTCAGGCCCCCGACGATCGTGACGTCAGGCATCTTTGGGTCAAGTGGGTTCCATCAAGAGACGAGCACGAAACGTCGTTGGATATCCTACTGCACTAGTTACAACAAGTGCAATTATCAGATGAATCTTTCCAACATCGCCAATCCTTAATCTTAAAAATAGAAAAATCTCCTAAAAAATTCCGACTTTCAGTTACATAAATAACAGTTTCGTTAATCAGCTTATCGAAATTATCATTTCTTTCAATTCCTATTGTTTACAGTGACGAATGAATATTTCGTTGCAATTAGGAATCACGATAACCGAGAAATTAATATGTTTCATATAAAACGTTAAATATTTCCGCCAAATTCTATATTATTTATTATTCAATTATTCCTGAATATTTTTGTTTTACCTATGAAAAGTACGCTAATTGAAGTGATTGACAATTGTTTTTATTTTGCAGAAAAAATTGTCTCGTGAAGATGCTGTCGGGAATGATTGAAAAATCAGATGAAAGTCAAGGTCAGCGAGACTTCGATGCGGATTAAATAAAGATGCGATAGGTGAACGATGGAAAAATTGGCGCGTTACTTCAAATTAAAGTATTCAAGTCTTGCCAGTATAAAATAGCAATGCAAATCTAATTGGAGTCTAAGGAAAACAGGCTTTACTGCCAAGCGTTGCAAGAAATCTACCTCAGAGTTGCGAGTGCACTGAATACATGTGTTACAGTCGATTAAACTTTATAAGGTATGCGCGCGCTGATTCGTCAACAAGAGTCACGGTTCGCTGCAAATCGGTCTACATCTCATTTCAGTCACACAATTCCCCCTCCACCGCCAATACTCAATCAATAACGCTCGACAAACTATCGCAACGACATTCGATTCTTTCACAATTCGCTTTGTAAGAAAAATTTGAGCATTGAAACGAAGTAATTGAAAATACTTCCAAATCTCTCCTAAAAAATAGTGTCCATTGATGTATCGACTATCCAAAGCGAATGAAGCCCAATTTTCGTTGCCCCAATGCGCGTGACGAAAATCAAATTTACCAGCTCTTTCAGAAAGTCATTGATCCGCTTTCACTGCCTCAAATTCCAGATCCTCACTTCCGTATTTTTTTGACAAACCTGAAACATTTTTTTTACACATAAATAAGTCCTCCGAAAAAGTCAGAAAAAAAATTCTTGCAACAAAATCCTCCACATTGAATTCAACATTATCGGGAAGTCACCTGTACCTACTTAACCTGTTGACATTTATTTCAATTTTCAAGTAAACGACATTTTGATCATCGGCTAAACTATGTTTTCTGGAATTATTGAATAATTCCGTAATCAGGCGATCTATTCGTTGATAAAATCCTCGATATTTCCACGGATTTATTTATTCCCCGAGCTCGCGCAACTCGTCATCCCTCGAACTCGATCCAACCAAAAACGAGAACTCGGAAACTATTGCGCGGAGTATTGTGTGACTGCGGCTGCGGTTGTAGTCGTGTTACCCGCTACATCTATATGATATATGCGATACGTGGTCGTGTGCTTGGAGCGTGTAACGAGACACGTACGTCGGAACCGCAGTCCCTATGGTCCTCCGGTGGAGACGCGCGTGAGTGTTGGTGCGCATGCGTCATTGCCTGCGCGTGTATTAATCCGTGACGCTCGCTGTGGCGAGCTCAAGATATATCTATATATATATATATATATAGCGTTGCGCGCGCTCGGTGGTCGAAAGGGACAGCCTCTAGCCAGAGCGGAGCACTGCTGTGCATACGGAAAGAAACGGAACGTCGAGTAAAAGGCCATAAGACGCCGAGCGGAGGAGTTGCCACGAGAGAGAGAGAGAGAGAGAGAAAAGATGCCGAGCCACGCCAGGCATGCGTGTTACCCATATAACCCGAGCACTCCGCCGCGGGGCAACTTGTTGCTTCGCTCTCGGTCCTTCGGACCTTCCCTCATCCTTCGGCCTGCGCATTGTTCGATGTCGGCGACGTCCTTCTCTCTCGCTTCGGCTATTTCCCCCCCTTCCCCGAAACCCCGTATTTTCCCTCTCCTCTCTCATACGTGGGAGGTTCGACACATTCGGTTACCTCAAAATTCGCAACAATGAGAACTGTAATTTCTTAGAAATTTCTTTAGTTTCATTTTCGATTGTTGACCAATATCTCCAATATTGAAATTCTAACTAATATTGCCCATCGAATGTTCCACGGGTTTTACTTTATTTTATAGCTTTCGCTGTAGTGCGAAATAAACGACGTAGCTGAACTTCCGGTGCGCGATGGCTGACGCATGCTGGAGGATATATTTTGAGAGGAGTTTTGTGTGTTATCAGCGGCAATGTGCGCGTTGCCGGTCATCCGGGTTGTGTTATCTTGGAATATTACTTCTATTTCGATTTGCGTTATGATCTACGGTTAAATGATTTCTGTAGCTGCGTTTAATGAATCTATTTACGCACGATTAAACGTAAAAGTTCATGAAGTCTCGGGGCGGAACGAGCCGATAGCGTTCAATAAATTTATAAGTGCACGAAGTCATTCCTGAGGAGTCGGACTGCAGGCCACCTGCTTAGATCGCTTTCCTAATCCGTCGGCAGTCGCGATTTCTTTTCGCTTGGCGTATTCCACGAATTACTCACATACTCATGCACTTATCGCATACCGGGCTCCGCGCGTAGCGCGTGTCGTATACATAATACTGAGAGAACGTCGTGAAAGCGCGTCGTAGTATTCGTGATTCTCGCGTGACGCAAGTGTTCCGAAAGTCGGTATATACAATGTCGTTGCTGGTCGTTTGACTGTACCGTGTGCGAGGATCCCCACTCCTGCACTTCCAGTACCGCTAAGAGACTCGGATCTACAGTTTCCCGTAACGCCCCGTAAAACGGCGGCTCGCGGATCGCGATTAGCTCTTCTTTTGTTTTTTCTACCATGCACATCA
Source organism: Clistopyga incitator (assembly GCA_947507545.1). Taxonomy (NCBI): domain Eukaryota; kingdom Metazoa; phylum Arthropoda; class Insecta; order Hymenoptera; family Ichneumonidae; genus Clistopyga; species Clistopyga incitator. The sequence goes on along the minus strand of OX382174.1, from coordinate 2,726,497 downwards.
TTTTCACGCGCTCCATATCGAATGCATTGGAAATCGGTGAAAATATCGAATCCTTTTGTTTCGCAGGAATTCGATTCCAAAGTATTCGCTGAAATAAAAATTGATTGACTCAAATCAAAGCTGCAAAATAAAGGCTCGCTCATCGTTTTCTCATTACTTTTCGCTTTTTATTCTCCTCTATGGAAAAAAAAGGAAACTTCCGCTTGGATAAAGTTTAGTAAATACTGAAAATTGTGTAACAATCTTCCGCGTGGTTAAACTTCTTTTAAATACCGATAATTATAGTGGCAAACTATTCGCGTGGATAAACTTTTTCAAATACTGAAAATTGAGTAACGAGATACCGCATGAATCGATTTCCAAAAAGCGAAAAGTGACAGACAAAAGTGCAAGCTTCAACTTTAGTTCCAATTTTGCACCCTCCGGAGAATCCATTGAGTAAATGTGGTGGTTGTGGCCCCACCACGGAGCCTTTTGGTGCCACTGAGCGGCTCTCGGATCTACAGTTTGCGGCAGCTCGTCGAGGATCAGCGGCGGCTCGCGGGGGACCACTACACGCGGGGAGAGTGCCAAGCTGTGGGTTAACGTTCGCCTCGACGCCAGTACGACTCCCCGCTCGCAACCGAGAGGGTCTCGTCATGTCGAAGCGGCTCGATACGCGCTCTCAATATATCCACGCTGCAAAAGCAAAGTACCATCGCTGATTATCCAAAACCCTTGCGAATAAATAAAAAAAAAAAAAACCAAGTGCAATTATCATTGAAGAGGGAATACGTGTAATTAGTGTAAAGCTGTTAGAGTGAAAACAACAACAAAATCGTAGATTGTCTCGAAAACAAAAAAAAAAAAACGTCGAGCTCGATTTTCGTCATCGTGCGCACGATGAACGAAACGTAGTTGTAAATATTTCCACGGGAAATTGTAACGCAAAATCCCGAGTGAAACGGTGATTGTGCAGTGTCGTAATCGGTTTGTTAGCGATTAAAATCGACGGTTTTGTTGCGGCGCCAGAGCGGAAACTGCGATGAGGCTGTGATCTTCCGAACTTCGGTGTCTCGTGATTTTCTTCTCCCTCTCGTTCTTTATCTTTTCTCGATTTTGAGAATAACCGAAGAGAGAAAGAGGCGAAATCGGGAAAGCCAGGCGAAGATAAACGTGGCCCAAAAATGCTCGCAATGAGGAGAGCCGATGCCGAATCCTCCGCACGATCTGTGATACTCTTACTCGGGACGATGACGCTCGTTTTCTTAGCTCGAACAATTTCTGCTGCTCCGTCGTTGTCGACGTCCCACGCTTCCGCGAGCGTTCCTACTGCGGATCAGTGCGACTGGAGCGGAAGGTACGGCTGATTTTTATTAACGATAATACATGCTCATCGAGCAACAGCTACGATTGTAAATCTAACGCCAACAGTAATAACCGCGTTGCGCAATTCCTGTTGTTCGACCTGTTTTCATCAATCCCGATTTCTCGGTACTGCCATCGGGAGTAATTATCTCGGGGATAATTAGCTCTCGCCAAGAAAGGGACTAATGCTGCCTGTCCACTGGTTTCTCCGTTTCTGGCGATGAAAACTAAACGTACTCTCGAATCCCTTTCACTTCTCGCCTGCGCCGTCCCCGCTGCTAGACTTATCCTACTTCCGTCGCGAACCACTCGTCATTCCACGATAACAACAACAACAACAAACCTCACGGGGCTCAGACCTTTCTAGAAATAATTCCTCTCTCGACTTCCCATTCAATGGACGAGAATTCTCTCGAGTTTCACATGTTTTTCTTTGTGTCATTCACATGCAACAGGTGTTTGAAATAACATAAAAATATGTGGCGATGTTCAAGCGCCGCGAAGATTTTCAGCTGAATTTTAGAAATACCTGGATTAAAGTACACGTCTTGAAACCAATATCTGATATTAAATCTTCCGTTAATGAGAAATATTTTGATTCGTAACTTCGGGACGCGTTACATCGATTTATAATCCCGTGAATACCGGAAGTGGTTGACTCGATCGTGTTTTCTAGGTGACAATTGACTTTGTTTCCTTGATATCAATTAATTCACGATCGAATACAAATTACGAATCGGGGCACAGCAAGAGCGAAAAACATTGAATTATAATTCGTGGAAATGATTTTCGCGAGATGATTCGCAAAGTTGCTTCCTCTGTATTATTAGTACGAAAAGAGCGTTTCGTTTCTCGAGAGTGGCTTTTCTGTTCCACCCACACGGGCCGAACATTTAACAGTCGGGTGAGTCGCCTCATCTCCAATTACGCCCACGCATCGCAATTTACAATCGGCCGAGTTCGTGAATGCAAAATTCTGCTATGATATCGTATTTCGCGTTGACGAATCACGAGTCCCTCGACCGTGACACTTATTTTCCTTTTTCGTTGGGCGTTTTTTGTTTTTTTTTTGTTATTCATTGCGCACAGTCGAATGTCATTAAAAGCACGCGCACATGCGATACGGACGTTAAGGGGGCGCGAGAGGGGGCCCGTAACCGCGAGCAGCACCAACAGAGCTCAGCATCACGAGTATATGCTCAGATGATAATTTAATAGCCCGCGGAGCGGAGCATCGGGGTTTTATTAAAACGTGAACCGGTCGTGCGGCCGTGTAACCGGTTTTCTCACTTCGTGACAAAGGGGCACGTCCCTCCTCCACATCGTTCTAGTATTATCCTTTCTTTCTACATAAATATACCGTTCTCCTCATTATCGACGCTTCCGAGATAAATATGTTAATCGCCGCGTTTGAAACAAGCTCTTTTCTCAAGCCTTCAAATATTTTCTTACATTCTATTTCTCGAATCTCTTCTCTCGTTAATGAAGAGGCTTTTGCATTTGGACTCTTGAATATTTTTCAACATTCTCGTTTTCAAGCCGCCGCGAAAAATAAGCTCTGACATCACGACCGGATTTAAAGAGAACTCGATGAAATTGCCACCAAATATTATACAGTTTCAATTTTTTCTTCATAAATGGTTTCAATTATTTTGAATTATCCAAAATACAAGCGAACCATCAATATTAAATCTATCCGAAATATACTTGATTAAGATTTTCCATTTTAATACATAAACCATGAAGGTAATGAACCTAACATGTTTCCACAAGATGGGAATTGATTGTTGATTATTGATATTTGATTGATTGATTCATTTTAAAAGTAAATCTAAACTTCTCATATTCATACCTGTACTTCAACCAATCTGATTTTCATCACAAAATCATCGCCAGTTATAAAAGTAATCCTTTTCATTTGATTCCCTCGCTGTTGTTGTTATTATTGCAATACGCACACAAAGTAAAAAAAATATACATATATATGTGAAACATTTATGCCCTGAGAGCAGGACACAAGACCTTTTCGGTTGTCGTTTGTTATTTTTCACCCATTTATTAAAACCTTCTTTTTCAACGTGTTATTTCAGTGGCGGAGGTGGCAGAGGCGTGCGTCCGGTTTATCTCCGCTGTTCACGAGGGACGGTATCCTGGCGTTATCCCCGCGGGGCATTGCGGATCGTACTCTCCGGTGGTAGCGACGGACGAAGTTTTCGTGGTTGCGTCAAGGTCTCCGGCCCGGCCCGAGTTTATCTCGAGGGCAAAGGAACTCTGAGGCCGATCTACGCTCCCGGTGATGGTAAACACGCGGCTCTCCATCGTTGCTTTCACTCGAGAGGACAGCTCGCGGCGCTCTACGTCGAGGCCGACGAGCCGACCCGAGATCATTCCACGGTCAAGCTGCGCTACGATCTCGAACTTGCGAATCCCCACAACAACAACAACAACAACAACAACAACGAGAATTCCGTTGGCGAACGGGACGAGGAGGCCGAGTGCAGACCCTGCTCCAAGGAGGAACTCGCCGAGGCTTACTGCAAAAGCGATCTCGTTGCCAGAGGCACCGTCAGCGCCGTCGAGAGGCGACCTGATCTCGAAGCCGCTGAACTTGTTCTCAGGGTCACCAAGACACTGAGACGCGTCGAAGAAAATGAGGTGCGTTTTCTACATATCGAGGAACGTAAGAGGACGAAATGAACAAAGTACTCGATGCATTTTTGGCTTTATGGCTTAATCGTTTAAAAAATTTTTTGCACTGTTAAGTTTGCCGGGGAATAGTAACAAATTTTCGTTCAATTTTCGCTTCTTCTACGAAGAATCATCGACAATAGTGAAAAATAAAGAATTCCAGCTTAATCGGTAAAAAGGGTCTCGAGTTACAGGTGATTGAAATTTCGAAACTCGGTAGAGTTTCGAGAAACGAATTTTTCAATGCAAACGAAGTATCTTTCATTGGAAAGCCGAAGTTACATTCCTATAAATATGCAATTATAACAGAAATCTCACGGATCCCAAAATTATGAGCGGTATATTAAACAAACGTGGAATTGTCCGGGAAACAATCACTGTATGTAATAGACAAATTCCATTCATAACTATACTTTCTTTAGACATTTTAAATTACGTAGAATTGTATGTGAAATTTCGATACAATTTTTAAGGTTCGCTTGAAAAATCTCGGGTTAATTGATTTCTTTGACTTTTTTTCAGGATAACGAAGTGGACTCCGGTGATCTGAGATACCAGAGGGAGGTCCGCGTCAGAGTTCCGACAGCCTGTGATGCCCGCCACGGCCAGGGTGAATTTGTGATAATGGCGAGGAAGAGACTCGGCGATCTTACGCTGGCGTGTGCGCCTAGGCTCGAGTCGTGGGCCGAAGCCGTCCGGGAGCTCAAAACCGCGCCCTGCTTCCTTCGAAGTTAGCCTGGACGTCGAGAGCCGGAATGAAAAGGCGTTGAAGATATTGTAAATACGTATATTGTGTATATATATATATATATGAAAAAAAAAACTATATATGTATTTTTGTCATGCGTGTACAGACACTGCGTATTTCGAGCGTAAGACACCGATCTCCGAACTGTGATATTATTGTTTTATAAGAGGTTTAACATGAAATGGTGTTCTTTCTTTTTTTTTTTTCATTTAAAAATGATTCTATGTGTACCAGACGTCAGCGACGTGGAATAAAAAATCATCAGATTGTGAACAATTGGAGAGTTGTTTTTTCCTACGATTCACTGGGTGTTTCTTCAGTCACGTGTAATGCTTAGTTTGAGAATTTACGTGTATTTCGAAGTTTCTGTTGAATTGGAATGAAAATCAGCTAGTTTTTAAAGATAAAAGTACACTGGATTTTAGAACGTTCCTTTTTATCACAAAAGTGGAGCATATACTATTCAACTGTTGTCTTAAATTGAATTTCAATCGTCAGAGCCATTGAAGTTTTATGGGATTCGATGTTTCTTCCGAAAATGAAAAATCTCTTAAATAGTATAAATTGAAAGATTTCAAAGTGAAAATTCATACACAAATGAATTTACGTAAATTTAAGGAAGATTGGGGCCAAGGTATGACCAAAGATTTTCGGGTTTGTTGGTCTTTAATGGCATTGCGGCAAAACATTCGCGTGTTCCTCGACAAATATATATAATCCTTTATTATTCTTTTTTTTTTTTCTTATGACAAAGACATGGAAAACAGGCAGGAATAAGCGTGGACACGTGAGAAGTATCCGTAAAAAAGAGCTGCATTTTAATTTCGCGACACTGGTGCAAAAATGTGTATCAGTGCCTGTCTCTTCACATACACGAATAATTGCAACTAACGACGGAAGAAAATATTCCCGCTCGGAAGAACCGAAGTGCATCGGAATGTTCCGGTTCAACAGAGCCTAGAGAGAATTCCCCTCAACCGCTTAATTTTCACGCGAGGAGCAATCGTAGTCACTGACCTCCTTTGGCCCATCTATATACTCTATTCGAGCACTCTATGCTCTTATCTCACTTCCCTTTGGTTTTTATGTTTCTTCTATTTAATCTAATAATTTAATGGTAAACGTCTGTGCGAGCTCTTTCTCTTTCTCTCAAAGATATGCATTCTTCGCTATTTCCATAATAGCACTTTTTGTTATTCATCCTATAATTAATTTATTATTGAATATTTACTTTTAAAAGTTCGCAAGTACTATATTTTTTTATAGTCCATGTAAGTATTATTTTTTCTGGAGTTAAAAAATCACATTCGATCGACAAAAAAACGTACTTTTCACCGGCAAAACACAATGGCCAGAAAAAAGTGGCGTAATAATAACCTTTAAATGTAAACATGCAATAAATAAATTATAGGATAACGAGAAATGCGAATTTGAAAATAGCGAATCTTGCCAGTAACTGCACTTTCTCTCTTTCTCTCTCACGACTCGCAAAACATTGGCATTTGCCCGCCAACTTCGATAATTTATATGTATGTATATATTAATGCTATATATTAAACAATGCGACATTTGGGATCACGAAGAAACACTGAACGCAGCCGCTGCACGGCACACAGTAAAAAGGGTGGCGGAAAAAATTGTCAGAAAAATAGTATATCGTGAAAAACAACGTCCTTGCGAGAAAAAAAAACCAATAAAAAAAGATCAAGGATGGAAAAATACGATACTGCGAGTTTGACAACTGGAATAAAAATAAATTTCGTTGCAACCGCTCGATGTACCGACACCGATAATCACAATGGCTCTCTATATGATATTTACAATTAAACATTCTCGTTGCGAACATCATTGACAACTTGATTTCTTTGCTCCACAATATTGCGCGCGAATTGCCTATGATTTTCTTCTTTTTTGTTGATTTTTTTTGTCATTCTATACGAGTATACGCATCACCCTGTATATATACACAATTAACTAGCAAAAGGGAGATAAACTCAAGTGAAATGTATGTATATCACAACGGTAAATGGATATTATCTCCATTTAGGAAAGTTAACGCTAGCCGATTCACTTTTTTGACAACTTTATCACTCGCATTTGGCCTCAAATAATGTTTTTGTCTGAGTTAATGAAATTTCCACTGTTAATAGGAAATTATACATGCTCTCTTCGATTCAATTTGTTCAAAATACGCTTTGGTTTTTTCATTCTAAAGCGTCAAGTGAGAACTCTAGATTTTTCCGAATTATGTAATAAAATTGTATTTCGATCTAATTGTTCAAACTATTTGTTTTTTCAATTCAGTTTTGGAATCGTATGTAATTTGGCTTCAAACACGGACATACGTGTTGAAACTTTTCCCCAGGAAATTTTTGAATCGCCCCAAATTTGAAAAAACATTTTACCAGTCTGACTGCAGCGTCTCTTACGAAAAAAATACCCGTTAATTTTGAGCACATCCGCCGCTAACACAGTTAACAGTCTGCGAGGAGCAAAAACACGACCTCCGCAAAATTTGCAAAAGAATTAAACAGTCGATCTTTTGCTGAAGCCCCTCGTCGAATTTCTGGTGAAGCGGCTAGGGTTAGTATCAGTTAACGAAGAGGTAAATATACATCCGACAATCACATGAAATATCTTGGCGATGCAGAGAATTTCTGCTCGACGCTTATAGTACCTCAACTCATAATTTTCACGATAACGATCGTAAGTGCGATGACAAAATCGTACTACGCATCGTGGAAAGGATAATTGGGGCAAAGTGTTATCAAAAGATCGTCCATATTTGGGAGCACGACGACCCTCTCGAATTCCTTGAGGAGTTTCGTTTCTATCCACTTGGTAACGTAGCCAATATTGACGGCCATTTCTCCGACCGCCGGCTTAGCGGTGAGAATTATGCTCGGGACGGGCTTGAAGCCGTACCAGATACGGTCGGACGGCGGGGGCGGAATGTTTACTGTCAGACAGCCCTTTATGCTCGATACGTTGACCATGAGTCGAATCTCCGTGTTGGAAAGTCCCTCCATAGCTCGGCGAACGTAGGACAGCTCGGCGGCCTGTGGGAGCATACAGTATTTTTTATTTCCAATTAAAGTTTTTTTTTTTCCGCTATCTCCGTCGGAAGTCAGACGTTTTATCATTTTTTTGTTCTTCTCTCTCCTCAAGCTCTAAATCCGACATCTGGGTCGAAGCTGCTGAAGCGACTTTGCAACAACTCTCGCACGACTTTATACGGGGAAAGAATATTTGTAAAAACAAAAAATAAATTCACAAGGACGCGACTCGGCGAGAAACATGTGCGGAAGACGCGAGAATTTTTAGATGGCGGGTTCTAACTTACGTGCTGAAAGTATCTATTCGCTGCCAGCTTGTCGACCATGCTGAGAAACTTTCGTCCGGAGGATTGCGTTGGCCTGCAAATTATCGAAATTCTTTTTTCAGGAATCCGGCAATTTTTATTCCTCTCGTATTGTGCATTTTTCAAAATTATATAAATAATTTTTGGTATTTCGATCACATGGGTCATTGGGTTGTAACTTATTCGGTATTTGTTTTTAAATTACTTTTCGGGCTCTTTCATTAAGCATAAACGATAAAAAAGTATTAAAAAATTAACGAATCTTTTGATATGAGGAAGGAAAATGAAGGAAAATTTTGGAGACTTACGTTGATTCTCTGGAGCCCGAACTGCACGGTAAATTGGTGCTGTCCTCCTCTTCCGTAGAAGTTTCGGGGCTGTCTTCCACATCGCTATCGAACATCGGAGATCTCGCTGGTTTTGGCTTTTCAGCGTTAACGACATCGTTTGAATTGCTCGTAACGGAGCCGGCTCTAGTTAATTTCATTAAATTTAATTTTGTCTCGATTGTCATAGTGAGACATCCCTCGTAAGTGATATCCAAGTCTATGGAAAGACCGCGTTCATCTATCACGGGTTTTGACGCTTTGTGAATAACAGGTGCTCCCTGTCCTATGACCAGCTCCGAAACCAATAAACTCTGCATGAAATACGGCAGCTTTATGTTCGATAGCTTTCGCTGGATTTTCTCTTGTATGAGATTTATCGTCTCTGAGGATTTGTGCATATCAAAGAGAATGCGACCGAGAAGTGCATTCAACCAAACGACGTCGTTGTCTGCAAGGGAAACGCCAGATTCCATCGTTGGCGATGATTGAGCCTAAAATTTTAGAGTGGAAATTGTTATTGTCATTGATATCGATGGAATTTTATGAAAGGAATAAATTGGATAAGAGCAACACGAACAAAATAATATAAATAGAAAGTGCTAATGCAATGGAAAAATTAAGTGACAATAATAGCAATAATACTTAACAGCTGATTTAAGCTAATCTAGTCAAAGTACCTATTGAATTATTAAACGTTTTCCGGCATAAGAAAAATAGCGAAGACAAAGAAAATTACTCACGTCGATGTATCGCGACATGTAAGCGTTGTAAGACAACTCGCATGTTATTTCCGAAGCGGCTGCAGCGGCACTTGAATTCTTTGATTCTCCGGCGGTCGTTGCAGTGGGCGGTGAGGTCGCGGACGGCGTCGTGTCCTTCATCGACGATATAGAGTTTCGTTTGCTGCTGAAAGTCGTCGCTCGCACTAAACGTCTATACCTGGGAATAATAATGATTTTGCAGACTCATAGAAACGTAATACAGCATTGGGTAATACTAAAATGGAGTACAACTCGTATTGGCTGGAATAAATGTAATATATAAGTATAATGTGTAAAAAAGATACATTACATTGCAAATTTTTATTTTTAAAATATCAATTTTCCTAACATTAGAAAAATGATTATAAGTCGTTGAACAACGCGTTCATGACCTGCAGTTTTCTCTTTCTGGAGACTTACATGCAATATAATCTTCCGTGTAATTAATTCTTCAATATAATCCCCATGTAACTCGATCCAGTAAAATCTGAAGGCGGTAAAAATATGAAAGCTTAAGTCCACACTTACCACTCCTCCTTCTGGCGATCGGTTCGCGCAAAGACGTATATCTTCAATTTCGATGCGTCCTCTTCATCATCATCGTCGTCGCCTTCGTCGCGACAATCCGCAAACACGTCTTTGAGCGTATCTCTCAATTGGGACATGCGAATCTCATCATCTCCCGCTTCCTCTTCTTGCTCCTTATCCCGTTGTTCCCGCTCGCGCCTTTCCTCCCGCTGATTCTCCTCTTCTTCGAATATCGTCCTGTCCTTGTCAACATCTGTTTTCGGAGCCTCATCCTCGGAAGCGCTGTTCAGATCGATGCTCTCGATAATTCCCTTCTTCCCGAAAGTCACGCAGATCGGATACTTCTTACTCCAGCGTCTGTACAAAATTTCGTCATTATAGTTGCCATATGCGCCTCATTAAATATTCAAAACTAAGAGAAAACATTTTATAAATCTCATGAGATTGTTTTGAAAACATCTAAGTGTTGTTTCAAATATTTTATTGAAGTCAAAGTTATCAATGACAAATAAACGTTTAATGTATAGTATCAATTTTTCATTTATTGGGATTATTTTTGTTAAAAATTTCTCTAGCTGAATCTCACCTTCTTCGCGTGAGTCCTTCGGGCAGCAATTCGATGGTTGCGTCAGTCAACGAGTACACTCGTTTCCTGGTGAATTTCGGTATGATCTGACCTTCGTTCCAAACCGCTCTCTTTGCAATTCTCGTTCTCGTCTCCATTATTCGCAGAGAATCGCCCTCAAGTTTAAAGAATACCGGATTCGTTCGTGCGACATGATAATTGTCGTGGGCGTAATCGTAAGGTAATTCATTGAGCCAGCCCTCGAATCTTTCCACAACCGCGTGTTCCTCAACCGCGGGAATCTCGACGAAAGGAACGATTGTTTCTTCAACGTTTTTACTCTCAATTGGCGCGGCTAGCGCGTCTTTGACTATGGAAATAGCCCTCTGCACCGTAAAAAAAACGAAGATACCGGCAAAAAAACCGATAATGTATTCGGGTAAAGGGATAAGATAGTAGGAACAACATAGAACGATTGGCAACATCGCTATTTGGTAAAGCAGTTTACGCTTAAGTTGAGAGAATACTTGATCGGAGCTTTTTGCGGTCAAAGCGGATTTAATAGATTGAGAATTCCGGGACTTTCTTTCAACGAGGTTTTCGCAATTCTTTACATCCTTTAAACCGATCGGAGTCGATGAGACATCGTCGGCGAGTTCCGCAGCCTCGATTCCGCTCTCCACGCTGTCTTCCTCGCAGTTTTTAGCCTTGAGTCCGGTTTTTATGTTGGAAAAACCCGTGAATCTTGAGGAGCGACCTTTTTTCCGAATAATGGCCGATGCTGCAGAGGCATTTTCCTGCTTCTCGGGAACAAAGTCCTCGGTCGGCGTGACGTCACCCAAGTCCTCGTAATCGCTGACGCTCGAGTCTTCCCTGCTTCTTCGTTTGGACTTTTTCTCGCTCTTGATCTCCGACAATTTTTCTTCGAACGTTTTTGTGAGTTTTCCACGGAAGTCGGAGAACATTTTCCAGGGATCCGTGGGCGGCGTTCCCTCGGAAAGACTGCCATCCACGCTCGACGATCGCTTCTCGAAACCCTCGCTCTCGACGTTGTCGCCTTTGCCCTTAATGCTCTTGCAGGGACTCGATTTTGCTGAACCCTTCTCCGACTCCGGCGTCGTCTGCTTCTCGTCGTCGGTGCTCGGATAGAGCTCCTCGAGCTCATCGTCGCTCGCATGGTAACGAATCGCTGGGACGGATGTGGCGATTGGCTTTCCTGGGAAAATATTTTTGAGAATCACTCTTTGGTCTACAACAAAATTGTGACTGTTTTCCTTATTTCTGAATTGGCTATGATTCATTATTTATGTGAGAAATAAGTTAATGATTTATTTTTACCTAAATTTTATAGAAATTTTATTTTATTTTTTAAACATATATTAAAGTACCAATGATTGCTGCTCAAAAACTGTTATATATCTATACATAATCAGCATTGATTTTTTAATGCACTTTACGAAGTTTTTCTACAAAATGATATATTCTGGGGAACCCCCAGATATCAGACACTGTTGCTGTGGCCGCATGCCTGGGCTCCGGGCCAACAAATGCATCATATATCTCATCAACTCTATTACAGACAATCAGACAAATCTTTCTAGTGGGTTGGACAAATATAATAGCCAGGCTGGCAATCCGATTGGTTGTCACAGAGTTTAACGCGCTTAAAATTCACAAGCCCATGAGCATCGCTCAAGAATATTTCATCGGTTCATTTACTCAGTTAAATACTTGATAACATATTTACTGACATATTGTATAAAAAAAATACATTATCAATATCCTTTTTTCGTGAAAATAAATTGCCAATTCCATAAAAATCCTGGTATCCAAAGTACAAAACACATGAAAATGAAATTCAAGATACTATTCTTCGCACTGCAATCATTCACTCGCAAGCGTACCATTTCTTGTTACTAAAGTACCGCAACTCTTTTTGGAGCCAAATAAAACTCACCCTCTGGACATAAACTGTCAGATCCATTTCCAGCTATCCATCATCCAAAAATAACCAAATTAAATCAAATTAAACTCCTCCAAATCAGTCACAGTTCATAATCGTTAACAGCTTCAACAATACAGTGCTTCGGCAACCACTGTGACTAATTCACAATTACATCTATATTCCGGCGCATTGTTCAATTCCTGTTTCACAAAACTATAATAATAAACATCATCAGGGCCAAGCAAAATTTCAAACCTGACAATCAGCATTACACATATTGTCATCGTGATTGGCTGTTGAGAGATCTTAATTATAATGAGACTTACCTTTCATCATAGCTAGTGTGACTTTAGCAGGACTGTGCCTGGATGCCATCTCCACCTCGGAGGGACCTTGATGACGTTGCTATTGTTTACACTTTAAACTTGTAGCCGTGCACTCGTCGAGGTTGCGTCACGAAGTTCGTAACACGACTGCTTCTGTTCGCAGCAGCGAATTTCTGCCATGCGTTCGTTATTATCATTAGCATCACGTGCACGTATCGTTGTTTTATTTAGTCTGAGAATAGCCGGTGATTTCGGTGAATGACTTATCGCACAAATATATTTCACGACCAATGACGCGGCCCGCCGTCCGATAGCAGCGTTATCATCTTTCTTATCTGCCGAATATCTGTCCAAACTTCACGTTTTGTTGTTTTCGTTATCGTAATCCAAGGAGATAATAACAGATGCGAGTCCCACTCGGAGCCAAACGATCGATGACTCTCGCATTATTTGATGATTATTATTATGCACTCTTTCTCATACCTTCGTCCGACACGTAACACCGGCCAATATGCCGAGCTCCGGGCTTTCTATGACTAATGACGGTAAGTACATATGACACGACGACGACTACTTGACAATACACCACGTACGAATATGTTTTATTCGGCGAATATAATAACGTTGCGCTTGTGTGTGTGCGTTGTGCTCGGCAAATCGACGCACGCACGTTCCTTGCATTGTTCGCTAGCACGAAAGTGTTTGAAAGCAAAACGCGAGTACAGCGCCGCTGAATCCGTGGTATTTTTATGATAACTCAGCCCGATTTTTATATTAGTCGCACTGGTTTACTCGGTCGGTAATAAAAACTGCCGCGCGAGTGATACAAAAGCAAATGATCAAATAGAATGAGGAAGATTGAAAAAGAAAACGACTGACTGCAGAATTCTAGAGTCCGTATTCACTTTACAGTTTTCTTTTTTTGCTCAGTCGGTATCGAAAACTGCAATTCAAAACGCGTGGTTAATGTCGAGAACAAAGCAAAATTTAAATCACTGCCGAGTGGATAAACAGGGTTAAAACAACATTGGTTTAGACTGAAATGCCAGGCAGGAAATAAACATTACAATTTCTGTCAATAATGACAGTTGGTGAAATTGTGTGTTTGAAAAAACAAACTGATATTCAAGGAACAAAATTGCATGCGCTCGTGCGCTCCCTTGCGGCCAATACCGGCGATATTTATTAGTGGAGCAAACACTTTCAAAAACACCTGTACAACGGAATGCACGAAGCGCGTTCCCACATTGTTACATGAGGACATCAACGCGATTAAACGAACTTGATGCATGTGCATTCTTAAAAATATTACTCGCAGCCTATGAGTATACTGAATTACGGTGTAAATACCCGATCGTGGTATAGCCTGCAAGATAGTTGGGTTAGGATGAACTTGAAACTGAAAAACTGTGTTTCTACGTGAAAATAAGGCAAATTAAAAAAACAAAAAAATATATATATATAAAATGAAGGACGATTGCGATGCGACCCTCGACGATACGTTTCAGGAGCCTAGACGAAAATTCTGGCAGGTGAGAAGAAAAAGTATTTCGTAAAAAAAGGACGACAATTCGAAAAACAACAATGGCCGAAATTGTGTTCATTTTGAAAAATGACAAAAAATATGAAAAATGAAAAATAACTTATGTTGATTAGAATAGTTTCGTTAAATTTATTTTCTCAACAGAGATCATCTAGGAAAAGAACCAAGAGCGATGCCATCAGCATCAGTTCTATGGACGTTTCCCTCGATTCCACAGTGACTAAAAGTAGAAAGCGACGGAGGATCACAGAATTGGCCACCAATTTTCTATTCTCAAATTCTAGTGCCAGTAAACTTAGCAATGTTCTCCAGAGATCGTTTGGAGTTCCAGGGAACACTTCGGTTTCCATTATGGACAAAGAAAACAGCGGCGATACAGGAACATTGAAAAAAAGGTCTGTAATTGTAGAATATGTATTATCGTACGTTTTGGCAATTACTGTTGATTATTCATTGCTACAATACAAAATTATCTTGATAAAAAATTGCTAACAAATGCTTTGAATGTAAATTGGACCTCTGCACAATTATTAAGCCAATTTTTATATTTTTTTTCTCTCAGGTCTAGAGGAAGTAGCGAACAGGCTGGAAATCTGACAATCCGTAGCTGGATCACGGATGTAGCTGAGCCTTGCGGCAATGATTCCTCGCGCTCCACACTTGGACGCAATCAAGTTAAAAGACAGGAGGCTATTTACGAGCTCTATTGTGGAGAAAACGTTCTTCTGAACGATCTCAGAGCTCTCAGAGACTTTTATTACGAGCCCCTTTTGCCTACCGGAATTTTCACACCCGAGGAGCTAGTGGTTCTCTTTGGGGACCTCGATCGACTCATTCAACTTCATAGTAAGCTCAGAGACGAGTTGGTCGATCTCCGAGATTCGGCGGGATTCACTGATGCAATTGGCCCTACGCTACTTAATTGGGTGAGTCGCTGTTATTTTATAAGAACTTCAAACGTTGCGCTCTCGTGAATCATTCTTTTCCTAGCGGAGGAATTTTTTTATAGCCACTTCCATATATGGCAGAATATTTTTTCGATCAATTGCATTTTCTGAAACATTCTAAGTCTCGTAAAACACGTATTTCTTCAAGAATGACGAAGAAAAAAAAATTATTGGAACAAAGATTCTTCTACGAAATATTGAAAGAAACGGAGAACTTCCAATACAAAGAAGTAAAAGAAAATCACCTATTTTCTTCACGTAATTGGGATTGTGGGTCAACTTTCAGATACCGAATCTGAATGAACCGTACCTCGATCGTTGCCGATCCCAAGTATGGGCGCGACATTTGCTTGAGGAGAAACGATCGCGAAGTAAACGCTTCCAAGAGTTTTTGAAAAAAAGAATGGAGTCCCCTCGAGCTGTGGATCTATGGACGTATCTCGACGTAGCGCGATCGCGAGTCGTCAAGTACCCTCTGCTCGTCAAGGAGATAACGAGACGTACGCCGTCCACTCATCAGGATCGGAAGTCTCTTCAACACGTCAGCGAAATGCTGTCCGATCTTTTGGGCAGAATTGATAGAGCGATGGGCGACGCTGAATGCGAATTGGCGAGATCGAAAATACACGTGAAAGCGGAATACGATCAGCTCGGTTGTATCGACGCTGCCAGTGAACTTATTACGGAAGGCCAGCTAAAGGATTCAAGAGGATTGGTAAATTCAACTTACACTATTTTAAATCAACGAAGTCTAACACATTTACCTCCCACTCAATGCAAAAAATAAATATCGGGGATACGACAATTTAATATTAAGGACTCATGAATAACTCATCAATAACTTTTTTCAAATTTAAAAGCAGGAGCAAAAATCACTTAATGTTCAGCCTCCCGATGTAGTTATTCTTCTTAATAGGGAAACCGAAAAGTCACCGTTCTCGTGATTGCACTGATTGATTTATCTGTTTATAAATTACAGAAATTGCACTGTTTTCTCTTTGACACTTGCTTCGCGGTAACGCGACGAACAATCAAGTCTCGAGTGAGAGTTTACACCCTGGCTTACGCGGTGATACCTCGAGAGAAGATGATCGTTGAAGAGGATTGCGATGTTACTGGTTACGGTTTCAAGATCGGAGATCGTACGCTGTTCGCAAACGGGGAACACGAAAAGAGACATTGGATCGACGCGTTCGAAAAAGCGGAAAGAATAGCGGAAGGATTGATTGCAGAGAGAAAAGCGGCGGCGGAATCTATAGTGGAGACTGAAAACGATCGTGTAATATAATCCTCGGAAAAAATGGCACATAAACGGTGCCGAAGCTGGACTTGCGGAATTCTTCCGTATCAAGCGGAAACCGCACAACTTCTCTTTTTTCTCCGTTTTGGGCGAACGACTTATCCCAATTTTCGTAAATCTACTGACCAATCGCGTTCTGATCGCAATTTTTGGTTTTAAATCTTGGTTAATATCTCTCAGCGAGTGGGTCGTTTTTTTAAATAACAAATTGATGCGGCTTTATTGAAAGTTATTTATTCGATCACATTTCTTTTTCAGAATCAAGCCAATTATTTTGCTCGTGACACAAATCATTGAATTCTCGTCTTTTGAATATAACTTATTTCGACGATCAATATTTTGGAAACTATCGCTCGTTGATATTAAGATTGAAGGATTTTTAAATCACAATGTACGAAGAAGTTTCCGAAAAAGAAATACCAATAAACGAAATTGAAAATGGGTTTAATTTTTTTGTTGCAAAGAATTGATAACGAATTTAGATAACGTTATCTCACCTCATACAAAATTTGCTAAGATTTATAAGCGAAAAAGGTGAGAACGCAATTTTCAGAGTCCAGGGATAAGTCGTTGCCTGTCCCTAATTTTACGCTAGGAATACGAATTTTTATACCTAAAAATATAAAAATAATAAAATATAGTTGACAAGTAAAAAAATTAGGTTGCTTTATTCGGTTTCATCGAGTTGCCGTCAGGATATCGTTTCCTGAAGGCTTTGATCAGCTGCGGATCAATGAGATGAACCCCGTCCACTTGATTCCCGAGAGTTATCCAATTTGGTTGAACGTTGTGCGGCCTGCCAAACAATTCGATTTTTCTCGTGCTGGGACTCATTCGTTCGATAATCCCGTAAATCTCGTCGGGTTTGTGGCTGGTCGCTCGGACTTCAGCGACAATCACGTCGCTGTCTAGTCCTCGATTGACCCTTGGATTCCCTTTCATTCCTACGAGACAGTGTTCCTTCCCATGATTGAGCCAATGGCCCGTTCTTCCCGTTCTGATTATCCTCTGCAGTTGATTCGTCTTTACCCAAATAATCTCGTCGACTCTGTCGTAGCCCCACAACTGAAGGCATTCCCGTCCCAGTTCCATCGCTCTGCCCGTGACCCACAAAAACAAAAGCCCCTCGTCCTGTAATTAAATACGAAATTGCGTGAGTACGCTTTTTGAGAACCTTCACAAATTTATTACAAAACAAATGAGGAAGCAATTCGGGTCTGCTTTGCTAGATTTTGTAGCACAACGTTTTCTTTATGAGGAAGCAATTCAAGATGATGACAATAACTTAATTCAAGAATACGAAACCTGCAGAGCTGGAATTCCAAGCTGTCGCATCTCGTCGTCGGACATCGTTCCGTACGGCAATTCCATGTGAATATCCCAAGGCGGGTCAGCCATTATAACAGCGAATTTGCCTAGAACAGTCATGTCCAGATACCGCAAATCGCACTGAATCCACTGCGGCGGATAAAGCGTGAGTTCGGAGCCGGCTACGGCGGGTTGCGTTTCGACAATCGAAGAAGAGGGTTTGTTGCTGACTGCGCAACTGCCGGTACCGCTCTCCGAATCGTTAGTCTGCTCTTTGGATTGTGCTGTCGAGCCGTCGACCTCATAATGCACATACTTGCAAGTGTCCATGTGAAAGCAGGTGTTTAAAAAGCTGCAGTCCCCCAAAGACTCGTCCGTGTGGCTCTGAATGATTTTTTTGAAATGTAGCTTTTTACATTTACCGGGAAATCCGGAAGATCCGCCGTTGAGCTTCGCGCAATCAAAACGCGTTCCGTGAGGACAAAATTCCATCACCTGCGCGCCTCCTTGAGACCGAAAACGCTCGGCCAACGATTTTTCTTTCGACGTTTGCTTCGACAACAAGTCGAGAATTTGTTCGCCAACTTTTTTACTCTCTTTCTCGCGGATTGTCGGCATTGAAATTAGGGACATTATGTCTTCGGTATTTTTTTTCTCGGTTTTCGGCTGCTTTTCCGGCGGGGAAGTCGCCTCTTCGTCATCCACCTCCGTAGAATCTTCCTCAGAGTTTTTCTCGTTGATCGGTGTATCGAAGCTGTGATTCGATTTGCCGATGAGAGTTTGGCCCGGTTGCTGCACGCCCATCACGGAAATTACTGTGTAGCCGAGTACTCCGTCCTCTGTGACCTCCTTGAGCCTGGAACAAAAAAACGTTTTAATATCGAAACATTAGCTTCATATTTCATGCGCATAATTTGACTTTAGCGTATCTGACTTGAGAATATCTTGGGATGCCAATTTTTCAAGAATCATCTTGACCTCCTGATGAGAGATATCGGCACTCAAATTCTTGCGCAACTGGACACCAAGGTCGGCTGAAGTCATCTGAGTATCCGGAAGACTCTGATGCAAAATGCACAAAATATCTCGCTCGTATTCATGACGAGACAGCGAGGAAGTTCCATCTGAAAAATGTTATTCAAAAAAGTATTCACAGAGAATTGACAATCTTTGTTATATTTTCATCCTTAAAGTAAGAGACAGCAAAAAGTATTTATATTTGATGCCACGACTATTCCACAAATCGTGCATAAATAATATATTAATGTATATCTCCATTCGTACATTAATATTCTTCATATTAATATTATAAATAATTTATTAGAATTCATCTATTTTCGGCCAGAAGAAAAATCTGATGAAAATAATGTAAACATACAAGGAAATAATATTTCCAATGACCTATTATTTATTATTTGCTTAATATTGTTATCTTATTATCAGATATATTGTATATACATGAATTAAAGTGTGTGTAATACCGATATCTTTCTCAGTGGCGATCCCCGTCGATGCTGTGGTCGGTGCAGTGAACGTAAACAATTCGTGCCTCTCGCGTTTGCGTTTCTGCAGTTTTTCCCGTAGGCTGTTCCTCTTAATTTTAATAGCTTGAATCTCTTCGAAAGCGTCCGACATTTTTGTCGCACATGTATTATCGAACGGTGCGTAAGTTCCCAAAAGCGTTCCTTTATGATTGTCTAGGATTGTAAAGACCATTCGACGGATTAGATCGTGTACAAGAATAAAAAGTCACTCTAGCCGGTGAATTGAAAGGTGAACATAAAGTCGATGAGGTATTGCGTTTAGCTCATTTTAAAAGTCTTAAACTTCATACTGTCAAAACATCACTCAACAATTATTCTCAGGATAAACAATAGTTCTTGGAAAAATCGTAGATTCAGAATAAAACATCTAGCTCGGACGGCGGTCCGACACCTACTGACAACTCGACGCTGTTTTATCGATGTGCGGTACTCGAACAGCGGCAAAAATCGATATCCAATTTTGCGAAACTAGCGCCATCTTTCATTCGCATTGTCAACGACATCGCTGCAGCAGAATATAGATAATGCTCGGTAAGCCAAGGCCAGTTACGTTCCGATAAAAAAAAGGAGTGAACTTGTCATTAGTTGGCAGTCTATATGCAAAAATGAAGGAAGCTCGATAGGAAATAAATTACAGCTTGCCTGCCGCACACGGGCATGTAATGAGGGCATTTCCGCGGTCGTAAAAAAACAACAGTGAAATCCGCACGACTGACGTTTCAGCGAGTGCTATATTTCCGAATGATTTCGTGTCCCGTGCGCGTAAACAAGTCTCGTCGCCACCCATCAATTATTACTATCGGCGAAATCGATTTTGACACTTGCGAAGAGCGAGGAAAGATGTGACGTGAGATGAGCTGGTTTGACACGTCAGGTATCGCCAACTTGGCAAAGTCCGCGCTTAAGGAGGCACAGAAAACCATCGACAAGGCACTGGACATCAAGGAGGATGAAAACAAGCCCTCCGCAGTCGTCAAAGACGATGAAGCCAATTTCTTCACAACGTGGGGCATCAAAAGCGTAGTGGAGGGCGAAGATACCGGAGAATCTTCCTCGACGACCACAGCGAAGGAACAGGACCTCGGCATATGGGGCAGTTTCACCGGCTCCTTCTTCGAGAATCCTAAAAACGATCAACATGGCTCTCGAATCGTCGAGCGCTCCGAATCGCTCGAAGAGCGCAGTGTTTTGCCAAGAATTCTGGAAGGTGCGAGACTGGCGCCTTCGGTATCCCTTCAAGACGGCTTCGTGCAGAGCGACCCGCTCGTTTCAGAATCCCACAGCGCCAGAAAGGCAGAAAAGTCGCAAATCGTTGCGGGAAAAACTTCTAAAACAAAATTTGGTGCCAGTACCGGTTCCTTGCTTGACACCGAGAATTCTGAGGCTGAAGGCAATGATCAAAAGCGGAGATATAGCACAAGCGTGCTTGAGGACACTCGCTTGGAAAAGAAGTATGTACAAAGATAGATGCTTTTTTTGTAGACAAAAAAAGTCATTCGATCAGGCAGTTTTGTTCTGTTGGTTTTATCGCATAATCAATCGTATCGCTGTACCATGCCGAGGCACTTTGGATTCATTTTTGGAAATGTTTAAATCACATACCTGACAATATTTTGAATTTTTTGGGTTTTTATGCCTTTGCCGACTCAAAAGTCATATGTGTATTCCTAAAACAAATCTCCCATTGATGCATGAATGAATAAATATTATGTATGTGGCATCATTCTGTCGGTATATCATTTAATATAACATGTTCATATACTGAAGTGCCTTTTATTTTTACAGACCAAGCGAGGAAAAAGTCATGGAAAAAGAAGCAAGCAATCCTATTATCGATGTGATCGCTATTACGGAGAAAGTGGATTTTAGACGTGCACCCGGTTCTCGAGTCGCAAATCCTGACAGAGCCTCCGTCATCTCTGTTTGTTCGGAAAGCGACAAAAGGAGTTCCGAGAGTGTGGAAGTTCTCGACTCCAATTCTGAAAGCAACACTGAATGCACGACAACTCCGGACTCGGACGTTACTTCGGCGAGTATAGTTTCCAGTGCAACGCCTTTAGGAACTAAAAGAAATTCGGAGTCGGTCGAGGTGCTTCCGGATAGTCTAGTGACCTCCCCGAGTTCCGTAGAGATCCTCGGGGACTCTAAAACGAATAGCGGCAGTCCTTTCCTCTCACCAATCGATCAGTGCGAGTTTCAGATCGAAAAAGTTGGCGATTCTTCGTCGGATGTCTCGCCGTTCGAGTCGCCGCTCGAGGAAGAGTCCAAAACACCCAAAGTCGATTCGGATGCAAAATGCGACTTTCCAAGCGCTTTTTTTAAGCCCACAAGCGTCAGCGACGCCGACACGTCGCCGGAAAGCGTAGAAGTCATTCCGGATTCCGACGAAATTGACGAAGCGAGCCAGGCTGAAGATTCTTACACCTCAGCGTCGGAAAGCACGATAATGACCGTCAGAGAAGCGAATTTTAAACAGCAAACAGACCAGCCGAGTAAAGTTAGGCTCGAGTTTACGGACAAGAGAATGCACGTATCTTGCCCCGATAGTGGCAGGCATATTTCCTCTGCAACTCCCGCAGGAAATCTGAACTCGAGTTTGGATTCGCTAAAAGAGAAACACAATTTGCATTTACCTCTGGAGCCGATAACGCGACAGCCCATTGCAAAGGGCGATTTTCACGTCGACAGACTCATGAGTCGGATAAGCGACAGCGAAGCTTCTGATCAGATTAAGGATTCGACTATCGAACCTGCCGCCGACGAGGAAACGCCGATTTCTGAACAGGGAAGAAACAATCAGCCCGAAAGTACAGATTGTCCGGAACAGTATTTGATGCTCACTGATTCGAGCTGCGAGGGAACGCTCATCGAGAGCAGTTCCGAAGATAATGTTACTGTTGTCAAAGCGAACGAGGCCAAAGTCAGCGATACTCCGTTGACTGCAAGTTCGTACGTTAAAAACATGCTTGCTGATGCTATGGTCGAGAAAGGAGAGATTCACATTGAAGGAAACGAAAGACACAGGATTGAAGTACCCGCGAGAGAGAATTCGCCGATTTCGTCGGAAAGGTTGGGCTTAGAATACACTGCGAAATTAAACTTTACAACGCGTTAAGGGCAATGCCGAAATTATTTGCGAATTAAGTTGTTCCGAAGATTATTCATCTCGTTAGAAAGCTTTATGCTTTTTTTTTTACTTTCAGTCGTTCGGATTTGGTGAAAATCGGTTCCGATCAAACGAGCGGTCATACGAGCGGCGACGAACTCGAGACCACGACATCAAGCGACATCGAAATAATATCCAGGTACAGGTAGGATAACGCCGAGTTGAATAGAAGCAATCAAAAGTGTGTTAATTATCTTGTTAATTTTTTATTCATTTGCGACCGACTATTTTTATTGCACCAATGGCAATTAAACGATGTTTTTTACAATAGTCCTAACGGCGATTCGAGCTCCACCCAATCGCGGCAGAGTCCCGCGAATCTCCACTCGAGTAAAGGCAGCGATTTACTGACGAGAACCCTCAAGAGTCGAGGACACTCGCGCGAGCTCAGCGAAATTAGCGTGGGTTCAGACGAGGTCAACTTCGAGATCGAAAAGCTCTTGAAGCGAATACAGGAAATGACCGAGATCCTCGAAGTTCGCGAGTCCAAGCTCATCGACGTAAGCCGCATCAACATGGAACTGCACGAGCAAAATCTCATCATGAAAAAGTGAACTTCTATGCTATTTAACATTATAAACAATATCGTATGAGATTTTTACTTCGAATATCCTATTGTATCAAAAAATCGAGAGGAAAAGAATGTCTTCTTGACATAAACCATTTTATGCTTTCAGGCAGCTTGAAACAATCGAGCTGCGGGCGGGCCAAAGTCAGGAAGTGAATCGAATAACCGAAGACTACACCCAACGATTGTCCGCGTTAGAAAAGAAATTTCAGCAAGCAATCGGCGAACGGGACAGCTTGAGAGATCAGTTGGAGCAATTGAAGCACGAGGCGGCGACGAGACTCTCGTCTCGCGAGACGATGACGATTACCGCGGAAAAAGACGAAATTATCAGGGAACTCAGAGAGGAGGGTGAAAAACTTAGCAAACAGCAGTTGCAGCACAGTAACATAATTAAAAAATTACGAGCCAAAGAAAAGGACAACGAGACACTGCTCAAGGGTCAAAAGTTAGTGGCTAATTAAAACTACTTCGTTGTGTACCATTATTTTCCGATTATTTCTTTACTCCCGTCTATTCTTTGCAGGGAGCAGCTGGAAGAACAAAGTTCCGAGCTCGAAAGGCTGAAACGCTCTTTATACGCCAAAGAAGAAGTCGAACGGAGTCAGATCGAGGCCGTTCATACTCTAACCGCTCGGAACAAAAAGCAGGAAGCGGAGATTCTAAGTCTGCAGGAAAAGCTCGACAATGCTTTGCACAAGATGGATGCCTACAAAACCAGCTTTGATGCTGCCAAAACGTTAGATTTTTTCCATTAACAATTTTACCGTTCTATAATTAGAATGGCCCAGTCTCTGAAAAATTATGGCAATGTTGTACTTATGAAAATATTACCTTTTTT
The DNA here is from genome assembly GCA_947507545.1 of Clistopyga incitator. Classification (NCBI taxonomy): domain Eukaryota; kingdom Metazoa; phylum Arthropoda; class Insecta; order Hymenoptera; family Ichneumonidae; genus Clistopyga; species Clistopyga incitator. The sequence continues at coordinate 2,702,682 of OX382174.1, read as the reverse complement.
GCGCTTGCGAAATGTATTTAAAACAAAACACGAATGCTGTTTTAAAGGCATTATTGGTAAAATTTGATCGTTCAATTGCAGTGATCTGACTGAGTCGAAACTGAAGTTGACGACCGCGGAAGAGGAATTGAAGAGAGCGCTGGAAAATGCTGGGGAATCGTGTCAACTCGCAGCACAGGTTGAAGATCTGAAGCTCAAGCTGCGAAAATCGGAAGAAGCGCATGTGAGGTGTGTACGAGTTTTCGAATATAACAGAACGTTGGCGAAGATGACGGAAGCGTAATTTCAATTTTCGTATTTTTATTGTTAGGAGCGTAGAGAACTTGAAGCGCAGCAACAACGAGCTGCTTAAACGTTTCGAAGCCGCAGAGGCGCGAAGCGAGGAGCTCTCAGAATCCGTGACTCTCGCTACGCAGCCGCTTCTTCGACAGTTGGAACAGCTTCAAGCGAGTTTTGTCGTGAAAACCAACAACTTCGCCAAGCAGGAAAAACTCATGTCGGAAAGTATCGACGAACTACAGGGAAAATTGGAGAGTCTAGTTGCAACGGATCGCTCGTTGGTCGAAGAAAACTTAAGCCTGAGAACCAGAGTTTCAACCCTCGAGTCGCAAATCAAGCGAAAGGAGGCCGACCGAACTCAAGTTGTCGAGGCACTAGAAAAATTACGCTCTGAGTACCAGAAACTCGAGGAAACTAATTCTAAGTTAGTATCAGGAAAAAAGGCATTTTTGTCATTATTGTACAATTCATTGTCTTCTCAAAGGAAAAGTTACCATGCAAATTATTTTTTAATCTCGTGAATTTTAGGCAACAAACGACAATACAAACCCTCGAGCAGGCGAATGCTGAACAGGTCAAGGAGCTGAAACGCGAAATTCAGTCTCTAAAGGATAAATTATCCGTGGAAAGAGCCGCGACTGACGCGGAAAAACGTAAGAACAATACGATTATGGAACAGCAACAGAGCATCGACGAGGAATCACGTTTGAGTCCGACTTTGAGCATAGGAAGAGACTCGATCGGCAGTACGAGTAGCGTATGGCCTGCCGTAAGTTTATATCTCATAAATTTTCAATCACCACGATTAATTTATTCAATTTTCCTGTCTAACTCATTTTTCATAACGGACAGTTCAACGAGTCGTTATTCGAGAGCGGTTCCGGACGTTTTCCGAGCGTGTACGACAGCTTAAGAGCCACCGGAAATAGCACTTCGATGATCGAAAATTTGCAGGCACAAGTGAAGCAGCGGGATGGTTCGTACACCTTAAGATTTTTATATTTTTTAAATACAAAGATTTGAATTACTTGAAGAATTCAATGAAAAAGTAAACAGATTATTAAATTAGATATATTTGATTCAATTTTTTTGTAAATGCAGGAGAAATTCAACAACTACAATGGGAAATTTCTCGTCGAAACAACGAGCGCGACGCCCTGAATATCGAGCTATCCACGCTCACTTTGAAGATTGAAGAACTGAGCAGCAAAGTAACGGAATACGAGACCCTTAACGAGAGTCTGAACGAGGTTCAAACGCGATACGACGCTTTGTTGCAAATGTACGGAGAGAAAGTCGAGGAGACGGAAGAGCTTCGATTGGACTTGGAAGATGTTAAGGAAATGTACAAGAGTCAAATAGATCAGCTCCTCAAGCGGGACGCGCATTTTTAGACGGAACAATCGAATTTCCCAAGTAACAATTTTTATTATTATTACGGAAAGCTTTCCTAAAGCAAACAGATAACATTCTGGCGAAAATATGTACAACCCATTCGGATAACGTTTCTGTAAAAACACAAAAAGTGTTACTTCGGTTAATATCCGAATTTTCATAATTCGTGAAACGACTGAAATCTCCGCAGTGCGCCGAGAATAATTTTGTAAATAATTTCAATAAGAGCTATGGTAACCGCGAATTCAATCGTGATATTATATTTAAAGATTCATAGGCAACCATTGTTATTGTACAAAGTACAATATGTTTGCCATGTTCAACGCCATACTGTCAAAGCTGTAATTATTCCATTACTTTCAAACTTACTTTATTTCTTTAATTATTTCTGTTAAAAAATTAATATCAATAATCAAATTTGTGGAATAAACAGTTTCGAAATCAATGGGATTTTAACAACTTCGCATACTACCTGAATTTGGACGTGTCGAAAAATTCATTTTCGACACACCTTCGGATGCATCCCGTCGGTAGATCATAGATATTTCGTTTGGCAATATCGTGATCATTTCGCTGGTCATTTGTTAAATGTAAATAGCATTCTTGTAATATATATATAATATATATAATAACTCGGAAGTGGTTTTTGCTGGAGCTACCATGCTTCGAGTATTAAACTCTCTGGGGGACTTTATAGCAATGGACGGAAAAAGGGACGTTTAATGATCAGGAATAAATAAAATACATCAAGTCGTTGTTGAATTTAGTACTTTTTTTCTTTAATGTACCTGATTTTTTGTTGTTGACAAAACTACAACTATTATTAACCGTGAAATTAGGGAAAGGAAATAAACGAGTACGCGATGTGGAGAATTAGATTTCTTTTTCAACGTATGTGTTCCATCATAGCTAAAGCCGATGAGAATTAGGAATTTTACCGCTATTGACGAAGGATTTACAAATATTTACTTCGTCGTTTCAATATAATTCTTGTATAATAAACGAAAGGCGTATTGGAAGCTTACATTGCCTATTGGTATTATTCGTTTGACTGGGTGCATAACAAGTCTCAGAATCTTATCGAAACGTGAACCTTTGATTCTAATGATAGAATTTTAACAGTAGTACCCAAGAGATTTTGAGATTCAATATTGGGAAAACGAATTATTAATCGGGGCCGTAGTCAGTGATTTTCTGCGTTCGTTCAAAGGTTTCAATTTTTTTTACTGCTATTTTAGATCGGTTTTGGTGTTGATTTTTGAAAAAATTGAATTTTTTATTTTTAATATTGAAAAATTAGGCTCTTGAATTCCGACATTAAAAAGCTATAAAATTATTTTGCATAAATTACATTTGATTCGTTTTTTCTTCTCGGGATTTGAAAACATTTTTAATCAGTCATGAAATGGAAAAAAATGTTTTCATTCATTTTTTGACCCTTTCAGTTCTAAATTTCTTCAGCATAAACCCACAAATCGTGAATTCAAATATTTCTCGATACCGCGAGATTTGGATATTCAATAAATTTTCCCAATAATCGAACGCCAGTGGTTAATTTAATAGACAAAGTGCATTGACGAAAAGTTTTAAAAAAATGCGTTGAGTCTGTGGATTCATCGCAATTACCTACCCAGTGAAATATTTTCTCTCTACTACCGTGCGAAGTCGCGGCTTCCGTAAAGAAGCAAGCGAAAGAATAAAAAAAAAATAATAAATAAAAAAAAGATGGAACTTTTCAAGTGTCACTTGGCTAAATCCGATTATGCCCATTTACATAAAAGGAAGGAAGAAATAAAAGGTGAATATAACTTTAGTCGCGTACTGTCGAAAGAGACAAAAGTGGAGCATATCCGTTTGTTCAAAAGAGCAATCGTGAAGGGTTTACAGGCTCCATTTGGTTTGGATGATGGGGTTATTTAAAAATAGGGTCGGCGAACGATCGTCATTCGCGTACTTCACCGCGGATCGTCATGAACTAATCTCCTTTCTTATTCGATTTTTTTAACTTTTTCTCTTTTTGTTTGTTGTTGACAAATACCCATCTCCATCACGAATGCCGACAGTAGAATGGTAATTCGATCGGCTGGTGTTAACCAGGAGCGTTCACGCCACTCACTTCCCACAACTAGCTTACTAAAGCACTAAGCACCTGGCAGATTCTATGTTTATCCCAAAGAAAGAAAAAAAAAACGGTATTTCGTATTTTTGTATTCTATTCCTTGAGCCGCTATTCGGCAATTTCGCAATTAAACCGGATTCAGAGGGCTCGGAAGATTGTCAGTTGGATCCTTAATGGTTATTAGTAATTTGGAGAGAATCATAGAATCGTTAGCGAGGCGAAAATCGTGTTTAGCAAGTAAGCACTCGCGCCCGCGAGTTATTTTTGTTCATGTGTGTCGGTGTGTGTGTGATTTTTGTTTTCTTTTGTTTTTCATATTTGTTTCCTCACGTAGACGCGAAAAGGACTCGCGTCTCGGCGCGTGAAACGTATCGTCGTATTTGCTTTCATTTTATATTGGCTGGGCTCGATCCAAGGTGTGTTTAGGATCTCGCATAGGCATTTCACACCTGGGGGCCACACTCTTTTCGGTGTTGCTTTGCTTTGCCACTACGACGTGGGACGCACTTTTGTAATGGTACCGAAGTGTGTGTGTGTTTAGTACCGTACACACTTTGCAGTGAGACGAGAGTCGAACCAACGACGCGGCTGCGTCGGCTTCCGTAACGTTCAGACCCACGGAGTCCAGCCCTCGTATAGGAGCGCCAGATTGTCGAAACTCTGCGCCTCACGTATGACGTACTCCACTTGTTCGGCCGGCGTGTATTTGCGCAAGGGATTTGGATCGTAACCCTTGAGCTTGCCGCGTACACGACGCCAGACGTTTAGTGCGTATACGTTTCTCTCTTGCACCGCTAGAAAAATTGTAAAACAAGAGGATAAAGTTGAAACCGCTTCGTTTTCTTACGTTCAAATTCATGCAATTTAGAATCTATTGAATATAAAAATGTAGGAATTCTCGAGATTATAAAAAATATCTGTTATCAGCTGACCTTTTCCAGTGGCGGGATTTCTGACGTGTGAAGTTCCCTTCCGGGAGTTGAGACGCGCGTTCGCGTCTTGTCTGACCAGTTTCTTATTCTTATTCGCCTTCGTACCACAAATTTTTTTAGATTTTCGGGTTTTCGATGCAGCTGGTTCATTGGCAAATTCCAGCAGTCGATCGTACAGCGTAGCCACGCTGTTGGTCACGGTGTCGAGTTGATCTTTGATTTGCAAGACCCGTCGAGGATCTAAACTCTCGGATTCGAGTTCCTTGACAATGGCGGATATTCCTTCGGTGAAGGAACGATATTCGGTCAAGAATTCATGAAGACCCGCGATGCTCTCCTTCTTCAGCATCGTTCTCAGCAGAACTCGAACGTCCGTCATTAACCAATGATGTTCCATTATTATGCATTGCATTTCGCTGACTCTTTCTCGGAGCGTGTCTTCGGCGGCAACTCGAGCGCTCTGTTTGTCCAGCAGAAGTTTCTGCGTCTCGACTATAGCGTCGGAAATAATTTTCTCGCCTCTTCGTAACCAATTAGCGTCAATGTTGTTGTCCATCTGCAGCAATTCCACGAGACTCGACTCGATAACCGTAACGCTCGTCGTCAAATTAGCTCTCAAAACGCAACTTTCCTCCCACTGTTTAGTCAATTTCATGAAATTCGCATCGTTGCTCACGCTCTCGGAGGTTCTTGTACGCAATGCCTCGTAATGGAGTATCGCGTTGCAAGTATTTACAACAATACTCGCTAAATTGTGTTGCCGAGTAAGTTTCTCGCAGGATGTCAAAACTGCGTTGTCAAACGCTGCCATTACCTCGCCCAACGCTGGATTCGCTCCGGCTGCCCATTTTAATCGCTGGTCCACCGACGCCACGAGATTTTGCTGCTTCTCGCGGGCCTCAAAAACCCGCGACTGAAGACCCGATAATGTTGCCGCTGTCTTACGCAGCTCTAACATCGTCGTTGATCGATCTGAAAGTGGAAAGATAAGTTGAGATGTGTGAAGAAATTGTCCTTTCGTATTAAAAATCTGCACAAAGAATTTTTTAAATTCAATGAACTAGATTTTTTTCTACTGAATATTTTCCTGACAAAGTATAAAATGGCGTTATTTTACGTGTACCTTTTCTTATTTTTTAGCAACTTTTATCGAATATATTAAAATAGAAACTCACTCAAAGGTCCGATGGGATTGAGATTAGATCTAACGAGCAGACTGTCCTCGTGTAGCCAATTATGTGCCGTAAGTTGAAGCTGCAATCTCTGGAGTGTGGCGCGAGCGACTTCGACCGATTGTTGAATAAGTCTCGTGCTCTGTTTCCTGCGCCATGCGGTTTCGAGAGAGCTGCTGAGAGAGCTCGCCTGTCCCAAAACTGTGCCAGAGAAAAGTCCCCCCTTTAGACAAGAGTCGACCATTTTCCTGCACAACTCCTCGAGTGAAACTTTGCTCTCCGCTCCGATATCTCTCTGTTCGATTTCAGTGGTGACATTGAGCCCCATGCGTTGCAGTAAAAAGCACAGAGCTATGGCGAGAGTCTGGGAAGTGACTCCCAAAAGTTGTCGGGAAACGTAATCAGCCGTGAAAGTCCTGACCGGTTTATTGAGCCTCTCGTCGTCATAAACATTAGCTAAATTTCCTTTGTAAGCGCTAGCGATGTCCCTACACATGGCAAACGATTCTCTAATAGTCTGCAATCTTTTGATAAGAAACATATCCTCGAGAACCCTTCGCGCCGATTCGTTGAGAACAGTTGCCGCCATTTCCTTCGCATCTCTGATCTGATCAATTTTATTCCAACTCGGGACGATATCGAGGTTGCTCAGCATCACAACCAGCGCATTTCCTTCCATCTGCAGCTTCTCAAAGAGTCCGTTAAAGCCCATAAGTAGCATTTGACCGGGCGTGAGCGTTTCGTCCTGCGTAGAATTCATTTCCTGACTCTCAGCTGGTCTCGAAAGGAGAGCTTCGAATCTCAGCCTAATTCCCTCAACAATAGTCTGCACAATTGCGTGCGGACTGTCCATTTCCATGAGCGTAAAGCGCAGATGCATCTCAAGCTGCGCGACGATGTCTGCTAGCGGCAAACCCGTAGAGACTATTATCTCGTCCAATTCGTTGACCATCGCCAAAACGCTCGGCTCTTCCGTGACAATCGTTTTCAACGCTTCCGGCAGTATTATCATCTGGTAATTGTAATTGAGCTCCTGTAACCCTTTGTAGATAGCGTCGGCGCTGCGGAGGCATTTTAGCGCGAGGCTTATGGACAAATCGCTGACTCGACAGCTGTTTGTATCGGGTGAAAGACTTTCTGGAAGCAAACTCGCGAGTTCTACCACCAAAGAAGATATTAAACGCATTTCATCGAGGAACCAATCGCCCTCGCGGGACGTAAGATCCACGAGGCATTCGCCCGCGCATTTCGCAGCTCCCTCCATCATCAGGTATCTTTTGTTGAGCGCGCAGAGAGCTGTTACGTTCACGCACTCCAATGCACGTTCGGCGCCTTTTTCGCGGCGCAAAAAATTGGCAATTTCGACTCTCGAGTCGCTGTAGGATTTTTCGATTCTGCCGAGAGAATCGGGAAGACCTTCCGTCACCATTCGCTCGTAGTGTTTCTTGAATTTTTCGTTGCTTTCGTTCATGATCGCTTGCATTTGATAGGCGAAGGCTACAGCCTGCTGCGAACGTGGATCGCTCGGCATCATTTGCTCGAAATTAGCCTCGAAACGCGCCATAACATCACGACAGGCTTCGACGGTTCCGGTGTTCAATAGATTGTTAGCGAAGGAGTGATAGAGCACCGAACGATGCTGTGACATTGCGCTGAGGGGATACAGACTGCATATTGCTGAGTATTGGCTCAGAAGGTCCAGACAATTGCGGATGAGAATCGATTGCTGTGTCGCTAGCTGAATCAACTCGTTTTCCGATTGCTCGCAAAGCACTATCATCTGATTCTGTCCTGCGTTCTGCAGGAATTCTTTTACTAGATCGAAAACCAAGTGCTCGTCCCGCGTCGCCGATGGCGCGCTCACTTCTGATAACCATCTGCTCAATTGGCCGCCTCGAACAGCACCCAATGCCATCTAGTGAATGATAATCGTAATAATAATTTAGTAACCATCTATCAACAGATATATATTCAGCATATAGTACAATTTTATGCCATAAAAAATAGATGTAGATAAATATTTCTATATCACTCAATGCATATTTGGATTGCAAACGTACGAATTATGATAAAATTGTACGAAATTGATTTGACCATTTTTTATACTTGTTCTAAAAAGATTGCCAAGTCGAGCATCCATGACCAACGAAAAATGAGAAATTTTCGGATGTACGCTTCGATAATTAGAAAAAAAAAGTTTACTCACGTTGTGCATAGCGATTTGCTTCTCGCATTCTTCCATTTTTTCTTTGAGGCACGATTTCGCCTTCTCATGAATGTCCCTCGCTCTCTTGAAAGTTGCGTATCTGCTTCTCACGGAATAGAGAGCATGAGAGGGGCCGATAGCTTGAGCCTCCTTTACCAGACGCAATTGCTGATGGCGATCCTGCAGCAAGTCCTGGCATAGTCTCGACGCCTCGGTAGCATCAAGCCACTCCGTCAATTCTCGAGACAGCAGTGGCAATATCGCTCCCAAGCGATCCCTATAGTGATAATCAATTGATTTATAACTCCCGGTGACATAGACAAGGTAAAGAACTGATCTAGACCTAGAACTACAATTTTATCAGTTATCATCCTTTCACATCCATTTAGGATGGAAATGTTGATACTAAATTGCTAACAAAAGACTTTTGGTATTGTTTGTTTGCCTCATTTTAACTTCAGGCATTTTTTTATAGAAATTTTATTTTTAATATTGGGAAATTGAAAATCCATTTGAACTGTGGAAAATAATTGTTTGATAATAACGCACCTATTGGAAAGCCATTCAGCTCGAATCTCCGCAGCTCTCACAGCGAACATTGCTCTCGTCAATTCTCTCTCGAGCTGCTTCCGCCCCATTCCAGTACATCTGGCTCTAGCCTGACAAGCTCCGTAGCTGGTAATCCCGTTCTCGCTTCCGGCCCTCCAATCAACCAGCGGATCGTAAACAAAAGCTTCGAGCAGCGTCAAAAGTGTTTCCCTGCCGCGGCGCATTACCGTGAGCGTGTGTTCGCACGCTGATCTGAATATACCCTGTAAAATTTACGATGATTTGTCGTTATCGCTGCAGGATAAAATGTGGTAGCTATGGAATGATTATTATCGACGTTTATAGCGTAATTTATAGCAGATTAAAGGTTTTATTAAAATAAGGTAAAGCTTTTCATAAATATAATTTTTATCCAGAATTTGTAATTGTCAAAATTTATATAAAAGAAATAGGATAATTAATTAATCAATATATCCTGTATGAAGTAAATAATTGCAAAGTTTCGAATTTTTTTAATGCTTTAAACTTTATAGTTATTGTTATAATTATTGGGTGTAATTAATAAAATACATTGAGACAAAGAATCTCGAAGAATAGAGAGTTGTTCATCTGTGTTTAACACGACAACCCGTATCGCTCTCGTATCGCTGAGCAATTGTATTTGAAAAGCTTGGCGTGGGTATCGGACAGGTGGACTATGCGATGATAACAATTGGAGGAGAAGGCGCGAATTCGGATAGTAAGTTATTGGTATTTCTATCGTGGTCGGGACAGCTCGCTCATTCGTTGCCGACGAGTGTTCATTTAGAAAAGAGAAGAAACTTCATTAATTCCCATAGTTCGAAACATTCATCCTTTTCACGCGTGACGATGATGAAGGAAGTGATTAACTACGTGCACGCGTATAAAAAAACCATAAAATTTCGAAATTAGAGCAATGCAACAATCGAATTTGACGTCCAAGTTGGGCGATGTCGATTCACAATTGGACACGGCTCCGGTAGATTGTTCTTTCTCAAAATATTACATCTACTGGACGATTCTCGATGGTTTGCTATTCGTACTGATCGTCGTAGGAAACATTCTAACTATTTTGGCAGTGAGACTCAGCACTCGTCTTCGAAAAGTGACATCGAATATATTCATCCTCAACTTGGCGATATCGGATCTGATGGTCGGACTAGCGTTGCCCTATCATCTGGCATTTTATCTGGAGAAAAGTTTGGGCGAAAATGAGCCAACTTGTATTCTACGTTTCGTCATGATTAGTTTGGCCTGTTCATCGAGTATATACAATCTAATCGCTATTGCCGTGGACAGATACATCGCTGTGGTTCATCCCCTCAAATATGCGAGATATATTACGAAAACGACGGCTTTGATAACGATTTTCGTCGGATGGACACACGCTATCGCGATCGCAACCGTGCCGATTTATTGGAATTGTTTTGATGTCGCTTTATCCTGCGAGTTGGAGAACGTTTTGCCCAAGTATTTCATTCATGCGTGCCCAATCGATAGGGAGCTCTTATCGCGAGTCCTATCGCCATGTGTACAGTAACACACTATAATAATGGTCGAAATTTCAATGTTTAGATATTACACGGTCGCCATTCTATGTCCTTTGCTTTGCCTCATTTGGCTGGGAATGTTTCTACTCTACTGGCAAATCTGGAGAGCCGCTAGCACTCACGCAAGAAGACTTAAAGACACTGGATACGACAACGCCGGAATCGACGATTGCAAGAGCGTTAGGGTAGGCAAATGAGTGTCATCTTAATCGTAATTCTTTAGAAGGTTCAAGGGTTTCACATCAGTAAATTCAGTGATTAATTTTTTATAAGGGCTTCAAAAATTATTCTGCAAATATTCTTTGTCGCTTGTGGTTGAACACAGAGAAATGTATAAATTAAAAATAAATTGAATTTCGTAGATTCACCAAATTTACAAAGATCTGATCTATTTATAGAAAATTTTAGGCCATTATTTCCCTCACTTATCACTTATTTTATTTTCTAGGTGGTTCTACTTGTATTGGGCAGTTTCTCGATATGCTGGCTTCCGTTTCTTGTGGTAGCTTGTATGCGAGTGTTCAATTTGCACCGACTAGAAACACCTACACTGTACAAAGCTCTATTCTCACTGGCAATGGCGAATAGCGGAATGAATCCCCTGATATACGCGTGGAAGAACACGGAGTTCCGCAAAGCATTTCAGAGGCTCGTGCATTTTACCGGACCCGATCGTAACGAATTTAATTCCAGTCTGAAGGACTATCTCCGAAAGCAGAGTGAGTTAACGAAGAAAGAAGCCGGCTGAAATTTTGAATAACCACGCGACTGAAGTTATAAGGACGTTTTGCTGTCAGTAACCATAAAAGATACGTTTCACCGATTTTGGATACCCAATATCTGCAATTAATCAGCTAAAGAAATTATTTATCATGCACATATTGTATCACTGAACCATAAAATAAAATAGTTTAAATGAAAACACATGATCGTAAGAATCGTGACATTTTTCTCGTAGAAAACTCGAAAATCTATTTCTGGGGGCAACAAAAAATAGGTTTATATATTTTTATAAATAAGTAAACTGCGCAGGCATAACATCGAACGTATTACTTACTTCCACTCCTGTTACTCCAAGCGCGTACTTGATATTTGGTGTCATTCTGAAGGGCACTTTCTCCGGCACACGTAAAATCTTTCCCTTTTCAAAGCAGACGTTATAGTCGACATGAACGACCTCGCCTGTGTTGAGATCTACAAGTACATTGTCCAAATGACGATCTCCAAGACCAATTATGTAGCCGATTATTGACATTACGGCAACTGAGTAAGAATAGTTTTTCGTCGCTTGCCACCAGTTGCCAGCGTTTATGCTGTTGCACCATATTTCCCTGAAATCGAATGAAAAACCGTTACAGAGAAGGACTATTTTTTTCCTCAATATCATGCTGATATTGCAGATGCAAGGCGTAATAATTGAAATAAAGGTACAAACTTCGCGAGTAAATCGTTGGGAGTCTCCGCCATGAGATCGGAGAGAACTTGTTTGAGTACCGGAAGTGGCCATTCCTTCCTATTCTCCAGCGGAATTCCTCGTTCTTTAAGTTGCGGCGCCAATTTATTGTAAAACAAATCGGACGGACCCATAACAGTGGAATTTCCTCCTTTGGTATTAGCCATGGCGCTTTCCCTCTGTTGCCATCGTTTGTAGAGCGTAAAAAGTGGAGTAACTCCGTCAACCCATTGAATTAAGCCTGACCTCGGGCCGAGCGGTATGACCGAATAATGCCGAGCTCTGTAAACCTTCTTCGTGTCATTGTCTTTCGAAATCATAGTGTTACAAATGCTCAAAAATTGCATGATCCTCTCATCGAGATGCAAGTCCTCAAGGCCTTTGAACAAGTACGTATAAACGTGTCCATCCGATCCGTGAAAAACGAGCTTTTTCGGTTTAGTCTTTGTCGGCAAAATCTGGACATTGTTATCGACCGATCGGATGGTAACGATTTTTCTGTCTGCTTTCGTGGAAACTCCGGGCATCGCGATTCCAGTGTCTTTCATGCTGGCCAAAATGGGGCTAATGTCGGTCATGGAAAGAGTGTAAGCGCCTCTTTTATTCACTCTCTGAGCCAACTTGGCCTCGAGTTGCTTAAGCGGCGCAAAAGCCAGTCGCGGTCGCGCCGGATTTTTCGGGGTTTTTAATCTCTGAATAACGTCCTCGATGCAGGGACCGAATTTCTTGATAAAGGCTTTTTCGTGCGGCGTTTCAGCTGGACCGGAAGTCATCGCGACAAGATTTTCCAGTATATAAACAACGGGTGTAAGAATGATTCTATGTTTTTCGGCAATGAGCTTGTCCTTCTCTTCCTGAGTGAGCATCATATTGATCTGAACTTTTTCGACCTCAAGTTCGAGTTGCTCAAATCGCTTAGAAATCTCGCGATGATGCTGACAAAATGTCGCGAGCCAAAGTTCATCCCAAAGCAAAGTAATTCGTCGCAGTTCCTTAACGAGAATTTCCACGTTTTTGACGGAATCTTCGATGCCGTTTTTCAGACAATCGTTGAGCTGAGCGAAACACGCTTCCATGCAGCTACGCTCCTCTTCGCCGAGTTTGCGAGGATCGCGAGGGCCAAGAGTTCCCGGGATAATAACAGAGTCGGAATTCATGTCGCCATCCGCAGCAGCGTTGGCGTCGTCGTCGTCAGCTTCAGCCGAAACAGCCGCAGAAGCTCCTAGGGCATTTTCCAGCTCGCATTTCTCTGCGTTTTCGTTGTCGGCGTCGTCTTCGTCATCTTCATCATTCTCTTCCTCGTCTTCTTCGTCTTCGTTGTCCTCATCTTCCTCGCCTTCCGCGAACATCTCGTCATCGCCATTTTCCTCATCGTTATCATCTTCCTCTTCATTTTCTCCGGCGCCCAGAATATTTCCTGCAGAACATTGACTATCGTTGCTTCGAGGCTCGGCGAAGACACCGACGACAGCGGGAAACGTTATTAAATGCGGAGTATCGACGGCGATTCGGCACAGAAGATCGGAAACTCGGGTACGCACATAAGCTTCCGGGTGACTCAGTCTGGAGAACAATTGCGGAATAATTTCCTTCCATGGCCCAGTAGGTGTCGCGGAAAGTCCAGATTCAAGTACCTTCTGTAATTCCAGTGGATGTTTAACGACGAGCCGCAAAAGTCTCAAAGTTGCGGTTATAGTAGCGCAATCGTTCGACTCTCGATTGGCTAATTGTAAATATTTGAAATAAGCGTTTGCGGACAGTTCGTAGTACGAATAGATGCGCTTTTGCGCTTGTCTCCAGATGTCGACGAGCATCGTCAGATGTTGATTGCTGGCCCGACTCAACGCCGGAACGTTTCGCAATTGATTTTCAATCATCTCCGCGGTATTCGCCGCGTTTTTCGTGTCGATCACAGCCTCATCCTCGTGAATGCTGTTGTTTTGGCTGATAATCGAGAGAATCGCTGCAATATCGCTTTCCCTAGCGTCGAGAGGCAGAAGACTGCGAATATTAAGCCTATCGGCGTCCGTTAGTTGTCCAGCCTTCGAATCGTCGACGATTTTGTGTCCCCACTTGTAACACCAGCCAGCGAAACTCGACCAGGCCAGCGGCAGCTCCGGACACTGATTCACTCCCAATTGGATCAATTTTCCGATAATCATATCGACTAACGGTATAAGTTCGGTGGTTTGCCCGAAAAGCTTGTCCATAAGTCCGTCGTTATGCAGAGCTTCGAATCTGAGGAGTTCCTCCAGTTGAGGATTGTCGATTACCTTCATATCCGGATGTATCCACTTTCCTAAATTGAGTAAAAGCCTCGTGCTAGTTTCCCGCAAGTCGCCAGATTGTTCGCCGTTGACTATAGACTCGGAGATGCTCAAAGCCGTGGCGCTGCAAACTTTAAGGGCGTCCTCGACGTTGTCCATGCTGTGGAGAAGCTTCGATACTTGTCGAAAAGCTCGCATATTGTTCGTCGTCCATTTAACGCCAGAGACGCGATTTTCGATAATCGTGGATTTTATGTCCCGCAGAGTGCAATTTTCCGGCAAATCTATTCCCGCGAGTGCGTCCTTGTTGCGCTGGAAGTATTTAACGATTTCGCGACTAGCGAGAGCAAAATTTCCGGTCTTGCGAGCGCTTTTTGCAACGTCGAGACGCAGACTTGCGATTTCTTCCTCGGGGTAAGGATTGTTAGATGTACGGACGTAGTAATCCGACCACCAAAGGATCTCGCTGAGAGCTCGACACTCCAGGTCGTGAGATTTTGAAATCTCGTCACACGGCGGAGAAAGTTGGAAGACGTTCGACGGCCGAGCGGAGAGGAGATTGTCGAGACAACGCGCTGAATATTGCACGAGAATCGAGTCGCTGAGATGCTCGGAGGGAGGATTTCGCAGCCCTTCTTCCATCGTCATAGCCGCGATCTTTCTGCAGCGTTCAATATCTCGCAAAAACGATGATCTTCTTTCACCGACGGTTATTCGCAGCGCGACGTTCGTCAGGGTGTTGGAACATGCTGTTACGTTGGTGCTCCAATTTCCCGGTATTTTATCGTCGAGAATCATCCAATTTGACAATTCCTCGAGGGCAATCTGCTCGCCAATCTCGAATTTCTTCAGGCACTGTGCCTGCTTAACGGTTATGGTTTTAGACATGTAATTTACGATACCCTGATCATTTCTATTTTCTTTTAGGATTTCGCTTTCGCGATTTTTCCAGGAAACGATGTTTTCCCAATCGCAAGTCGCTCTGTAGCATCTCGTCAGATGCTCCATCACGAAAACGTCGGATTCGATTTTAGCGGATTTTGGCAATTCTTCGGTGCTCTCGTCTTTTCCGACGAAACCGCGATCCTGGATTATTTTTTCGTAACGCTCGGCCGCGAGCTCGTAGCGTCCGGCCGCTTCCTCTATCGCCGCTTTCAACCAATCGAATTTTCGCTCTTTTTCCTTGGCGTACACGTAGAGACCTTGAAGAGCTTCGGTCTCTCCTAATTTTATTAGAGCCTCGGCAGTGCAGAGCGTCGCGCGCTCAAATTCCGCGCCTTGAGTTAGATCGGCGTTGCTCAGGTTTTCCAAAAGACGTTGGCCGTTTCTGAGAGCGCTCGTGGCTAATCCAGCGTGTAAAGATACCACGCAGAGAACCAATCTTATGCGATTTAGCCATTCTTTGCAGGTAGATTTGTTGGTGTGGAAAAAAGTTCTCACGGGCTTCGGGAGAGGCAAAAGAGCGACCGCGCAACCTTCGGAAGCGTTGTGGATAACGCGCTCGAGATGCTCTATGAACTCGATGAACAGCCGGACCCTCGTGTTCTCGAGAAATGTGGAGGCAAGGTCACCGATTTCCATAAATGATTCTTCGTTCATTGGCCATGGCTGACACGTCTCATGAGCCAACGTTTTTAAAGCTCCTTCGATCGACGTGAAGGTTTCTTGAGGTTTTCCCAATGGCGTTCGCAGTTTGCTTATCACGCAGTGATGCGCCGCCTCGATTCCGCTCCAGAAGTAGAGGAACGTGCGATTTGTCAATCCCAACTTGTGCATTTTTCCGATCGTCTCGAACTCGGATCTGCAATTTAACGATATGATTTTATCGACTCTGAATATCCAAAAAAAATCAGATGTCTTTAAAATTCAGAACGACAAAAAAATCGTTTATCTTCGACGTTGATTTTTGTGCAAAAATTTCAAACAGGAGAATGCTTAATTATGTAGCGAAATATACTAACACGGTTGGCCAGGAGAGCGTGAATACTTCGGAGAGATCGAAAACGCTAAAATCGTAGTCTTGCAGTAAATATGCCATGTAAGATTTCAAGTGTTGTCCCAGCATTTCACCTGTGCGACTGGCGCTGCCGTTGTTGATCCCTCTCATGTGCAACCTTTGAGCGATTATCAATGATTCGGCCGAGTAACACTCGATTGTTCGCAGACGCTAGTTTACAAAAACAGAAACCATTATCAATTACTTCGAGCGGAGATTGTTAAACTAACAAGTATAATCAAGATCCTCCGTATCGATTTAATATGACTATTGATTATAATGTCATTACCTTTGTTTCAGATCGAAGACATTGTCGATTAAGAGTCGAGATGACAATATTAACCGGAACATTGGTGAGCAGTTGGCTGTATTTTCTCCTCACAGTTTCGTTATACGAGGTGAGATGCAGCATCGCGAGGTGAACGATACCCGTGTAAACATATTCGGGCCACGTGGCCCTTCGATCACCAATCAATACTTCAAGATTCTCGCAAACGGCTATAGCGACTTTGGGATTTGTACTCGAACCGCGATTCAAGAGGCTCGTTATGATAACTCGACACTCCTCGGTCTTGTTTAGGATTCCCATGTAATTTTCCGCTTGGGCGCAAACCTCGCGCATCCATTTCGACAGCAAAGCCAACGTGCGTTCCTCGAGCTTAGTTTCGAATGCTTTTCCCATTAGATTGAGGATAATCGACAAGTGGCCGCTTGTGGGTGAAGTCGTCGGTACGTCGAGAGCTCCCGGAAATATGTCAATCGGACGGCAGGAATTTGCTCCGGTTATTAAACTCGAACTCGACACAAAGTGATTGTATCTCGAGCAATGAGCGTACAGCAAATATAGGATGCAGTACTGAAGCAGTGGACTCGCCGAAAGTAAGGTACGATCGTAAGGCCTTAATTTTACAGCCAGAAGCTCCAATATGCTCGGTTTTAACGCCCACATGCCGATTATCGAATTGCTGGCGTTTGCTTGAAAACAAAGTACACTCGAATAATAAAAATGTTGTTTGAACCGGTTAAATTAAATGAAAGATTGAATTTGTCTTACCCAAGTCGGAAAGAGCCCGCAGCAAGAAAACGACGACGGTTTCGGCGTCAGTGGACTTGTAAGTCAAATCGGTAAGTGGATTGTCAGCGACGAGTTCCTCGGCATTGCTGACGAGTTTGTAGGCAATTTCAAAATCGGCAAGAATGTATCGGTAAGCTTCTTGCAGTAGAGGAATGTTCTTGAGTCCGAGTAAGCTGTGATAAACATCGAGAGTGGCGTTTTGTATAGCGATCGAATTGACAAATCGCAACTTAAGCAGCACCGAATTTTCTCCGAGAAGTTTGTGAACAAGTTCGAGCGGTAAATTGGCCGAAACCTCGCGAACTACTTTGGAAATCGTGTGAAGGGTCGACACGACAGTCTCATCGGAAAATATGTTGACTCTCTCGAGCTGCAGGTCGATAAATTTGTAGAGAAGCTCGTGATTCTTCGTCACGCGACTCTGTAAGTAGCCGAGAAGTAGATATGCGCATTCGTTGGAAACAACAATCAACTCCTCTTTCTCCTGCGAAAGATCAACGTTCTTATTCGCGCCGCCGCGACGTTTCGAATCGATAGACTTGAGCAAATTAATCAAATAACGCTCTTTGTCCCTCACCGACAGATTCTTTCCCTCAAGGATCATACGCGCGTTCTTTCTGTCACACTTTTTACCGATATTCAAGCTTCTTATTATCTTGAAAAGCGTCTCTTCGTTCAGGTCGTTGTCGCTTACGCTTCGCAACAGAGTGTCGATATTTTTCTGGGACAAATTCATTTTTCTAATGCATTCGGCGAGGCTCTCGGGACTTTCGGTCGGAGCGTCGACGGGATTGTTCGAGGAAATGGTTTCGTTACTTTTTCCCGCGTTTTCGTTCAATTCGATCGCTTTTACAACCGTTCGCAGCATTTTCAAAAGACACTCGGTCAGGAAGCTCCATTGGACGATTGGCGTCACGTTTGGGTTTAAACTGTCAGCTACGCTTTTGGTAACAGTGTTGAAAACGGAAATTAAGGAGGCTATTCGGAGAATGCATTCGCGTGGCCCGTGAGAAGAATCCTCGCCGGGTGAGCTTCGCCCTGAGCCTGGTAATCCCAATTCCTCGTCGTAGCTCTCCATGTCCTCTAGAAATTGGCCCAAAAGCGTCAGAGTGAACTGCAGATCGGCTATCCAAAAACTCTGAAGTCTCTGAAGACTTCGACTGGCGTATTCGACGATGGCTTTTGGCTGCGTGAAATCGATGTGCCAGCCAACGAGAATGTCCACGGAGTCGCGAAAGTGATTGGAGAAGGTTTCCGGGTAGGAATCGATGACGAGTAAAATCGCATCGACGGTCGCTATCAAAAGCTCCGGTCGGTCGACGTTTTCCAGCGTTGATTGCAGTCGCGCCATGATGCCCTGAAACGTGATTGTCAGATATCCGAGTAATGTTCTTTTCTCCCTTAGGATTTTTTGTTTGTTTGCTTTTGACGGTTGATGATATCGCTAGCACGGTTTATCGTTTCTATATTTACCACGGAGTATTCTTTCAGCTTTGGTGCTTCCGCGTCGAGCTTCAACGTCTCCACCAACGTTTTCATCAAGAGACATTTCACTTCGTCCTTACGCTCTGCCGAATATTTGTTGAATATCCATTCCGTGTATCTGAAATTATAGTTTCTTTTTACTTTGTAAAAGATATATTTATGCTGAATAAATTTCCTGTGAAATGATTTCTGTGTGAAATGATTCCGGTGAGATGAAATTTGTACTGCTGGTTTTCCTTAATTATTTGTTTATTTAACGGCGGTATATCATTCTTTAATTTTCCGACGTTTCTAACGATTTACTCATCATTCTATTTAGTTGATATACCTCTTAAAATCTTGATCGGCGGCGTATCCAATGTGAGCCAAACACTTGGCTACTTGTTGCTTCGCGTCTGTTCCAGGTCCGGTGTGCAACAAGTCGAGAAGGCTCTCGCATATGATGTCCAAGTTGCGTCTTATGGATCGTTGATTTTCGGGCACGAGAGCGTTCTCGTGAATCTGCTTGCAGAGTCCCAAAAAGTGTTCGTAATCGTCCTCCCGACATAGGCGTCGAAGGAGTTTTGTAATTCTAGAATCCTCTGCAATTGCTTAATTTTCATTATCATTCGATATTTTCCCAGACGTTTTACGATTTAGCAAAGTAGCGGAGAACAATCGGATAAATCTAGCGAGCGAGACCCACCATTTATTTTTTTGTCGTCGTAATATCGGCCCTCGGCGCCACTCTGATATTTCAGCGATTCTTGAAACTTGCCTCGCGGCGTAGAATGGTGCCCGGACTCTGAATTTGCGTCTCTGTCGACGGACGCTTTCTTAAAGGCTCTACTTCTCGAGCCGCCCCTGCCATTCTCCCCCGAACCTCCGGAACCACCGGAACCACCTCGAGCCATTCGAAATTCATTTCTGGCGGCTCCGCCGGTCCTAAAATTGGTAAATGAGCATTAAGGAGAAACTGTCCTGGGAAAAAGTTTGTTAATCGATATCCTTCAAAAGTATACAATTTTCCAGACTTTCGCCACATTGTAAATTACATGTGCATTGCAATGTTATTTACAGCATTAATAAATAGAGTGGCTCGGATAATAAACGTTAGTTAAAAATTTGCTTTTACTCGGACGGATATTTTGTCAGAGACTTGTAATTACTAATACAATCATTGATCCTCGTGCAGATTAGTGTTTTGCACATTTTTTTAACGTTCAACAGCTAAAGACTGCCAATAAAGACTATATAAACCACAGATTTGTCCACAGTGGTAAAAACTGCTTCTGAACCATATTTCCCACCTAGGTTTAAGCCTGGAGAAGCTGTGATCCGCAAAATATTTAGGAGAGTTCCGCTGGCAGATGACCAGTGTTCCGTGTGGTACTCCGGACTCGGTGGAGCAATCGCCTTCGCCTTTATCTCCGTTATCGGCTTTCTCGCCCTTGTCGCAGTCGCCGCTGGTGGGTGCGTAGTTGGCGGCCTCCTCTCGAAGCTCCGAGCTTTTGGATCCTCGTAGCTTCGTACCGGTATTGGCGTTCGCACAGCTATTCATCACATTACTATACGGGTGGTCGACATGACCCAAGAATCTTGATCAGTTATTGCTTTATTCCAGCCATTCGTCTTCTGAAAAAAACAAACAGAAGGAAAAACAAAAATAAAAAACGAACACATAGATATCCCAAAACAGCGGATGATTATTCCTTCGATAATCACACATGGGTCATTGGGGAAGAAAAAATAAATCAAAAAAATCTAACCCAAAATCGCGATGGGCCAAAAAAAAACGAACGTACGCCTTAATAATCACGGCCGTAAGAAATGTCAGTAAAATTGTGCCGAAACGGGGTTATCCGAATAATGACAATGATAAACGAAGGTAAGAGATGACTCTCGGGGCACAGTGGATCATACCAGTGGATTTTTAGCACGCTACGTACACACACCAGTGAAGTAGCATCGCAACTACATACTATTATATAGGGACCACTCGATTATCACTTGTGGTAAGCCCTACACACGCGTGTGTGCCTTTCGTTGTACTGCATCAGCGATACAACCGTAGATATATGAAACTACTACAAAGATGGGTGAGTAGAAGAGCAGTATTGGAACATAGAGAGGCAGCAGTGGAGCAGCAGCAGCAGCAGCAGCTAGCACAGCTGGTAAGTATCGACGACGATAGTCCGTGACAGCATTCTTATCTAAATAACAATAACCTTTTGAACGTAACAAGCTCTCTCTCGACGTGGACCGCGTTGCTTTCGGAACGGCACACGAACGACAAACGATCGCGGGGCTCTGTGAGATCGGTGAATGAAGCTAAACAAGCGACGTGACCGAATACTTTCACACGAAAAATGCTTGCACAATGCGCGCGCGTATTTGGTTACGTTTGTAGTTGTGTCAGTAACGTACCGAGCCGCGAAGAGACTTTTTGCGGCGGCTTTGGTAGCGCGACCAACGAATATTAGGGGAGCGCACGATGTCGTTGTATATATTGTTGTTCTCGGGTTGTGAGCCTTGATGCGTAGACGTGGATGCGCATGAACGCACCGCCAAATTTTCGATGTATTTCGTACCCAGTTCGCCAGAGTTTAAGTGCCACGAAATTTTTTTTTTTTTTTTTTTCGGCCCGTTGATAATTAAAAAACGCTACAGCGTCAGGATTTCTGCTTTATCGACGGAGAAAACGCGATGTTATTTCTCGTAGTATTTGGAGCGTTTGCGGTGAATTCACGATACTCGTGCGAATTTTGTGATTTCCTCCGGTTTGTGGCTCTTCGTTTTTGGCCGCGGTGAGGCCTTTTTCTCGGCTTGCGGGAGAGAATAGTGGGAAAGATTTTTTCAAGAGTTAACTATAGCTCCACAGCGGCGTGACCATAATGCTTCAGGATAACAAAACCGGAAGGACGAACGCGAACGCTAATAGTGGCGGCGGCAGCGGCGCCGATGTTGGCTTCGGGTGCCGAGGGGCCCCTCGTGATGCCAGAATCCTACCGCGAAGAATGACCGGCAATGGATTCTCCAGAAGGTACACAATTCCTTACTCAAGAGATTACGATTCTCTGTACACGCTTTAGACATGTATGTGCAGCTTTCCATGTATGTTTGTATGCAGTTGTATCCCCAAAAAATTGCGTATCACTTGCTTAGAGTCCCAAGCCACATTTTTAAGTCACCAAAAAATTGGCTCAATGGGTTGCATAAATGTTCGCTACATTATCATCTATTAAAGTCGTTAAAAAAACTCACGTATTGGTTTATTTATCGTGTTCTCAGTATCATACAAAAGTACCTCATGTATGGGTGAAATATTTCTCGCTTGTTGCGAAAAGATAACGTTATACGAATTGATATATACTCTGTGCGTTAGAAAAAAAAAGGTAAAACGTAAAATCGCCACATTCGATACACTTTTGATACAATGACATACCAAATCGCCGTCTAGTAACACTTGTATATCTGCTCTGAAGTTAATTGTAAACATAGCATAAGATAGAAAAGCGAAATGTTAGAACGGAAGTGGTGATTTTGGTGGCAGAAGCCGGATTTTTTGGGGGTAAGGTTGCCCCCCTAGCAGCGAAACGATAATCGACGGTGAATCGGGCGGCCCCATGCATGCGCACTTGCGATTTCGATACGCCATATATACTGCGTCGTACGGGAGAAGAACGATACTTGGATAATGTGATACGGGGGTGACGCGATACGGAAGTGATAGCGGAGGATTTGGGAGCGCGTAGAAGCGGAAAAATCGCTCGGGAATCTCGTCGGCGCCCTCTCACTTCGATGCCGCCGACGATATTACAATGTAACGATAACTCTGGTGTAAAGGAGCCTATCCCGGGAAGTGTAAGCGCGGCCAATAGCGCAGCCGCATTGGCCAGCGTTCGGGACTGTAAATTCAGTGCTGTGCGAATCTTTATGACGCGAGTAGCCAAGAGATCGCGTTTGTAGGTTATTACATGAGTGAAAAAATATTGTCCCTCGACGCGGGTACTACGAGTTTGAAGTAATATATTCGAGACGCGAATACCTTACGTCGACCGCGAGCGACGAAATAATTAATAGAACAAAAGCAACCGAGAGAAATTTCACTCTATGATTTTCGATCAATCGCGAGACTCGATGACGACTTTATTCAACACCGAAGACGCTTCTGATGATGAGCGAACCGCCGTCCTCACTTTCCTCCGCAATTGACCGTGCTATCGTTGTTTCTATTCGACGACCGATGCTTCCCGCTCGTCCACACTGACACCCTTGTGATATGGCTCTTTTAGGCACTAGACACGACTCATCATGTAAGACGCATATTCCTTGATTGGGCACGGCTTTTTTTTCCGTTTTCGGAGCTTTGGCAGAAATCATATGTATGTGCCTTACGTTTTTTGTTTCTTTTTTTTACAGAGTTTTCTTTCAATTTTAATGCCCTTGGTTTTTTTTTCTTTGTTTTTTCCTCTTCAAAATGCTTGTAAGATCTATTCAGATTCAAGTTTGAGACAGATTAATATCTTATTGTCTGGACTCTAGACTTTTGTATTGGCTTTAGTTTGGAATAAAATCGAAATTTGGAGCTGAAGTATATTGATATAGTTTATAATCGTAATGCGATATAGTTTATAATCGAAATAGAGATTAGATTCCAATTGTTTTCTGGATTCTACGAAACTTAGATTAAACATTCATGTTTTTCGCATTGTTGATCTATAATTTTTTCCCTCAAGCAAAAACTATATTTTTGTTTTAAAAACAAATGTAGATATCATGGTTCTTTTTACTGAAGAGATAATTTATGTCCTGGACTGGAGTTGTATAATATACATTATTTGAGCTTTGATTTTACAGGCTTATAGGTATTATTAGCCTCTGTGGTTAATATTAAATTCGCAAACCAATGAAATGTGAAATAAACGATTGGGCTTCATGGATGATCCTTTTCCAATATCCAATATCTTGCATGCTTTCTGCGTCTAAATTTCAAATGTGCGCTCCCTTCAACTTTTCTAAACTAAAACTACTCCTTTGAATTTTTGGAAATTTCAGGTCCGATAGGAGTTACAGCATGGGTTCAACGACAGAGATGATGATAAATGACTTTGACGACGAGCGTACATTGGACGAGGAAGAGGCACTCGAAGGTAGCGAAGATTCCCACAACGAATTATCCAATTTGCAGAAGGTTCACCCAAGCTTCTTATCTCAATATTAATCGCTACTCCGAGCGTTTATCTTTAGCAAAAGCAAAAAAAAAAGAATCCAATAATAACCAAGATCTCAAATGCTGCAGGAGGGTGATATGCCATTGAAGGAGCTCTTGGCTAAGTACGGATACAGTAACAGGTCGACAGACAACTCTGAGAGTTCTGATCAAGCGACCGCGATGCACGGAAGCGGCGACGATCGTCTCGTCTCGGAGAAGGGAGAGAACGAGGGCGACGAGTACGAGGACGAGGACGAGGACGAGGAGGAAGAGGAGGAGGAGGACGAGGAGGCGGAGGATGACGAAGACGAGGAGGAAGACGACGAGGGTGTCGCCGCCGGGAAAATACCAGGTGACAAGATGTTCAAGCAACTCAGTTTGCGTGAATTTTACGTGGAGATGATTAAAATGGACGCTAAACGAATGTGCATCGCCGGCGGCAATGCGCCCGACGGTTTGGAGTGCGGAAACGTCGGTGACGCCCGTCCGGAAGACAATGGCGCAATGATAGGCGCGGTAGTCGCCGCTGTTGGAAGTTGCGGCGAGGAAAGCGCCTCGCGAGGTAGAGAAGCGGAAGCCATTGGTAGCAACGAAAATCCCTCGAGTCGAAGCAGTGCGAGTGCGGGAGTCGGCGGAGGTGGCGGAGGCGGTGGCGGAGGTTCCTCTCGGCTTTTGCGAAGCGTTTCGCGACCGCAGAGCGAAGAGGAAGACGACGATTGCGACTACAGTCCCGATGAGGAAGAGTGGAAGAAAACTATAATGGTTGGCAGCGATTATCAAGCGACCATACCAGAGGGTCTTTGCAAATACGACGACGCGTTGCCTTACGAGAACGAGGACAAAATCCTCTGGAATCCGAGTTTCATACCCGAGGAAGAGGTCGAGGAGTTTCTCGAAAGGGCGCAATTGCCGAGCGTCAAAGGCGCCGGAAGCGCGTGCTTGCCCATCGGCGGACACGTACGCGACGACGAACAGGCGCTTTATCTTCTACTGCAGTGCGGTTACAGCCTTGAAGAAGCCCTCAGAAGACGCAGAATGAACGTTCTACCGCCCACGGACTCCATAAGCTTGTGGTCCGAAGAGGAGTGCCACAATTTTGAATCCGGGCTCAGAACTTACGGCAAGGACTTTCATCTCATACAGAGAAATAAGGTATTTTGAAGAATTAGTAATAATAATGATTTATTGCAATGTGGCTATTTTTGTAGATGATCATTGTTATGAATTATTCAAAAGCAAAAGCAAAAAATAAATTGAGATTATAGACAGCGAGAATAAAATTCCGAAAGGGTTTGAGATGTTACTCGTTACAAATACAGATTTATTCCAAATGGAGCTTACGACCGAAAATACGACTGTTGGAGTCTCCGAAAAAAAAAATGGAAATTTCGTATTTTCGAAATCTAATGACCCGTTAAGTAATTCGATAATTCCGCAGGTGAGAACGCGATCGGTGGGCGAGTTGGTGCAGTTCTACTATCTCTGGAAGAAAACAGAGCGTCACGACATATTCACGTACAAAGCGCGAATGGAGAAGAAGAAATACGCGCTTCATCCCGGTATCACGTGAGTATCATCTCCCGAAAGCCTTTATTCAATAATTCACCTCCAAAGCCTTTGTGATTACGGTAAAAATTGTATGGCAATGCAAGCAGGGACTATATGGATCGTTTCCTGGAGGAACAAGAAGGTGTACGGGACAGAAGCAGCTCGCCGAACGTCAACTGTTTGCTGTACGGTGACGTTAAAAGACAGCGAGGCACAGGCAACGCGATAGCGAACAATCACAGTGGAGAAGTGAAATCGGTGGACACGTGGGACGGTGTTACGACCGACGATTCCCTCGGTGATATTAATAATGTCGCGACATTGACGATGAGCGGAAATACCGCGACTACGACGACGACGCCGATGGCTGCGACGACGACGATGACAACGGCGATGACGACGACGACAGCGACGACGACGACGACAACGGCAACAACTACGACGAATTCGTCGGGAGTGACTTCCACGGAAGCTTCTCTTACAGCGCTGCCGAGTTCCTCGCCGACCTCGGCAACTGGCGCATCTACGACGTTGGATTCCGCCGTTGGAACGGCCACGAGTATTTCCTTGGGACGTAGCGGTTCAGATGCCGCGACGCCGACGAATCACAACCACGAAAATTCGCGGCTTCATGGCTATTCGCCATCGCCCGAAAACGTATTGTCCAATTTACCACCTTAGCGCCGACGTAGCCACGCTCGTTTCGCTAAATCTGTTGGGCCGATGACGTCGAAAATGGTCGTCGCATTACCACTCTACCTCCGCTCTCGCTACCGCCGCATCCTCGATCTTTTTCACTGCAAAAACTACTACAAAGAGCGACGTATTAAAAGAACAGACAACGGATCATCTTCATTCCTACACATCGTCAGCACCAGCTCCAAAACACCGTCGCGAATAACATTGTAAGGCATAATATTCTTTAGCATCTCGAATTATATTTTTCTACTGTACCGTAAAAAATAGTATGATAATAGAAGATTTACATATGGCCGTTTTTTTTTTCTTTGTATCATCTGCTCATCTCGGTCAGCGGTTTTTTGTAGAACAGTATTTTTTTATCGATAGCCATGATTATTAAGATGATGCGCTGGACGTCGTCGCTCTCAGATTGATAAAAGTGCGAGGGAAACAGCTAAATCTTTTTAAATGGAATTTCTCCGCTACGATTGAGCTTTCGGATAAAGCGTGAGAACGGTTGACTGCAGAATTCTGGAACAGAATTAACTGTACTGTTTTTATTTCTCCGAAAGATAAATCGCAGCTGGAATCAGATCATCACTTGATTTATAAAGGCTGCAAGAATCACTTTTTAAGTACATATACCGCCACCACGACTGTTAAACAATACATAATAAGTTGAAAATTGGCTAATTCCAAACCCACATAACGCAATGTTTCTTTTTGAAAAATTGTTGACATTTTTTTATTATTACATTACAACAAATTAAAAAGTCAGATACCTAACTCTCATTTAAAAAATAATAGAAACGCACTGCTGATCGGCAATTACTGCAGGTTTTTGCTGCTGTTTCACAGCACTCCAAACAGTCCCACTGCCGCGTTCAAAGTTAATCACAAATAAAGTCTCACCAAAAGTCTCAACTGTACTGCGCGGAGTCCAGAGACTCGAGCATCGATTTCAGCAATTTTCCTAGCAGCGGTAAAAACCTAACGTTCGCATTATTAGCCGGGAGAGCTCCGGTCGTAACGATATCATCGTCGAGCCTAGTTTCCAAAAACTCGTCCTGCGCTTCAAAGTCATCAAGACTTTGATCGTCCAGTGTACAAACGGGTACTTTACTAATGGTACTATGGTGAGCGAGTCTCGCGGACAATTCGTTGGCCGAGTGACTTTTTTCCGGAGCTTTAACGGTCCTCACTACGTCGACTACAGCGTTGGCCTGCAAGTCGCTGTCGACTAGAGCTCCTTCGGTGATCGACTGATCTAATAAATCGCTGCGTTGCTCGAGAAAGTCAAAGAATACTCCAATTTCATTGGCAGTTTCGCGAGCGATGAGTTGTCTGTCGCGTAACGCGAGTCTCGGGCTCTTTACGCCCTCCAAAGTCTGACAGAGAACAAGAACGAGATTAACCTCGAGAGCGATTCTCGCGTTGTTCTCGTTCATCGAAGCGAACCAAGGATTTGTCTCGGAAATCGTGCTGCCGCGTTCGTTTTGGCTCGGTGTCGTTTGACTGTTTTTTGTCACTTGTCGACTGCTGCTGTGATGACCAAAAGGCGTTGTTCGCGAGAGAATCGTATTTTCGCAGATCAAAGGATCGTAAGGTCGTCTTAAAAGTCTCGGGTTTCCAAGTAGAGGTACAGTGACGTCGTGGCCCGTGACGAAACTCGAGAATTCGATGCCCGTTCCCGAGGGTCTTCCCACCTGCAAAATCCTTCGGAGATCTTGAGCGTGAATTTTTCGGGGATTTTCCGGAGCCGCTCTTTCCCACTCGCGTTTTGCGGAGTCCATGTTATCGGTTAGGGATGTTGATCTTCGAGTAAATCCGGAACCTACAGCGGCTGCTGTTATATTTGAGGCACTTTTCGAGCAGCGAGAGTACAGCGCTTGAGCGAATAATTGCGTGGAGCTGATTATCGTTCCGTAAGTCAGTCGCGGTGCTGAATTGATCGACATCTGGGGAGGTCCGAAATTCATTTCTGCCAGTGGCGTGTACCAAAAATCTTGGGTGTATATCGTGTCGACGAGGGCGTTTAATCGCGGCGAAAATCTGACGAAACACTGAGCGCACCACCAATTAACTACGATCAATTTGTTGACGACTAGACGCAGTTCTGTGCTGAGCATTTTGTCGTCGCAGGACTGCAATTCCTCCGCACTTTCCACGCTCACTCCGTCTATTATGAATTTTAGTATTCGCGGACGCAGCAAAAGATTCACTGTACTGTCGTATACGAGGTACATACATTTCTGAAAACAAAAAAAAACGACAAATTGATTTTTAGACTTGTACTTATAAATTAAATTTTGATAAAAAAGTAAATAACATTTTTTTACAGGATAATACGTTTGAAAGTAACATTTTAAGCGGAAAAAAAATATATTGTAACTTTTTTTTCACTTGCAATATTTGGAAATAGGCTTAATTAAGGCCGCGAAACAAAATTATTGAAAGTTCCAACTCACCATCAAACTATCGCGTACTGTAGGCTGCACAGAGTCCCAAAGTGTAGGACGAATGGTTAAAGCAGACACGAGGGCGACAAGCGAGTTAACGAGATCCACCGCGAGCGGATCTGCCGTGTGTCTCAACAGCGTCGCGACCTGGACCATTTGGTTCTCGTGCGATCCCAGAAACAATATTATAGGCGCAAGATGCGCCGGGCAACTCGGAGTTGAGTCGCCGTCCGGATCGCCGTTTGTGCCAGCAACGAAACTCACAAGGCCCGTCACGAATTCCAGGCCCAGAGTGTAAATCGACCACCAGTCGCGACATCGCCACAAACCGGGTCCAGTTCGATCCTAGAAAGATCAAAAACGTATTAACGATGGTTCGAGCTAATGCACATGTTTCCCACAAATTTTGCCTCACAAAAAGCGTATGAAAATACGATTATTCTCTTTTTAGAAAATGATTGAACGTATCATCAATACTTTTTTTCATCACGAAAGATAAGAAGCTTTATTAACGGTGTGTACATATTGCGAAATGTGCATTGAAGAAAATAAAATAGATATATTTTTTAAATTGTGTTCTTTAGAAATCACTGATTGTGATAGGCTTAAGGTAAACTTAACAGTCCGGTCAAAATCTCCCTAACTCAACGTTAGGACGACTTTAATATATGAAAAACGAAACGTCATAATATCTTACATCATACAAAGAGTCGACCATGCTGTTGCCAAGACTTCCAGGAGGTATAAGTGCGAGCCAAAGTTTAGCGATAGCTTCTTCATCATCGTAAGGTCTGGGCGAGGGGCTGTAGTACGGAGATCTAGCGATGGCTCCGAGCAACTCCAATCCCGCTTTGCTGAAAACGAGGCGACGATGTCTGTGAAGAGTGACCCCCAAATAAGTCATGAGCTGTGGTATCATCTGTCTCAACTGTAGACAAGTCGATCTTCGTCCTAATCTCGACGATTGTCTCGCGGAAAGTTTGTCGTCGCATCGCAAAAGTTGAGTGACCATGCTGATGGTGAGAGTCGCGGGTCCGCATTCGCTATCCAGCGAATCTCTGCGAAGATTCGGCTCTCCTTCTTTCTTCAAATTTCCTTCCTCGTCTTCGACTTCTTCATTGCAACTTTCCTCTTCACGACTTTGTGCCTTTTCCTCGAGCTTACTCAGCTCGATACTGGACAAGGTGCACGTTTGCGCCAGGAGATATTCTAAACTCGCCGTATCATTGGCGATGGTTGATTTCACAAGCTGCACGCAGCCCAAAAGTAGCGCCATGAGAGTCCGTCTGAGCGCGACACCATAAGCACTGTAAGAATGCACGATGTCCTGCATAAGTTGAACTATTTCTCCTACAAACGCTTCCGGTTCGTCGACACACTCGATTTTCCACGTGGTGACGCATCGGAGCGCGAGAGAAGCGAGCAGCATCGTGATCCTGGCGTCGACGATATCCCGAGTGTTTTTAATTCGCGATGACAGAGAATTCAGTGTGAGTTTCGTCATGGCTTGAATCCTGGAAGATTCTATCTTGTGAAGAGCCTCGCTGCCGATTCTCGGATCCGTGAGAGTGACGATAAAATTGTACCAAGCCTCGATATTGGCCTCGTACAGCGGAGCTTCGACTTTAGTGACAAAAGCCTCAGTCTCCTTTTCCACGGGAACTTGAGCGCGAACGCTTGTACTCGAGGGACTGGTGGTCGGTTCATCAACGAGAACGTACTGAATGACCCTCTCCCAGTGATCGCTTTTAACAAGCAGCGTTTCAAGATTCTTCGCAAAATCATCTTCCTGCGCGGACGGCGGACAGCACTCGAAGAGTTCGAGAGTAAGAATGTCGACGAGCTGAGCGTATCCGCGAGCGCGAGGCACGAGAGGCCTGAAGAGCGGCGCGAACAGTTGCGTCCAGAATTTCTCGCGTTTTCGGAAGTAATTCACGAGAATTTCGTTCCGATTGTACCACATGGCCCTTAAGAGGCTCATTGTGCTGTCGTACAAACGATCATAGACGATGTCTTCCTCGTCGGCGATGCGATGGAGGTAAAGATCGAGAAATCTGCTGCAGCCTTCCGTGAGAAATTGGTCCGGAGGACGTGGAAAAATTCTCTTTCGTTCAGCCTGGTGCATTATATTGAAGAGTGCCTCCGTAAGTCCGGGCTGGCGTTCCAGACACACGGCTACAAGCTCCAAAATCGCCACTTTGACCTCAGCAGAGCAAGTGGGCGACATGAGTCGCGAAGCAAACGTTTCTCGTATCGCAGTGCCGTCCATGCCCATGCACACGAGCAGCGACATTGAAAAACCTTCGGCAAACTTCTTGAGAAGCCGCACAGCCATCGCCTGAAGAGACGGACTGAACCAGACGTAAAGATAGTTGACAATTGTCGGAACTATCAAAAGACCGTTCGGCATACAAGGCGAAGCGTACAGATCGATTTCCAGAGGCGATCTTTCGTCCCGACCCAAGCCAAGACTGTGACGGAACATTAGCAGGCGATTCACGAGGGAAAGAGCCAATTGCACGCTTCTTATCACCTTGAAACCTTTGCCCGAGAGCCAATCGGTTTCGTTCATCATTTTGCTCTGCAAATTTCGTTCTCCTGTTCTCACGAGCTTGAGCAGAGCGTGACGAGGCTCCAGGTACAAAAGACTGTAAGCTACAACGAGCTGAAGCTGCTTTCGCGGCTCTCCCTTCGGCAAATTTGAGTCTAAAGCTCTGTGCAAGCAGGACATTCCTTTGAACCAGAGATCTATGCGCTCCGCCTCGGAGGCGAAGTACCAAGAATCCAATTTGGGCAAAACTCCCTGTAGGAGAAAAACCATACCGGGAATTTCGACGGTGTGCATTGTTTCCTTGCTGTGCTTCATTACCAGATAATTTGAGAGGGTATCGAGGTAAGTGCTGAGAATCGGGTAGCGGTGCTCGATGCTTTCGATGCCCGAGAGCCAAGAGGCTACCAAACCTCCATCGAAGGACACCGCGCGCGCTAAGTCTTTGGTGCTTTGGTAAGAATCGTTGAATCGAGGATAAACACCGATGCGCATTCTTGAAACTATTTCTTCTGGGTATTTTAGAACGAGTTTTGATGTCACGCGACAGCAAGCGGCGACGATTTTGTAGATGTTGAGAGGCAACACTGGATAGGAGAATCTGTTGATTATTTCGAGACTCATCTCCGTGGGAATCACCATTCCTGGTGTTATTTCGAGATCCGCTCCGAGAAGCGCTTCCAGAAGCTCGAAACCCTGGGATACGTGCTCCGGGAGACTGGTTTTCAAGTCACTTACATTCGCTATTCCTCCGCCTGCCTGGGAAAATAATTGCTCGATTTTGTGATGAAAAGCGTCTCCGTAACGCGATCGAGTACCGAACATCACTACCTCCGTTTCTGCCGATGGAGTTTCTATGGTTATGCGTTCGCATGTCGCGTCTATTGCGAAATCGTTTTTGTGAATTGTGCACTCGCGCTCGTAAGGCTTTATCGTTATTAACGATCGCCTGTTGCCTCGCTGACGCGGAAGCTCCAGTGTCACGGAATCGAGCTTCTCCAAGGCATTCGCGATCTGCAAGGACAAACGTGATATTTTTATCGATTGTGAAGGTTTGTGTATAAAGAAAAGACAAATGTGATGAAAAGAAAGATGCATTATCGATAATATCCGATAAAAAACGAAAAATAACAACATCAGAAGAAAAGGATGATCCAAATTATAATTTTATACATTACCCGCTCGGCACTGGATTTCGATGCATTGGCGAGTCCAGTAGCAACGACGGTAAGCGGCTCGAATCTGTGCGGAAACAGCGCAACAGCTCTGTTATAAAATGGCCACAGTCCCTCATCCTGGCCACGATCCTTCCAGAATTTATCAGCAATCTCTGGATATCTGAGCGTAGAACCAACAGCCTCAAAAATTCCATTAAAACCGCTTACTTTCGAGTCATCGACGAACGAACACAAAAGAGTAAGAAGATTATAGACGCTGCTCCGAACAACTTTGGCATATTTCGTGTCCTCCCGAATCATTTCGCTGTCCATGAGGCCCTGAAGTTGACGGAAGACGTCCAGCTGAATAGCTCGAACTCCGAAGGGCCTGAATTTGTTCAGAGTCTCCGGATTGTCCGGCTCGATAGCGTAATTGACCAACATCCACGTCAATAAAAATGGCCCGTCTTGAATCGAACTATCCTTCACACATTTGTGCTCCAGCGTGTCTTGCATTATGCTTCTTAAGTTTTTAATCCATTCTTCCATTCCCGCGTGTTTTACGACGTCCAGCGAAACGAGAAGAAGCGCTGATTGACTTTGACGAATTTCTTCGAGCTTTTTCGTCACCAATTCTTTGTCCTCGTGGCTCTTGCTGCTCACGAGCCGCCGAGGCTCGCCACATATGCTTCCATATATCGCGTCGAATTCCGCAGGAGTCGGACGAACCTCGTCCAAGAACACAGTGAATATATGCAGCAATTCACGAGTTTCTGCTAAGCTGCTGTTGTACAAACGATGGAGGTGACGATCGTCCAACAAACCCTCGCGATTCGGCGGACTTATGAACTTTAGGGTCTCGATCTGCTCTCTTATCGATTTTAACAATCGCTCCGGAGATACTTGCTTAAAAAAATTTGCAAATTCCTCTCTGTGAGGATGACGATCGTTGTTTCTGTACTCGGTCATCAGTTTCAAGCATTTGATCAATGTTATTCTCTCGAAATAGTAAAAATTCCAGATATCTTCTATGAGCGTTCTCATGGATGTCATGTCCGAGAGTTGAGAGGCAAATGTTACCGCACAGTTCCGGTACTCGTAGAACATAAAGTTGCAGGTCAAATCCCATGCTATTGTGGCATCCAAATTCTATTAAGAAAGCAATAAGATATTTGCATTATTTTACTTATTTTGGCTTCCGAAGTTAATCTATATTCTTCAAATTGAGACCCAATGATTTTCAGTAACACACTTACAAGAAGTCGAGCCAACTTTCCGACTAAATCGTACATTCGCGGCGGTGGATTGGTCTTGTGAATCTTCTGCAATGACGCTTCGGAATAACTTTTGAAAAAGTTTATTCCCTGCTCGAGAAGCTGCCTTGCGTCGTTTATCTCGCCGGTCACCAGCTCTTTGTCGCAGCGACTTGTAGTTCCGCATATTACCGACCACAATCCTTTGCAGTACCTGCAATTTTGTGTTTTTTTATATACTATGTAAACGATACATCCCCGTAAACAGTCAAGAATATTTGTGCTGGATTCAACAAATTGGATGATAGAGCAATTATTCAAGTAATTAAATTATATTTCGAAATGTTCTTATGGAACTAATAGGGGGCTGGAGGTACTAAATAAAATCCATTGCATAAATTATGTTTTCAGTGCCTGTCTTGGATTTTTTAAGAAATTGGAGCGAATTTTTTGGTGTTAACCTCAAATTTCGAAAAGCGTTGAAATCGAATGTGCGAGCGTGAACCTCACGTGTTGTACTTTAAGAGACAATCGGTTATGTTTACTTACGGCAAATCGCCGATTGCTTCAACCTCCTGCATCTTTTCCTTAAATTGTAATATTCTTTCGGTATAACATGTCAAAAACACCGGTGAATTCGTCGAACGGTTTTTGCACAACAATGCGAGTTGTATTTCACTCCACTCGAAAATTTGTGAACCCGCTAAAATATTACAGTATCGCCGATCGAAAAGTTGAAAAAATTACAGATGGATTTCGGGCTTTCTGATTGGTGAGTAGAGGAAATTATTATCGTGATGCTGAGAAACACAAAGCATAAATATGGCGCGTTTTTACGAGTTGAAATTGTCCAAATTTTTCGTGACTTTTAACCGTCAGTCGGTAAAACAGATTATTCACATTTGGTGAAATTGTTATTGTCGGTTACGAAAATTTAACCATTTACTGCAAAAAACATCGAACACTCCGATTGTTTGTTACGATCAATCGGATACTTCGTAATCGATTAATCGTTCTTTCGATTATAGATACTCGAATTCTCGATAATCGATTATTCCAAATCCTGTCTTTTTTGAACATCGACTACTATCTCCGATGGAGAACCGACTGCAGCCGAATTGCACCGACCTTCTTGATACATGTGTTCCATTGGCCGCCGGCGCTTTTTGTACATTTTTTGCCCGATTATTATCAAGACGAAACTACGGATAAATCCTGAGTGAGAAATCGTCGACAAACGGCGTGGCAAGATTCCGCGTGACGTTTATATCGCGCCAGCATCACGGAAAATGCTGAATTTCGCTTATATTCGCCTCGTCCGCTGACGCTGAACTTGTCATTTAGGAAGACAAGGACAGACTGTCTTTTTAACAATATGAAGTAAAGTGTCACTAAAACAATAGCAAGGATGGCCCAAAAAGGGCTTTATGACGTCGAATCAGGCGGTAAGATTCAAACTAATTTTCGGCAAGAAATATCTGATGTCTATGCTTATAATATATATATTTTTTTTCCATTAATTAGCTTCGAAAAGCACAGGAAATGGAATCACAATTAAATTTCTCTGCTTCGACCTAACGAACAAAAGCCAAAAGGCTCAATTGTTGTGCTGCTCCACCGGCGTATTTTTCTTCTTTCTACTATATGGATATCTGCAGGAGCTGATATTTACACTGGAGGGATTTGGACCCTTTGGCTGGTACTTGACGTTGGTTCAGTTCGCTTATTACACAGTTTTTGCATGGTGCGAAGCACATCTCAGAGGAATCTCGAGGAGGATTCCGTTTGGAACTTATTTGACTCTTGCGCTGCTCACTCTGGGCACCATGGGCTTTTCCAATTCTTCATTGGGATACCTGAACTATCCTACACAGGTAAGATTCATTTTCTGCCATTGATAGTCGTTCCGTACATCGAAACCCTGATCAGTACAAAAACTGTATTTACCAATAGTTCAATTTACAATTTAGAGAAATTCCCACAAGATATGAAGTACAGAGTTAATTTTCTACTTTATACATATCAATGAGATTACCATTTTTTTAAATAGTTGTAGGCAGAAATGTTTGTTCACAATTTATTCTTGAATTATTTTCAAAAACATTTATAGCTTTAGGAATTACCGCTAATGATTTTTTTGTGTTGCAGGTGATATTTAAGTGCTGCAAACTTATACCCGTGCTCCTCGGCAGTATTATAATTCAAGGCAAAAAGTATGGCCTTATAGATTTCATAGCGGCGGGACTGTTGTGCGTGGGTCTCGTGTTGTTTACGCTGGCCGATAGCATGATATCACCACGTTTTGATATGATAGGTGTAGCGATGATAAGTTGCGCATTGCTCTGTGATGCGATTATAGGGAATCTTCAAGAGAAAGCGATGCGCCAGCACAAAGCTACGAACACGGAAGTCGTATTGTATTCTTATGGTATTGGATTCGTGTATTTATTGTTGTTACTCTCGACGACGGGGGAACTTTCGAGCGGGGCAACCTTTTGCGCAAAGGTAAACGATACTATAAACTGAATTAAAATGTTCGTAATTCTCCACACGTAAAGTACGAAAGTAAAATGTCCATTTTTCAATTTTCATGCAATTTTTCAAACTTGCAAAAAAACAAGAAAAAGAAAAACCAAACGAAAGTGGAGTTTGAAACGAGAATAATTATTTTCGTAGTTCAATATTAACCCAGACGCAATTTGCGTGAATTTCGGCGTTTAATGAGTATTTATCTTTACAGCATCCGGTGGAAACTTACGGATACGCTCTGCTCTTCTCACTGTGCGGTTACCTGGGAGTTCAGATTGTACTGACGTTGGTTCAGTGTTGCGGTGCATTTGTAGCAGCAACGGTGACTACTTGTCGAAAAGCAGTTACGATTATAATAAGTTTTCTCTTTTTCTATAAGCCCTTCACATTCCAATATCTCTGGTCGGGATTGATCGTTCTGCTAGGCATATACCTGAATGTCTACAGCAAGCAAAAAGGCGCCGATAAAATAAGTGTCGGACACATTTGGTCTCGTCTAGAGGGCTGCTGGCGAAGACACAGTCGTATTCAAAGGCATTTAATGACAAATGTGTAAAAAGGTAGCGATATTGTTGTTTGTTTTTATAATTGACTCACGAATAAATGAACCAAAGATATGATGATTTGGTAATAGTTACACGAGTCTCACATTATTTATAAATCCTTTACAGTGTATACGACGAATTTCAACGATTCGATCCATATTTAAAACTATTAAAGAATTGCTCAGTTTTTTAAGGTTTCATTTTTTAAACTTAGCACTTGTAAAGTATATTTTCTGAAACGTTGTGGAAATGGGATACGATGCAGGTGTAATAAGACAGTAGGTTCCTCTAAAAGTTCTTAGTTTATTTATTATTATCGTCCGATTATTATCAACAACGTTACAGCGACTCTACAATCATAAATATGCGATAAACTCATTTTTCTTTTCGTGAATAAAAGCAAAGTTTATTTACATGAGACAGTTAATGGGATATCAATAATATCTCGCAAGTTGAATCAATAGAATCTAGACCCACTGATATAATTCATTTTTGTGTATTTATCAATTATTCGTTTTTTTTTTCCTTCTGCTTCAATGCTTGTGGTAATTTACTTAAAAATTCATATTGGGGAAATTAATATTACTCACGTATATTGCCGCATTATGCCGAAGTATGTATGTATTAATTATCTTCGTGTCCGGTATGGATAATCTTCGCATGGATAACATTACAAATTATTACGACGAATTACTTGTTTCTACGACGAACAAGTGAGTACGTTTGCGAAGAGCAGTTTCGCACAACGACGTTTTTGCTTTGTTTCATTTTTCTTTTCGTTTTATTATCTTAAACCAAGTGAGCGTTAATATTTGAGGAATATGAAAGTCACGCGATCTTACTTATATGAGGGCGAGGACACGGCGAGCACTCGGTTACACGTGAAAGTGAATCATCTCGGAGATACGATTGTTAGAGATGCCGGTTGTCCATCCTCTCCTCTCTATCTCTTGCGATCGTTGGAACCGCTACGCCGCGAACGAGAGCGACGACCGCGGCTGTCGCTCCGTGAACGCCTGGACCTAAAAATCCGAAAGTAAATCACATCTGCGCGTTTAAAAGATCTTTCTATCGATCTCCACCGAATTCTATATTTAACATCACTGAGCATTATTTTGTTCACGTGGAAAATTCGTGCTCGCTAGATTAAATTTTACAAAGATTTATACCAAAAAAAAATAGAGGATTTAAAGATATTTTTTCTATCTTTAAAATCAGAATAAGGATTGAGCAATGTGTTGACTAACGAATTCAATTTGTGCAATATTTCTTTAGACTAATTTTCCGTAGTCGGTCAAAAAATCTACGGTCAAAGACGGTACATCGATCTTATGTTCTATAGCAAAGTAGAAAATACGTACGGAGAGTAATGAGTAAGAAAGAGGGATGGAAGAAGGTGGGTGTGAGTGTAAAACGAATACAGACCTTTTTCCACGGCTACGACTCCGTGATCGGGATCGTCTTCTCTCTCTGTCTCTTCGATCGCGATCACGATCACGATCACGATCACGCTCGCGGTCGCGATCACGTTCCCGATATCCCAGTCCTCCGCCTCTACTCCTGTCCGACCTGTCCCTCTCCCTGTCTCTGTCTCTGTCCCGATCCTCCCTGTCCCTGTCTCGTTGCCTATCCCGGTCCATCATCGTTTCCCGTTTTTCCTTTCGTCTGTCCTCGACAGTTTTCTCGAGTTCGGCGAGTTTTTCTCGGATCTTAATGAATCCAAGGTGAAGTTTTCCACCGAAATGGTCGGCCAACCGTCTGTCGTTATCGTGAATACCCAGATAGGCGCTGCACACCTCGCAAACGCGTAATTTCTGCTGCTGATAACTCGAGGCTGGCATGCTGTTTCTATACTCCTGTTCGGCTTCGTTTTTCTTCTTTCTCAACTCGTCGATTTCGCCCATGAGCTTCATAGATTCCTCGACGAAGCCCTCCTCGCCAAGCTGTTCAGCTTTCGCTAATTTCTTTCCTATTTCTTCGGCCAACACGTGGACGTTATTTGCCTTAGCCGCCACCTCTGCGCTCAGTTCTTCCTGAGTCTCCGCGAGACGTTGCTTTGCTTGTTCGGTCCGACGATCACAGTCAGCGATAAAGTTTTGAAGATGCTCCATCGCCTAGAAAATTTTGAGAATCACATAATTTTTGTACTCTGTATAAAAATGACAAAAATTCTTGTTCAAAGTACAGACATTTCATTTTTTTGCCCATTGTATTGTTTATTTGCAATAAAATGATATTGTTAATATTATCTATAACGAGCTTCATTTTTATTGATTCAATTAGTTTGTTATATTATTTTAAAAAATTTAATCAGCCTGTTACTTACGTCAATGTCGTAAAAGTGGTCCTTTTTCTTCTGCGCGGCCTCGTAGTCGGCCCGTAGGGCCAGGTCGTGAATCTGGGGGCAATCTCCCAGGTCCATGCGCTACGATTGACAAATCATACGAGAGATTAGCGAGCTTCGAAAGAGTGGCGGTAAGTGGAACACGTTTCTTATCAACGAATATAAAATCATTTCTTAGGCCCCGCGAGAAATAATACTACGAGGTCCTGAACGAAAATCTCCGTTCAATTGGATGCAAATACCGAATAGGACGGCTATTACGGATATTAAGATAATGACAAATATCAGGAAAATACCATCCGACTGAAAGTCGTGAAGTCAATGGAGAAACAATAAGATAACGGGAGCCTTTTCACGGGATGCTTCTCAACGCTACTATACACGTTTTTCTTTTTTTTTTACCAATTATCAAATGTCCGATTTATGCATTTCAATTTATCTTTTTATCGTTTTGCTATCGATTGTATTTCCCTCTCGTCGCCCTGTTTCTCTTTGAGGAATATACAAAGTCGTGAAAAACACCACGTATTCCCTCGCGATGATTACCATTCGTATATATCGTGCGGAATACCTTACAATGAACAGAGAAACGTAATAATGCCTAAAGATAGATAGTTTTGTTGAGTTAACTTACAAGAGTGGCAACACCTCTCCGCCTGACGCGAGAATGCGATGGCAACGATGCTACAATCAGCACACACACACCTTAAGTTTACATGTTGATCGAGTTACAAAAGGATTTAGGTACAGCCTATTTATTTTCAATATTATTAAGTATGTATTGTATGTATGTATGTATTATTGTATAGTTATCAGTAGCGTGTCGGTGCGATCGAGCCGATCACGTTTTTATCTAATTAATCGAGAGTTCAATACGTACATAAACGACGCTGGGAGAATGCAACGCAATTGACACTGTCTTGCCGAAGTGTCGCAGGCTTCCGGCTAGTCTCTGCTCTCTGCTCGTATGTACTTTGCATCCTCGCACGATGGTATGCAAACTATATTATTATATATGTGGTACATAATTACCGCGACGATATTGTCAACATTATTTCCCGGGTCATGCATCGGAGAATCCACGCAGAAGAAATTTGTTCAGTTCTCTTTTTACAAAGCGGATTGTGTGTATGTGTATATGATCTACGATTACGCTCGCAACTTGTGGACGGGCGACTTACTTCCGGTCTATTTCATCTGCCGACGAATGACGTCTCTGTCATCACTTTTTCGCACAAATCGTAGGCTCAATATTAATTGCTCATTAAAAATGTTTTTTTTTTACAAACCAAAAAAAATGACGCTATATTTTTTACGAAGAAACCGTTGCAAATAAATTATGTCCAATATTCATGAGATACGATCGTTGATTGAAGGGCGGAAATGTTGGATTTTGAATTAATTTAATCGGGGGTAAGCCGCTCGTCTGAAGTGACAAACAATGGAAAAAAAAGTATTCCCTTCGCGTATGGCATTTAAACATACGAGTGTAAGTGCCATTGAAGAATATGTTACAGGATAAAATGTTCAATGATTAAATTGAATTTGTTTAAGTAACTATATCGTTCGATTCTATGTGAATTTATTGCTGCTGCTGCTGTTGTTGGTTGTTGTTGTTTGGACAATATTACGTTTCTTACTTACAGAATTGTTGCACTGTTTCCCCATACGCGCGTAACTTCCAAGGCGAAGACTTGAATACATACTCACGTAACGAAACCTCAAGTCCTATCATCATCCCCCGTAAACGGCATAACTTATTAGTGAGAAGCGACGAGGGAGTAATTTTTGCATGAAATTAAATTCTTTAACGCTACTCACCATAGCGCCGTCTACGAAAAAATATTTGCGTTTTTTGTAGGAAAATTAGGTCCTCGAGGGCGTCATAATCGCTCGCGTCGACTCGCGCGTCGATAGCGACAAAGTTGCGAGGGACGAGTTCTCAGTCTACGTATTATCTCAACGTCAATTGAGTTACTAATCTCCAAGTGCATGAATTATGTTAAATATAACAATTATAGATATAATACGTACGTCCTCATTGCATTTTCTCTTTCATTTAATCGCTTTTCTTTTTTTTGATCTCGGATTCTTTTTTC
The DNA here is from genome assembly GCA_947507545.1 of Clistopyga incitator. NCBI lineage: Eukaryota > Metazoa > Arthropoda > Insecta > Hymenoptera > Ichneumonidae > Clistopyga > Clistopyga incitator. Next base: position 2,661,826 of record OX382174.1, on the reverse strand, counting down.
TCTTATCTTTTTCATTTGCTTTTTTTTATTTTCAGTACTTACAGTATAACGCGCGTGTGCGAGAGTGACAAGTACGGACATACGATTGCACAATATTCTCAATGATATTGTACAATGGTTCGGATTGAAATTGCGATTTTCCAGACACTCTGGAAATAGAAGTGCAGCGGCATTGATATTAGTCCAGTCGGTCGATTATCTTTTTTTGGCCAATATTAATTCCAAGTTCTAAATATTCAGTTCTCTCAAGGTGACATGAAATACCGGCAGTCTCACGAATATTTGCAATGCCCTTCGCTTGGTTAATTTGAGAAACTATGCAAATATGAAGATTTGGACAAGGGCAAAATGCTGGTTCAAATTTTTATTTGCAGTAAAGAGATTGATTTTTTACCCTGTGCAAATGTTGCATTTCTCAAAAGCTTCTATACAAAAAACCATCACCAAATTTGTAGACATCGAATTGTAGTAAATCAGATTTTGCGGTACTGTCAATATTTCAGATCACCTCAAAATATTGCCAAATTTGTCAAAACAGTTTGGACCCTCTAATGAAGAATGAACAGTTGCCGAGATAGTTTTGCCACGTACACACTCTTACAGATACATGGTATCAAGCCCAAATCAAATGACTATGGACATGAATAATTGATTAATTGTTCAATGAGGAAAAACCAATTAACAGTGCTAAGTGAAGAGGTAGATTGTCGTTTCATTTGTCTGCAAGGAACCTAAACTACAGATACAGATCGAGTCGCGCGTTTCAATCAAGTTGCGGCTCTGCCGAGAGACACGCTTGAGTATCATTCTCGACTGTCCGATCTGTAGATATCCAGGAGAGTTGAGAGATTTGTGAGTGTGTGTGGAGGGTCTGGGACGCGTATTACAGAGTAAATTCGTTGTATGTTACATTTGAAGGAACAAAAGATAAGTAAATAATCGTGACGTTTTGTTAATGGGTTACACGTTGCAACGATATACTCACCGTCGACGACAGGATCTCGTGTGGACAGCATGCTAGCAGGAAGCTCTTGCAGACCTTCGGGTCGGAGTATTTCACTTGAAATTTGTTATTCTCACCTGCGATAAAAAAAAAACACCAATTTTGTAACAAAAAAAAATGGACTTTTATTTTCCTTAGGCTTTCTGTCGGTTTGCTCGCATAGGCGATTTATACCATGTTAAAAAGAAAAAAGGTTGACACAATCGTATGGTTGGGAGTAAAATAACATGTTGAAATAATGGTTTTGGGTGGACGTTAAAGATTGGACAGTCGCCATGTTGGAACGGCGCGTAATCGCCTGGTTGTACCGTTCGGCACGCTCTTCTTTATAACCACCACGTAGACCGCGCGTTAAACGTATTCTATGAAATGCTCGTACTCACCGTTACGTCCAGTGCCCATTAGTTGATCGAGCATAGCTCGCATCTGATCGTGGGCCGTCATGTTCGCCGATCGATGATCGCCAAGCTCTATCACCCAAGGATTTGCCGATTGTTAATTTTTTGACAATTTTTCGCTCACTCGTTAGTCGTTACATGCGCATATGCAGCAACAACACTGCCAAACATCGCCTTGATGCTCGGATTGTCGCCACCGATGCCACCATTCGCCACGAGCAACGCGACGGCGACGGCGTCTCTCATTTCAGCTCGCCCTTCCACTAATCGCGGCAGTTTCCCCCCACCCCACAACGAGTTCTCGACCAATCGCGGTCAAGGGAGCGCTACTCGAAAACGGCGGGATTTTTGAACCCGCAACTACGTCAGTGGGGGTTTTTAAGATTTTTTGTTTGTTTTTTATACCCATTTTCTAAATCAATCGAGATTATTGAATTATAGAACATGTTTTTTGCCAAACTTTTATATTGAATGGTTTTACTTTCAAAATCGACTCTGATTCTGACATAGCAGCATTTGTTACTTTCTGGTATTTAGTTATGTGCATAACAATAATTGTAGAGATTTATTGTTACCTTGAATTTAGTCGGCGCATTTAAATTTGAAACAACACTTGTAGAGTTTGTCCGACATTTAGAGTGTTTATCTAATTTAGAAATTCGGTTTATTATTTACGTGAGGCATAATTTGAGTGGCGAATGATGAATTCAGAAATTCATTCGAAGTTGAAATCTTTGTTACCGACAGCGAGAATAACGCCTTTCGTGCCAATAAGTGAATGGCTTATCCTTTGTCATACTTGAATGTCAATTCGACAAGTTTCCCGCCAAATTTACTTCCTTACTTATCTAAATAAATGAGCTATGATGTTAGTGAAGCAGTGATTGAACTATTTTCAATTTTTTATTGTAAAACGTGCAGTTAAAATGTTGTGGACACATTTATAATTGTTGGAAGTAAGACATTTCGTGAATGTGCCAAATTATTATAAGGGTTATGACCATTTTTGGCTTACTTTTGTTTTTATTGTCGTTATTTTTTCATTAGTATGGTTACAGTACATTGTTTATAGTAAATTAAAATCGAAATTACACCATGGACGATTTCCCGGATCCTGACGAGGAGTACGATTTGGTTGAAACAGTTGTCGAGAAAGCACCCAAAAATTTATCAGGTACCGTTAAAAGCACCTTTTTTTAAATATATGAATATTCAAAAAATGATACATATTTTCAGCTAAAAATGCCATGCAAAAGGAAAAAACAAATGAAACAGCGGTTCAGAAATTATCAGAGCTGACACCAAAATTGGGCGGTACATCATCTAGTGCAGAACTAAAACCGGATGACAATGAATGGACAGATTCTGCGGAAACCGTCAGGAAAAGAACATACGAGGAGCTGCTCAACGACTTTGGAGATTTTTTTGAAAGTGACTCTATTTGTACGTCTAAAATATTGATAACAATTTAACAGGAGGTTATTTAACGCATAAGGCAGGTTTCCAATTCAAATGTCTTCACAACTCTCAATTGAAATTAAACGATTTTTACTAAATTGGTCATTTTTTAATTTTTTAAATAAATAAATAAATACTGAGTTTATCAAATTGTAGCGTAACAGAAACATGATTTTCAGCGATTGAGCCAAATGGACGTGATAAAAGACCTCGTTGGGACCAGCCAGAAGATGTTATAGATCTCATTCTGAAAGAAAGAAAGAAACAGCATGTGAATGATGATGGAACTGCAACTCCAGCACTGCCTTCCGTCACTGAGTAAGTTGTTCAGCTCTAAAGATTCTGAGATTGCATAATTCACCTGCGAATTAAGCTTAAATATTTATTCTTCTATATTTCCAGTTATTTTGTTGCTTCTAGTTAAAATAGTTAAAACTAATTTTTGCTATTACTTGCACTTTGTAGATGGTCAAAAGATAACATATCAACGAGTGTCCCGACGTGGAATTTTATAGCGCTAACGAGACCCTCAGACTCTCAGCGAATTTATTTGCGGGTCCGAGAGAAAAGGAACCAGCATATAACAAAAAGCGATCGACCGATAACCGGACTGCTATCGGTGCCTTATAGTGAATTGAAAGCGGAAGCTGAACAAATTGTGAGTAGTCTTCACAAAAATCGCCGTGTTTGCAGAAATATTTTTCCTACAGATTTTATATTTCCATCTAATAACATAATTAATTAAAAATTACAATGAATGAAACAAGATAAAAATAGCGCTTGACGTGGGCCAGGGACTTTATTTTAGATATAGCGTCCTTTAATTACTTTACCGGCAAAAAATAATATAGAATACGGTTTCCTCGATACTACGGCTCAATCGCTAAATAAAAATTATTTATTTATACTACGTCGTAATTCACTCATAGATTCGCGCAGATTGATGTATGTATACGATCATCCGAATAAATATTATTATTATTACGTGTTTCAGATGCTGAGGAATGCTGAGCGTGCGAATCTTCGGCCAGCTAAGAAATCATCAACACATTCCAATGGTCAATTGTGGGTCGACAAATATCGTCCTGTATCGTACATGGAGTTATTATCGGACGAGACGGTGAATCGAAATTTTCTCAATTGGATGAAACTCTGGGACAAAGTGGTGTTCAATCGTGAGGTTTCGAAGCGAAAAAAACCGGCGCCGGCTCCGACTTTCGGGAACAAAAAATTCTTTCGCCAGGACGAACCCGAGACCGTGGATGCCAAAGGATTTCCGATACACAGAATAGCGCTGTTGACCGGCCCTCCTGGTCTCGGAAAAACCACGTTGGCACATTTGGTCGCTAAGCACGCGGGTTACAACGTCGTCGAGTTGAATGCCAGCGACGATCGTGGCCCCGATGCTTTTAGACAGGCCCTTCTCGCGTCGACGGAAATGCGATCGTTGATGGGATCCGATCCGAGGCCCAACTGTCTCGTCCTCGACGAAATCGACGGTGCACCCGCGGCTTCCATAGATTTGCTCATTAAATTTGTTCAAGGCAAACTCGTGACGAAGGGAAAGAAGAAGAAAGCGGAATCTGGAGCAAATAAATCTGAGGGATGCAAAAGACCCGTGATATGTATTTGCAACGAAGCGTATACTCCTTCGCTACGGTAATTTATAAAAAATGTTAACGCTCATATTACTTAACGCTTCTCCATACAAAATCCGACTCAACCATTCGTGCTATGAATTTGAAAAGAATTCCTGTCGATTGCCGGTCGAAAAATCTACCTCCAAATTTTTTTACAATTGCTTCGAGATATGGAATTTTTCGACTTTTTCGTTGAATTTTTTTTTTTCAAATCGCAGTGTATAGATAGGCTTCAGTATAAACATTCTACTATTATTTTCGGACGGTTTCCTTTGCAGAGCCCTTCGTGCTATAGCCTATATACTATCAGTTCCGAAAGTCAGTGCCTGGCGGCTTGCGGAGCGTCTCGCGGAGATAGCGCGCAAGGAAAAGCTCAAGACCGACCAGGAATCTCTTATTCAGTTAGCCGAGCGCGCCGGTTGCGACGTCCGATCGTGCCTCTGCGCTCTGCAGTACATGGGTGAGGCTTGCATCGAAAGCAGTTATCAATTAGGCCTCAAAGATATGAGAAGAGGTCTCTTTGATTGCTGGCGGGATATTCTACAGATTCCGATGACCAGAGGTGGTCTCATGTCCGTCCGAGAGAGAGTGCAAGTCGTACTAAAAGCAGCGCACAGCGGTAATTAACATTTCGTCCTTAAAATTAAGTATCTCATATGCAAAACTCGATAATTAAAAGATTGTCGAGGAATTGTAAGGAAAAAATCAACACAAACTCATTGATTTCTGAATGTCTCTGCGCAATCTTTACCTTCTCGTTGCTTTTCAATCGTAGGTGAAACCGAACGATTAGCCCAGGGAGTATTTCATAATTACCCAGAAGCCGCTCCACGAAAAATGGAACTTGTATCGGGAGCTTTGGAATGGTTTCAGCTGTACGACAACATCACGACGTTGGTGACGACGCGCCAGGATTGGCGTGTTATGCCTTATACGAATTACGCTTTCGTCGCGTGGCATTTTGGATTTGCTGGAAGTCAGCACATTAAAATTCAATTTCCTTACACCCCAGCGGAGGTGAGATTAAGGCGGTCTATCCACTAACAAGACTATGAATTAGTTTGGGTTTTTCATGAATTTTTGTATTGTTCTTCGTAATCTCTCGAAAGGTTAATCAAAAGTTGAACAGGAGCATCGCGATATTGACCGCGACGAAACGAGCCTATGGCTGCGACATCGAAACATTGGCGCTGGATATTGCGCCCTTTTTGCACGAGCTATTGACGCCCAGGCTTCGCTCCGTTTCCGGTCATCTCTATTCGACGAAAGAACGAATTGACCTCATCCGTCTCATCAACGTTATGTTGGATCTTGGTCTGGCATTTGTACAGTCGAAACATGAAGAGGGATCCTACGATTTCGTATTAGATCCGTAAGTTTTCGTACAATCGGCGATAAACAAGTATTATTAGGAGGCACTTTGTTAATTGTGATGCAATAAGTTGGAGCAATTTATCGATCACCTTATATCTCATCGTTTAATCGAAACTTTATCCTTTTCAATAATTTGATTAGAAACCTTTTCGAAGTTGGAATCTTCCCCGAATGTAAGGTCCGCAGAGTCATGCCTTACGCAGTCAAGCAAATAGTCGCTCATGAATTGGAGATGGAGCGATTGAAACGCGCTGCGATTGCGATTGGAACTTACCAAAAAACGGCGGAAATGGCGAAGAAAGTTGTGCCGGAAATAGCGAAAAAAATTGAAGTGGCTGCATCTCCGACTGTGCCGAATCATTTGCGACAACTGGAACCGACGCCCATTGAACCGAAAGCCAAAAATGTGAGTGGAATTCAAAACACAAAAAAAAATCTGGCCCTCTTAACACTTTGCGAATACTTCGGGCACTAACGATTGTTTCACAAGAATAAAATTTATGTTCGAAAAATAATCTTAATTTTTTTTTACGTTAGAAATACCGCAATTTCTTCGAGAACTTCGTTCCAGTACCGGCACCAGTGACGCCGGGCAAGCAAAAATCTCCAGGCACATCGCCAAGAGGTCAAAAGGCCATCCATCGTGTCCGGCAGATACTAACGAAACACGGCGTCTGGTACAAGTACAAGGAAGGTTTCAGCAATTCGGTGCGTCGCGACGTTAAGATGTCGGATCTGTTATGAATAATTGAATGATTCGTAACGTTAATCAATGAATAAATAATTTTATAGAGAAGACGGAAGTAATTTATTTTTTTAAAGAAATTATCATAACGTCGAATAGAGAATTTTCTTTTAACTCTCAGTAATACAATGATAATATTTTAACGGTTCATTGGAAGGAGTGTAAGTAGAGTTCACAGTCTTATAGAGTAAATAGCTAAAGGCCTTCAATTATTTAACTGTTTTTTCTTCGTTTTCGTAGTTTTACTTTCGCTTTAACTTTTGTCCTTTTTTTTTTAAACGCGCATATCGAGCAATCGATACGGCCAGAGAATCTCGCCTTGACGCGAGATACAAAAACAAAAAATCTAACGAATGAGTGGAGTGTTTGTTCGTGGTTTTCTTTATTCTGCGGCCTCTTCTTCCAAGCCCTCTTCGTCTTCGAAGACTTCCTCGTCTTCCGCCGTTGCTTCCTACAATTAAACCGAAAAGTTGTACATTATTTCAAAATTCTGTCAGCTCAACTGAGAATATTATTTGAAATGAGAAAACAAAATATATCTTAGCGAATTATTTCCCGATCTGGTTTGCAAATGTAAACTCTATAATATTTACAGTTTTCTATTATTTCAAATAATTATCGATGCAACATTTGTGTTTAAATAACATAAAGTATCGCAAAAGGTAAGAGAAATGATTTTCTTACCTGATACTGTTGGTATTCCGAGACCAAATCGTTCATGTTGCTCTCAGCCTCGGTGAATTCCATCTCATCCATACCCTCGCCTGTGTACCAATGAAGGAAAGCCTTTCTCCTGAACATGACGGTAAATTGTTCGCTGATGCGCTTGAAAATTTCCTGAATCGCGGTCGAGTTGCCGATGAAAGTGGCCGACATTGAGAGTCCTCTGGGCGCGATGTCGCACACCGCAACTTTAACGTTGTTGGGTATCCACTCGACGAAGTAGCCCGAATTTTTGTTTTGAATCGAGAGCATTTGCTCGTCTACCTCTTTCATAGACATTTGACCGCGGAAAATTGCAGCTACTGTCAAGTAACGTCCGTGCCTGGGATCGCACGCAGTCATCATGTTTTTAGCGTCGAACATCTGTGGGAAACAATATTTTACTCCGACATCCGTTAGTTTTTAGGCAGTGCCAAATTTAAGGTGAAGTTTCATCTCTGCTTATTTTATGCAAAAAACATATATATGTTCAATTTACTTGTTGTGTGAGTTCAGGGACTGAAAGCGAACGGTACTGTTGACACGCTCGAGCTGTGAGAGGTGCGAATCCTGGCATGAAGAAGTGAAGACGTGGGAAGGGAACCATGTTCACCGCGAGTTTTCTCAGGTCGGCATTAAGCTGACCCGGGAATCTGAGGCACGTCGTAACTCCCGACATCGTCAGCTGTGTAACACATTGTATTCGTTAGTTAGTACTAGCACCCTTTATTCTTTCATTTCTAATTATTCCATTAGCTTTCAACTCACGGAGACCAGATGATTGAGATCTCCGTACGTCGGCGATGTAAGCTTCAGTGTTCTGAAGCAGATGTCGTACAGAGCTTCGTTGTCGATACAGAAAGTCTCGTCGGTGTTTTCGACGAGTTGGTGCACTGACAAAGTCGCGTTGTAAGGCTCAACGACTGTGTCGGATACCTGTGAGAGAAACATTCGTTGTTCATTCACGTATTCATTTATTTGGTCACCGGAAATCTCTTTTACAAGCATATAAATGAAAATTAGCTAACAGCAGGTATAAAATGATTTGTAAATAATGTCGTTCTGCTGAATAATTACATATGCAAGTATAAATATTATGAGATTAATTTCATGTAAGAGTATCCAACGTATAACTAATAAAGGCGAATTTTTCGTACCTTTGGTGACGGAAATACGCTGAAAGAGTTCATTATGCGATCGGGATATTCCTCGCGGACTTTTGAGATGAGCAGAGTGCCCATACCCGAACCGGTACCGCCTCCCAGCGAATGGGTCAACTGGAAGCCCTGAAGACAATCGCAACCCTCCGCCTCCTTCCTCACGACCTCCAAAACCGAGTCCACGAGCTCTGCGCCTTCTGTGTAGTGTCCCTTCGCCCAGTTGTTACCTACAGGTTTCATCATTTTTTAAACGTCTTGCAAATTTACCTCTATGCATAAAAAGCTTTCTATAAAGTGAAGAGCAATGAGAAAATTATATGCTAGGTTTACTTTGCATTCTTGTTTCATGGAATAAATGAACTTGCGCTTACTAATTAGCAGAATATTCTAAATCTTACAAAGTGTTCGAAAATTTTGTGTAAAATATGCAATTGTGCTGTAGATTATTTTCTTCAGTTATAATTTTAGCTGTGAAAATTCGTGAGATTTACCGGCGCCGCTCTGTCCGAAGACAAAGTTGTCCGGTCTGAAGAGTTGACCGATTGGTCCACTGCGAATGGAGTCCATCGTACCCGGCTCCAGATCCACGAGAATCGCTCGCGGTACGTATCTGTGACCTGAAAATAGAATAGGAGAAATATTTGCATTGTTAACATCACGTTCCGGGTCTATTTTTGCGCTCTATCACGAGACTCTCCACTTACGGCTGGCTTCATTGTAGTATACGTCGATGCGCTTCAGCTGAAGATCATTTGTTCCAACGTAGTTACCGGACGGATCGATGCCGTGTTCATCTGAGATTATTTCCCAAAACTGAAAGAAAAAAACGTTGTTTTATTCCTTAAACTTTAAAAAATTTATTTTCGTTTTCCTGAATATCGAAGCAAAAGTTATTAAATTTTAGATTTCACAGAAGAAAAACTGAAAAAAGGAAGAAATCTCCAGAAAAAAAAAAACAATTGCAAGCCTGCATTTCTAGACAGAAAAATTTCGGTCATCGGGAATACAAAGTACGTGAAGAAATGTGGACATCCATGAATAAATCACCGATCATTCGGCTTCAAGATGTGATTCGAAGTTCCACGAGACTGGGACACATAGGACCGATTTCTACACCGCCCATGAACCGAATGGGATTTCAGGTAGTGTGCAATAGGCATTCAACCTCGAAAATTGACATTTTGCAATAGGCAGAATTTCGATGAGGGATCTTTAATACAAAATCAGTCTATCGACTGCCTGGCCAATTTACAATGTAAAAAAATAAAAAATAAATCATAGCATTGATTTGAAAGAGATGATGATTGCCCATGGAGGAAATTTTTTTGCAACAGAATCGTTTTTAAGAAAGAGTTGAAAATGTGTGTGGGTTTTGTCAAATACACGTTAAAAACGAACTTTTAAGAACTGCTGTTAAGATGATGCTGGAGTCGATTAGGCGATTTGTAGTATACACTATTCATCGTAAATATGCTACAAATGTATTTCAACTTTTGCACGGAGCTAATAAAAACCTTCCTGCTTCGGCGACCGGTCGAATTACCGTTCAAGACATAGAGCAAATGTTAAAAAAAAAGTATGTTTATTGAACCTCTCAAAAGCCAATATAGCCGTTCGAGACGTCAAAAAGTTCGGTTAAAGTAAGATATAAACGTTTCTGGGGCTCAGATGTGTAAAATCAGACCGGACGCCGAAGCATGAAGGTTTTTATTAAACCCCTGCAAAGTTTGAAGTATATCTGTAGCATATTTACGATGAATAGTGTATATTACGAATTCGCCCAGTCCAGCATCCCCTTAAATAATTAAATATTTGTGGACTTATCTCTGCGTGTAAAAAAAAAATGATTTCCAATCATAAGTGTACTGACTTTCTTGCCTCGATTTTTAATGTAACCCGTGATACTGAATCGAGGATGTGACTATTAAAAACTTTATGACGCATAATTCATTAAGATTTGGCCGTCGAGTCATATGCAAGATTAACGGAAGTATCTCTTGCATGCTGTTGAAAAAATGCGTCATCGCGTGTGGCAATCTTCGTCCGTGCGAAATGTTAAGACAATTTTTTGTTATCAATCAATATCACATGCACTAGTCATACTTATTTTATGAGTGGGTGTGTGTTTTATGACTTTGGCTATAATCACAAAAGATCCTGTGTTCACTATTGGTACAAAAATACTTGAAATTCGCAGATAAAAACCTCCATCCTCGTAACATCATATCTCTTTCCTTTCAGGCCAGCACAGATAAGATTTCTTTCATACAATATATCCCCCGTCGCATATCATTTTCGTCCACTTCTGTTTTAGCCAAATTTATTTTCGTCAATCTCCAATTTTCATAATTCCGATAGACTCGAAAAATGTGAACCTCTGTAACATGAGAATGGCAAAAGTAGTCAAGCTGAAATTGTTCACGCAGGTGAGCATGATCCAACCTGTTAATTACAATTTCCTGATATAAAAAATGGGATCAGTCTTTAAAAATCATACATTTAATCGTCAATTTTTCAAGCCGCATTTCTAACATTTTTTTGTGGTCCGAAATGAACTATAAAATAATAAGAAAAAAGGGAAAAGCCGAAAATCGTCCATTGAACAATTTTCACACATCTTGCGTCCTAACAATTTTCTGCAAACCTCCAAGAGAAACAAAAAAATCATTTTTAATTACAGAAAAAGATGCGATTGATGGTAATAATGTGTGCAGCAATGTTTGCACCGCCGTTTCTGTGTTACCCGTTAATAAAGAAATTGCGAAGACCGGTCGAGGAGGAGGAGATTGCGGATTAAAGAAGCGGAGAACATCGCACAGTTTTTAAGCCCGTCGGATTCTCGAGTGTCTGAAAGGCGAAGGCCGTAGGCACGGCGACTCTTGGCTCCGTAGGCTCAGCGACAATTTTACCGTTCATACGCGAGCCGAGGGAATGTTCAGACAGCGGGACGCGCGCGTCCCTTTTCTCGTTGCTGCGCGCTACTCGTGCATTGTCCCGTTTATACTTACTTACTTTGCTCGCTTCGCGACTACGACCCTCGTATTAATACCCCGACCGCTCCCGCGAGAGGATCGCCGTTTATTTAAAGCGACTATCCGGACGATCTAATTTTTGGCAGTAGGTGAGCGAGCCAATTTTGCATCGCGAAACGACGAAACTCAGCCGCTTCATACGCGGCAGATAAGATTTATTATCGGTGTGGGACTGTTGCACGCAGAGACGACGTTCCTCTCGCTCTCGGGGCGTTTCCTACACATTTTAAGGCGATGTGAAAGCCGCCAAACGGCGAGCACACGGCTCTATACTTTCGCGCCGCTATTTATCTCGATACATCACTAAGTTTATTCCTCGAGAGACTGTACTGTACCGGTTCGCGACCGGCAAAGTCCCGATAAGGTCTTCGGGGGGGCAGAGGCGAGGGGGGCGGGCAGAACTAGTTATGCTCGGTGAGCGTCGCCATCCTAAAATCAGGGATGTGACATCATTTCTCCGCGAAAAATCCTTCGTATCCTTATGGGGCAGAGCCTTCCAACATCCTTATACACTTAATGTGTCATTGAGTCTCTGGCAACTTTGTTCACTTCGATCTGATGCTCTAAATCCATGTTTTGGCAACTGCAAGGCTTTTTCTCTTCTCTTTTTTTCTATCCCAAGGCATTTTCGTAGACATTTCGCAACAAAAACAATCGTACACTTTGATCGATGATTTATTGATAATTTTTTAATGCTCGAACAAAAGTGTCTTAACGTTTTACGAACACAATTCATTGTTGTGATAAGGGGAATTTATGGGAACAATGTACTTTTGCAATTTTTGTGAAAACTCGACTATAACTATTATTATCATTATTATAAGTCGGAATGCCGACTTCAATGTGCTAACAATATACGGAAAAATCACGTTTTCATTTGAGAATAGCGGCTTAAGAATAATCTGAATTTTCTGCGACATCTTAAATCTGCGGATAATTCAATCCCTGTTCTTTTTACCGAAAATAATAAACGAGAGTTTGCAAATATTCATGTAGTTTTTCATTTTTTTCCGACGGACGATTTAACGCGCTGAAAAGCGACGAATTCGCTGATATGGGCAAAGAATATGGGATATTCTTTGATATGGGTTCACGCGGTGAGATTTCGCACGTGGAACAAAAGTTATTCCCACGAAGATCGGACCGCGCAGCTGGAGGTTGCGCACGAATTAACCAGCGTGTCTATAGCCGTGCGTGCGAGAGTGTGCGCCTGTGGATTATAGGCGTAGTTGCGGTACGAGCCGGAAGATAAGACGGTCACATTGGTAAATAAAGCTGATAGCTCTGTCAATTGTAGCGGGAATCGTGATGAATTGATTGGTCACACCGCTCAATTTTGCGCAGGAGAGCCGCCGGACGAGAGGCCATTGCTCGCCAATTCGAACACGATTTACGGAGATAGAGTGAATTGTTTTCGATTCGCGAACGCGTAAGATCGATAGCTCGAGAGAATAAACGATATCGCGGATTTCTCACGAAAGCAATTTGCCGAATCCTCACAAGATTCACGCTGCTAATTTTGCCCTACATTCCTTCACCACGTTGCGTCGCATTCGCATGCATATATATATATATGTATATATATATTTATCCGCACAGCCTCAAGAGGCCGCAGCAATAAGTATAGTCACAATCGAAATAATAACCAATTATACCTGAAGCAATTAACAGGTGCACTTACCTTCGAGCCAATTTGATTGCCGCACTGGCCGACCTGAAGGTGCACGATTTCTCTCATGTTTCTGAACTGTTGAGCAGATTTTTCGACGAGTCTCTCGATTAACACGATCGCACGCGGTAAAAGTTCGTTCGTCACTGCTGCAAGGCTCGGCCCTATGAAAGACGGAACGACGGTTGACCCAGACACGCTACGATCCGCACGCGAGACGAACAAGAACTAAATCACCGAGAAAATCGCACGTCCGGAGTCTACCATACCAACGATACCAACGACAAGATTCCGCGATGGGACGTGCGGATTCAATTGGCTATTATTGGTTTATTTGGCGATGGTCATTTCGGACGGCGAAGCTGGGCTTGCGGTCGTGATTTTATGTTTGCGAAGCGAAAATTGGAAACTCGGTGGGAAGATAGTTGCGACGTCCTTCCGGCACTTGTTGCATGAGCCTCCGGTGAAAGCGGTGAGATTATTGTCAGCGGCATTGGGTCGTCGACGTTGACTTTCCGTTATTCAACCCGTGATTTTATTTTCCAAATGACATGCGATGTAGAAGTTCGCTCGTTGCATCCTCGTGGGTGGCTTTGTTGAAAGAACTTTTGTTTTACTTTAGGATCTTATTTTAAATAAGTTATGTGAGAATCGGATTTTTGTCGAAATTTTAGGGAAGTAATCGAAAAATCGTGTTTCTGCAGTATTGGAAATTTTATAGCGATTTTTGTTAATTTAGATATGTGGAATCATTTTTTTTTAAATGTTGTTTTGTGATTTCTGAGAGAGGTAGAAAAAAATGGAAAGGCTTCGAATTACTCCGCAGATAATGTTCGGCATAACGATAACTAATAACTCACAAATTCGGTTATCGAATTTCAACTTCTTCTTTATTATGTACATTCATTGAGCGACTCCAGACCCTCGCTTCTGTCGAGGATGTCGAGTCACCGCTTCTCCGCCGTCGTCGGAAGTACGAAATATTTTCATTTATAAAAGGTAATTAAGTAATTAGTTTGAGGCACTGGCGCGCAAGTCCCCCTCGTTGATAGTAACGTTATTACCGTACAGTGCCAGACGGTTTTCGATTCTGAAGCCGCGCTTCAAGACGAATCGCTCGCGCCTCTTGTGTTTTTATTTTTTTCGTTTACAATTACAAGTAACAGCGCTATCAGTGATTTTGATTTGCCATTTTTCTGCAATCGTATCCTTGGCGGAAGTGCCACGAATCAACGTAAAAGGATACGAATTTATCGATGTCTCTATTCCCAATACGACAAGCACTTTTACGTCTTTAATCGATTTCGCATAATTAACGGCATTTCTTCTTCATCGCGGCATCACCGTAATTGGAAGTTGTCAATAAATGGCTTCTGATTCGACGCCCGCGACTGCAAACGGCGCAAGAGATTCTTTGAATGCAGCGGAGCTGTTTTTAAACTTAGAGTTAGCTAAAAAAAGTCGAGGACTGGTAAAAAAGTCGTTGTGGCTCGTGTGGGTCGTCAGAAGTGGTGTGACTCATTCGTGCGGATGTCTCAAAGTGGCGATACTTAACTTAAGAGGCCATAATTAGATAGATCTTTTTGGATAGATGCGCCAGGTCGGAGGTGATATATCCCATTCGTATAAATTTGTAACCAAATGAGTTGTTGTGTTTGAGCCTTAACGAGATGGGCCACAAGTTTTTGTCGTTCTTTTTCTCTCCGTCACCCGTCGGTCACTCGTGACAGAGAAAAAAGCTTCACAGTTTTTATCACCAGCTCTGGAAATGTGAGCGGTAAACGTCTCTTCAGAAGTTACGTATTCGGTGGGATAGTTTTATCAGCCATCAAAAAGATAACACGAATTTGAGTCCTCCGAATTCTGACTCAGAATTTTATCGAAACTGTGGCCAGCCTACGTATTTATGCGTAATTAGTTAAATATGGATTGTGTTTAACTGAAACGGAAGTGAAGAACATTTTGGGCGCCGTATTTGCGAAGTTCTAGCACCAACTTCATTCTTTTTCGGACGAGAGCTAATTAGTTTTACTCAGTACATCGTAAATGCCCTGTGAATCTTTCTGGAATCGTGTAAACTGAGCACCTATTGTACTCTCGTGTACGAAAACGCTCGGCGTATTAAGGGTTTACGAATGTGTCGCGTTTTCTTGGTACCTGCCCCGAAAATGGTTGTATTATTGATCAACCATGATGCCATCCTGGTATAGGAATTCCGGGTAGCCAGCCTCTGCCTACTGAATATAAATGAATGAATAAACGTTGGAAATTGAAAATCAACATAATTAACAGCAAAGTCCATTTTGAGTGGCCATACCTCCAGCGACATGATTTAATTGTTGGGTCTCTTCGGGACTGAGCTTCAGTATCGTATTGAGAACTGGGATAAGATGACTTCGTTCGTCTCCGTTTTTCAATGTTATGAACTGGACAGAAAAATGAAAGCGAATATTTAATCGCGTATTAAGAATAAATTTGATTAAAGGCGAATAACTGACCTTCAAAATAACATTTTTCATGTATTCAAAATTGTTGGCGTGATGCTCGCGCTCGACGCTGCGTTGCTGTCGTCGAATATCTTCTTTGAGCAACTGATTGAGTTGCGTCAACTTAGCGACGTCGCGTTCCGCATCTGCCAATAATACCGTAAGATGTTTAACCCGGCGTTCGCAAACTTCGAACTCTTGACGATCGATCTTTCGAGGCAACACGGGCGCGGAATTCTTCGTATAATCATCCGACGAGTTTAGCAACTCGTCCAGCGGCACCAGCGAATGTCTTCTCGATTTTTCGGGGTACATCAGACTCAGTGGATACGATTCGACGCTCTCAGATCCCTTTGAAAGTAATTGTAGATTACACGATCACGTTCAAATTATCTTATTCAATTGATCCGGATGGAATAAAAACTTTGCAAACGAAATGAAGAATCGCAATCATGGGATTGTAACGATTATAAAAATATAGAAATATGCTGAAATTACTGTTCAATTTTTTAAATGATTGGAAAGTCGAATTTCGTTTAATACCTCGCCATCCTCTCTTTCTTGGAGAGGTATTTCGGTGTTTCGCGATTGACTGTCGTGTTCTGATCTGCCCTCGAAATGTTTTTCGCCATGTGCGTTTGTCGACGATTGATTATCGGCTACTCCTGAATTGGCAGCAAGTTTTTGAATCTCCGATTCCAATATACTGATTTCTTTGCGATATTTCGCTTCTAACTCGGCAATTTGATTCTGAGGGATGAGAAAGGCAATAATGTTATGGTCAAAGGCCAAGGAATCATGTATATAATGCAGGTACAAAAAATTCGCACCTCTTGACTTTTCTCCAAATTTGCGATCTTCGCCGTAAGTTCCGAACGTTCTTTTTCCGTCGCTGATGTTTGCATTCGGTATTGATCCCTCAGTGCTGTATAATCCTGTCCGAGAGCCGAAAGTTTTTGACTTAACTCCCTCGAGTTTTCTAACGTTCGATCTCTGTCCTCTTTCATCACGTTCAACTCTGTGGTGAGATTTTTTACGCTTTCCCTGAAATGGTCAAATTTTTTAAAACGAAATGTCTCATTCTTGCATCTTTTTCAAAGCATTTTCTATAAGTAAGCTTAATTTTTTTCGCTGTTACAACCAAAGAAAACGGAAAGTGTAAGCTTTAAAAAAAAAGGCAAATCATTCAACCTGCAACTCTCGAATTTCTCCTGAAGTTGCGCCGCATCTGCACGCGCGTGGCCCAATTCTTCTTCCAGTTCCGCTTTGCTTTTGCCAATGGATTTTTCGTTTTGGTTTTGTTTGGTCCTTAACACGCTCTGGGCTCTAAGTTTATAGCCTTCGTATTCGTTTTTCAGAGATTCTAATTCTTGGTTCGTGGATTCGATGATTCCCTTCAACCTCGTAACCTCGGTCTCAAGAATTTTCGTCTGTTGAGCGTGATTTCGACTTTGAATTTTCATCTCCTCATTGGCCTTCGTTTTTTCGGCACCGAAAGCTTCCAATTCTTTGGACAGTCTGGCAGTTTCACGTTTGGCAGCCTCGAGTCCCTCGACTAAACTTTGAGTTTCTTTCGTCGACTGGGCCATTTCATGTCTGATCTCACATAAATCGGCCTTAAGACCTTCGTTCTTTTCACTCAATATCGTTATCTGATTAGCTTTCGTCAGGCAACTGTCCCGTAACTCTTGCACCTCGGTTTCCAGTTGTGATATCGTTTCGGACTGCTCTTCTATAGTTTTCTCCAGGATTGCTTGTTTTGACGTTTCTTCCTCGAGTTTCGATTTTAAGTCTTCTACGCTTCGCTAACAATTTATGATTTGTGTTCAATATTTTATCTTATTCTTTTATTCTATATTAAACAATCGTTTTAAAAAATTACGTACAAACTCATCTAAACAAAAATTGTTTCTTTACCTCGTAATTATCAACTTCTAAGGATAGAACGCTGTTCGTAGTGCGTTCTTGTTTCGCGGCATCCAACTGAGATTTAGTTGTTTTGTGCGACTGAACTTCAGCCTCGAATTTCGCCTTCATTTCCGCATAATCCTTTTCCCGCTGCTCACGAATCATCGTCTCTGCCTTCTTCTCTTCTTTTAAAGTTTTCACGAGGCTTTGTTGCGTCTTCAAGGCGTTTTCTAGATTTGCTATTTCTTTCGTTCGTCGATCAATCTCGGCCTTGCTTCGCGCTACGTTCTCCTTCTCGCCATAGAGAGACTCCTTGAGCGTAGCATTCTCCAGCACTACGGTTTCAAGATATTTCGATGTTTTTTTGTTTTCCCGTTTTTGTTCCTCCAAATCATCCTGTACCTTGTCGTACTCCGATTGAATTGTCTGTTAAAATTAATATACAATCATATCAAAATTCGTTTTATGTAAGATGAGAAATTTTAAGAAAGAATTGGACTCAGTAAAAAATGAATATCAGTCCGGCAAGAAATAATACAAATTCAGAACCTTGAAACACAAATTTTGTGTAACAGAAAATGTGAATTTAAAAATCAAGAGTAGGTGTAGAATTCGATATAAATATAAATACTTTTTATTATTTAAAAAATAGTATTGCTAGATTAATTTACCTGCAATTTCTTCGCATTATCCAATATCTGAGATATTTTATTCTGCAGTTCCTCTTTCTCCGCGACAGCTTTGAGTCTCTCATTCTCCGAGTTCTTTAATTCCTCGCTCAAGTCGCTAACTTTTTTCTTTAATTTAACTGCAAAGCCTCTCAGCTAAAAGCACACAGATGCATTTAGTGTTTTTATAAGCATTAGAAAACAACTGTCTATCATTGCTTACTTTATTGTAACGTTCCTCGACGTCCTCTTTGAGATCCAATTTTGTCGTGGAGTCCTGCATGCTTGGCGTTGTCTCAGACATCTGAAATATTCGTTGATAAATAAAGTCGCCGAAAATAAAGCTCTAGGTTATGTTTCACCTGTTCCTACAATATCAACAATAATAACAGTCCTTATTTACCGTAGAAAAAAACATACCTTGTCGCTTTGACTCTCAGCGATCGCCGAACTCATTATGAACTCAAAAATTCACATCAAACAATCGTAATTGATTACGTGCTATGGAAAAATCGTCGCAATTTGACATTTAACAATCAGCTGATTTCTTGAAATAATGGCGCGGGAGGGGAAATATTTTAAATATGGATTTGCCGTCGCGAATCGACGACTTTGACTCTTCGTCTTTCCGTCGTCGTCGTCGACGTTGGCCCTAAACCAAGTTAGCCAATCAGAGATCGTACGATCTGTCATCGAATTGACCTGATTGGCTGAAGAGATTAGCGCACCTCGTGACAACGTGTGCATTGAGCACGAGCCTGAAATGCTGAAATACGTGCGAAATTGCCCCAGGGGAAAAAGTGACGTATTTCTCCCCGTTACTGGCCAAGAAATCCAGCCGGTCAAGCCGACGATCTCTTCGATACGCCCGTAAACGCAAGTAGTCAATTCCGGTGAAAGATAAAAAAAAGCTTTGTTCGAGCCATGCGTGTTTAAATGAAAGATTTAGCGTCGATGGGCACAACATTAATATCGATATTAAATCAGCTTGCTCCGCCAAGCTCACTTCGCTCATAACCAAAAATAACGCACGAAATACCAAATGGACATCATCAAGATTTTTGAAGAAAACATCCGCTTTGAAATCCTGGCTGTGATATGGATTCTCTATTTATGGGAATTGTACCTGAGTTTGCGTCAGGTAAGCGATCGATCACTTATGCATATGCTTTTATTGAAAGTTCACGTGAAGTTGCGTCGCTACATTTCTACGGAGAAATTTTTCAGCGAAAGTTGATGAAGTCGCTCGAAGTCCCTCCGAGTTCCCTCGATGGCTTGATGTCGTTGGATGTCTACTCGAAAGCTCGCAGTTATTCCCTGGATAAAAACACCTACAGCAATTATTCCGACCTCTACTCCACTATTATTAATACTGTAAGTTGGATAATAGAATAATGCAGGCACTATTTTTGGTGGACTCAAATTTCTGCGCTCACAATCACAAAAATGCAATTTACGAATGATTCATACTTTTACGTTATAGGTAGTTATCCTAACATGTGCGTTTCATTATTTCTGGCAATGGGGCGTGCGCATTATTGAAGCGGCCGGCATTGGCGCGGATAATGAAATATTAGCCAGTGCTGCCTGCATGTTCGTTATGAACGTTGTAACTGCCATTACAGAACTTCCATTCAAAGTCTATAATATATTTGTATTGGAACAAAAGCATGGATTCAACAAACAGGTAATGGCTATGGAGATTATTATTTTCTTCTGCATTGGACTGAAACATTGTTCAGTTATTTTGTTTTTCTTTTGCAGACTCCATCGTTTTTTGTGAAGGATCAATTGAAGCAATTTGTTGTTGTGCAAATCCTAGCTCTGCCGTTTCTCTGCGGCGTGATTTGGATCGTAAAGAACAGTGGCGATAACTTTTTCCTCTACGTTTGGCTTTTCACGATTGTAATCACGCTGTGTATGTCCGTTTTGTATCCGGAAGTGATCGCTCCGCTATTCGATAAATATTCGCCACTGCCCGAGGGTGAACTTAAGAAAAGCATCGAGGCGTTAGCTGCTTCGGTAGATTATCCTCTGTACAAACTGTACATTGTCGAAGGCTCTAAAAGATCGTCACACAGCAATGCCTATATGTACGGCTTTTACAAGAACAAGAGAATCGTACTCTTCGATACTCTTGTCAAAGGATACTGCAAATCTGAAGATGGCGAGGAGAAGCCGGATCAGGGATGCGAAGTCGACGAAGTCGTTGGGGTTTTGGCCCATGAGCTTGGACACTGGAAATACAGTCATACGATTAAGGGGTTGATTTTGGCGCAGGTACTTAATTTTTTATAAAAAGACATGACGATTTCATAGATTGGATTATTTAAATGACTAGGCGGAAATATTTTGAAAAACATCTTTTTACAAAAGCTTTATTTAAATAGTTGTTCCCGGAAAGTTAACACTGCCTTTTGACTGATTATCGAATTTCGATTAATCGAAGAATTTCACTCGTCTATAGTTCTTTTTGATTATTATTCAAATCTATTAACGTATACTTTGTAATTTTTAGGTAAGCTTCTGCATGAATTTACTTCCATTCGCAAAGTTGTTGGATTACGGTCCAATGTACGCTGCGTTTGGTTTTACGGACGTTCAGCCAGTTTTTATTGGCCTGATTATCGTGACGATGTACATTTTGACGCCTGTCAATACGGTGAGTTTTTCCGCAATCCGCTAATCATATCCCACAAACTTCCGTCTCATATTATCAACATTGGTATTTGTTTCTGTTCAACAGCTGATGGGTTTTCTACTGACTGTGAATTCTCGGCGCTTCGAATTCCAGGCTGATCAATTTGGCAAGAGTCTCGGTTACGCCGAGCCGCTTAAGCGCGCGTTAGTCAAACTGCAAAAGGACAATTTGTCGTATCCTTTGTTTGACTCGTTATATTCAGGATGGCATCACAGTCATCCGCCGCTACTCGAGAGGCTTAAAGCTCTAGGAAAAACGGAGTAGTACTTAAGTAACATACTTAACTTGATACCATTTTTACTCGCAAATATATATTAATTTGCGTACCGCTTCACACAAAAAATAAAATGTTTACTTTATCATGGTAGACTAACAAATATTATTCGAAAGTTCAGCGAATTACCGTTCAATACCGTCAGTTTTTTTTGTGGGTTTCAATAAGTCGTCATTTTGTTGCGATGTTTTTATGTTAATTTTTTCATTTTTTAATTTCCGTTTCAAGCGGATCGAGACCCAATTACAGATAATTCACTGTCAGCCGTACAAACAATTAACACGGCGATAACGCACATAAGCTTAGGAAAAAGTGACATAAATTCTGCAATTAACCGGAAGAGAGAAATCTTTGAATTCTAACTCTAAATGATACCTAAAAGCCATCCAAAAGATCGAGTAGTTTTATTTGTATCGATAATCTATAATTCGTGGTGATTTCTGAATTCTAATATCTAATAACGTCGATATTTAGCGAAATCATTGACCATTCGCGATGGTGTCTGCGATCGCCGTGATCCATGTAGCCACGCCAAAAGAACCTGCGTCGACTGCGTTCAGGAATTCAGCTTGTTTGACATAGCTGGCACGTCCGGTTCTGAAAGCCAAGCGATTAATCAGTCATAGCCAAATTGCGAATACTTAAATCGCCGATTTTCCGCCAATATTACTCACTTTGGATGCATATTTTTCGTTGCTTCACAACCTGACCACGCGGCTTCCACAACTTTTGCAACAGCTTCGGCTACTGGACGTGAGGCATTTTTCTTCAATGCTTCGCAAGCCGGAATCAAAGTGTCGAGCTAAAATTGAAAAAAATTGCAATACCATGAGTGATATTCTTTTTATTTATTTATGTTTATTCAAGTTGATGCACTAACCATTGTTTTATCTCCTGGCAATGCTTTGCTGTATTTCATTACACTAGTTATACCTTGGTGCCAAACTTTAGCCCAAACAATATTCCATTCCTCTTCGGCTTTACGTTTTGCCAGCTCAGTCCCAGCGGCTGTGAACATTAAACTGTAAATTGCACCGGAAGTGCCACCCATACGTTCTTCCGCGATCCAGGCAAGCTCAATAAGCATAGAAGCGGGATGCGACGTTTTTAGAACGTCCAATGAATCTATAATTCCTGTAAACCCAAAATACATATTGTGTAACACGTTTTTTTTCCACACCGTTTAAAAATTAAAATGGGAGTATCGCTAGGAAAATCAGAGTCGAATAGAAAATTTAAATGCAGACGTGGAGGATATTTTTGATCGGTAAATCGGTAATAAAAATAAACTAACCATCCGCGAGTTTTTTGTGAGTGGAGCCGCAATCTCCGTCGCCACATCCGCGATCTAAACTGTTGATATGTTCCTCTTTTTCGATTATTCTGTTGCAAGCATTCACCAAACACTGTTTTATTAGATTGGTTTGCCGATCGCTGAGCTTTGGCCCTATTAGTGGGATAGTTTTGTGGCTCAGTTCCGGTATCTTCACTCTCGTCTGCGTCGATGGCAAACTGTAAGCTCTTCCTGGCCAACAGGGCGCATCGGTTTTGTCGTCCAGACATTCGACGAAAAGACTTTTGTATTTGTCGGACAGTCGGAGAATGGAAATGTGCATTCCTGCACTGTCCAACGAAGACATCAAAGTACCAGAGTAAACTCGAATCGGTTCTATTCCCTTTGATTCTAAATTCAGTAAATATTAATATGCATAGGATTATATAAAGTAAATTTTACCGATGTTACGTCCTGGTCAGTTTTCTCGTTCTATTTTCAATTATAGTTATCTACTTTAATTATTCTGATTGATTGCCAATTATATTTTTAAATAGTCACTCACTCAGCTGTTTGACCACTTCGTGGACCACAATTCCTTGCTCCAACTGACTCGACGCTCCAAAATTGTTGATTATGACCGCTACGTTACTGCCTTCTTTTAATTCCAGCGTTTTCATTATTTGCTCGAGTGCGTAATTAACTATTTCTGCTGCATTGCTCCATTTAGATCGCTTGTATCCCGCTTCGCCGTGCACACCCAAACCATATTCTATCTCGTCCTTAGGAATCTCGAACATTGGTCCTGCACCTGAGTCCGTAAAACCATTTTTTTTATTTCTTCTTTAAAGAAATTATCTGAAGCAATTTGAATTAAAAGTGTAGCAGATGTTTTTGTACATCTTCGAAATTCCATAAAATAAAAACGGTTCAATTGTTTTTTACAAAATATTTCCGAGATATTGAAAAAAAGTTCAGGCAATTTGATCGATGAAAGGCAATAAAAAAAAAAAACAAACCAGGCATCGAGCACGGATTAAATCCGACACCGTATGTGGCGATGTTATCCGCAACTATTTGCACAATCTCTGCCACTTTGTTAAGGGGGTTTCCTCGCTCAGCGAGGGCACCGGCGATTTTGTTAACGAACAAAATACCGACAAGACCACGTTTTCCAGCGCGACCTTGATCTTCAATCGGAATGCTACAATCGTCTTCGACGACCACTGACGCAATCTATGAAATGGCAATTAGGGTATTAAAGATAATAATTCTACATAGAATTTATCTTTTTAATTTAAATAATTAGATTCGGCTCCTCACCGTTAATCCTGCCTGCTTCGCTTCTTCGATTGCTAATCCAAAATTCAAACGATCTCCGGTGTAATTTGGAATTACAACTAGGACACCAGCTGCAAAAATTCCAGTAAATTACGATGTCATTATTTTTTATATAATTTTCGAAATGCCTTAAAAATCTTTTTGGTTTATATTCTCAATATTCTTAACTGCGGCATTATATCAAAAAGAAATGTAAAAAATCATAATTTATCGATCATTTCTATAATCTATGACTATAGGCAATGATTATACCTCTGTCATTGCAAGATACGCAATTAAGTGCATGCAGTATATGATTCGGAGGTGGTGCGGCAAAAATATCGCCGGATACCGCAGCGGTCATCATTCCTGTGCCCACAAATCCTACAAAATCCGGAGAATTAATATGAAATCAATTTAAAACACCCACACACAAAAAGGTATTGATTCAAAGAAAATTCGCTTGCGGTAGCCAAAAACGAGTGTTTTCAATTTAATTGGTTAATTAGGTAAACAATAATATTTTTAAAAAACGTCGTTTCAATTTCATGGAAAATTTTAGGAATCAGAAAATTGAATTTCTTTTTTTTGGCATCTCGCAAGCGAATGATTTTTTTCATTGTAAAATAAACATTCTCTATAATAATTAAATATTTGCGAAAAAAAATTATACCCGCTGCGAAAGGTTCGTGGCCGCTTCCTCCGCCGCAAACAATAGCCACTTTGCCTCCGCGATCGTGCCACTAAATTAATAGAGGATTTATCAAAATTTCATCATTCACTCATTAATTACCTAATAATTAGAAAAATGAAAAACTAAGAAAAAATTCTTACGTTCGGTGCGAGTACCACTCGTTTAGCTGCATGATAATCGAGATGTGGATATGCAGAACACAGGCCGGACAGCGATTCCGACACAGCATCGCTAACTCTGTTCACGAACTTCTTCGTGGTCATGTTTTATACTGAACGCGCGTTGAATATTCTAATAATATGGAGCAGCTCTTCTGTCTCCAACGTAAGAGCGACTTGTGAGGGAACCGCATGAAAATCATCGGTCTAGTACAATTCCCTAATGATCTAATGAACCCTTGACCTTGAAATACGCGATAGGGTCATGTAGCCGATAACTCGCTGCATCTCGACGCATCTGAAATGCTTGGAACAACTAAGCTTCGCTTGGGCGCAGTTTCGAACATTAATTATGACGATTGCATATACATTGCTCATTGGGTTTAGTTATTTGCAAGCTACCAGGTGTCAGGTAATGGTAAACAATAGCGGCAAATTTGCATATTGTCAAAGCATTGTTATTCGTATATACTTAACGATGCATCGTAAAAATGCATAACGCCACAACCTTTTTTTTGTTGCCAAACGTATAAAATTGTTCGAACTCGCTGACAAATTTTCGAAATACTTTTAAGTTGGAAAAAAGTGTTCATACAAAAAAATTTCGTAATTGAAAAGTTTGTTCTTCAGGGATCAGCCGAGGGATATATCGCAACTTGTAGAGTTTGGGAACCTGTGAAGTACCGTCGGTATGCAGTAAAACAATTTGGGCATTAATTATTTATCTACCTGTTTATTGATCGTAATGACAAAAATACAAAATTTATTTTTTATCTTCCCGTGAAGAAATATTGCCATTGAATTAAAATCAGTCGATCACATTCTATGTGCGCAGAACATGCATCGTGATGATACATACTCATTTCAAGCTTGCCCTGTCTTACCGACAAAAAGTATCGCCCGGAAATGGTTGAAATTTTGAAAATAGCGAAGCTCGTATCGCGGTGGCTTTTTATTAAAAAATAAATGTGTGATTGGCATATTTTTACGGTTAATCTCAATAATTTTTCAATTTGGTCGAAACTTTTTTGCACTTGCGTAGTGAAAACTGTAATTACTCTCTCTCTCTCTCTCTTTTTCTCTTTCTCTTGATGTGATCTCTTGATCTCTCTTTACAAAGCAAAGTAATTGCCTTTTGATCTTTCACTTCATCAGTGACAATTTTTTGACGCAACGGTGTGCGTGAAAGGTAGTGCGTTATGTGAAGCATTGGTAATGAGTGCGAGTGAAATGGCGCTATCGGTTGACGTTGATCAGCATGAGAGAGAGAGACAGAGATCGTAAAAACAATTCGTATCGCGTCGCGTTAAGCACTTGATAATTAGACAGGAGAAAAAGGAGGTGTCTAAAGGTTGGCCAGAAATAAAATTGCGCGGTTTTGCACTCGCGTTATTCTTATCGTCGCGTTCATTCGTTCAAGGTGCGAAAAAGCGACGGATGTATTATGGATATAATTGTCCAACTAAACAATCAGACGGCCGGCAGAGATAAGATCATACGGTCAGTGAAATATGAATAGAAACTGTACTCATTCAAATGTGAATATATCGGTATATTGTTGTTTGTAAACGCTGTTTTTAAAATTGATGACATTGCAGGTTACTTCAGTACTGCTCTCGAGCTGGCTGGTATTACTCGCAGAACAGTCGCAGTGGAAGACAATCCTCCGATGTACTCAAAAGTTTGGAGTACACGTTCAGCTCCTTCAGAAAACGTACCGAATGATTTATTGTTTTCAGTCACGAGTGCCCTAAAATAGGCGACAAAGACTATCGATGATAAGCTTGCTTTTGAAAGATGCAAAGTTATTTTATTGATTTGTTTTTTATATTTGTTTAAAAAAACGTAAATTTATTATCAAGTATCGATGACGATGCTGAGCAATTTTGTTATTTTTTAAAGAATTTATTTGCTTGAGGATTGTAAAAAAAAATTTATTTGAATTTAACGAGATTGAAGGGCAACTTTTTTTTTCTAAAGCGATAGTGTCATTGATTAAAAGTGTGGTTGTTATGTCTGTTAACGTCATGGATATTATTTCCAGTACTGCGATTGGGAAGATGTCTGGACAGTCTTCACTCCGCTCTAAAGCTTATGAGATATCCGGACTTGGCAGTTCGGATAACAATGACGATATCAAAGATTACAAACGCGTTGTTCCTGCTGGCGGACCATATGATATGGATGGGCCGGGCGGGAGTGATGCGAGTGAATCTGGATAAGTGGACGTCGCTTTCCAATCGATACTGGCTATTCACCATAGTGATGAATTTGACGAGGGATTTATATGAAATAATTAGAGTGATAGAACAGAGAAACGCCAGTCGCATATCCAAGCTGACAAACTGCTCAAAGAACGCCATGCTGAACAAGTGCCAGGCTCTACTTTCGCTCACAGATCACAGAGATATTATGCTGGATACAGTGAAAAATGGATGCGATCTCTTCATCCCTCTCTCTGCCTTAGGATACACAAAACTGAGCCCTGGCGCTGTTGGTTTGCTTGGATCTATATCCTCCGCCATTGGACTTTACTGTTTGGTGCATCCACTTTTCAAATTGCCAGCTACGTAATTGCCGAAATTATTTTTAAGCTACTTTGAGGATGAGGGAGGATGTGCCGACTTAAAATACATCAGCTTATTACGATATCAGCGTAAGCATTATGGAATCATTCAACATTCCATAAGAATTTTTGTTATGAGGGCGTTGTTCATTTTTTTTCTTCTAAATAACGAATATTCAAAAAATAGCGAGACTCCATTTTTTTAGTTCATCTAAAAAAGCATATCTGTATGAAATCCATATTTGCATTATTTTTTAATATATCTTACAAAAAATAAAAAAATCACATTTGGTGGATGGATAAATAATAGATATTGCTACTCTACTACTGAGTATATTTGATTTGAAATCCCATAGAAAATACAGTCTCATATTTAATACTTGTATAAAATTTCGTTTATATTTAGCTTTAAACTGTCATAATTTTTTACATACATAAATTGTATGTCTGTGTCATTTTCTATGGGCTTAAATCCTAGAGAAATGAGCTTTAGCGTTTGACCAAATGATAGTTAATCTATTGTTGTAAATGTTTAAAAATAACGATATCGTAGTTGATATTTTCACTGTACTGAGAAAAAGTAGAAGCCTTAAACTTGGATTATTTGTTTGGAAATGAATTCCTGGTCCCTGTTCCACAGGGCTTTGCAGATGCAATTCATGGGATAAGAGCAATCAAAGATCTCGGGTCTGGCTGACGATTTGTTCGTGTCTATTTTTATAACTTTGACTTTCCACTTTTCCTCAAACTCTTTCACTTGACTATCGGTCACTGCCATTGTTGTAAAAGCTTGATACCTAAAAAATACGCAACGCTATTTTATTATCGCTGGCGAACTCGCAAAGCAGTTGATAAAGATTTTCTAGAAAATTCCTCACTTTGTGCCAATAACAATATTAGCAGGATTCTCAGTTGTAGCCGTCATGGAATTCATGAGATAAGGAATATCTCTGAAGCTCGACGGCTCGTCGAAGGAAAATACGGAGCATATAGCATCGGCCTTATCTTTACAAGCCTAGAACAATGAAATATCCATTTAAACCCAATTATCGAAATAAGTACAACATTTTCGTAAAGTGAAGTACATTTGATAGATCATAGATTGCTTTTTGTTACTTACAGGCAGAATATGATTGTATTTTTTGATACTATTTTCCGACGTGTCCCAAAACTGTAATTTAAACAACACGATTTTGTCCCAGATTTTCACTGGCCAAAATACAGTCGTCTTTTTTATTCCGTTTGTTTCCGAATATCCTCCAGTATCCCCGACAATTCCAGACAGTCGCTTAACGACTGAGGATTTACCAGCCCCGGGTCTTCCGATCATAAATATTTTGTACGTAACTTCTTCGATGGAAGATGGCAAAGCTGGTCTTTCTAAAAGCCCTAAAAGTATTGATAACTTTTAAATATTTAATGTCTCGCTTTAAATATTTATTTTTGCGCGGCAAAAAATGCCTGGTGGGTAAAAGATCCATGAAAATTAAATGTGCGCATGCGTCAGAGATCTTTTACGTCCGGTGCGTCGAAAAGTGTCCTTTTGCGGTTAGATCGAAGGTCCGAAAAGTACGATGAATATATTACCATAAAAGCGTCGTTTTTTTGTAGAATGATCGTAGAAATGATGCAGCAGAGATTCTCCTTCTGCGGAACTCAGCCAATTCATATTTATCGCGTTACTCATTTTGTATTTTTTTTGTTTGTTTATAAATCAGATACTGACGCGTTGGTAAAGGGTTCGCTGTCTTGCGGCAAACAAGTGAAAAGGTAACAGGTGTAAAAGGAGGGACATAATGGTTCAGATCGAGCGCCTTTTCATTTTTGCCGACTGCTGGAAAGTTAGGATGATAGATGATCACCAGATGTAAGTAGTTTTGAGAATAAAGATCTTTTGGTACGTTCTTCGAATAAATTTAAGAACAAGTATCGTACGTTGATAAAAATATTGTCGTAATCGCCTTTATTAAGTGACGGTTCTATTAACACGTACAAAAATATTTCATGATCTTCATTTATAAATTTCGTTTCGTTGTTTTGGGCTGTTCATCAGTTTTCTTAATTTTTGATGATTAACTATAGAAATAAATAATTGAGTTACACTGCAAATGTCTTTACATATGAATTCAAAATTTTATGTGCCAAACTTTAATTGAACAATTAAAAAATTTAGGAGATGTATTTATTATACAGAATTTAGTAGCTATAGCTGAAAAATGAATTATAGGCCTAAGAGTCTGAAAAGTGGTATACAATTTAGGTATTTTCATTGTGGTAAATTTAATTGATATTCATTGTATCTGGGAAATTTGTAAAAAATAATTAAAAAACAGTAACTCCTGTAAATTCGAATGTATCGATCTATAAATTACTTCCCATTTGCATTTATCCCTGATATTAGTTCGTATTGCATTTGAGAAT
Organism: Clistopyga incitator; assembly: GCA_947507545.1. Lineage (NCBI taxonomy): Eukaryota > Metazoa > Arthropoda > Insecta > Hymenoptera > Ichneumonidae > Clistopyga > Clistopyga incitator. The sequence continues at coordinate 2,632,176 of OX382174.1, read as the reverse complement.
AATTGGCAAGCGGTTCAGAAGTTTTGCAATTTATTTTTTTTCTCACTTCCGGGCTGAAAGCGAAACTTTCGTCGCGCTGCGCGGAACGAAGTTTCCGCTTTTCGGCTCCGTCTGTAAGAAAAATCGTATACACTCCTCGGGCAGTAAATAAGAAAGCCGCAGATCACATGTTTGTCAACCTCGGCTTCGCCACGGCCGACAATTACATGTGATCTGAGACATTTCTTACTTGACTGCCCTAGGTGTGTAATGTACTATTTAATTTTCAGCAAACACGTTTGAGGATGAAGTGAATTTGTTTTCGTCGAAAGTGTGAGGGAACTCCGAAAAAATGGGATTTTCACTTTGAAGGCGCAGTGCCTTATGGGAAAGGAAGAAAATGTACGAAAGCCTGGTGACGAAAAAGCCGTGAAAAGCGCACTAAATTATTAACACTGGCGGGAAATTTAGCTCGGGATTGTGTTCTTTGAAGCCTCAAGAAATTAAACGCCTCTTGAATGTGCAATTTTCTGTGCAATTAATGTTCTTGTGTGCGTTACGCGAAAGCGTTACGCACCGCATGCGTCAAGCTATGCGCAAAGGAGCTCGCCAATATAACAGCTTGCACCTTATTAAGCCAGAATGCTACTCAAAGTGATGGTAACACGCGTTACACGCCGTCGAAAACGGCGGCTTCGTTATTAAAGGGTTAATCTCGGATCAGAAGTTAACGAAACTTTATTACTTTACGGTTCGAGTTTGAAAAATCCATCGCGCGAGCATTAGCACAGAAATATAGGATATAGCAGTTCATCATGATCAATGGAAAGCTGAAGACACCCGTAGGATAGATGGCTCAATTTAGTCTCTTTCTCCCTCTTTCTCTTTCTGCCTGTGGCAACGAAAGATAATTAAGAATTTGCCCCGGTTATTCGTACATGGCAGAGGAGAAAATTCTGAAGCGTCGAGGTGTGATGGGAACGTGGGGGTGAGCGAGAGCTAAAAAACAGAGAAATGAAAGAGGCGCTCACCCACACACACCGAGAATGAGAGTAACTGTAATTCCGTCACGTCAATTTTACGAGCTCTCTCTCGCCGCCGCATGGCTTACCGTATAATTGGCGTAGAGCCCGACGATCGAAAAAGAATTCTCTTTCTCTCCGGTCGCGCGCCAGTTGCCTACCACCACCTGATACCTCCCGCTCCCCCGAATAGTATCGCGTTATATGCAAATTTCACCCGATCGACAGATTGATGAGAGTTCGATCTATTCTGCGAGAGGGAAGCGTGACGAGCCGGAAGAGAAGAGGCTCCTCTTCGTTCGATGGATATTACTCGTTGCATACTTCTATCGAACATTTCTATTAGACTTTTCCTTGGTGGAAATTGAAATATAAAAAAAAACGTATTTTTTATACCCTCTGGTTTTATTGAAGTTTAGTGCCCTTGAAAATATTCGGTGCTCATTTTTATTGGGGAGGAAAGTCACTGTAAAAAAAGACTGGCAGTTTTTATTCGTAAACTCTTCCATTAAATTCAATGTACAATTGTAATATAAAGTAAAATGACAGTTAATCATTGAAATTACTGTATTGAAAATAAATTTGATATTCCACGGGTTTCGAGAATTTAGTATGACAGTTTGTGAATAAAAATGTTCTAGTGATGTTTTTACATAGATGTGACACGACCAGGAAAAATTAGGCCAAATAATTATCTTTTCTATGAAAATTTAATCTGGTCGACAGATGGTCGAGAAGCCGATCTATTCTGCGAGAGGGAAGCGTGACGAGCCAGGAGAAAAGGGGCTCCTCTTCGATCATTGGATATTACACGCTGCAAACTTCTGTCGAACACTTCTGTTTGACCTTTTCCCAGTAGATATTGAAATATTTGATAAATCTACAATGAATTATTTCGTTTCGTTTGATCGAAATTTACTACACGATTTTTTTAAAGTAATTTTTATCGTTTCTGATTTCACAATTCCCAAATCTCTCCACTCGAAAAATTCAATAAAATTTTTCAACTATTGTTCTTAAGTCATGCAAAACCATAACTGCTTTGCATATTTTTTAAAATCATAATCTTCCGAAATTATGATAATTCCTAAGAGTTAAAAAATGTTATATAATAAATTGCACGTTATTTGATAACAAAAAAACCCAATAACTATTGACAAAAGAAAATTCAATAGAAGAATGATTTTTAATCAGCGAAATACGAAATTTCAAGCGTGAAAAACAAATCTCGATCTTACTTCACGTCCAGTTCGATAATATATTCGCTGGGGCGATACATCGGAATAATGGAATATTCCTCAAAGTTGGCAAGCCTCTTCTCGACCTTGTCTCTCTCCCGGAGGAATATTAGACAAGAAACTTGGCGGGCTCTTTATCCGAAAGAGCTTTTAGACTCTGACAAGAAATACTCGATAGATTATCCGACATTCGGTGTTACTAAACTCCGGAGCGGGGAACTGTACCACGAGGAGCCTCTTCTCTCTCTCTCTCTCTCTTTCTCTCCCTCACCCCGTGCTCTTTTATCTTTTCTTTTCTGCTTGTTCCTGCACACGCTTCTGCACAACGTCCGCTTCAGGTACTTACCACGTCAGATAATAACGAGACTGGCAGACTCTGACAGCTGTATCGTGTGCTTTACGCGCTTCAACCTTCCCGAACCTCCTTCTCCATTCGGCCTCCCTTAACTTTCCCGATAATGCAGAAAATTTGCTTTCTGCAAACGAAAGCTCTCGTTTCCGCCCATTTCCACGTCGCGCCTTTTATCAAACTAATCACAAAGTACTTAGGGACTATCGAGATAGTCTACAACAGTTAGGACTAAAATATAAAATCCCCATGATGGGTTGCGATGGTCATCCAAAAGCTGTTCATGCCCAAAAGTCCAAAGCATTTCGTTGAACAACTATTTAAAAAAAAAAGTTCCTTGTAATTGAACGACATTTTTGATGAAATTACCACGTTTATTACGCGTGTGTACACCGATCTGCATATTTTGTAATCTCAGACTATTGCTAAATGCCAATCAATCACGTAGTGTCTACTATTCGCTTGGGGAATCAATACTATTTTACGGAATCACAGGCTGAAGAGGCAAACGCGATTGTATCGTGGACATTGGAAACTATACAAAATAGGATACGAAAATAAATTAAGCTAAAGCAAACTAATTATTCTATTATGTGAACATTTTTTTTTCAGAATCAAAATCCACTTTTATCGCTTCGTGGTGAAGGAAACGGCTCATTCCTGCCCGCCGGGAGTAAAGCAAAACGCAGATGAGTAGTCAGAGGATAAAAACTAAAATCAATTTGACTCTCGGCAAAAATAACGCACTTTCCTCCCCAACGACAGACTATGCTATGGTCTCATTAGAAAGAAACAATGATGAAATCGACAGTGAATTATATCGTGGATAGTGGTAACTATACAAAATAGGATACTAAAATAAATTAAGCTAAAGCAAACTAATTATTCTATTATGTGAAATTTTTTTTTTTCAGAATCAAAATCCACTTTTATCGCTTCCTGGTGAAGAAAACGGCTCATTCCTGCCCGGCTGGAGTAAAGCAAAACGCAAATGTGTAGTCGTTAGAGGATATAAACTAAATTCAATTTGACTCTCGGCAAAAATGACGCACTTTCCTCCTTAACGACAGACTACGCTATGGTCTCATTAGAAAGAAACAATGATGAAATCGAGTGTGAATTATCGGTGGAACCATGATCCACCATACGTCAGAGTCCAGGAGTAAGTTTACGTGGCTGTGCTTGGTGCTACATAATACATACACTTGGTGAAAATCGTAAGGGCGGTACTGTCGTCATCCACCCAATTAGCTACGCCCTTCTGCCTCTCAACCGACGACATGGGCACTTCGGTCGACTCGGATATCTGCCGGGCGAGAAATGTATCGAATAACAATGAAGACTAACTAGACGGCTCGGCGTTCGGCAATGTGATATCGTTACAGGGGATGATATACAGCCAGAGCGAAAGGAAAGAGCCTGATCCTAACACGAGGCTACAGTGGAGGCTTGGGCTCTCGAGTGTTGCTATCCAGAAAGGGCCAAGTGGATGAAAGCATCAGAGCCCACATTCCCATTCTTTCGTAACTCCCAAATCACAACAGAATAGCATAAAGTGGATTCCTTCGCAGCTTTTCTCCGATCGATCGGCCCCTGGAAATCGTCAAGTGCTGAGTCCTGCGGACAAATATCACCATCTTGAAGTCACGTTTCTCAGAACTCACTTGGAATTATTTTATTGATTAAAATATCTCAATTTCAGTACTTTCATTAATAGGGATATTTTAATGATCTTTTATATTTTATCCTGGTGCATTGTGTCCTTTCATAAATTTAAAGCTCACTTGTCCAGTGGAAAGTAAATATATGAATTGAAAGATTAAGCTTCAATTTCTTTGGTAGATTTATTAGGACAAGAGCTATTTTTTTATAGAATGATAAATCGTGGTTTTGACAATTTTTTGTATTATTTTTCATACTCAGTATTTTTAATTCAACGGATATTTTGTCTTCGGCATTATAATTGAGTTTTGAGACAAGTAGACGTTGACAGGAATTAGGAATAACTGGGACAGATTTGGGTGGTGTGTATTTTCGCAAAGAGAATTGCAAATATTGCATCGTCGTCGGTCGCAATTGGATGTCACAGTTCTTGGATGCTTGCCGGGTTAGAAGAGAAGTGTCACGAAGGAGTGCATTGCTGGTTTGTTGACGCAAGACGTTACAATCAACAACGGTGCTCTTTGGTGTTCGGAGTGTAAGCTATTGCGACATATACCTACCTACCGATTGGCGACCCGTATAAATTGCAAGGTGGGACATTCGAGAAATGGAGTTTTGGATTGAGAGTTTAAATCACAGAAAGCTCGAGGGTCGAACAAACTTATTCTTACAGAGAGGAAGATGTTTGGTACTTTAATTGTGGTGAATTCTGTGACAATTCGAGTACCTCTATCCCCGCCGCAGACGTGCTCTTCTCTCTGTTGAAAATACCGTTCAATCTCGTCTGAAGTAGGTCACTCAAACGCTCTCCTCATAATCATTTCATCACAAGCATCACCAAACAATGAATACACAAATACGTATAAATCGATTCAGAATTCCCTCTATCTTCCATGTGATTTATGATCGAATAAAAGCCCCCCGATAATTCGAACAAATTGCCCCAACATGCCAATACAAACATTTCCAAACGCTTGTGTAATCAACGTGAATCATCACGATTTGCGAAATCGTATTTGTTCATTAAGTGATTAACACATCACCCTTAACTCACCGCAGTTGTCGACCGGCCCCAATATATTTAGCCCTTTAAGAAGTGCACTTGCCATGAGTACAACATAAATAATCCGCAGTTTATGTTTTATTTTCATCTGCAACGTCTTTGCGCTTTAATTGGTCAAATGTCAAAGTCAATCTACTGTCCCAATCCCGTCGATCCGTAACAATTTCCGAAATTGCATTTATTCATCAAACGCCTAACATATCCCCCTTAAATCTCCGCAATGATAAACCAGCCCCTGGTACGACTAACCCTTTAAGAAGTGCGCTCGCCATAAATATAACATCAATAACTCACAGTTTACGTTTATTTTCATCTACAATCTTTCTGCCCCTTAATTGTTGAAACCTCAGAATATTCTTCGCTTTATAAGTCAAAGTGTGTCCGCTATCCGCGAAGCCTCACGATTAACGAAATCGGATTTGTTCATCAAAAGACCATGAAACGATTAACATATCACCCTTAACTCTTCTCAGTCGTCAGCCCTAATGGGATTAACCCTTTAAGAATCGCCCTTGTAACGAATGCAACATAAATAACGTGCAGTTCATGTTTGTTTTCAGTGACGATGTTCCTGCGCCCTAATTGGTAAAAGCTCGGGATATTCTTCGCTACAGTGTCAGCAGGCATAAGTCAAAGTGTGTCCAGTGTCCCAGTGTACCAATCCCGTCGATCCGTCGGTCCGTCCGTTTGGAGGGTGAGCGAGTCAGTGGAGCAACCCCGTGTGCTGCTGCTGCTGCTTATGCTGGTGGTGGTGGTGGTGCTGCTGGCGACGTGGGGGGTGTTCGAGATGCACGCCGGCGCTGCCGCCGTAGCTGGTGGTGGACGTTGCGTTGACGAGAGGGAGGGAGAGAGCTACAGAAGGGTTTTGGAGCAAGCATAAGGATACCGAGGCATGCGCGGTCCTATCATATTGATCTCGCCATAGTAACGATTCCCTCTTCTCCTGCTGGTGGATGCTGGCACGCACTATACCTGGAGGGGTGTACCGCATGGTATGTACCATGTGCCCTCTCTTTTTCTCTCTCTCTCTCTCTCTCTCTCACTTTCTCCGTCTCTCTCCTTGTTTCTCTTTCTCTCTCCCGCTCTCTCTTGGCTTTACCCACCGGCGGTCGACGCCGTCGACGACGACGACGGCCGCGACGGCCACGACGGCCACGACGGCCACGACGACGACGACGGCGACGACGACGACGGCTACCCTCGATCGCCAACGTCGACGAGGGGTCTATGTGGGCCGTGGACCACCAGCTCCAGCACTATCGCCAACACCAGCAGTAGCAGCAGCAGCATCATCCAGCAGGAGCCAGCGGAGGAGCAAAGAGAGGGGAAACTGCCAAGCGCGAACTGCTGCGCTCTGCGGCTAAATGAATATCAGTCCAGCGTTGATCGCCGGCGAAGGCAGATCTTTGGGTATAACAAGGGGTATAATTTTGCGCGAGGAAAGAGGAAAACGCCATTTTCACAATTAGAACGAGGAAAATCATTCGGGAGAGGAGGTTTAGAGATAGAAAAAACGAGCTGCTGAAGAGAATTACGAGAGTTTGACGCACGACGTTAAGCGGGAAACGGGAAGACACACTCGGAAGGTGATAAGGCGGAAAAGCAACAGGAAAAAAAAAAGAAAAAAAAAAACGGAGAAAAAGAAGAAGAGGAAAAACGAGGATCCCGAAGAGTCAGCAGATTGGCGTTGCGTTACCGAGGCATCTCTGGAAAATCCGGGCTGCCCGAGCCATCAAACTAGACACTCCGTGAGCGCGAGGACAGGGAAGAAGACGATGCCACCAACGGAATCTCGTTCAGCTGGGAGCGATTTTGTTTTTCCAAGGCTCCACGTTCGACTCTCGTAACCGCGGTGATCGAGGATTGCGACGAAACGTTGCGCCACATAGTGACGACGAGTGTTGACGAGAAGATAATTTCGCTTGGAAACGAGCACGGTGGTGAGTCAAAGGGCTGCGTGTTCGGAGAAACGGGGTACCGTGACAAACGCCGATATTAGCCAAAAGGAAGTTGCCGGAGAAACGTCGAGCGCGTTACGGGCAAGAGAAGAGCCTTGATTTGTCTCTTGTAACCGTATGATCAGAAGGGCGGCACAGCCGCTACTGCCAGTGGCGTGTGGGACGATGTCGATGCCTCATGATGCGGCAAGGAGACGGAGTAGGAGCAGGAAGTAACCGGTGGTGTGACAGAAGAAGAAGACTCGGAAGATGAGCCTCAAAATCGTCGGTTGACACGAAGATATCGTCCCACCGCTGGCAAATCGACTCGGCACTTGCTCGCTCTTTTGTCGCCGAGGTCATCGCCGTGGTCATCGCACCTTCAAAGTGTCAAACGTTTGCGTTGTCTTCGTTGTTGTTGTCTACATTAACGGTTGTCACGTCCAGTACGCGATCGTCGTTGTTGTTATCGTCGGAGTCTTCGCCCCTCACGTGCCGTCATCATCTTCATCATCAACCTGGGTAAATAACGAGCCGGAGCTCGAAGCTCTTCTCTATCGCCAGCAGCGAAAACTGTAAAAGGAAAGAGCACCAGCAGCACCATTATGACGATCAGCTCGTCTATCGTGCTCGCTACCCAAGCATCGCTCACACAATTATTATACTCCTTATTGAGCATCGTCGTCGTCCGTCAGCGTACGTTCTAGGAACAGCCGTGTGCAGGTGACCACGTGACGACGAGGCTAACCAGCACACGGGGTCTCCGAGGCCCCCCTCACCTCTCCTCCCCGTCCCGTCAACCCTTCCATCCCCCTCCGGTTCCAACGACACCGGTTAACGAGAGAGAAAATGAAACGCTGCTGGACCCTCATGGCGGCGATCGCCCTTGCCGCATCGGGTGAGTCATTCTCCATTATGTATTATTCTAAACAACAACAACAAAAAGGAGAAAAGAACAGAAAGAAAAACGAAGAGAAACCAAAAAACGTTAAGGAAAAAGCATACCACGCGCCTATACCACCTTACTCTCACCATATTACCACATGGATACACACTTTCTCAATATCTCGCCTCTGATATATCAATATATATATATCATTCGTCTGTCTGTGATTTCTATCACTGCTATTCTCTGTCATTTACTATTCTACGGTGATGACAATTATTCGAATCGTCATTTCGTTTTTTCCATTTACGTTTTTGTGTGTGGTTTTTCTTTTGTTTTTTTTTTCTCTCTTCTCTCTCTCTCTCTCTCTTCTTCTTCTTCTCGTCATTACGACATCACCGTTCGGCTTTAACACGAATCGGTGAGAATCGTTTTGGGCTGAAATACAATACAGACATTTCATACACTCGGATATTAATAATATTAACGCTGTTAACGCCACGGGTTTCAATGTGATTATTTGAAAATTGGAATATAAACGGAAAACGGACGAATCAGTTTGTCAATAGCGTTGTGGTCGGCTACTCGTTCGTGGTAAGATTCCAAATGCAGGATACACGCGATTCCCTGGAAAATACGTAATACGATTCCGTCCCTGTTTATACAACACTCTTCGAGATCCACTGGCTCAGGACTGCGTTATATCCGATGCTTGGAATCAAACTCGAGGCGAGGTTACTCGATAGCTTCGACTCTTTATTTCAAATTTTATCCCAGGAACAATTTTGAGGTAGAATTTCGCTGCAAATGTTTAATGCAGTCGTCAGAGCTTTACTGGTTTCTGTTTTTTCATTTGTGGGGAGAATTTTTGCAAGCTTGATTTTTTGTGTTGTCGTTTATGTTTTATTTAATTCGAAAAAAAAAAAAAATGGTTTTTGAGTAAAAATTATAGAAATGTTTTTGTATAAAATTGGGGGCTTATTTTTTAATTTGAAACTGGAATTTAGTTTGAAAATATTGTCCACAAATTTCACTGTGAAAAATACTATTCTGCACTTAAAATTTTTTTTTACCTCGAGTTTCGCAATAAACGCAATTACTCTGTGCAAATTAAGAAAAACTGCGTGTTTCAGTTAATATTTTTAGTTACACGCGTTTGTTTTAACGAAGTTTAGTTATGCGGTTTTTTTTTAGGAGTTACATTCAAATTTTAACAAGTCTCATGTGGGCAGTTAGGGATTGCAGCAGTCACGGTTTGTTTTTATCTGCTAATTCAACGATAAACTTACGTACGTAGGGTCCTTAGGGAGGATCGCACGTTTAACTGTTTATAAAACCGTAATTTTATGAATACTCAGCGCGGAACGGACTAACGATGCAATTCAGCATTTCTCCCATTCTGCACTCCAGTGAAAACAACGTTTATCGCTGTTAACAAATAAGTAACGTTATCCTTGCTCAAAATTTTTTTGCCCTGATAGTTCAAAGTCAATAATATCAATAAACGTGAATAAAAAGTGCAGATAACGCTTTTTCATAATTATTACTAATACCCAAAAAACCCAAAACTGCAGCAAAAATTTCCATTACAATTCTCAAAATACCTTTTATTTATTGTGATTAAATTTCAATGCCATAAACAAAATTCTGCGGGTAATCATTCACTGTTGATAACGATTCTTAAACACATGCGATGAAAGTTTGTGAAAAAAAAAGAAAGAAAATAATAATGGAGACTTACAATTCCATCATAGCGTCGATGCCTCCTTAACCCGAGCGAGTGGCGCGTCTGACTAGTCAACGGTGTGACTACTGGCGCTGCGAGGGCAAAATACAATTAGCACGTCTGGTAATCGCGGTCGGTGTGTCCCTCAGCGAGTGCACACGTGCCGGCCATTGTATACCTGTGTAGCCAATCGCGTTATCCAGCATTTGGAACTTTCCATTAACCATTAGTCTGACCGAATATGCGCTTTATCTACTGCGCGTTTGATTAAACCGATAGATCAGTTTGTCCGGGTGTTTAGAAAGAAGTAATTATTATCGATTCATCGAATATCTATCGAACGCGATCAATCAGAACGAAATTCACTTGAGAGAAAGCATTCTTACGCACTCATCCACGACACACACACCCACCCACACACACACGCACAAATAAAAAAATTTATTTGCTGTCATAATACTATATATACACGCGTAGAGGCGTATACACGCGTATGTATACAAATGCTGACATATATATATATACTCTATGCCCATCATATATATATTATTATTAATAAAAATAACGAGAGCTAAAATATATCGATTAAATACTGAAACTGGTGTAAAAGCGAGAGAAAAGGGGCAGACACACGCGCCGCCTTTGCGTGAGAAATTGGCCGGTTTTTTCATTGTCGCTTTTTATTTGGCCGCGCCGTTTTTTTCACGGTGTGTATACACGCGCGCGCTCCAAACACATATAAACACACCCACACACACACACACACACATTTTTATTATATATATACATATATATTTTACGCGCTCTTCTGATACCATGATATATATAATATACGTATATATATATATATATATGTGTTGGGGCGCGCGCGAGCTCGCGCTTGTATGAGTCTGTGTGTGTATGCTGAATGATAATTATTCGACGACGGTGACCCACATCTTGCGTCTCATCACTTTATACATATATATATATAGTATATATGTACAAACATATATCTATATATCTATATCTGTAATGCAACGTACACATATAATACCGAAGCAATGGTGATTTCTCTACTACTACCGTCTCAGCGGTTGTGGTACGTACACAGTCGCATAATATCTCTCTCGCAGCCTCTCGGCTTTTCGGATGCTCTCATTGCTATTATACCATGTATTATATACCATCTATCTCTCTGTATATATATATATATCTCGATTTCCTACGAGCCTAACATCTCTCCGTGTCTCTTGCGTCTAATATCTATATCCACCCTATAGTTTCATATCAACTTGCTGCCTATTAACTACTATTTGCTCCAAGACGAAACCGGGCCGGTATGTCCAAGCTTATTATCAAGGATCTAGGAGTGATATCGATACGCGAGGCATTCTCGTATTTGCTGAAATCGAGAAGAATTAATTGGGCTTTGTTTGATGTCCGTATCAACACCGAAGCGGTTTAACAAATAATCTTTTTTTTTTTTTGTTGTTGCTATTTTTTAGTGAATGGGGAATAATGGATTTTAGGGTGATTGAAAGATGGGAAATGATTCAAATTAGTAAAGATATCCTATGAATAAGTTTGATATAATAATTTAGAGAGCGACATTAGTTAATCATTAGAATGTTGATAAATATGAAAAGGTTACTCATGGGCGATTGAGGACAATACCGACCCCATGGAAATAGATGGCGTTTGGGAATGTTTATATAGCTTTATATCCACTTGCTGCCTATTAACTGGTGTTTGCTTGGAGACGAAATTGGGCCGCTATGTTCAAGGTTCTTATCAGGGATCTGGAAGTGATATTGATATAGGAGGCATTCTCATATTTGCTGAAATCGAGAAGAATTAATTGGGCTTTGTTTGATGTCCGTATCAACACCGAAGCGGTTTAATAAATAATCTTTTTTTTTGTTGTTGCTATTTTTTAGTGAATGGGGAATAATGGATTTTAGTATGATTGAAAGATGGGAAATGATTCAAATTAGTAAACATATCCTATGAATAAGTTTGATATAATAATTTAGAGAGCGACATTAGTTAATCATTAGAATGTTGATAAATATGAAAAGGTTACTTGGGCGATTGAGGACAATACCGACCCCATGGAAATAGATGGCGTTTGGGAATGTTTATATAGCTTTATATCCACTTGCTGCCTATTAACTGGTGTTTGCTTGGAGACGAAATTGGGCCGCTATGTTCAAGGTTCTTATCAGGGATCTGGAAGTGATATTGATATGGGAGGCATTCTCATATTTGCTGAAATCGAGAAGAATTAATTGCGCCTTGTTTGATGTCCGTATCGACACCGAAGCGGTTTAACAAATAATCTTTTTTTTTTGTTGTTGCTATTTTTTAGTGAATGGGGAATAATGGATTTTAGTGAGATTGAAAGATGTGAAATGATTCAAGGTATTAAAGATAGCCTATGAATAAATTTACATGCTGATTTAGAGAGCGACATTATTTAATCATTAAAATGTGTTTTGATTTATCGATTGAAATTTTGGGCGGACGTTAAAACGTTGTTAAATATGGTGTTTATGGCGAAAGGAATATTCATGGGCGATCGAGGATAATACCGACCCCATGAAAATAGATGGCGTTTGGGAGCATAGCTACTCCGTCCGCAATAAGCAACATTATCAATGATAATTTGATGGCTTTTTTGGCAATCGACATTTATACGCTTATCACTAATTGAGCGCTCTATATAGATTGTATTATCAATACAGTTTTATTGATTCCGCGGCTGTAAATAGGATGACCGACATTAAGTGCAAATGCGCGGGTAATTTCAGTAGTTGCAATATTCACGCTGGCGCAGGATCAAAAAAACCGTCTGATCTTTAATTGCGCAGCGACCCTTACACTCGAATATGATACGCTCAACTCCAGACAAAAAAAAACCTCAATGTTCTGTAAATCTCCAGGGAAACCGAATCACGTTTTTTTTTTTAAATCGAGATTTTTATTCCTTCGAATATTTGATAAATCACCGTAGCCATAAATACAATCCGAATAAACAAAAATACGAAAAATCCAATAAAGCCATAAGATAAACAGGAGAAAGTGGCGCATTTCAAATAACTGCCATAAATACAATCCGAATAAACAAAAATACGAAAAATCCAATAAAGCCATAAGATAAACAGGAGAAAGTGGCACATTTTAAATTACTGATCTAAATTGTGGACACTTGCCATTTAGTACACACCGAACATATGCCCCGATGAGCTCGGATGGAATAAAAATAATATCATGCAACCGCGCGCATTGTTCGTGGGTCTGTACTTCTCGGGTTGCTCGGTCCCTTTAAAACGCTCCACGACGTGATATCCCCAACATCAAAAACCGTAACGCTTCCCCGTAACCCATGCAATCGGTGTGAAAAGCAAACTCGGCTTAACGCACGAGCAATAAAAAATATAAAAAAAAGCGCGCGCGCGTCGAGTGCACAAAAACGTTTTTACTGCGGCCATAAATCGGCAGTGGCTCGCTTAGACGACCCCGATTGCCCGGCTATCGTTTCACGACTGTAACAACTCGTGGCGAAGCGTTTACGCACGCCGTGAGCGGCAGCCTCGCGCATTATTGAACGTGCCGGGATAAAAAAGAAGCGCGCGATAGGCTCTCCCGAGTGCGAGACGAGCGTGTGAATGGCGGAGAGCGCCGATAGAGCGCCAATCGTCTTTTTCCTCGTTGGCAACCCTGTTTTCTATGGCACAAGGCACGGCGACCATGTGTTGGTAAGACTGTAGGATGCTTTTCCACACACGCGACACTCGTACTTTTCCCCCGTACATATCATACATCTATATCAAGTAGTAATACGTAGCCAATACAGAAAGTAGAGTGAGTGTCAGATTGTGTGTATATTCCGTAGTGTTTGCGACTACGACGACGGCGACGTCGTCGACGACTCGTTGTCTCCATAAAACTGTGCCAAACGGCCGCTCCTACTGCTGCCCGGTGTACTCGAAATTGTTTTCCGCTCGACAAGCCACGTTCGACCTGTGCTCTACCAACTATTCCCCCCCCCCCACAACTACTTCGTTCAGCTTTCGCGACACAAAACCAAACCCTTCCCTCTCTTAACCGTAAATATTCCAAACTTTTTCGTTTTCGATGACGAAGCGAGGCGCTCGTTCTTCATGGTCCACACGTGTATCTGTTAGTTTTCACGCTCCTGCCTCTCTTATAGGTACTCGTTCACCTCGGCTATATATTTTCAGTGATATATATATATATATAGGTGTATGTTTTGTGTGTGTGTGTATATATCAGCCTTTACAGCTCTATAAACCCACACAGAAACGACTTTCAATATGTCTCGGGCAGCGATGCCTTCTCACTCTCCTCTCGCATCTATATATCTGCTGATATATGTTTTACCATGTGCTGTATGTTTATATATATGTATGTATAGCTGCAGAGTTCACGACGATAGTTGCGCCTGAGGCACTTGTCATTGTTACTCCCTCGTCTACCGAGCCCTTCTCCCACTTGAATTCACCGGCTTTATATCAGTCCACGGATTAACAATGTTTCAAACTATTTGCGTTTGCCAAGGTGGCCGGGCTATGTACATCCAGCCGCACGAGGCGACGCGGTGGCAACTCTTGCTATTGTATCTTACGGCCACTCCGTCTCGCTCTCTGTCTCTCTGTACCCACTGTGACACACACCGGAGTACTTGCTGTGTACTTGCGGTGCCTTCGGGCTTCTGCTCCACTACTCCGGTCCATGGAAATTTACAGCTGGGCTGAGCTTTGGCTTTGCCAACGTGAAAATGCGTGCGGAATGGAATTTTGAGGGTGACTATGGGTTTTGAAGCTGGAATTTTACTTTCTCGTGACGTATGATGTAGGTGAAAAAATAAAGTATTGTATAGTTGTGGACCAAAAAAAAAAATAGAAGCTGAATATTCATGTGGTTTGTTTTGTGTTCTTGCGGCGCTTTTGGGCTTCTGCTCCATGACTCCAGTCCATGGAAATTCGAAGCTGGGCTGAGATTTGGCTTTGGCTGCATGGAAATCTGCGGAATGGAATTTTGGGGGTGACTATGGGTTTTGGAGCTGGAATTTTACTTTCTCGTGACGTATGATGTACGTGAAAAAAGAAAGTATTGTATAGTTGTGGACCAAAAAAAAAAAAAAAAAATAGAAGCTGGATTCTGATGTGGCGTGTTTTGTGGACTTGCGGCGCCCTCGGGCTTCTGCACCACGACTCCAGTCCATGGAAATTCACAGCTAGGCTGAGATTTGGCTTTGGCTGCATAGAAATTTTGAGGGCAACTATGGATTTTGGAGCTGGAATTTTACTTTCTCGTGACGTATGAAGTATGTGAAAAAGGGTGGGGGTCAAAATAGCGAATGACCAAAATAGCGAATGGCTAAAATAGCGAAATCCATAATGATGATACTGTAAATTCAAACGTTTGTCATTTTGGAATTCGCTATTTTAGCTATTCGCTATTTTGGTCATTCGCTATTTTTACCCCCACCCTCGTGGGTTATTGAAGTCATTAATTTTTGTCCGGCTTTTTATCTGTGCGGTCTAAAAACTTAATAGCTTTTGAAAAAAGCTTTAGATCGGTTGCGGAAATATGAATTAAAAAAAAAAAAGTATATCAATTTATTTTTTTATTTTTAGACTGCTGGGTGATTGCAAATGTATTCTATTCTGGTCGGACATATACAAACTGAATTTCACACAATGGTGAATAAAAAATCTGTGATTCGCTACAGCGAGTTTATTATTCTCTTTTCAATCATTCACATGAAATTTATGAGATCGCGAATCGTGGAAAATTAACATGGAGTTAAATATGGATTGTGTTACAGATATACGAAATTGTAATCACTGACATTTAGCAGTATTCAATGAGAGGTATAATAATAATATTCACATTAAATGACGAGCACCAAAGTGAACGAAAATAGCCCATAGTTGTACCTCGCCCTTATTTCGGCCCTTCGGCCATAATCGTGAAAACCTTCAGACCGAAAAACCCATAAATTCGTCGTTTAACTTATTCCGCGTTTTTTAAATTGTCAAATATTGCATCCCCTTGAACGAATTTCCACTTCTGTCCGGTGACCGCGTATTGCGTTCCGAAATTGATGTAAAAAACGATGTTTTTTTGTTAACGTCGATTATTGACCATAAAATTGTTGGACGAGATGTCGACGTCGCATTGGTGAAGCGCCTTTTGACCCTGAGCAGTCGATATGTTTTCCGGGGTTATTGCAAATATTGCTCCGTGTTACGTTACAGATAACGACAATTCTATTTTCGTTGGTAATAAAAATGTTTCATCGCGCAGAGCCGATGTGTTGTTGAACGAGGGCCATGGAGGATATGAATGGTCATTGGTGGAAAAATTCGTGCATCAATGAATTTCGCGAGTCCTTCAACCGGAACACACACACACACACACACACCAATATTTTTATCGACATTTATTTCTATGTCACGCGAAAACAGAAAGCTCCAAAACAAATGGTCATGTAAATAGATCAAGTCTGTTTGCAAGCTCGTATCCAACCCACGGTTTACGAAATATTTTTCCGCAACGTTACCGGCTCTGCCAGCGTGAGTCATGTACATTATACCTCGATAACGTATAGATAGTCCTCGTGTTCTCAATTTGTGGTCCACAGCATCCGTTTCCTGAAGCCCGGGAGGTTTCCAAGGTACCTTAAGCGCAGGGCCCATCGATGCCAAGTACAACCCGCGGCTTGGCTTGCCAAAAGATTACGTGACGAAAGGTACAGACATTGCGCTGGCCGGCGCCACGTGGACGCCTTTCATGACCCCTCCTTTTCTCCTTTCCTCTCCCTCCCTCCCTCTCCCTCTCTCTCTCTCTCTGCGTCTTCCCCTTTTTCTCTTCAACTTTTGCTCTCTTTCCGTTGAGCCACCGCAAGGAAAAGTTAACGGTAGTCGTTGGCGGCGTGGCAGCATTTTCCTCGATCCTCTCTGCAAAATAATTACTCAGCTCTCTTCCACGGAGCTTTCGTGTTTTCTTTACCGCCCCTTATTCACCGAGTTTCAAGATACTCCGCCGAGAAAGAGCGAGAGAGCGGTGGGTTTGTATTAAACGACTTCGTTATGCGAGAATTGCGACGATGGAGGTCGAGTCACGTAGACCGTCGCCAAATAGCATGAGAATTTCATTTTCATGAACCCCCGAGACCTGGAGGCCACTCCGAGGTCCCCCGGCAGCCGGCCCTCTTTCTTTTCGCTTCTTTTCTTCTTTTTTTTCCCTCGTTGCCTCGTTTCCTCAGCTTCTGGCGAAATGTATCGAGACACACGCTTGAGGACCCTCGCGAATCCGTCAATCACTGACATTGTATCGAATATCTCTCTTCATTCGGGCTTACGTACACAGATATCGTTTGGGGACTGGATATAATATTTCATCCGGAGGAAAATGCTCCTCCTCCTCGCCTTGGCCCCTTAATCTCTGCCCAGGATCACATTGTCCTGGTGATGAACATTCGACACTTATTCCTGTCCGGAAGTAGATTAGCTTGTCAAGCTGAAAAATACGACACCTCAAGTTCCGGTCAATCTGATCCTTAGTCCAGTTTAGGGCATCGAGGTCCACGTCGCGATTCTGACGTTCATTTTTCTAACAAGATTTTTACGTTTTTTCAGTGATGGACAATCGAATTGGCTTGATTTTCCTTTGAGGCAAATTATTCTTTTTGTTAGTTACCTCAATGCAATCAATTGACAACCAGAAGTACACTGAACAAAAAATCTAGTAATTCATTTTTTATTCCCGGGACGGAAGTTCGACCACTTTGACTGCGAGCAAAAGGGTAATTCTGTGGGTCTCATGGAAGATTCTATCAAAATCAAGCTCGATTGAATTGCGAGACGACTGCAGTGGGATTGTTAGGAATCTGAAGTCCCACTTATAGAGCCACTACAAGGGCAAGTGGGTCGTCACGAAATAATGGCTATTGGGGACATTGGTATCTGTGCAATCCGCTCTTAATGAGACATGAATCTCCGGGCAGGGGATTAAGTTTATCCAGCCAACGTAATGAATGGAAGAGAGCTTTTTTACACGAATTTCGTATCGTCTCAATGGTCACCAAAAATGGTGCAGAGGCGCAAGAAATTATTGGTCGGTGCACCTTTTCTGGCATTGGACTTCCGGTTCCTTAAAGAGGAATTGTCAGGAATCTGAGACCTTGTCCACTGAGCCACAGGGATTACAGGGGTCAGTGGTTGAGTACATAATAATGGCCATTGGAGCGCACTGGTAAACCATCCATTCGATTGAACAAAGCCAGTATTAACTAAGATGGCTATTGCTGGCTGCAAATTGTAAGCAATACCTTCAACAGTAATTCTCACCATTCACAAGCGAACACGTGAAATTAATTGGAAACGCGAAAGTGTCATAGGACCAACTGTTTTGTCATCAATGATCATTGAATTCAAGACACGTGGCATAAACATTGATGCACTCGATTCGGTAACACGAAGTACCTTGTGTACCGAGAGGAATTCAAATGATCCTGGTAACTATTCACTGTTAATTATATTTTATTAGCCCACGTGACTATTTTCGTAGTTACATTAACTCCCTTCGCCGTTAATGTAACTACGTTCCCGTTAATGTACCTGGGAGAATAGTCACGTGTACCAACAGAATACAATTATCACCGACTAGTTACCGGGAGCATTTCAATTTCTCTTGTCGCTTGTCTTCAAGTACATGCAGTTACACAAAATTGGAAGACACACAGCAAAAAAAAATCTACTTGAAATTAAACGAGCATGAGCTGAAAATTTTTACGTGCAAAGTGCAACACTAAATTAGTTACACAACTGTGATGTAAAATTTTTTTTTGGTACAGTCATTTCAATAATCTGCTTGAATTTTATTGGTAAAGTAATTGAAATTAAAAAAATTGTTTTCACCTTTTACAAATGTACATTGAATCTGACGATTTTGTGGCTAAAAATGTCCACTTTTTCCTGACACGTCAGCATCGCTCTCGGAGCAACGACCGAGAGTTTTATTTTTATTTTTATTTTCAAAATCCTTATCCTGTCGCACAGGTCGTTAACGTAAAGAAACTCGTGGCTCTCTTATCCAGCGGCATAAATACGTCGTCGCACCGACGACACACGTGGTTGTGTGTGTGTTTTTTTTCTTTCTCGAACTTTGTCCTCCAGATGGGATTCCTGATCTCTTGAAATCGATTGCTTCGCTAGGTATATTCCCTGGTGTACCGGAATCGTAGGTAAATACCGAACATGTATGCCTATAGTCGTGTGCAGGTAGACCAAACGTGTCGCATATCTCAGGCGTCCACATAGCATAGCAGCGGAGGGTAGGTAGGTTGGTAGGTAGGCAGTCGGGCTGTAGGTACCAGAAACCTCCTCTCGGCTCTGCGGAACCCTCCGCCCCAACCCTTCACTTCCAGTCGTCTGTCTTTCAGGTATTCGCTTCGCCTGCGGATATATCTATATAGATCAAGCGGTGTACCTTCCGAATGGTGGTTCGATGCATATTACCTATGCCAACTGAATATATAGGAAATAGGATGTACAGGAGGTCGTACCATGGGCTATAGCACAGCGAAGGTCGTTCATTACCTTGATTAATTTGGAACGGTATCGAGAGGGCTGGCGGCTACCTCGGAAAACTTGGAGGATTCAGCCCGCGGCTCAAGCATCGAACACCAATCGTAGTCGTCTTCACTCTCCCGCATATAACGGCTCAAAACATAGCTGTTCCGGACGAGCAGATGGACGGAATGGACGAGAGGAAAGGAATCGGGCTTGAGTGGTCCGCAGTTTGCTTCCGCATGCTTCTCCGCCTCCCGTTGCTGCTGTTGCTGCTGCTTCTGGTACTTCTACTGCTCGTGCTTCACTTATTTCATCGAATATACAACGGTGAAATGAGATGCAGATGCTCGGGAAACTGGGCAGACTTACTAAAGCAATATGGCGTGATGGTGCTTCCTAATTGATCGATAACCATGGCAATTCTCCACTAAATCGATGAGTTATCAGGTGTGCCTCACTCTGATTCATCATGGTTATTTGTTTTTACTCCCTGTTGCGCTTAGGCATAGATTTTTACGTAATTAGGGACTTTGTGGAAGATGATTATTCGATTGTGCAAAAAGTGTTAATTAGTTGCCGGGTGTGTAGCTGAGGGAGTTTTGGAGAATTTTGAAGAATTTTATGAAATTAGTAGTTTTGTTTGTACTGTGTACTTTGAACTTTTGCGAAATAGTTTTTTTTTAGGTAATGGGAATTTGTGAAAGGTGATTTTTCGATTCTGCAAAAAGGGTTAATTAGTTGCAGGATGTGTAGCTTAGGGAATTTTGGAGAATTTTGAAGAATTTTATGAAATTAGTAGTTTTGTTTTTACTGTGTACTTTGGACTTTGTATCGTTGCGAAATAATATTGTTTCTTTTGGAAAATTATTTAAAGAATGTTGAATGTTGCGTGGTAGTGTAGAAGGTAAAATAGCGAAATGAGAAAGTCGATGTGAAAACTGCGAAATTTCATAACCAATGTTACAATATTTCTTCCAAACTGTATAAGTCAAGAATTCCTTTCATGTTACGACGTAGCGAGGAATTAATTTTTTTTCTCCACTTGTTAGATTCCGAGGAAAATTATGAATAACGTAGTATAGAGAGTACGCTGACTTTCCTAAGTACACAGTAGACTTTTTCAAGCTTTCGTGGAATTGTTTCAATATCTCGAGGTTCTTTATCGATGAAAAAACATTCCTCAACTTGTTTCA
The DNA here is from genome assembly GCA_947507545.1 of Clistopyga incitator. Classification (NCBI taxonomy): domain Eukaryota; kingdom Metazoa; phylum Arthropoda; class Insecta; order Hymenoptera; family Ichneumonidae; genus Clistopyga; species Clistopyga incitator. The sequence continues at coordinate 2,611,534 of OX382174.1, read as the reverse complement.
TAAAAATTCTTATCCCGCCGGGAACGAGACGTACCAAAGTTAATTAATCGGCTCGCTGTGAATCTCACGAGAAGTTAAGGAAACGCCTGAGAATTCTTTTCCCAGTTTCGCTAAAGAACTCGTTCCCGCTATTTTACGATGCCGGACTTTCTGATACAGAAAAATAACATCTCTTGTTTTAGTACTCACAACGTAGTTTTCTTTCCGGAATAAGCTATCGTAATGAAAGAGAAGAAATACAAAGTTTTATTCAACCGACAGAAATGATCGTGCGATTTTACGCACGAAAAGCTCTTCTCACCGCGTGTGTTTTAGGCCATGCTAATCTTAATTTGCGTATCAAATACTTTTGCTTCAGACCGCAATTGTTGTTATTCGGATAAAAGTAAATTTCAGGGATTTTCTGCATAAGCTTATGAGCAAATTAATCCAACGTGAGGTCCAAAGTAAAATTTATCAACAATACTTGACCAAGAATTGAAAAAACCTCTGGTGATTTCAAACAAATCTAAATACTCTATCATATTAAATTTTTTCATTAACTAAAACGAAAACCAGTACATAAATTAACTGAATAAACACTAAAAAAAAAAAAAAAAATGCCAATAGAATCATATCCTCTAAAATATTAATTGATTTTAATAAAATTGCATGTAACACTTCATCGTTATTGCATAAATGAAAATAAAATAAAATAAAAACCATACTGAGTATATCGGTTTCGATGAACAAAATTTAATTGCGCCAGAAAAACTGTATTTTTTTTAAGGAAATCTCCTTTTTTTTTTTTTACAAATAGTCGTACTGAATTTCATAACTTTCGCAAGTCGCGTACGTTCGACGAGCGATTAGGACTTGCGAAAGTTAGTGCGGGCAGACAAAAGGATCGCGAGCTTTCGCGCATTAGCCGGATATGCACTCTGGGGTGCTCCACACCCACGTCGTTTACAAAATCATTGATTATTAGGAGTAGCCGCGACGTTCTGTACAAACGCTGCCCGGGAACTTTGGCATACTTTTTTTTTTTTGGCGCTCTTTCTCTCTTCCACCGTATCCCGTCATGACCCAGTGAATTATCGATTCGTCGAATTGCGAGAGCACGTATACGTCGGGGTTTTTGGCAACAAGAACGAGCTCTATACTCGCCTCTTTCTCTATTTCCGTTTTGCGCCTCGCTCCCTCTGATTTCATACTGCTGATGGAAGGGCAGCACGTTGCGGCACCGCGGAAAACTTTGTCTCCCATCTTCCTGCCCACTTTTTGTCCTCTCGCTATCTTAGACACCAGTCCATAGTTCTCAGACTCCCTCCCCGCCCGCCCCGCCCTTTTTTTCGTATCAAATGGACATTTTCGACGACGCTGCTTGAGTTTCCAGAGTCAAAGCTCATTCTCTTCTCACTTTTCGCTCTTTACGCCAATTCCATTGACTTTTTTTCACTCCCGCCATCGTGGCTACGTTTTCCTTGTTTTCTCACATCCTCGTTTTTTCATCGGACGATAACGATTCTCAGACTTCCGACTTTTCAAATTCTCGAAATAAGCGATTTTCGAGAATTGCAATTACAACCAATTTTCGAAGGCAATTCGGCAAATTTTGACGCTCGATTTCAACGCAATATTTTCCTATATTGCTATAAGTTTTTTTTTTAAATTCATTGCTCAAGCGAACCTTAACGAAATTTCGTCCATCGTTGATCTTCGGTCGGAATTTACGAATGTTTACCGCAAAATGAAGTCGCTGCATTGTCCAAACTGGAACTTTAAGAAACCGGAGTGAAATCGATTTTCCAAAAATTCCACTCGGCTCCTTCCCCTTGAAGTGGAAAACAAAAAGTACAATGATTTTAGGGAAAAGAAGAGCCGCGCGTGGTACAGTGGGTCGAAAGAAGAACGAGCGTTTTGGAGGCTGGCTCGTTGGCGAAGTCTCCTTAAATAATACTTGAAGGATAAAGTGGCAGTCGGGCGATGAATTTTTTAAATTTTGTAAAAAGTTAAAAATTCAATTCGCCGTTCCAGCATTTTTCTGAAAATTCATTGCCCAAACAAACCTCAAAGAAATTTCACCTGACGTTGATCATGGGTCGGAATTTACGAATGTTTACCGCAAAATGAAATCGCTGCATGGTCGAAATTGGAACCTTTAAGAAACCGGAGTGAAATAGATTTTTCAAAAATTCCACTCGGCTCCTTCCCCTTGAAATGGAAAACAAAAAGTACAATGATTTTAGGGAAAAGAAGGGTCGCGCGTGGTACAGTGGGTCGCAAGGAGAACGAGCGTTTTGGTGGCTGGCTCGTTGGCGAAGTCTCCTTAAATAATACGAGGAGAATGGAGTGGCGGTCGGGCGATGAATTTTTTAAATTTTGTAAAAAGTTAAAAATTCAATCCGCCGTTCCAGCATTTTTCTGAAAATTCATTGCCCAAACAAACCTCAAAGAAATTTCACCTGACGTTGATCATGGGTCGGAATTTACGAATGTTTGCCGCAAAATGAAATCGCTGCATGGTCGAAATTGGAACCTTTAAGAAACCGGAGTGAAATAGATTTTTCAAAAATTCCACTCGGCTCCTTCCCCTTGAAGTGGAAAACAAAAAGTACAATGATTTTAGGGAAAAGAAGGGCCGCGCGTGGTACAGTGGGTCGAAAGAAGAACGAGCGTTTTGGAGGCTGGCTCGTTGGCGAAGTCTCCTTAAATAATACGAGGAGGATGAAGTGGCGGTCGGGCGTGGAAGGTAGGCACAAGCAGCATCAGCATTAACAGTAGGCAAAAGCAGAATCAGTCGCAGACGGGGCGCACCAGGGCTCCGAGATTATTTTTCCTACCCTTTTCTCGGCCGCGGCGTGCACATTTCCAGCGCCAATCCTCGGCGAGAGCGGGACAACACGACGCGCCGGTGGTGCACACGTTGCGCGTCGTCCTGTCCCTCTCGCCGCTCGAGGCTTGCTCGAGGTATTGTTTCGTGACATCGCGTGTACCTATAGTATATATATTATATACATATACATACACACGTATATTTACTATATATATATTCGCTGTGTTATTTTCCCGCTGTATACAACGGACAATGGCTCCGAGGCGAGATATACTCGCTCGGTGTTGCTTCTCTTCGTGTTCCGACCTGGTGCCTGCTCTTTGCCTTCTTCGTCTTCGTCCGCTTCCACTTCTTGCTACGTCTTTCTCGCAAACATGCTCCAGAAAAAAGCGAAAAACCTGGTTCGCAGTTCTTGTGACCGAAAAATTCTTGATTGCTCCACCTACCGGCGAAACGTTCCAAGGGAAAATCAAATTTGTGGTTCGCGCAGAGAAAAAAGGGATGTTGGGAGAAGAACGGAATTGGTGGGTGCGAAAAAAATTGGTACGGTAGAATATGGTCGGAAGTTGCTGTCCATCGGATCCAATCGTCGTCAGTTTCGAAGTTTCCCTCCACTTCTTCCGTCGTCTTTCTCGCAAACATGCTCCAGAAAAATTCTTGATTGCTCCACCTACCGGCGAAATTTTCCAAGGGAAAATCAAATCTGAGGCTCGCACAGAAAAAAAAAACGGATATTGGGGGATAACGAAATTGGTGGGTGTGAAGAAAATTAGTATGATGGAATATGGTAGGAAGTTGCTGTCCATCGGAACCAATCGTCGTCGGTTTCGAGGTCGTTGTACCATTCAATTAACCGCTACCATCGATCATCTGGGTTGATTGGTACGACCGATGGATGCTGGGTGTTTTTACAACTTCATTTTTTTTTATGAGTCGCCAATCGAAACAGGAAAAAAACGTTTGTTCAACGATCCACGATCACTTGTACTTCCGGGATTTAATCTGTTGGGTTTCAGTGAAGGTTTCTTTTCGTGAAATGTGTAATTGGATACAAAGGATTTTCAAATGCACAATTTATTTGGAAATATTCAAATAGATCTGAACTATCCTATGAAAATGTCCTGTGTAAAATTTAATTGCTTCAAATAACTGGATTGACAAATGAAAAGTACATTTGATTTATTTTTGTCAACCAAATAATTCTATTGACTCAAATGTATATCAAATCCACTCAATCATTCATTCATTCGACTCAACGAAATGAACACAGTTGCTTCAAATACTACAAACTACTCGAGTCAATTATACAAATTTCAAATAACTTTGTGTATACAATTATTCTTTTCTCTCACTGTAAGATTGTTATACGAGACGAAAAATAACATGGAACGTTATTTCCGATAACGTTGATTATTGAAGTTAACTAACTAGAAATGGTCGAAGAAAACAATGCCCCATGTAATTGCCGCAAATAATTGAATTATTTTTGCGCGAGTCTCGAAGCGTTTAAAAAAATTGCTCTCCCAACTGACCACTTTTCCCCGTGCACTTCATATTTGATTAAAAGTTTGGAAAAATAACAAAAATGAGAAATTGTGGGTGGAAGAGAGGCAAAACACAATAAACTCGTCAGCAAACGTTCGACCGTCGCGGTTTGTCACACTTTGCCGAACGAAACACACGGCGAGTGATTTGCATGGAAACGAGGAAGAGACGAAACGATGACAGGGGAGGAAAAAAAAAAAACGAAGAAAAAACGAATGTTTGAGACACGGAGGCATTGGAAAATTCATTCATCGCCGTTCGTTTTATGCACCCTCTTGGTTGTGAAGCACAGAGGTACACGCGAACCATGATACATACCCTCGTACGTTCCCTCTGCAAAGGCTCGAATAAATAGCGCCGAGTGCTACGAACCGATGCGAGAATACAGACGAGAAACAAGATGGGAGTAGATCCTCAGGGAATCCGCATTGACGCGATGATTTTACCGTCCTCTGTGTTGATGCGTGATAATAAAAAAAAAAACAAACAAACAAAATGAAAAGAAGAAGAGAGAAAAAGCAAGAATACAAGACGAACTGCTGCGCGCTGGATTACTAAAGGGAATTGCGATGAAGTCGTAATCCCGCATTATCTTCGGGATAGAAAGATGCATATTGGTCCATTAAACCCTAATTTCTATGACTTCTCCGATTAAAAAAAATTTTTACCGAAATTACTTCCCATGGTTTCTTAAAATTTACGTACTTTTTCACAGAGTTGACGATATAAAATGTGAAGAATTATTAACAATATTTTCTGAGCGTTCAGTAAAATGGGAAAAAATTGTCCTTACTGATGGCATTTTTTTCTTTTTATTGAACTTGAGAGAGATATGATTTATAGATCACGAAACAGGGAAGCCATTGGAGCATTTTTTTGGGGATTAAATGTGAGTAATTAATTGTGGTTCGTTTGAAAAGGGGTAAAACGTGTGTTTCAGGGTTTTCTCAATATATCTTAGGCTCTGGGAGATATCGATTAGGTTTTTTGCTTACAAATGTTAACGTTGAAAAGCGTAATTAATGATTACGCTGTCAACAGCCCTCGGAGGGATTTGTTGGATTCTGGGGGTGGATTACAGAACATTTCGCATTTTCTCAGTCGGACATTTTGTTTTTACATAACGTCGCGGTTTTTTGAATCTTTATAAACTGGTTTCAAGGGTTTTTCTATTTTATTCTTGAATGTCTGTACAACAAAGAGGATTGGACAGTAAAACAGTAATTAAATGTAGTAAATGATGTAGTTAAGAAAATAAAAAATTGCCTCCCAACAATATTTTGTTAAAACAAAAATATTACATTAAATATAAAATATAAAATAACCAATAAACATTAAGATGATCCTTCAAAAGTCAGCGAAATTTTCATCCAATTAATCAGTATATTGAATAAATTAAATAACATGTTTTTCTCAGTGTGCCTCCAAGTATAAAAGTTCATGGAACTAAAGAAAAAAATATATCTATGCGAGATAATATATCGACGTACTTTTAGTTCATGGGGGGGTGGTTAACGAGAGTTGGACTAAAATATTGAATATTATTAGTTGAAGGCCATTCTTGCTAAGCACACGAGGGAAGGGAGTGGAAAAAAAAGGTCTGGGGTGGACGTGAGTTAGTGCGGATGGAAAGCTCGCCGAAACTTTTGGAGATTCGGTATATCCCTACTTTGCTACGCTCGTGTCCGGCTTGGCTTTCTTGTACGAGCGAAGGGTGCGCAAGGGCGGAGGGGGGGGGGGGGGGGGATTTTTTCTGCCTCGTGTGCTCACCTCGCCCTCTCGCCCCCACGCATTCTATCGTTTCTTTCCCCGACATCGCGTCGCGTCCCGAAGGGGACGTGAACTCACGCTTCGCCACGCCACTTTCTCCTCATCGATCGTACTATACCTACTACTACGTACTCTACTATACTATACGTGCAACACAGACGCGTTCGTTTGCTGTGGCCTCCTAGTGAGCGACTGTAGTCAGCCATTCGCAGTTCCACTCCTCAAGTACTTTCTCTCTCTCTTTCCCCTTTTCTCTGTCGCCCAACATGATGGACAGCTAGACAGCTATACAGCTGTGTGTCGAATACAGCTTCCCACTTGAGTTAGCATACGATTCCAAAGGGCCCAGCAATTTTTTTTATCACACTGCTTCTACTTTTCGTCAGCCCTTTTCTTGGCTTTCTTCGTTCCTTCGTTTAAAAAATAAACCACACTGTATCGCACGATGGGAGGCTTTTAGTTCGATCTAGCGTTGAAATTTTTATCCAACGTCTCGTTTTGATGTCATATTGATTCTTGGAATGAAAATTGTTCAACACAGTCGCGCCCTTTGCTTTGGTTTCCTAGTGAGCGACTGTATAGTCAGCCATTCGCATTTCCACCCCTGAAGTACTTTCTCTCTCTCTCTCTGTCCTTTTTTCTGTCGCCCAACATGATAAACAGCTAGACAGCTAGACAGCTGTGTGTCGAATACAGCTTCCCACTTGAGTTAGCATTCGATTCCAAAGGGCCCAGCAATTTTTTTTATCACACTGCTTCTACTTTTCGTCAGCCCTTTTCTTGGCTTTCTTCGTTCCTTCGTTTAAAAAATAAACCACACTGTATCGCACGATGGGAGGCTTTTAGTTCGATCTAGCGTTGAAATTTTTATCCAATGTCTCGTTTTGATGTCATATTGATTCTTGGAATGAAAATTGTTCAACACAGTCGCGCCCTTTGCTTTGGTTTCCTAGTGAGCGACTGTATAGTCAGCCATTCGCATTTCCACCCCTGAAGTACTTTCTCTCTCTCTCTCTGTCCTTTTTTCTGTCGCCCAACATGATAAACAGCTAGACAGCTGTGTGTCGAATACAGCTTCCCACTTGAGTTAGCATTCGATTCCAAAGGGCCCAGCAATTTTTTTTATCACACTGCTTCTACTTTTCGTCAGCCCTTTTCTTGGCTTTCTTCGTTCCTTCGTTTAAAAAATAAACCACACTGTATCGCACGATGGGAGGCTTTTAGTTCGATCTAGCGTTGAAATTTTTATCCAATGTCTCGTTTTGATGTCATATTGATTCTTGGAATGAAAATTGTTCACCACAGTCACGCCCTTTTGCTTTGGTCTCCTAGTGAGCGCAATTTCACTCCTCAAGTACTTTCTTCTTCTTTCTCCTTCTCTCTATCGCCCAAAATGATGGACAGCTAGACAGCTGTGTGTCGAATACAGCTTTCCACTCGAGTTAGCATACGATTCCAAAGAGCCCAGCCATTTTTTTATCACACTGCTTCTACTTTTCGTTGGCTCTTTTCGTGGCTTTCTTCGACCCTTCGTATGAAATATCACCACCTTAAATCATCCAAGGGGAGGCTTTTAGTTTGATTTAGGGTTAACATTTTTTCCAATGTCTCGTTTTGATGTCAAATTGATTCTTGGAATAAAAATTGCGTAACACAGCCACGCCCTTTTCCGCCCTTGGTTTCCTAGTGAGCGACTGAGTCAGCCATTCGCAGTTCCGTCGCCCAACATGACGGACAGCTAGACAGCTGCGCGTCGAATGCAGCCTCCTACTTAATTTAGCATACGATTCGAAGGGTTCGCTGGGCTTTTTGGCTTTTCTCGTCGCTTCGTATGAAAAATCACCACGCTATATTATCCACAGGGAGAATACCATGAATTTTGTACTTCCCAACCCACTGAAGTGCTTTTAGGTTGATTTAACGTTGAAAATGCTTTAACTCGGATATTATTGAATTATGCGCAGGGGAATTTTCAAAACTCGATAAAAAATGAACTGTTTCGTGTATACCGAAAAAAATAATGAAATAAAAGTTCGCAAAGAACACAGTAACATTCCAACATATATTCCCAAACGCCATTTATTTCTACGCCATCGGGTAACCACTGAATCTTAGTATCTATAAATACATCGCAGAACAAATATTTATCAACAGCCAAAAAAACGTTCAATAAAATCAATAACATAAACATATATTTACATACTATAAAAAATCCATAAACATATTTAACCACGTTAAAATTCATCCCCTCATTTTCTAGCATAAATAAAAGAATTTAAAAAAAATTATTCAAACACTTTTTTCCTCACAATATTTATCTTCCAATACCCCGATTACATGAATTTCTAAACAGTTACGATTATTTGTCAAAAAAACGGCCGAGACTCTGGATATTTTTGGATGATCTCAACGAAAGGACACATTTTGCTTATTCGGTCAGCGTCTTCCCTGTTCATATATGTCCTTGCGTGGGCAAAATGCTTCTGTATGTATGTCTATTTTCCCTGGACGATCGTTCGCTATCAGACGCACGGGAGTCTCCCGTGGTCCTCCTGTTAAGCAGGATAAACCGCTTTCAAAGTTGCATGCCCTCTGAATATATGTATCACACGCGTGGAGTCTCTCGTCCCTCATGGTTTATACTGCTCCGTAGCGGAGTCGCACTGGCAACAGTAGATAGAGCCAGTATGTGAGCGGACTGGCCGGACCATCGTGCCGTACGTTCCCACTACTCAAACCACCACTGTTGGGTGAGCCCATGCTGACCGCGCGCACACACAGAGCGCAACGACAGGCTTCTTATTCCCCCCGGTGGTCTGAAACACGAGCACCCGCGCTCATTCGCCTCACGCCCAGTGGTAACATCCCCGTGCGGTCAGCCACCGTTATTACCACTTCAGAAGCAGCGGGTGAGCAGTAGCGGCACGCCCGTGCTCTCTCAGTGATAAATCCCACTAGGCGAAGACCCACTGGAACAATACCCTCCCCTCCCCCGCTATTAATTAACGTTTGTCATTATTACCAAATTGTTTCCAACATATACCAGCCAACAATCGCCCAGATTTTTCTTCATCCATACTATTCATGGGAGTTCGTAATCCCTTGGGTTGAATTATTTCTAAATTATATTGGCCAATAATTGGCCAGATTTTTCTTCACCCATATTATTCATGTGACTTCATAATCGCTTGGATTGAATTTTTTTTTTTCAAATTATATCGGCCAACAAATGGCCAGATTTTTTTTTTTCACCCATGTTATTCATGTGAGTTCATAATCGGTTGGGTTGAATTTTTTCCAACTTATATATCAGCCAATAATTGGCCAGATTTTTCTTCACCCATATTATTCATGTGATTTCATAATCGCTTGGGTTGAATTTTTTTTGTTTTCAAATTATATCGACCAACAAATGGCCAGATTTTTTTTTTTCACCCATATTATTCATGTGAATTTTTGATATATTTCCTTTTGGGCTTAACCGTGAATTTAGTGAAGGATTTTAAGCCATAAAAATTGATATACCCTTTGACCCCGTAAAAATAATTTTATCTAAAAAACCAGACTGTAAATTACATAAAAAAAAATAGACGAGCCTTTTGATATTTCCCATTTTTGCGAGATATTAAGATTTTCAACTTTGATCCAAATTCTCTCTATTCATTGCAGTAATGAGAGAATTGGTTCACAGAATGAGATATATATGTATATATATATACATGAAAAATATTGATGAAGCAAAAGCTTCGTTAGCCGAGAGCAAAAGATTGAAAAGAAACGAGAGAGATATAAAAATAAAAAACTGATTACACTTCGTGATGAAACACTTTTTTCTTTTCTTGTTATTTTTGTATCGACGAGATGAAAATTAAAGGGATGAATGTACGCAAAGAAGTGGTGTCACCGGAAAGCGTCGATCCGATTGGGCATGACTGAAATAATAATTGGTTAGGGCTGGTAAGTGGCGGCTTACATGAGAAGCAGCTGCTAAAGGACCTCCTGGATAATTACAACGTGCTGGAGCGGCCTGTGGGCAATGAGTCCGAGCCCCTCGTGTTGAGCTTCGGCCTCACTCTTATGCAAATAATCGACGTTGTAAGTCAAACAAAAAAAATCTCTCTCTCACTCTAAAAAATGTCTATATACTATATACTTATACTATATACTTTTTTTTAAAACACTACCTTCGCCAAATCACTCACTGTTACCAGTAGTACATTTCACAAACAGCCACAAACATACTAAACAAATAAAAATCACGTATTAATTATGTTACATGATTTATATTTGTCACTTTTCCGATAATATTATATACAGTATATTTAATCACCGACTTACACACAGAGATAGGCTCAACGGAAGTGTATGAAAAATAATTTTGTGGTTTAATTGTTATGGATTTTTACATCTTGGGAATTGAATTAATTATTGTACATTAGAAATGCAATTAAATAATTCATAATAATTGCAAAAATGTTTTTACATTACGCTCAATCATTGTAATTACTTGTTTCGAAAATATTTTCAATACATGTTCGTTTAATTAACGCCCATCATTAGCAAATTACACAAATATGTGGACGAATAAAAACGTGCTGACTTTTAAAAATCGGAGGTGCACCGAATTCAATGTGCGAATTCATGTTGACAAAAAACGTGTACGTATTAATTATTTATTATCTATGTGGTTGTCGTAACGTCATTGTGACCTCAGGTAAAAAATCTGCATGATTACGTCGACTATTTTTCTCGGTATTGAAAACAATGCAAAACACCAATTTGTCGTGGTTTAAAAAATTAGACTCTGGTTTTTTAATATGAGGACGTATCGTTATAATTTCAGCCCTCAGATAATAATCTATTTTTATCATGAATTCTGGTTTTTTTTAAAGGGACATAATATTGGATTTTGTGCACCATTTTTACGGACTTCACATGACGACACAATAATGCGAGGCTCGCTTGCGGAATTCACGGATATCCGCTTCGAAAAGTTCGAATCACGGAAACGCGTTTTTTTTCAGCCGATTTTTTAATCCCACTTTTCGGAGGGTTGAGAAAAATAGGAAAAATGATTTTCACTCGGTTCTATTATTTCGATCAGTGAAAGTGCTTAGTATTATTATCGTTTACGTTATTTATTTAAAATAAAGCTCTAGGCAAAGCCCTTGAAAAAGTCTAAGTCTATTTTACGAAGAAATTGGTCAGCTAATGGTTAAGGTTAAGAAAATTTGTCAGTCGATTGGAAAAAATGAAACAGCCAACTGAACTTTCATTTTTTGTTTCACTCAACCCTCAATTAATAGCATCGAAATTTTTCATTTGCGAAAGAAAAAAAAGTTCGAATCGTAGGCGGAATAAAAAATGATGAAAAGAAAAAAAAGTGGAAACTTGGTTGATACAACAGTGATTAAACTAAAAATGAAGACAATGGGTCTTTATTTTCGTGTCTGTAAATATTTTTAAAAAATATCCTCTCGCTGAGGTGGTGCAACAGCTGCAGCTATCGTTTTGTCGGTGCGAACTCTGTCCAATTAAATTTTCGTGACTCATCCTCGCCGTTATAACGACTGATCGATCATTTTATAAAACGAGGCAGTTGCTGGGTCTTCTATATTAAACGAATCGGAGCGCTGCGGGGCGCGTTGATGCATTGATTCGAAGCTTTTTGTCTGGCGGCAAACAAGCGTGGAAAAAAATCGTTGATTAAAATAGTAAGGGTCGTGGTGGGGGGAGCACATGATCAATACAAGTAGATTAAGAAATTACCACTGATATACATAACAAATGGCGTTCCGCCCAATTTGGCCCGTCAATTTTTTAAATTCCCTGTCACAACGTCAAAAAGCATTTTCACTTCAAACATTAACTCAAATTTACGCCATTAATACAAGAACCAATTTTTTCATCCTATTTTTTTTATTTATCGGCTTATAAAAAAATTCCTTGTTTATATACTCACTGAACTTTCTGCCTTTAGCAAAAAAAATTCAATTCGTCAGTGAGCTTTTTTTTTTTTATTTCGCGAAAAAAATGTGAATAAAAATAAATATTTTGTGGTGGAATAAAATGGAAAATGCGGAAAATAGCGGAAATTTATTTTCGGGAGTCTCTTGTGATACTGATGTAAATTATAATAAATTTTTGGGGCCTCTCGGAATGTTCGGTGGTAAAGTTGCGCGCACGTTTGTCGAAAAGTGCGATTACCTTTACGCGCTACTGAAAATATTTTTACACATGGACATAACATATTGTGGCTGCGTACCTGACAACGGTAATAGGTACTACGCGCGAGCGCAACTACTAATAGCCCCGCTTACCATGCCGCGGCACGTATTACGTTAATAAGGTTCGCCCTCTCATTGCCGGCACGCGGAACGTTGCAATGGCTACGACCATGCGAAGACTCCAAGTGAGGTGGTACGTGTCAGGGATGCTGCTCCCGCTGTTCGTGCATGCAACTGTACCCTCAGTGCGCGTCGGGAACAACAGAACCTTTCTGGAGCGAAGCCTCACTTCGCGCGCGTCGACGAGGTGTCCGATATATACTGCCTTCGAGTTCAAAGAGTGTCGCCGCCGCCGCCGCCGCCGCCTTCACTTTTATCGTGACTCTAAAAACTCTCAAAGAATTTTTCAGCGTTAATGTACACTATTAAAAACGCATGGAGTGTAAATTTTCAACATGGATTAAAAAAAAAACGCCTTTTCCAAGAAAATGGTATATTAAATTTGATGTGCAATGAAAACTACAGTACTTTTTACCGAATTATTGGAAAGTCAGGGAATTTGATATAAAAATTTGTCATTTTTTTACATTCGAAATTCAATGTATTAGATGATGAATTCAATTTTCGGTAATGTAAATTTAAAAAAAAATTGTAGTGTACTATCTGCGGGAAATTCACTGAAAAGCTTTTGTTTAATTCTCTTCTTGTAAGTCCACTTAAGTATCAATCACATGACTTGTGTTTTTCCAGGCGTTTTTTTTACATCTCACGCGCAATTTCGATAAATCCGTTGAATAGGCTTTTTTTCAAATGCTCGGTTCTTCGGTTGATTTTGTATTCCGCGTCGGATTTCCGGAAATAAGCAATTTCAGCTTTTGGTTGTAACTTCGCTTAAGCATCAATCACATGACTTGTGTGTTTTGAAGCGTTTTTTCCAACTCACGCGCAACTTCGATGAGTCTATTGAAAATTCTCTCTTTTTTTTATTTTGCTGATTTGGTATTCCGCGTCGGATATCCGCGCGAAGGGCGTCGCGTACTGTAGGAGGGAATAATTTGCTTGGTCAGGAGGTTCGTATATCGATTTTGGATCAACGAAGTGGAAAAGAGAAAATAAATGATTTGAAAAAACGTCTCCCATCGATCGATTGTTCAATCATTCGCGAAATTTAATTTCTCGGCTGCAATCACGCTCTGAGGTTCGCTAGGAAGGGTCCAGTCGTCGTAGATCCTTCAAAATTTTAACACTCTAGTAAACGTCGGTAATCTGGGCCGCATTTGATTTCCTCAACAATGCAAATAAGCGATTCTACCTTTTGGTTGTAACTCCACTTAAGTATCAATCACATGACTTGTGTGTTTCCGGGCGTTTTTTCCAACTCACGCGCAATTTCAATAAACCTGTTGAAAAGCCTTTATTTTATTTTTTTCAAATTCTCTTCCCGTGATTTTGCTGATTTGGGATTCTGCGTCGGATGTCCGCGCGGAGGGCGTCGCGAGCCGCAGGAGGGAATAATTTGCTTGGTCAGGAGGTTCGTGTATCGATTTTGGATCAACGAAGTGGAAAAGAGAAAATGAATGATTTGAAAAAACGTCTCCCATCGATCGAATGTTCAATCATTCGCGAAATTTAATTTCTCGGCTGCAATCACGCTCTGAGGTTTGCTAGGAAGGGTCCAGTCGTCGTAGATCCTTCAAAATATTAACACTCTAGTAAACGTCGGTAATCTGGGCCGCATTTGATTTCCTCAACAATGCAAATAAGCGATTCTACCTTTTGGTTGTAACTCCACTTAAGTATCAATCACATGACTTGTGTGTTTCCGGGCGTTTTTCCAACTCACGCGCAATTTCAATAAACCTGTTGAAAAGCCTTTATTTTATTTTTTTCAAATTCTCTTCCCGTGATTTTGCTGATTTGGGATTCCGCGTCGGATGTCCGCGCGAAGAGCGTCGTGAGCCGCAGGAGGAAATAATTTGCTTAGTCAGGAGGTTCGTATATCGATTTTGGATCAACGAAGTGGAAAAGAGAAAATAAATGATTTGAAAAAACGTCTCCCATCGATCGATTGTTCAATCATTAGCGACATTTAATTTCTTGGCTGCAATCACGCTCTGAGGTTCGCTAGGAAGGGTCCATTCGTCGTAGATCCTTCAAAATTTTAACACTCTAGTAAACGTCGGTAATCTGGGCCGCATTTGATTTCCTCAACAATGCAAATAAGCGATTCTACCTTTTGGTTGTAACTCCACTTAAGTATCAATCACATGACTTTTGTGTTTCCGGACGTTTTTTTTACATCTCACGCGCAATTTCGACAAAACCGTTGAATACCCTTTTCTTCAAATGTTCGGGTCTTCGGTCGATTTTGTATTCCGCGTCGGATTTCCAGAAATAAGCAATTTCAGTTTTTGGTTGTAACTTCGCTTAAGCATCAATCACATGACTTGTGTGTTTCCGGGCGTTTTTCCAACTCACGCGCAATTTCAATAAACCCGTCGAAAAGCCTTTATTTTATTTTTTTCAAATTCTCTTCCGGTGATTTTGCTGATTTGGTATTCCGCGTCGGATATCCGCGCGAAGGGCGTCGCGAGCCGCAGGAGGGAATAATTTGATTGGTCAGGAGGTTCGTATATCGATATCGGATCAACGAAGTGGAAAAGAGAAAATAAATAATTTGAAAAAATGTCTCCCGTAGATCGAATATTCAATCATTCGTGATATATTTCTCGGCTGCAATCTCGACGCTGTGAGGTTTATTAGAAGGGATCATCGAGCCGTACACGTGCTCCGCATCGGTGACGGGCGAGCTGTGTGCTACTGCTACTGCTATGTCGTCGGCACTGCCGGCCCGTCATCCGTGACAATTAGCAGAGCGAAAGGAATGCGTGTATCTACCCTAGCTATATGTCGATGGTGGTGGTGGTGATGCTAGGGTGCGATCTATAGGAGAACCCGTCGAAGTGCCCCCGTCGCGACTAACGATGCACCTATCGAAAGACTTCCCGGTATATCGCCCTGCGGAAACGCGATGTTCCGCTGAAAGAATGAGGCAAAAGAATAGGCAAGAAAGCACACAACACACACCCACCCACACACAGAGCAACCGATGTTCGTTTCTTCTTCGTCGGTTAATTCACCGGGGTCGAGTTCTTTCGTCGTCATTCGAAGAACCGGATAATTACTCGGATTTGTCCGCACGCGTGCGCTTTCATTTTTCTCCTCGTGTACACTTTTGTGTGGCTCACGGATTATTCTTCTCCTTGGTCTTCTTTTTTTTACCCTTTCTGTGAGAACAGTAAGACGAAACGGTGTTTCTGACGTTCTCTTGACGCGAACACACGATTTCGGAATCGAGGATTAAATAATTCGTTGTTTTTTTTTATGCTGGAAGCTCCAAAGACGAAAAGCTCACTCGTGAGTTTAAGGCAGAAATATCGATTTTTCTACGGCTTCTTTGTCAAAATCTAAACATGTTCACGTTTCTGCACCGAAGTTTCTTCTCTCTATATTAAATTCGAAAGCAGAAAGCTAAATGGCTGCGTATCTGTAGTTTATGTCGAATTAAATTGATAAGCATTGGATGTTATTGTGAATTTTGACAGTGACATTGAATTTCTTAAATTTTGGCGTCGAAAAATCGAGTTTCGCCGAGAAATGTCCAAATTAAATTCCCAATGACATTCTTTACTAAATTAATAATTCCGGTACGGTGTATATATCTAACATTAAATTGATATTAAAAATCAATCGTTTCAATACAATCAATTCGTTCGATGTGTCCAAATAAATAAATAAACGACTGGCGAGTAAATGACGAAAAAAAAAAAAAAAAAATCTGTAAAGAGTTAAACGCGCACCGATAGACCCATCGATCGACAAAGTTAACGGTGGACTCTTTGTCGGTGGGTGTAGATGTACATTAGCCCGTTCTCACGGGTCGGGGTCACTGTCTCTATCTCTGGCTCGGTGAACGACTGAATTACTTTCGAGTGCATTCAGTACTCGAGAGTAGAAAGCGAGGGATGAGGTGGGTGGAGTAGTAGTAGGCCTAGGAGAGCTAGGAAGCAGACGAGCCGGGGCGCGTCGCGAGAGAGAAGGAGAGGGCGAGAGTCACCCCCGCGGTCGGCGGTGGCACCCCCGAGAAATCGATGCGGGCAAAAGGGTGCGCGCGGCAAAAAGGGTGTCAATTATCCGTGGGCTCTCGGGAAAGTATCTAAGCGACGTCGCTGGGTTAAGGACCCCTGTGCGATGTATCGTAAGCACGAGCATCATACAGTCAGTGGCATGGCATCAAATAAACGGGCATTACCCGCAACGCAAACGCGCGCTCTCCGCGTGACAACACATTTACAATATAATTCGTTCTATCAATCGTCATGGTCGTGATTAATACACACCATTCGGAGGTATTGGATCAATTCGTGTCGACGAACGCATCGTGACGAGCTGATTCTAGTTACGATCCATTTTCACAAGCGATTAGGAAATTTCACGTGGAAAGATCGTTTAGTGTGCGTGTATAGTATTGTTCGTTCTGTCAATTGTGATGGTGCTGATTAATATACGGCATTAGGAGAAATTAGATAAATGCTCGTCGACAAACGCGTCGTGTCGAGCTGTTTTTAGTTAAATTCCATTTTCACAGGCGATTAGGAAATTTCACGCGAAAAGATCGTTCAATGTGCGTGTATAATATTGTTCGTTTTGTCAATTGCGATGGTGCTGATTAATAACCAGCATTAGGAGAAATTAGATGAATTCTCGTCGACAAACGCGTCGTGTCGAACTGTTTTTATTTACAATTCATTTTCACAGGCGATTAGGAAATTTCACGTGGAAAGATCGTTTAGTGTGCGTGTATAGTATTGTTCGTTCTGTCAATTGTGATGGTGCTGATTAATATACGGCATTAGGAGAAATTAGATAAATGCTCGTCGACAAACGCGTCGTGTCGAGCTGTTTTTAGTTCAAATCCATTTTCACAGGCGATTAGGAAATTTCACGCGAAAAGATCGTTCAATGTGCGTGTATAATATTATTCGTTTTGTCAATTGCGATGGTGCTGATTAATAACCAGCATTAGGAGAAATTAGATGAATTCTCGTCGACAAACGCGTCGTGTCGAACTGTTTTTATTTACAATTCATTTTCACAGGCGATTAGGAAATTTCACGTGGAAAGATCGTTTAGTGCGCGTGTATAGTATTGTTCGTTCTGTCAATTGTGATGGTGCTGATTAATATACGGCATTAGGAGAAATTAGATAAATTCTCGCCGACGAACGCATCGTGTCGAGCTGTTTTTAGTTCAAATCCATTTTCACAGGCGATTAGGAAATTTCACGCGAAAAGATCGCTCAATGTGCGTGTATAATATTATTCGTTTTGTCAATTGCGATGGTGCTGATTAATAACCAGCATTAGGAGAAATTAGATGAATTCTCGTCGACAAACGCGTCGTGTCGAGCTGTTTTTATTTACAATTCATTTTCACAGGCGATTAGAAAATTTCACGTGGAAAGATCGTACGTTGTGCGTGTGCGTTGGCGCGTGCATTCGGTAATTCATATTTCGCACGGTACATGCTGTGTTCTGAACGACAGTTGATATATAATATAATGAACACGTTGTTGCGTGAGCGAGCCTCGTGGGAATTCGGGATAACCGGAAATATAACATAGACGGACGATACGCTAAAAGTCACGCACGTTAATAATACACACGCAGAGAAAAACGACCAGTGAAACGTGATATGAGCACGCACCCTGACCGAACACCTTATCAACACAACAATCTATACTGTAAAATTAGAAAGGAACACATCCGAAGAAATCATATTTATATATGTATATATATATATATATATATACATAATTATTTTTCAAGTAATTATCACACATTTGATATACAATTCATATAATACATCTATATATCTATATATCTGTATATACATATATATCGGTACGTAAAAGTTGTTTAAGGTAGTTTTGGATTGAATTATTATTATTATATATATACACACACATTTATAAATCATTGAGTTTATTCACTTACACACAAAAAAAAAATTTATCACACTCAATTAGGTATAATGCATTATATATTTTATTATCATTATATGATTAATTATATAATTATTATTGATCATTATATATGCCTGTAGTGGGACACTTTTGTCAGTATATTATTATCTTTTTCATTGTTACGTCTATACTGTTATTATCCTCCTATGCTAAACCACCAACCTTAAAAATGATCAAATAAATCATTCTCTATAAATTTTTATTATCCCCCCTGCATGTTATATACTATGAACGAGCGCAGTAGTTTTTTTCGTGCTGGTCTGGTATACTACTACTACTACTACTGCCATTACTACTACTATACTACTACTAACTACTAACTACTGCCACTGCTGTAGTGTATTATCGTATAGTATATACTCTACAAAAACGTAGCGGTCCTCTGTGGCAAATATGCTGTGTTAAATAGTATCGTAATATTATATATGCATGACGACGACATTTCAACGCTTCCATTATTATACATTGCAATATATATATATATATATATATACCTAACAGCGCATTGTGCATATTTCTACGTAAATGCGCCTGTACATTAGCTTGCGGTTGGATTACAGAAGGTTTTGAGCGAACTTTATGCGAAATCCTCGGTGCAATTCGCGAAATTATTACACATTGGCCAAATTTTCGAGCAATCTCAGCGTTACAAATGGATGCAAGGGAAACGAGAGGGAAACGAATGGGGATAATCCTTCTCGTGAATCTCGTGATACGCAGATTATCCTCGTCTATTGCGGACTCTCAGAAGCACAGGTGCAACGGTGCACTCTGCAGATTCTGAGAGTTAAAAACACGTGTTGCATCTTATTCGATCTTTTTTTTTTTTTTTTTTTTTTCATTTTTTTATTAATGCGTTAAATTTTATTGCGGAAAGTTAGCAAATTTATCGCGAAATCCGGGATGTGGACCAACATTGCGACCGATGGGCCTCTTTTTCATGGGCCTGAATAAATATTTGCCAATCAGCGATTTATGCAGCGTAACCTTTTTACACACGTGAACTTTTCGACGTTTTTACAGATAAATGCCAGACCTGTGCTCACATGCAACGCTGGACGCAGCCATTCCACCAGAAATTGCCTTACTTATTAATTGTGCATGTATCACTGCGCCCAGCGAATATTGTAATCTATTTATGAAAGTATATATGAAACGATAATTACTCGGAGTTAATATTTCGCGACGACATTTGTATTTCTGCAGGATAATTAGTCGCAATGATTTGGATTTAAACATTATTTTGCAAAGGTCTTATGGTGCCCATTTACAATTTATGGGACAATGGTTACAATTCACGAGACTCTGGCAAAAATCTCATACAGTCACAATTATCATCTTGTGTGGTCAGAAAATTATTATACAATGATAATATTATATTTTCATCATTTAATTATTACGATATCATAATTGCATAATGATAATTAAAATTTAGCTGAGACGGCGTTACTATTTACAGGATTTAAAAAATCTCATACACTCAAATTTGTAATTGATCACAATTATCAACTTGGGTGGTCAGAAAATTATTATACAATAATAATATTATATTTTCATTATTTAATTATTATGGTATAATAATTGCGTGATAATAATTAAAATTTGGCAGCAATGGCACTGACACTATCATGACTATTTGAATCGCTTCGGTCCAATGGCTGTTCGAAAATCTTAGATTAGTGAAACTAGTGGAGCTATAGATCTACTCCAATATAGCGCAGATAAATTTTCACACGGGTAACGGATTGCACGAAAGATCCGGATGACGTTATGCCGGGTTTTGGAAGCGTTTCTTGCCTTCGGTTTTTCCCGTTGATGGGAGTTGGGAATGACGGGAGTTGGGATCAACGAGAGCCGCTGATAGAAGTCGAGAGCGACGGGAGTTGAACTGCTCGGACATTCTACCAACGATGGGGTAACTCGCTGCGGCTATGCTGCGGTCTGGGCGTGCCAAAATGGGTGAAGATGGATGAGCCCCACGTCGATGATAAATAGAAAATACGTTTTTTTTTTTCCAATCTCCTCGTGAATAGAAAAACGAATGGATATTATCGTGAGCTCGATTCTATCACTATCGACTTATGAGTAGAGTCAACACGTAAAGTAAATGTGTAATGCACTCAAAGCAATATGGATTACATTGTAACATTGCAACAACAACTTTTGGGTGGTGTCCTTTTTTTTATTCCATATTTTCCGAGGTATGAATATTTCTTTTAAAAATAGGACTTTTCTTTAATTTCAAGAAATTTTAATTGCAGTCACCTATGACGTTTTTAAAATATTGTATTGATACTTTTCCATAAAATTTTTCACATTGGTATCATCAAGTACATGTCATGAATCATAATTCTGCAATTTTGTAAATAAATACAGTGCACCTAAATAGTGTGAGGTAAAATGTTTCTGGTAGTTCATAGCAGACAGAATGAAAACTACAAGTTTGAAATTTTACTTTTCACCTCAGACCATTACAGAGACACACACTCTGCAAAATGGCAAAATTATAATGCTCGACACGTACATAACAAGACGTGAATGTAAGGTTGTGAATTTTTTTACTGCATTTTTCATAGGTGTCCTGATATCGCGAGTTGTCAATAAAATTGTCAATAAAATTTCTTGAGCGTGTATCTCACGACGCAATAAAATTGTCGATATTTCCACTAACCATTCGCGCCGATTTCGCCGTTGCGACATCAACAGCGACAAGGGACTGTGCGAATTGGCGCAATAATTCGTAAAAAAAAAATCGTTAAATCGTCGCACGATTTCCCAATGCCTCAATGGTAAATCGGCAATGGTGCACTGTGTTACGTTTTCACAGGCACACAGACGGCCGGTTATGTAAATGAGGTGATATCAGTATCGGTAGGTAGAATAGCACTGGAGGGACGAAATAGTCGCGTCGTGTCCCAGCCGCCGCTGCCGGACGCGAGAGCTTTCGCAGAGGATTGGCGCGGCCAGTAGTGCAGAGGAAGGAGGCACAGTGGAAGCTCCGCGGGGCAAACCCTCCCGCTCAAGTACACATTGGCGCACACGTGAAATTATGTGCTTGATTAATTATCAGGTCGTGACCGTAGCAAAGGTCCTTTCAGCGCAGATTACGACCCCGTCTCTCGCTCTCACTCCGATATACCGGCCGGTATATATCGTCGGTGGTGGTGATAGTACGTACAGGAGGGTAGGAACGTGTTGGAAGGATATACATAGACGTCGATCGTTGGCTCGGTCGGCCAGTCCCGCAGGACCAAGGGCAGATCTCTGCTATCCTTCCCTCTAACATAGAGATAATAACTTGTTCCCGTGAGACACGTGTGAGCTATCGCTTCTTGCCAAGCTCACCGTGCTATCCGCCTCGCTTAAGGAACCAACCGACGTTCCTATCTCCACGGTAAAGTAATTCTATTTTTCGCGGTGCCAGCATTTTGTTAACTACCCACCGCGCTTGGAACGAATGGCCACTCTGGGGAAGGGTCATTTCCCCTGTCCTTCTCCCGTCCGCGGTTAAAGCGCAATCGTTTAAAGACTTTTCAAACTTACTCTTCCCCAGCGATTTTTCGAAGCCAGCCTCGCAAAAATAGCCCGACTTTCAGCAAATGTTAGCTCCGAGTGTGACCCAGTGGAGAGATTGTCTTATGCTTCGCTCTGCTCTTGACTTCCGCTATTTTTAATGTTCTCTCGCTGGGTTAAGGTGAAGTTTTCGGGGGAACATATCCTGGCGAATGTCGGGGAACAAAAATTTTAGGCCTGTCTGAAGGAACGATATCCTTTGGGACGAGAACTTTGAAATTGGCGTTGATTTCGCGCAACAATAATTCGTGAGGTCAAGTAAATATATATGAAGGTATAGGGTCAAAAGTGAGGGCGAAGAGTATAGGCGAGAGTGTAAAAAAAAAATTATCTGCACCAACCTGTTCCAATAGTTTGTTCCTACTGGAGGAATGGGATCCTTTGGGACGGAAATTTTGAAATCGGCGTTGATTTTGCGCAGCGATAATTTGTGAAGTCAAGTTAATACCAATGAAGGTCTAGGGTCAAAACTGAAGGCAAAAAGTATAGGCAAGAAGGTAAAAAAATTATCCGCACGTACGTGGTCCGATAGTTTCTCCCAAATTCATGTAAAACGTGGTCAATTTTGTGACAACTAGGTTTAGCTTATTGAGAATATCGATAGAGCCTGTCGTCATGTCCGAAATGGTAAAACCATCGACGACAGAGTGGAGCTTGTGGAAAATCGTTCACTGATGATATTCCAAAGTCTTCTGCTAGATTTAGCTTCTCGCTGTGATCGAATATGCGCATACAAATACGCGAAGAGACGCAGGTCCTTCGAGAGATGTTCGGTATACACGTAGCGGATAAGTCGCGGGCGGTAGTCTCGTTGTTGCGAACTGGCTGCTTCGATAGCTCGATATAGTGCACCAGATCCGATTACCTATTACCGGTAGGACTACGAAACCGGGTATGTGTATACCCGAACACAGAGAATCGCTCACTGATATCCTGTAATTTACAATAGGTGAGATCGCTCCGTTTCCTTCATTGTACCTCCTTCGTACGTCGTTATATATATATACATATATATATATATATATATATACATGTTCGAGTAGCAAAATGTCGATTCCTTTTATGTAAGATGCTCTTCCCGTTGGGATCACTGCTGAACAACACCTTAAGGGTCTTTGTAAAAATGGCCACATTGCCTCGGCGATCAACTGAACGTTTTGTTACTCGTATGGGAGCCTAGAGAATTTTTTACACGGTATTTACCAGTTGATGTGATTAATCGGGAATTATTGAAATATTTTTTTACTGTCCAGTACGTTGAGAGGTCTTGAAATGAACGTTCGGAAGAAAGTTATTGACTTTAAATGACCCACTAACATTTTTGTTAGCTCTAAAGTTTATTGTTTTTATTCTTTTTAAATGAATTTTTCGACCTTCGTGTAATTTTCATGTAAGATGCTCTTCTCGTTTGGATCAATGGTGAACAATAGCTTAAGGGTCTTTGTAAAAATGGCCGTATTACCTCGGTGATCAACTGAGCGTTTTGTTACTCGCATGGGAGCCTAGAAAATTTTTTACACGGTATATATAAGTTGATGTGATTAATCGGGAATTATTGAAATATTTTTTTACTGTCCAGTACGTCGAGAGGTCTTGAATTGAACGTTCGGAAGAAAGTTATTGACTTTAAATGACCCACTAACATTTTTGTTAGCTCTAAAGTTTATTGTTTTTATTCTTTTTAAATGAATTTTTCGACCTTCGTGTAATTTTCATGTAAGATGCTCTTCTCGTTTGGATCAATGGTGAACAATAGCTTAAGGGTCTTTGTAAAAATGGCCGTATTACCTCGGTGATCAACTGAGCGTTTTGTTACTCGCATGGGAGCCTAGAAAATTTTTTACACGGTATTTATAAGTTGATGTGATTAATCGGGAATTATTGAAATATTTTTTTACTGTCCAGTACGTCGAGAGGTCTTGAATTGAACGTTCGGAAGAAAGTTATTGACTTTAAATGACCCACTACCATTTTTGTTAGCTCTAAGGTTTATTGTTTTTATTCTTTTTAAATGAATTTTTCGACCTTCGTGTAATTTTCATGTAAGATGCTCTTCTCGTTTGGATCAATGGTGAACAATAGCTTAAGGGTCTTTGTAAAAATGGCCGTATTACCTCGGTGATCAACTGAGCGTTTTGTTACTCGCATGGGAACCTAGAAAATTTTTTACACGGTATTTATAAGTTGATGTGATTAATCGGGAATTATTGAAATATTTTTTTACTGTCCAGTACGTCGAGAGGTCTTGAATTGAACGTTCGGAAGAAAGTTATTGACTTTAAATGACCCACTACCATTTTTGTTAGCTCTAAAGTTTATTGTTTTTATTCTTTTTAAATGAATTTTTCGACCTTCGTGTAATTTTCATGTAAGATGCTCTTCTCGTTTGGATCAATGGTGAACAATAGCTTAAGGGTCTTTGTAAAAATGGCCGTATTACCTCGGTGATCAACTGAGCGTTTTGTTACTCGCATGGGAGCCTACAAATTTTTTACACGCTATTTACAAGCTGATGTGATTAATTGGGAATCGTAGAAATATTTTTTTACTGGCCAGTTCGTTGAGAAGTCTTAAAATGAAGGTTCAGAAGAAAGTTATTGATTTCGAATGACGTGCTCACATTTTTGTTGGCTCTAAAGTTTGTTCGCTCATTTTTTTTTTTCAAATGGATTTTTCTGCCTTCGCGTAATTTTCTTTTAACTGATTTAAAACGCGCAGCGTTGCGAAGGGCGAGTTTTACACCTCAGGTCGTTTCGACTCGCGCTCACATCAATTGGCCGGTCATAAACAGTTGCCGCTGTGCGGGTTACGTTCGGGAGGCTTCGAATAAAAGACGAAAAAGGGTTTCTCGAGTTCCGGAGCTCCGATACTCTCAAGAAGGGCTGTAAAACTCAGTACACGTGACTATTACTGGATTGAGTGGAGCCCGTATAATAAGTGAAATATAACAGCCAAATATACGTATAGAACAGTTTTCAGTACATTCTTAAATAAAGACCTGTTAAAAAGTTCGAATAGAAAGAAAAAAAGGGAAATTAAATTGTTTCAGCTGATAAAATCTGCCCTCAGTGCTAAGATATGTAAATTGCCTCCTTATCAGGCCGAGTAGTTTCGGAAAAAATGAGTTCCCAAATTTCGTGGACAACAACGTGTCACTGTCTCTCGAGCCTATCAGCCAATCACGTTTAGGCAATTATCTTTTTGTACATTGACTGCAATACGTCGCATCGATATATCTGGATGTATCGCATATCCAGTATACCAGTTGTCAATGGTTGTACGAAGTGCAGTATTTCGCAAACTAACCGCCGAGTCAATAACGAAATAACACTCCGCCTATATACAGATATATTTATCGGGATAACCAATATTGTGCGGTATATCTGTATAAACGCAGTTGACCCGGTGCTCTTTTACTCCTCTTCTTCTCCTCCGAGCCACCGAAAGCTTTGCAATATGATTCCTTCATGTTCTGTGGTTGATGCAGATGGAATAGAGAGATATCTATCCGGAGAACTCGTCTTCCCAGACCATTATCGAGAGAGATAGACTGACCGCACACTATTCAGTTTAGCGGTTTCCTCCACCAGCGTACACGTACGTTCTACAGTTTGAGTATATAGAGAGGCTGGGTAGCTAGCCTACCTGGCATCAACCACTGATTCGCTATGCAACCCAGCAGAAACGCTCGTCTCTCGTCCTGACTCAATTTCTATATTTCCACTCGGCGCGATATTCTCTCGTATCTAGCCCAACAGTCAGCTGACGCGACAGGACTTTTCAACGGAAACATACGCTTGACTGAAAAAAACAGAAAAAACGGCACCGGTTAAATCCTTGGTCTATTCAGCAACAGTAGCTGCAACAGCAACGACCACAGCTCGATTTTTCTCGTTACCTCCCCGGATCCTCTTTTGGCATCGAAAAATTTGCGCTCTCTCGGCTCCCGCGAATTTCCCGCTCCTCCGCATTGCGAGTCTACCGATTATACACCGCATAGCAACGGATCCGTTCCGCACTGTTAACAAATTGTGTCGATTACCGGCTTTCCCTCAACGGTCCACAGTTCAACAATAACTTTTGCCATTCGAGCTTCTGCCATTGTGCGCCATCGCTAATGCCTAAACTTTCGTTTGTCAACGTCCCTTTTTTATTTATTGTTTTATTTATGTATTTACCGTTCGTCGAAACAGCGAAACGCGATGGCCGTTTTTTTTTTTCGTTCAATTCCAGAGGTCGACGTTTGACGAGCTTTCAATTCTCCTATCGGGCTTTGCAATCTTTATTACGGAAAGTTCCAGTTGCTCGTGATATGCTAATTGCTGACCAAATTTCAATAATTTTTTCGCGTAATTTTATCGTAAGGGGTGCACCGAAATTTCAGGCAAAAAAAGGTGTTCAATTTTTGTCAAAGCCGAAGCTTTTTTTACAAACTTTTAAAAATTTTTATTCGAGTATTTCGAGATGGTCTGGAGCATGAACAAAAATGGTTTAAAAAAATTTATGTCACTGAGTCATACATTTTTTGGTAATTCGACGGAGCTTTTTTTTCTTCTTCTTTTCGCTGTAATTTAATAAGCTATGGTTTCCGTTTATCTTTGGCATTACGCGCTTCAGTGGCTGAAGCTTTAAGGCTTTAAGACAACATAAGGCACGAAACTAATGGTGTAGCAAGCAATGGACCGAGGAATGAAAGAATGGATAGAATGACAGGACGAAAAAGCTTCGGTCGTGAAGCTCGGGATGCAGCGTCACGGTGACTCGGGGAAAAGACACGCGGCGAGAATTCTTCATTACGTTAACTCTCCTCGTACGATGGAAAACGATGGAAAGCCTCGCGCGATGGGCAGACAATGGGCTGCACAATAACCGAATAGGTTGCATGACCAAGCGGATAAGGTCGTGCAGGCTGTTGCGAAGATAGGGTTGTTTCCTTCTGACACTCTTATACGAAAGAAACTTATCATCCGGTAATTGTTTTGGACACCCAGCACTTTAGTCAATTTGCTACGGTTCAACAGGTCAAATCGATACGAGAATGACAACAGCTCAAATTATTACTTTTCTTCGCTCGATAAAAGTTGAATCAAAAAATCGCAAAAATTATATGCATTCCAGAACAAAATATTTGATTAATATTGCTGGAATACTTATCATGCATTAACAATTGAATCGAATTTGTGGTTAAACGTGGCAACATTTTTATACCACAAAATAATTTTTTTAATTTTCTAAGGGAAATTACAAAAATAAAAGGTCTCAGGAACTATTTTAGAATCGGTGTTAAAATCGTTTTAATGATTTGAATAAAAATTCCTGTGTAGTAAAAAAATTTTTTAAATCTGCATCCCAAAAATTATATGCATTCCACACCAAAATATTTGATTAATATCGCTGGAATAATTACCATGCATTAATTAAATCCGGTGTAATAAAAAGAAAAAACAAAATAAAAAAAAATCTACACTTTTCCAAGACAATTTTTTGCGACATATTTTTTATAAATATTTATAAGTTAACAGGAATACCACTAGTATTAATTGAACTGTTATGTGGGTCACGTGTTTGCCAATTTGCGAAATCGTAAATGTAATGACAAGAGTTATGAAAATCTCTTATAAATTGATGATTCGTTTAAATAGTGCGTCCACCCTTCGTAACTGAAAGCCAGCATTATGGATGTCTAGGGATGTTTTAGAATTCGAGATGCAGATGAGGATTGAGAGGCTCTATAGAGATCGTTGAAATTAATTAGCGCTCCGTGCGAGGCCTTTATCCAGAACTCCGGAGTTATTATAAAATCATCACTGAGAAATGGGTCGTCGTCGTCTTTCCCTCTCGCTCGCCGCACGTGATAATACCCGCGAGGCCCCGTGAGGAGGATTGCCTGTGGCAAAATAGTCAACGTAGCGGAAGTGCCGCCACGCGGTCGTATCACTAGGGCGCGCTATACGAACGAACGAACGAACGAACGAACGAAGGGTAAAGGAGGCCATTTTATTTCTTCCCTTCATTTGCCCGAGCTACTCTTCCATCTGCCTCGCCGTTTATCTCCCTCACGACGTTTTTTCTTCCCCTCTTCCCACCCACGCCACACACACACACACACACACACACACACATATATACATGACAAACTCTCAGTATGACAGAAAATCGAAATGCTTGTTACAGAAAGGTGACTGTCCCAGTTACTGATAATACGCTAATTGTTGACCAAATTTCAATAATTTTTTGGCCCAATTTAAGCTCAACAACGTCGTCGAGATTCCGAGCGAAAAGCTCCTTTTTTTAATTTTACCCTCTTCACAGAGAATTTTTTTTTTCCCGTGACTTTTTTTTTGTCAATCCGCAATTTTCGTACTCGCTGATTGAAAAATGGTCTCGAGCTTTCACAATGGTCTAAAAATTCTCCGCTCTCGAGCAGACGCAATTTTTGTTTGGTTGTTAAACTGAAAAGTTCTTCACGAATGAGGTAATGAGGAAGGGCGGTCAGGGATGAATTTTGAGGTGAATATGTAAAGTGGTTTGCATTTTCGAAATTGTTGTTGAAGAGATTGCAATATTTGGAAAAATTGGGAAAAAAGCTTTTTGCGTCACGTACATATTTCATAGTTCTTCCGCTTGAAGCAATATGCAAATTTGTTAGCAGCCACTTTCATGATTTTTTTGTCTTCGCCTCTCGTCGCATAGCTTCGATAAACATTATTTTGGCAAAGTGTCGGAAGCCCAGTGACCCGTGCACTAAACTCGATACTCCAGGAAGTTTCGAGGATATAATAAATAGAGTCAAGGAAGCCTCTCAAGAATTTTCCCTTTGGAGGGGAAAACGGGGTCACAGCCGACGAGCTCTAAGCAAGTGAAGGCTATGAAGTATGTGTGAGAGTATACTGGCATGTTTTCCTCCCTTGGGACCGAGAAGAATTCGGGCTCGCATTTTTGTTCCTCTCGTAAAGCTAGGAAAACCGAAGAAACGACATTTTAAGAGGGTTCGAGCGCCTTACACTAGTACAATCCGTGCTTAACATTTTTAGTAAGTTTAACAAAATCATTAGGTGCGTAAAATAATTATTACAGAATTTGGCGAATTTAAAAGTCGATTTTTTTTAAAAAAAATAAATAAAAAATCTGTGGTAATCGATAATTTGTATTTTACTGGAGCACAAACTAGAAAAACGCGGCGGAAATACTTCAATTTTGAACGAAAAACTGAATAATAATGTATTAAATGAATTTCGGAATTACAATTAAAAAATGAAATCGCAAATTAGTGATTCTCAAAGAAAGCGATTCTTTTGCTAACTAAAAAGTAAAATCCTATCCTGTATGTCAACAATTTATTAAACAAAATCAATTTTTGTTTTATAAATCGAGAAAAATAGTCATAAAAAAATAATTAAATTTGGTCCACTTTTTTTGAGAATTTTGAGAATTGTGAGGATTTTGAGAATCTCAGCCAATTTTTTTTATGTCGAACCATAAAAAATAATGTATTTTCAAGAATGATAAAATTTCCATTTGTTTTAATTTGAAACCAAAAATATTGTTAAATGTGGAACAACTGAACGGAATGAAGAGGCATGAATTTCACATCCGTGTGACCGGTCATTTTGAGTTGAACTTTTCAACAGTTATGAAGTTTCCGGTGTCAAACACGAGGTAGAGAAATGCTGAACGGCTCGAAAAAGGATGTGCCCTGGGGTAGAGATTCGAATCGGTATCCGCGGCTGATGTGTAGGATTGCGTCTGCACACGCAGACTTCGGAGTCTGCGAAGTCCCGATGGTGACTCTGCACCAACGAGACCGTTCGTTGGACGACGACTACGACGAGCGCGCTGCAAAACTCGTTATCTTAATAACAATGGTCGCTGTCCGTTTGTGCGAGTGTCCACAATGTGTGAAGGGACCATGGATAGCAATGGGAAGGTTGTGCATTCTGGCATTTCCCGCGCGACAATCGTGCCCAGTGAGATACAGAATGGTTGGTTCAGTGGTGCCCTAAAATAGTGAATGTCCCATTAGGGACATTATTTGGTCACCCCCTGAAATTTCACAATTTTTCCTTATCTTAAAAAAAAAACTTTTACCTCAAAATACGAACATTTTCATTCTATACAAAATTTTGGGAACATCCAAATTTCCCAAAGGTATTTGTCGTCTGTAAAATCAAAGTATAAATGATTTTAGTCTCGCCCTATTTTTTACCCCTTAATAGAAATTAATTATAAATGCAAATTTCATTTTTTTTTTAGCCAAATTTTTTTCGAATGTCGATACTATTGTACCGAGATCAAAATTTTATCGTGAAGAATAAGCCTTTTTAAAATTTTTAACTTAACAAAATTTTCATGAAAATTGTACTTCTTATTTTTCACCTGTGATTAAAAAATATTGAATTTACTCACGGCGAGAAAATTTTTAAAATTGCGAACTGTCACTATTAATCCATTTGTGATTGAACTGTTTGATTCAAAAGCCAGATTTAGTCGCTGAAATGGTAAACTGACCGTTAGCCATTTTGCCAGCCGTGACATTGAAATTTTCCCAATGAATTTTTCCGCGGGAGGCCCGAGGAATAATGAATTCTTTTGCCGACCGATATTATTTCGTTCAGCGAAAGGGCTCATCAATATTTATGTTTCCTGTGACGCGTTATTGATATGTATAATTCATTAAAACGTTTGGGGGGCCGAGTACCACGTGGCATACGATACGTGCTGTTTGTTGTTTGCATCTCTGAATCCGAAGTGCAGCGCTGTGTACAAACCGGAGCAATATTTTCCCCTCTCTCGCAGGACCTCCTCTTACAGCACAGAGCACTCGGTTATTTATATGTAAACGACCATTGCATATGGTGATCCTTTTGGGTACGAACGTGACGCCGAGTTTCCTTCAAGAGATTTCTATGTATGAGACTGTAACGACATACGTGAGGTTTCCGTGGCACGTGGAGATTTTAATGAAAACATCTTGAAAGTCGTCAGCGGTATCGCCCCTGCTCCATTGCTTTTACATTCAACTGCGATCAAATTTATTTGCAATATTCATTTTTAACTTCTACGTAAAAAGATTGAATTATTTTAAAAAAAATGTAGATATGATTTTAGTAGTTGTGAGAAAATAAAAAATGTTATCAAGTAGCCTAATTGATTCGATTAAATAACTGAGCTGAAAACTTTTTGGAAGAATATGTTTTTGGTAAAATCATCTTACGTGGCTTTAATCATATAAATTATATTTTGGCGTGTATTCAAAAAAAAATTATCATCGTTTTCAAAAAAGTAATTTTTAAAAATAAATGGATTCAGAAATTAAGGAGTGTACTGTCGACATTAAGCAGTGTAATGTTTTGTGAATGGAATATTTTTTTAAATATTGTTAGATTAAAAGTCAGGAAATTAAGTCAGTTAATTAATTTGAGGAATTCAGTGATAAAATGTCGATATTTTTGTAAATGGGAATGTTTTTTAAATATTGTTACATTAAAAATCAGCAAATTTATTATTTTGTCGAGAATATTCATCACGATGCACTTTGTACAATGTACTTTTCTCCAGATGCGTCGAGGGTGGAAAAATACCTGATGGCTTTCATAATTTATGTCATTTAGCAAAACATCATCAGATTCTGTACTTAAAGTTTTAATATTGCGTTATGCACGGGTACAATTATACGGAGCGAACAATGAGTGAAGGACTCATTATATTCCGGGGTATACTGATTTCGACCATTTCTTTGCATGGTTACCCACCATAAGCTCGTGATTGTTCACTCGTGGTAAGAAATGGTACATGAATAATCGGCGAAAAAACCAGGCGGGAATTTTTGTCTTGAAAGCTATTCGCTGAATAGCTTTGGGCTTTTTTTGAACTTAAAATTATGTATTCACGAATGTTCAGGATTATTCAAAACAATCTTCGCTAAGCCGGAAGCGTTGTTATCGTGGTCGGCGGAAGTCGCCGTTTTAACTGAGACTATTTGCGGTGCCAGTGATTCCGAACCCTGGAAGCGAAAATCGATCGTCACAGAATTAGCTTCGGAAAGAGAGAAAAATTCTGCAAAAGCAATGTGCAAAGTTTCACTTTGCATACATTCTAACAGTGTCTCTGAAAAAAGTGACTCTTTCGTCATTTTTTATTTCGAAATTCACAAATCCGATTTCCGGTCGTAAAATTTTTTAAATTTTATTTAAAAAATTTGTTAAACATTTTTAAAACTGAATAAATACAGAATAGAATGAACCTAAGAAATCCAAAAAATATTGAAAAATGACAAAATGGCGGACATGTGAACTTGAAAGTTCGTTTTTTGGATGTTTTTTTTCACTCACATGTCCGCCATTTCCTCATTTTTCAATATTTTTTCGATTTCTTAGGTTCATTCTATTCTGTATTTATTCAGTTTTAAAATGAAACTTGTTTCATGATTGTAGATTGAAAATCGACAAGTGAGGAATGCGCGCAGTTTTGCATGGAACCGGTAGGCACTTCATTTATCAGCGGCCATCTTGGACGCCATTTTGGAAACAAATTTTTTTTAAATTACAACTGAAGTATAAATAAAGGTTTTAAAAAAACAAGCTTATTACGTCTTGTTGTTCATCCACAATTAATTCCTTAACTTAGTGTAATTTGTCGGTCAATTATAG
Source organism: Clistopyga incitator (assembly GCA_947507545.1). Taxonomy (NCBI): domain Eukaryota; kingdom Metazoa; phylum Arthropoda; class Insecta; order Hymenoptera; family Ichneumonidae; genus Clistopyga; species Clistopyga incitator. Next base: position 2,578,870 of record OX382174.1, on the reverse strand, counting down.
AGGAACCTCCCCTTAAAGAACCAATATCAAGGGTTTTGTACTATCACCTCAAATAAATTAAAAAATCAATATTCGGTCATTTCCAATTTCACAATTTCGAAAGTGAACTATTCGTCAGCGAATAACATTGATTCCAGTCTCACTTTCTTTCCCTTTTTTCCCTGACGCTTTACGTAATATTTCATGACTTTCGAATTCTAAAAATGGGATGGACTCTTGAAAAAAAAAAAAAAAAAAAAAAAAATGTTTTCCGGACAGGCCGTTAATATATAGAATGCAAATAAAAAACGGACTTTGGCACCATTCAAAAAAAGCCTTCCCCCGTTCTTCCGGCTTTCAGAAATGCCAAAAAAAAAAAAATCGGGATAAAGAGAAATGTGATATTCGCAGTGAACGGACAGCCCGTTGTTTAGCACTGTCTCGAGGCTTTTATATATTCGGTAAAGTGAAGCGCGTCGCCCTTTCGGTTGATGTAATATGCGCATTTTTACGAGTTCACCCCCCCCCCCCTCCCTAGCCCCACCCCCGCCCCATTGACGGGGGTGCGAGAGCGTGAACTTGAAACGCGTTTCATCGAAATAATTTAATGGAAAAGAAAAAAAAAATCAGTCACGAGGGAACGATGCATATATATACATATCAGAGTGAATCAGAGTATTTGCTTTTCTCGAGGCTCGGTTGAGCGCTCCTACACATTTGAACCCTCCGACCGCCTCGTTCTTGGAATATTTCCCGCGAATCACTCTCCGGCTACTGTGAAGTATACCACTTTGCAACTACGATGTTTATTCTATAAACGAGGAGAAACGTCAGAGGTGGTAGTGAGCGGTTGAGTGTCCTCGTCTGTAGGATATAGCTAAGCAAATATGTAAAACTTGACGATGATTCGAAGGCTTGGATAGGAGAAAGGCGAGTGTATATACATACAGGAGAGTGGGTCGTTGGCGTTCTCAACGACATCGGCTGCTGCTCGTCCTGCAGCGTTGCTGCTGCTGATGGCACCAAAATATATGCTGGAAGCCTTGCCCAGCTATGCTACGTTATGCCATCGAGGTACGTGCAGCACGAAACGTCGCTCGGTTCTGGCTTTCCAAAATCCCAAATATCTCATGCTTCCTCCGCCAACGTGACCCGAGAGTTTCGCGAAAGAATGTGACCTGACAGCAGCCGATAACGGGATAGCAAGGAGATAGGATTTTGTCGAAAGGCAGCTTCCATATCTCACGACTAAATTTTCCTTCACGGTTGCAACTTGCGATGCGTTCGAGACACTCGATTGATAGTCTTGACAGCATCGAATGACACCGGCCGATAAAATGTACAACTTTATTGCAACTCGGATTTCGTACACTTTAAGAAAAAAAGAAAAAAAATTTAAGGATGATTTTTATTTATATTCGAATACGATTTGCAGTTTTTTGTAAAGTCACCTTTACTGATTTTGTATATTCAATTTAACTGGTAAATAATAGTTTAAAAATTTTTATATTGTAACAGACTGTGTTGTTTTAAAAAAATTGTGTCAAGTGTTATCATGCAGAAAAATGTCAGTGGAAACGTAGAATCGTTTTTGCAAAATAATTAGACAAGTGTCAGATGGTAATTGCATTAAGATATTTTCAAGAAATTGTTGAAGCGAGGTGAAATTTCGGGTGTCCTCTGATTGAACTGGAAGATAGTACAGATTGAGGTCATAATCGCGACCATAAAAACTTGGATGTCTCCATTTATGTTAGATTAAATTTGACGAGGACAATAACTGCGGGGTAGGCAGTAAAAAGGGATTTTACGGGACCGTCAAGCATGATTGATGGATTCTTCAGCAAAGGCTTTTACATAACTAATTAATTAATGAATAGGTAATCAACCGTTTCATCACCGAAATATATCACGATGCATATATCGCCTCTTTATTCAATAAGTTATACATAATTAATAAGCTATGTAATATCTCCCGCGGAGAATTTCTTCTCAAATTTCGTCCCGAAGTCCGGTGGCCGTGTTAATTAGCTTCCGGAAGCATTTTTCACTCTTTCCGTCTAACGCAAGATTTAGAGCGAAGTTATATTTCAATTTGCCATCTCTAGATCATATTCGAGTCGAAATAAGAGACGATGTATTAAATTCCGAGATTTTTCATGCCAAGATGACCGAAAAATTGATTAATCAATTTTCCTAAAAACTGCGAATATCTGGTACATACAAATTAGCATCCATTTGTGCTGCTCTTCTTCCGGAATTAATATCCGTCGACTTACCTTAGAAATCCTCATTGCAAATAAAAATTGAATATTACAAAACTCTTAATCGCAAAATAAAAATCTTAACTCTCTCGAATCTTATCTAAAATTCCAAAAACTGTATTACTGTCGAAATATTTCGGAATCAGATGATCCAAAAAAAAGGATCAATGATTTAATGAGAAAAATATCGTTCATTATTATAACTCGCAACGACAAATCAACATTCTCATTAAATTTTAAATTTCATTCTGGTAACCACCTAATTACCACGTAAATTTCAATATTGAAACAATATTCCCGAAATATTTCGTCGCCATGTGGAATTATAAATAAACAAAAAACAAGAAAATTAAATGGAGCAAAAATTATTGGCTGTAATTATCACAAAACTGCCAGAAGGTTCTCTTGATCACACTTTTATTTTTCCATTCGTAGCAGGCAGACGATAAACGTTGGGATGAGAAAAAAAATTTAGGAGCCCCTGAGAAACTCGGCGAAAGTAATCAAGAAGAAAAGAGAGCGACGGGGAATATATACACGAGGGTATGCGGTGTGTATCGGAGGCCAATGAAGTAATGGCCAGTGGTAATGGTCTCGGATATTTGGAGCTCGATGGTGACTGCGGACACAAAAGTACCGGTGCAGCTGTGTGGCGAGTGTGTCGGATCGTTGGTCGTCGTCGTCGTCGTCCCGCAACGTACACACGAACGTACAATATCTCATGATAATGTTTTTCCGGGTTGGAGAGTAGCCGGAGAAAGATTATAGCCGTGGAGCGCAAACAGGGCCCGGTGAGGGGAATCGTTCCCCGCCGCTGCTGTCGCCCGGAACACACGCCATGTGCTCGCCGTGTGTCACACGCGGATAAAAAGCGATTCTCCAATGCGCCAATGTACCGAACAATTTTGCGACAAACGTGACGCGTCGAGAATTTCCAATAAAAATAAAAAGGTGAAAAGCATTTCTGAGAGACTGTCCGGAAACCGGGTCGGTATTTTATTTTCCAGGGCATTCAATTTTTCTTTGCAAATTTTTCCCTCTGTGCGACAAATTTTTCATCACTGTAACGAAATTATTAAATTATTAATTTGACATTTTTTTTTTTTTTCATTAAAAATTCTCTCTACTAAAGGCGAAATTTTTTTTTTTAATTTGCAGATAATCAATGGACGGTATTAATTATTGATCATAGTGAAAATAACATTAAAACCAGTCAAAACAAAAATCCCTTACACAAAACTGTTGGAAATATTTGCAAATTCATATTACCCGAAATTTCATTCATCGGCTGATAAATCGAAGCCCTTAGACGATAAGATATCGTCGAGAAACGGTAGCAAGTAGAGAGTCTCGAGTATCGGTCAGACGGTCGGGCTAATTTTTCAATCTTAAGAAAATAATTGTCAGTGGAAGAAGCTCTCATCCCGATCTCGGTCTCGTGAACGACGAAAAGTGTGCGATAAAGAGGAAGAGACTGAGGGGGTGCAGTGGCCGTGTAATATCTATACAGAAGGGCGGTATGCGGGTGGTTGGCAGCGTGAGAGGCGTGCTGGAGGAGGGGTCGTGGGAGGGGGAGGGGGGGGGGGTGCAAAGGTGGGAAGGGGGCACGTCGATAAACCGCAGCTTAATGAAGGATACTCGTGCGGGGGAACAATGCCTTAGGGGGTGGCGGGAGGGGTGGGAGGGGTAGTAGTCGGAGCACCACCACTTTCACCACCTCCACCGCCGATGGCAGCGTTAGTGGGCACAGGTTGATGATAGATGTGTGAGAGAGAGAGAGAGAGAGAGTGAAAATGCTGTTACCATTGCTGAGGGAGTTGGGGAACGTTAAAGAAGCGTTTATCGCGCGAGCAGGAGGAAAAGGAGGAGTCGGAGGTGAGAGGCCCGAGAGTAGAGCCGTCGATCGCTTGCATCGATAACTACATCGATGAGTTAACGCATTCCCGCCTGCTGCAGAAGGGCAGAGGGGGTGGGGGGCAGGGAACGTTGGTGGAGGGGGGAGGGGGTGGTTGTTGCTGCAGGGTGAGACTTGGCAGTAGGTGATGAGGAGACGAGACGAGGAGTGGAAGTGAACGTACTGCCATCACATACACACACTCATATATCTACGTATATATATATATATACACGTGAATACGTAAATGTATAAACTGCAGCAGCTTCTACTGTAGGCAAATATATATAGAGACCTCGAGCTATATAGATACAGGTCTCGACTTCAGTACGTATGCATGTATCTACGTACGCTATATATATAAATATATATATATATATATACATATATCTGAGGAACCTCGCGACGAAGTGAGTTTAATTATTTGAGCCTCGGACTTGGTCGGTTAATTAGGTCTCAAGCTTATATACATGCACAGCAGCAGACATACACACGGCATTGCAAGTCCACGGGTTATACGCCGGTAGGAACGATACGAAATCTCCCCCCCCCCCCCCCCCCCCGAAAGCACGAGGGGGTTTTATGTCTCGAATCGATTTCTCGATGATTTATTCAGGATCGGTTGCTACCGGCTATAAAATCACGCGGGCTGTGCCCGGGTCGTGCCCCAAGGGCGATTTTAAGTTAAAGCTGTACAAGGGGAGGGGGTAACATTGCTCGTGATGGCTCGCTCGCTCGCTTGCTGCTCCAGTCGAGCGGGAGATCGAACTGCACACCGAACCCAATGTACTGCTTGTGCACTCCGTTTGCTGCTCCTACTACTACCACTACTCGACGTCGTTGATGCTGCTGCTGCTGCTGCTGCCGCTACTGCTACTCCTGCTGGTGGTTAAGTCCAACCGTGGGGCAGAGCAAAGCAGAGCTTGAGAGGAAAGCTATTTTGCCGATCGATCGACGCCACAGACTCCGTCCGGCACGCCACACGAACAACCAGAAGCCGGGACCACGACCACCAGTCAAAAGAAAGACATCGAAACAGCTTATTATACTTTTTATTAATCACCTCGACCTAGTTAGCACCGAGAGCCTCTGTGCTCGGTAAACAACTCACCCTGCGCTCCTTCACTCGCCAATTTCCAGGGGAAAAGCACTTTTTTGGTTTCGGTTTCACTTGTTTTTTTTTTTTGTTGTTGTGTTATTTCAGTGATGAAATTTCTTGAATTCCAAAAAATATGGATTTCCATATTTTTTGAAGGGCATTTTTTTTCGTGATTTCTTTTTTTAAGGGACGATTTTGATTTCTCCAAGTGGCAATCGATCCTTGGATCACATTATTGATTATTAATTATCGCGAATTCATATCACGATTTAATGATTTTCTGTCTGTGTCGTAAATTACAGACTGATATCTCGTAATTTAGAAAAAAAAGTTTCAGGGTAAAATGAGCTTTTTATAATTTTCAAAATAAACCAGCTTATTGGACTTTTTATTAATCATCTCAACCTAGTTGCCCCTGAGATTCTGTCTCTGTGCTCGATACACTCATCGTGTGCTCGTATGCTCGCGAATTGTCCGAGGGGAAGCACATTTTTGGTTTTGGTATTTTCGTCTTTGTTTTTATCTTGGGTTTTGACAGCGTATGGACAAGTGAATAAAAAATGTAAGACGATGTATTCAATCCAGAAGGTCACGGATTTCTAACTGCGTCGCCCTTAACTCGAAATTGAGTTTAAAATGTGACCCTTTTGCCGGAGGGAATGAAATCTCTCCTTTTCGTTCATGGCAGCTTTAATATCGGGAGATAAGATTTTATTTTATGGCGTTTTGTAAGGATAATCAAGAACTTTTGTGAGTTTTTGATAAAATGGTAAACCACCGAAGAAAAAAAAAAACGGCACATACTTATCATGGTATTGTCCGCTCCTTTTCTTCCCGAGACAATATGGCAGAAGGGTCGCTGTATAAAAGACCGAAGCATCGGCCATTCGATTTTATATTCAATTTTTTTCCTCTCGACGCTCAATGTATCAAGGATCTTCGACGAAGCGCCATTTGTAGGTTCGCTCAAGCCACAAAGAACCTCTGTGTAACTCTGCCGCAACGTAATGTATACTATATTTGTTTTTAAATAATTATTTGTAAACTGCAATGACAACTGAATTATCAATGTTTCTGTTTCCATGGCAATGGCAACGAAAAATCCTTAAAGGACCATAAGGTGCAAATGGTCAAGTGATTAAACACTTTTCAAAAAATTACCATTTATATTTGCCTATTTATTGTCACTGATATTGATGGATCGACATATTGAAATATCAAAGCATTTTTGCACCAACAATTAAAAAACCGGAAAGCACAAAAAAGTGAGTCCGGCAAAGCTCAAATAACGACCTGCCTAAAGGATTCTTTGGACAATTAATTGACAAATTGATTGACAATTGATCATCAATCAATCAACAATTTAATGTCCAGTAATAACCGAACTCTTTGGTCGGTCCTTAAACAAGAATTCGATATATCAGATTCACTGCACTTATTGAATATTGCATCTAATTGGCCGCCATTTAAGTTATTTACAGTCGTGGCCAATGGACGTCACATCGATAATTCGTGTTCCCTGTGCCTTCGACTATTCGTGCTGGTGATAGTTACATAATTCTGTCATCGGCGTAATTTCCAGTGCACTGGTCAAGTAAAAGCGTTGAAATGGACATTTGAATTTTTTATTTTATCGTAATTTTTTTTTTTCAAATTTCGCAACCCTCTGAATTAAAAATTTCCATAAATAAATTCGATTATGACTTCTGTGGTTTGGAAAATCATTTTCTCGATTATTCGAATTTAGAGGGTTGACGAATCATGTATTTGTATATTGTAGTAGTGTTGGAAGAGTTTTTACGATGGTAGAACTCTTCGTTGATATATCGTATATTACACCATATTAAATCGCTTGCTGCAAGCTTTCGATAGAACTTAATTGTAATACACACGCTTCGTGAAGCTTTCATTGAGGAAGGCTGGGTATTTGTAGATTTCGTGCATGGTAATTAGTTTCGCCATCGCAAAGTATACTTATCGTAGCGTTTCGATATATAATAACACTGTACATATGTATATATCGACACATATATATGTAGATGTATATAGGTAGTGTAAAGAATAGTGGGTTTTCGTAGTTTGCATTATAGTACATTATACATTTTATGCTCAATATAACTATACTTCGAAATCGACGATTTAATTGGAGGCCAATTAAAGCATATCATCTTCTTTTCTGCACTTTCAGGACGAGAAGAACCAGTTGCTTATCACCAATCTCTGGCTCAAATTGGTAAGTTTCCCATTCACTTTAACGAATATATTTGGTAGTCCAATATTAAAATTAGGGTCTGAAGTAAAATCTCGCATACTTGTTCTTCACTAATTTGCATTGTTGCCCCAAAATTGATAACTCCACTTGAATTATCAATTTCATCAACGGCAAAGTGAAAGCATGTCGAGTGATATTGGCTCTCGCTTCCAGAAAATTGAGTAAAAATGGGCGAATAAATGAATAATGCGCAATACATTATATATGCACCGTTTAATTTACTGGGTCATCTGAATTTAGTTAGTCCTTTCGTACAAAAAAAAAATTATGCACCAAAAAATCTCAAGGATATATCCTAAGTTACAAGACGTTCGATTTTGGGATCTTAACTCGTGCGTGTTAAAAGAAAAGCACACAATTTTGGGACACTTTTTGGGTATTCTGTCGTGGAAAGCTCCAAAACGAAGCTTTCTATGACAAAGCTAAGGAACGGGAACTTCGATTTGAGTTGTCGCTGTAATAAACGTCAACACACATAGACACGTGTATGTACCTATGAACTTCCAGTTCTCCGGGCTTAATATCGAAGAGCTTAAGCCATCGAGGAGTAAGCCACGTACGCAAGGACAATTTCAGATTCGACAGTAGAATGAGCAGCAGAAACTAACGTCTCTGGATCTCAATGACCCAAATTCATCTCGGCGTTGTCTACGATGACATATACTATACAGTACACGTATGCGCGACGGTACCAAACTGAACCGGAGCTTGGCAATTGACGTGGATCAATTCAATGAATCCTATACGGCTGCGATGTCGTACGTCGGCATGTGTACGAACGTACGACAAATCGCTCCGACTTGATCCACTTGGTGCAATGCTCGCGAATATCTCGTAAACGCGATGATTGACTTTGCAGGTACATCGACGTTGCCTCTTCGGGGTTGTAAAGAGCCATAACCTCGATGAGATAAACTATAAATTCTGCACATCGAATATATATATATATACACATGGGGTTGTTGTACATAGAGGTACGCCCATGGGTTATTCCATGCGAAACTCACTCGATACTTATTTTTCTCCATGAATTTTCTTCTTGAATTTTCAAGGTCGTCGATATTACGATTATATAATAAGAGTTCATCAAATTATTCACTATTTTCCAATATTCAATGTAATCAATGGGTCGACAAAAGGCAAAGGTTTTTTTATGTGGACAATATTCTATACGAAATTTTGAAAAATCGTGCTTCCTTTTTTCTCGAGTCGAAAGTACGATTGAAAATTGATTCGATAAAATGCGAATTATCGGAAAATAATTAGGGAGCGGTTGGTGCGCAATATCCCGTACGAATGGAGCGCCCGAGTCCCGGAAAGTGTGCTGTATAGTCGTAGGAAACAAATTAACGATTGCAAAGTGAAGCTTTCAGAGCGAAAGTTTGAGGAAAGTGAGCGGGGAGCCGCGAGATCCGACCGAGATGGGAATCTCAATGTTGCCAAGGGCTACGAGTTGAACCGGAATATCTCTATCTCATGGAAAACTTATTGATCCTAATGTTGCGCTCGCCGGGGAGACTCATGGCTCCAACAGCACTTCAACTTTCGTGATACCTTGCTCCTCATAATCTTTCGCCTCTTGCTCATCTCTCTTAACGCTCTACGGTATTATCGCGTCGTTTATCGCAATCCGAAGGTCACTCGATGGCCCTGAGACAATAAACTATGGGCAGTGAGGTAGGAATGAGATTTTCGACCAATTTCCGGTTTGCCAATCCCTCCACAAGACATACTCTCTTTCCTTTACCGCGAGATAGTGGATCGCTTCACTTTTCTCCTCTTGTAAACTAACCGACATGCACACGCATGTGGAAAAGCCAGATAAATAACACACGAAACGCGAAGATAAGTTACAACGGTCGACCGGTGGCCATCATAAATCTGGCGGCTCCAGCTCTCCAGCCAATGCCTGAAACTGGGCTCTCCCCAACGCAGTCCATAGCCTCCCTGAGAAGGAGACCCGGAGGTAGGATTTGGAGAACGGTTGGAGGTAATCCGAATGGAAATTTCACGGACGTTTATGAAATCCGCCGTTGAACCCCACCTTCGGAGGAGTGCCTCGCCATTCTTCCACCACTTTCCCCATTATTTTACTCGCCAAATGTGCGACGCCATTGCGGTGAATTTCAGAGAGGCATTATGGGCATTATACTTAGTTATGGGTATTGGCAGGCAATCCTACCGAATGCTCTTTTTTTATTGCCGCTATATAAGTGACTGTACTTCCGGGGATTTATAAATTTCGCCTCGCGAGCATTCAAAGTTTTGTACACTGTAAAAGATAAATAACACTGGATGAGAGATTCATTGAGATTAATTGACCGAATTTTCTTTTGTTTTTACGTTTTTGTGGAACAAATTTTTGAGTCATCGAAAGATTATGGAATAAGTAAATCGGAGAAGTTGGACATTCTGTGAGGGTTCAGTTGGAAAGACGAGAAGAAAAAGGAACATGTGGTTGGGATAGATTTTTTGAAAGCTCTTCAGAATGTAATGAGCCTTCGGTGAGTCGCTGAAGACACGATTTAAAATACAGTTTTATTGCGCCCAAAATGCTCGTTCGATCGTGTGTTATTATTGGTCATTACAGCCCGGGGAGTAAACGTGATTAAATCAGAAATCCAGTTTGGCGAGGGTGTCACGAAATTTGTTCAACCTCATTGATATTCCGCCGTTGGAAAATGGAAATAAATCATGTAAATAAATTTCGTCTGCTGTATAATCACTAACCCATTTACGTACAGATGCAGGATCACTTCACTTTTTTTCCCTAACCCTTGAAGTTAATCATCCGTGGGCTAAAATAATCGGCGGCAGCATTCGATGTCAGCCATCCGCTGAAACGACCATCGGTGACGTTTAACAATGGTCCTTTTTCATGCTCGTGTCAATAACTAGGCCATTGTAGGTAAATAAATAGGGTTTGGTGATCTGTCGTGGCTGGGTCGTGAGATTGCGAGGATCAATGTGGGATTTCCGGCGTTTCACGGGTATACGCTAACGAGTCGAAAGTTTCCTCCGCTAATTGCATCGAGAAAATCTTCGTAATCTCCAGAGGGGGCTAAATCCGAAGGGTGACTGCACTTAGGTACAGTTGGGTTATATACATCCGATGTCCTCTCTCGCGGAATCTCTGTGGCCCTGACATTTTGAAAATAGCGTCGAAACTCCGCTTAATCTTGATTCGCCTTCCGCACAAGCCCGGTGCACACTATAGACACTGTTGAAGCGCAGATCCGTAATGTACTCGGCGGGACCAGAGGGATCCTCGTTCTGCATTCGGCACGAAATGAACTCAATTCAAGGGGGCGAGTGGTGCAGTTGGTGGGTTCGCTCGTAGAAGTAGATAGGTGAGTGGAACGAAGAAGAGGCTATCCCGAATTAAGGGTGTAAAACCGGTTTTGCCTTCTCCCTTTCGCCGCAGCAGCACGTACCGTCTCCTCGTGTCCTCGAGGGTCGCATCACCATTCTCTCTTCCTTCCTTCCTTCCTACGTTCTTCGTCGTCCTCGTCGTCGTTCGTTCCTTCTTTCCTTCGGCACTCCGAGCTCTCTTCGTCGACCAACCCTTGTCAAGGATCTCCAAAGTCCCACCGGCGTTATAAATATAAGCCGGCCGAGTGAGTACTCCAGGATAAGGCAACCTCTCACGGCATCTCCAAGAACTCGAGTTTCACTCTACTTAATACCCGCGCCCATCGAAATCCCTCGGCGAAGGGCTCTTCTCCACGCTTGCGTTTACACATTCGGAAGTGATATATATCAACGTCACCGGAGACAATTGAATAAACTATGGTTGTATGTAAAAGGGCCAAATTTTTATTTATTGCGGTGACATATGGGGGGTTTTTTTTTTTACAGAAATTCCAATTTTCACCGTAATGTCTCGATACTTTGTTCTTCGCTTGAAATCTGAATACTTTACTTTTGGTTTAAGGAATCTGAGACTTTTGGAAGTACGTTTTTTGACAAACAATTCGTGCAATTTTTTCTAATGCTTTTTGTTAAGATTCTGTTTGCGGAACATTCGAATTTCGTTATTTCATTTTTCGTGACAGTTTTAATTAGTTTTGAATAATTAACGCGAAATACACATGCTTAATGACGCGAATTTTACGTAAAACATTTGTTGTATTAGCAAGACAATTTTTTAACGTAGCAAAAAAAATTTTTTCGGCCAGAAAATAACGCAATGTCGTCACTATTTTAGCACAAAATTTGCTGACATAACAAAATCGTTTTCTCCGTATTTTTATAGACATTTAAACCTCCAAAATCTAAGACGATGCAAGGAGAAAAGAATAAATGTTTTACTGCTTGCTGACCATAAAAAAAAAAATGTAACCGCAATGTCACCGCGAGCCGAGTAATAAAATCGACATAAAGCTGAGCTTTAGATCTCGCGATGGAAGGGAATATATATTGTAGCGTGCCGTCGCGGCTAAACCCAAGCAAATCATTAAATACCCGACGCAAATCTACGTACACGTTCATAAAATACTCATCCAAACAAGTCATAAAGATCTGCTCTACGTAAACTTGTTATTCACTTATTGTGGACTTGATAGAATATTCAAAACCCAAAATAAAATTATGCTTACTTAATAAATCCTTCACTTTGTAAATCTGTTTCTGTCGAATTCCATGAAAATTTATAAATTCAGCGCAAAAATGTGTGACTTTTCTCCACTTGTTTATTAAATTCTAAACAATCGTTGATAACCAAAATTTTCGGTAATGTAAATCCTCAAAAATGTTAAACAGTGTAATTGCAGTAATGGATCATGTTATTCAATTACCATGACTTATTGAAATATTAAAAATGAAAATGACAAAATGTTTAATCAAAAGTTCTGTCACTTTTAAAATCGGTGAAAAATTACGGTGATTTTTAGAGAACCCCAAGATAATCGGGGAATTAAATTGGTAATTTACCGATGGATGAAATTTCAGATAATGTTAATACGGAAATATTTTTAACGCTGTAACTGCAGCACTGAAATGCAATCCTATTAAATTGCAACATTTTCACGGACCGCACGTTAATTAATTCGCTTCATCGTAATGGCGTCGCCGAGAGGGACCATCACAGCGAATAAAGAAAAACCAATATATCCCACGGATGATATTGCAATTGAAATTCGTTACGTGAGCCCGCACCGACTCAGCATATCGCGCTGAAACTCTTGGTCGGGCGATAGCGAACGTTGTGAATTTGCATTTGCATTCGTCTCGCCTCGTGGCACGTTCCCGGTGGACAGATCGCTTCCAGAATTAAGGCTTGTACAAGGATAGTCGAGATTGTCTTCGTCCTTGTCACCTCCACTTACTCTTCGTGCTTTCGCTCGAGAATAAAATATGTTCCCTCTAAAAATGCGAGGTTTTCAAAAAAAGTTTTACACCTCGAACCGCGAAGTGGTAATTAATTCTCGAGTTATTTATTGAATAACATAAATTTACTTGTTACTTATTGAACAACATAAATTTTCTTGTCCTTTGTTGAGTAACATAAATTAACTTATTATTTAACAAATAACCTTGCACATTTGCAGACCAAAAAAAACTAAAGGTCGCTATTTTTATAATGAATTTTTACAAAAAATGTAATTTCGCACATTTTCCAAGTGATGGTTTAATTTCTTATGGATTTGTGATAAGAGCAGCTTCCGATTTGTAAGTTTTTTACGAGTCCTCACTTATTCTCTTGTCTACCGTTGAGGAATAAAATATATTACTTCGAAAATAGCGCGATCTTGAAAAACGCTTTACATACCGTGAAACCTTAAGTGCAAATTAGTTCTCGAGTTACACATGCCAGCGCGTCTCTCGCCTCCGTTACTCTAGCTATTACTTGGTGCCCGACAATGGGAAGGAGTCGATAAAATCAATCGGAATTCCTGGAATGTCTATCGACAGTAATCGAAATTACTGGGAATCCTTCGAATTGCGAATTCCTCCGGGAAAATAAAAAATCAGTTCCGGGGCGCGAATCGGTATTGACTGCCCTTGCTATTTGCTTTTAGACATGCTGCATTGCGCAAAAATAAAAGAATTTCCTGGATTATATCGACTGAGAATCGCCCGCAGTTTATGAACTGCAAGTTTCAACTAATCATGTCAGACAATTTTCTCATTTACGAGACTTTAACTAGAAGAAATTGACTTCGAGATGACCCAAGTTAATCACAACGATGTCAATTGTTTAAAAAATAAAAAAACTTGATAAAATTGCAACCGATTTGTCAATTTCACTTGTGGGTAATATTTTGGATCAATCCTAAAATCGTCACAGAAAAAAGTCTAAGAAAAAAAATGCATTCTGTACAACGAAGCAAAAATACAGTGATCTGAAAAGAGAAAAGTTTTCCGTCTTGACTCAGCCTCCTTAAAATATTTTTTTCCATTCCATGGAAGAGCTGGTCAATCGATATTCGATATTAAATCAATTCTCTTTGGGAATAGCGTTAAATCACTTCGATGTTAAAGAGTCGGACCTTTTTCTTGTCCAACTTATGAAATACGGTATTTCGAGGGATTCTCCAGTTTCGATGAGGGAAGCTGAGAAAGTCGATATTCAGGGATGTAAATCGAGTAGCTGGTGTACGCACGTTGCGGGCATCATGTCCTTCCGCGGGATCCCGAAATCGAACTCAAAGGATTCCTCAAATCCTTGGAGCGAACGAAAGAGTTGCTGGAATTCGATGGAATTCTCGGGGGATAACGTTCGCCGATCTCTTGTTCGCAGACGATGTGCAGTCTTATCGTTTTACTGGGACCGTGAGAAAATATTTTTGCATGTCAGAGCCAAGGTTTCGAGTCTCGTGCGCCACCAAATTACAATTCTCTTCTTTTCTGCTTTCTGCCTTCCAGGAATGGAACGACGTCAACATGAGGTGGAATGTTTCGGAGTACGGAGGGGTCAGAGACTTAAGAATACCGCCACACAGATTATGGAAACCCGACGTCCTCATGTACAACAGGTAAGTTCAAATAATCAGTAACAAACGATGTATTTTTCAAGAACTATAAATTTGACTAAAATTCTAATCGATCAGTTTGCAAAATCTATCAAAGTTTTAATGCATAAATTAATAAGTTGAATTTAATATAGGATTCATTGAAATTAAATTATTCTACTACGCACTTGTATATTAAACTCAGTGTTATTAATGCATATTCAATACACAATCAACGTAAATGATTGCCATACTAAATTTAGTCTACCTAAATGCTCCAGGATTCTCTACATTAAATTTCAAACCGATTTTCTTTCACAGTGGATGGGAATAAAAGAATTGTGGAGTGAATGGAAATGGATGCGAATGGCTTTCGAAATTCCACACGAAGCGTCACCAATTTAGGCTATTTAGCTTTCAAAGTGTCAGCATTCTTCACTTCCTTTCAGCCGGAAATTTGATAGAATCAATCCATCGATTGAATTCCACGAAAACAAAAAATTTCGATAGCTCGACTACCAATCTCTTCAGTATGCAAATTGAAGTACAATTATTTCACGCTAACAAAGTTTGCTTTGAAGCAAATACAATGGCTTCAAGTTGTCCCATTATTACCAACAAACCCTTACTTTACAAAACATTTTTTTGAAAATTCCTCTCCATAATTCCATGAAAACCCCACTTGAAAAAAGTATTCCCTTACAAATTATACTATTCTCTTCATCGCCCACTGAATCAAAATGGCAACAAATTTAATCCATCGAACAATCGTTGGAGCAGAATCCCCCCCCCGCCCCGAGAAAAGCTACAATATAAAAAATAAGCTCAAATTTCGGTATTTAATCTCCGGTGAGAATTTCGTTAAAAAGCATCCATAAATTGAACGTTGTGTAAAATAGTAAACGGGTGGCGAAGAATTTTCGTTGAGAATTCAATTTAAGCCCGCAAATATTCAGATAGCCGATGCCGCGCACAAATTCAAAGGTGCACAGAGCGAGCGAGGCTTTTAAATTCTTTTGGCCCGCTACTTTTGAGCCTCGAGTATTTCTCGATTTTTCGCGAATCCGAGGCTTTGATTCTCCATCTCCGTTCGCTATCGAAACGCTGCACAAATGCACGTCAAAGGGGAAGGTGCGCTTGCGAGGCTACGTATTGGCTGTTCTAGTCAGGCACACCCGTAGAGTAGATACGTGACGTGGGCGTTCTCACGTCTTGCGGCCTCGCAACGTTTTCTCGGTGCGCTATTTGTGCCCTGTAAACTCGGTGTGTAACGTATACCCACCGATGCACCGAAAACGTTTGTAGCATTCACATCGCGGTGGGTTATAAGCCCCGAAAAATATATATATCGCGGCGACGAGAAATATCAGTCTCGTGCGGAGCGCGTTCTCAGCGCCGTCGCTAAAACAAAGCGCCTGTGCCGCGCCGTGGATCCTCCTGTTCCGGCGAAGATCGGGCAATCCATCGTGATAACGTATGTACGTACGTACACACGTGCATCACTTCGAGCGCCTGAACGTCGGTGACAAACTGAGCGTTCTTTCGTCTCGAAACGAAAACAAATCGTTGCTGCATTTCGGAATGTCAATCGTCGCAGTTTCCTCAGAATATCTTCTCTCTAGAAATAAAGAAACAAACAATTTTCCCGGCTAAATGTGACAATACGTCAACCCAGATAATCCTTTTCTACATCCAGAAACAAATTTGATTGTTCTAGCCTTTGGAAGAATATACATGCAAGCCAATCATGAAAATTTATTTTGTTATTACGTATGTTCAATGAATTAACAAAACATTATTGAGAAATATACGAATACATGAATTATTGACTGACCATTTGAATGCTATTGCATTGTACTCTTAAAATAGTAGAAAATTCGACATGAAAGAAAAAAAAAGATAAGCAATTTCATAAATCACGTTGATATTTGGGCTCAAAGTCGATGTGTTAATAAATTCCGCTCATATCAACCGGAAGGGCTTAAACTACACCGTAAGAGAAAAAACTTGAAATTTAATGTACCAATGTACTTGAAATTTACAAACTTGGTACATTAAACACGAATTAATGTACCGATACCGTAAATAACCGAGCTGACATATCGCCTCGAAATAATAGCAGTTATCTTTCCGCTTGCGACAAAAGCCCTTTCTTCTCGTCGCCCAGGTTACCACGATATTCTTTGTAATAAGAGTTAGTCGTATTACCCACGAAATAGTGGTATTCCCATTTTCGTGATATTGGGTTACACCGCACGTATCTCGTATATGAGCGTGCAAAGCTTTCGAAGCGAACGAATTTCGCGAGAAGGAATGTGTCACACGGATAAATTCTGGGTTAGCCAGAAGAGACGTCTGAGCGCGGAAGAGAAGCGGAGCGGAGAGAAAGCCCCGTATAGCTATCTACGGCGAAGGTTCGCAGCTGCAGTGGATCCTGCACGTTTTCGGGACATGCTGCAGCAGCGGCGGCGGCGGCGGCGGCAGCCGAGAGTTGGCCCTCCCTGCAGAGCCCGGTGTGCGGTAGCGCAACGTTGGTATGTTCCGTGCGCTCTGGCGGTGCGGTGAACGCGCTCGATGTCGTTCCGCACTCCGCGTGTCCTCGTCACTATATCTACTAACCGGCGGCGGGCTCGACAGTTTGCAGGCCGTTCTCTCTCGCTCGCTCGGCGCCTTCCGCAGTTACCCACTTTGGTAATTCTGCCGCATAAATATCCGCAGTGTAGTTCGAGTTTAACTATTCATCGTTCGAACCGGTAAGCGCGCGCGAGAGCCCCGACAAGCACGTGCTTCGCGCGGCACTCCTCGCCGCACCGCTCTTCCCCGTATACCTACCTATATCGCATACGCTCCTTATCCGAAGCTGTGCAATTATGTGCAGCACTGATACACCACGGAATCCGCGAATTCGCAGAATTTCACGCAATACTTTGCAAGCGAAAAACAAATGTTCGATTCGCTGAATCAGTGGATTCGAATGATTGTGCGTTCGTAATTTTTCTATTCAACTTTTAAATATCCGTATACTATTTATGAATTATTCTCGCAGGAATACCAATTCCGACGTCGTTGACAATTTGTAAAGACAATTTTTTTCACCAATGGCTGAAATTTTTACCGCATCGAAAGGTACAATCGGCGGAATCGATGCTTGTGCGTTTGATCAATTTCATGGGATGAAAGACATTTCATTCCACTTTCAAACACTTTACGATATTTGCATTACCGGTGAATTTCATTCAACAGGTGATGTATTAAACTTAACGTCACAAGTGCAGTAAAATTTCAAATTTTCATATCAAATTTCTCACATTTCATAGGATTTTGTAAGAAGTAGTGCAACTTTACATCTCACATGCATATAGAATTTAATATACACTATTCTCTGTAAAAGAGCTTCCTTCGTCCCTAATTCAAAACAGTGCAGAATTATTTAGACCCGAAGGTCTCGGCTCTATAAAAATTCAGGTATGGTGCAAGAAAAATGAATATTTAGCAAGAGGAAATTTTCACGATTTTTCAAAGTTTCAATTATTCTTAATAAATATGTTGGAGAAAATGATATTTTCGGAATGACTTTATGCGAGACTAATTGATTGACGGACGCATAATCGATAAATTATCAAACGCTATCGTTGAGCTTGATGCGAGACATTTAGTAGTGATGAAATTTAGCTCTTACGAACCGTCGCCCATTTGAAACAAGCTGCTATACGGTGCATCGGGCAAAGGCTTCTGCCGCGTCAACACATTACTTCCGGGGTCAACACGTGATAGGTACTGGCGGGTGATCCGGATACCCAGGGGGTAGATGTACGCCGCTCCTCTTTAACGTGAATCTCGGCGATCGACTCCTCTGTGAATCTCCGCCACTCTGCCGTTTCTACTCTATTCGCATCGGGATCGACGCCCGCCCCCACACGCAGATACAGGAAATTTGCAGTCTACGAATTTCCTTCTGTACGGACAAATTTATCGGTTCTTCGTGCCTCTATTACAATCAGTTTTAACCAGGCCTATCGCCGTGATTGCAGGGTACCGATTGAGGTATGAAATTAAATTCGGCAATAACAACAAATTGCGAAATGTTTTAACATCAATAACGAAATATTTTTATGTATAAAAATTTATTGGGATTTTTTTTTTTTTTTCATATGCAATTTGGAACTGAATGAATTATTGATAGTACATGAAGAATCTTTGGGAAAGCTCGTGAAAAATGATATACGCGTTTAATTACAGACTACGTTGAATTTTTCGGTGAAACTTCGTTGACTTCGACGTTTTCAGGAAATTTTATTCACATAGATGATTGTGTTGTTTTGATGTGAATTTTATGGATGAACTTGTTATCGATAATACACGAATAATGCTCAGAAAAGCTTGTAAAAAAATTACACACGCACTTGATTACAGACCGCGTTGAAAGTTCTAATGAAATTACGTCGACTTCGAGATTTTAATGAAATTTTAAAGCGCTTTTTCTCGTAAATTGTGAGACGTGTCCTCGCCCCTTGTGTGTACATGAATAAATACAATGTACAGGGTTACCAAGCCTATGCATAAATTTCACCTAAATGGGTGACCCGCAAATTTGCGTGGGCCTCCCTTGCGAAAAGTCCGAAAATATTATAAATCTCTTGACTCTTGTCAATGCGCAATGCTGCTTCACCGGAAAACGTGCTTTCCACCTTGAATTCCAATATTTCACCGCATACAATATCAATCAATTACCAATAAATTCAACGAAAAATAAAGCGTCTGAAACCAGAATGTCCGTCATTGTGAAATTCGCTGTTCCGAACTTCACCCCCTAAAAATCCTTACGCGCATAATTTCAGTTACCTTCGGTAAAAAATCCCGCGCATTTCACATGTCCCAACCATTTGTGTGCTGGTCCTGCTGTCACGAATTTCGCCCCGAGGCCAGGTATCCGAATTTTCCTCTCTCCCGACTTGTTTTCCATTTTCCGAAGAGAAGCAGCCGAGAATCTCTCGGACTACTTTCACAATTTCGTTTCTTAGGGGAGCTCGATTTCTGCAGTGCATTCCTGTTGCACAAAAGTGCAGGAGCAGTTGAAGCTTGACGTTCATTCGATTCGAGGAACGGAGAGTGCACCTAATACGTCCTTGGCTTGCTCCTTCCTGCTCCGTCTCGATTTTCCAATCACCACCACCGTCACGACACCACTGCAATATACACAAAGTGCATAGTGCACCTCCGAGATATACTACCGCAGTTGCTACCAACGTATGTGCATGTGAAGGACGGTGACATTCTGCGATGGAGAACGCAGGGCTCTGGTCGCATGCTGCGGATGTAAGGTCCCTTACCCCTTTCCCCTATCCAAACTCCTCTTCCTTGTCTTCGTCTTCGGTGGGCCGACCTCTTAGCTTGCTTTGCGAGAACCCACTGTATATTCTTGCCTCTCCCTCCTTCGCTGTGTACACGTTCTCCAGTCCCGACGAACGGACATGCAAACGTAGGTGCGCACGTACGTGGGCGGAAACGGAAAACGCGTTCCAAGCTTTGCAGAGCTCGGGACGTTGAGTTACACACCTACGCCCTTAAAGCCATGCATGCACACTTCCATCTAGAAGGTGTTTACGAAGTCACCTACTTAAAAATACATTTCACACCGTCGTTCGCTGTTGCACCAAATTTATAGCTCATAAAATTCACCAGATTTCTTTCGAGCTTTCTTTCGAGAACGCCGCTTTTCATTGGCTGTCGCATTATCGTATTTCGCATTGCATGTGACCCGGAGAAATTTCTCCACATTGAAGAAATCCAATCACAGCAATAATAGTCTCGTAGTAAGGCGACATTTTTGGGTATAATCAGCAGATACTTGATAATTACTTCCTCACTGTCTCACACGCTTAACGAATCCCGTATGAGGAAGTAGGTTCATCAATTCCGAATCCTCCATACTCAAAAATAATTGAAAATCAATTTTCAAGCTTCCCTTGTTTCGATCCGCGGATTCAAATAACCGTTTTCAATTCATTTTTTTTTTATTTTCATCGCTTAAGTGATGCTTCCAAAATCTGTACTTACAATTTATGCTATTCCTAAATCTGTACGAAAAACAATCTCTCGCAAAGGGGAAACAGGACTTTGTGGTTTAAGGCCGAAATTCCATAAATTTTCATTGAGTCTTGCAGCACTAGTTGGGAGCATGACTTTTTAACCACCCAGTAGCTAACCCAGCTATGCATAACCAACAGTGTACATCTATATAATGCGCCCTGTAGTACTTGGTGCCCAGAGCCCTCACCCTCTCTCTCTCTGCTCCCTATACATGCATATACATATATACATGCACATATAAACATGAGACGTCGAACTCCCCGGTCGGGATTGCCAAATTCTCGGGCTCATTCCAGGGCTGCCTCCGTGTCGTCGGTCCTCCTCCTCGAGGTTCACGAGCCTTCGGTGCACGGCAGCTGCAGTGGTTGCAGTACTTCCGGGGGCTGCCCGAGATATTCGATTAATATGCCATAAATATCATTCGGAGATTGGAATAGGCTGCAACGGAGCGCGAATAGTGAGAGAGGCACAAGGAGATGATGACAGAGGGATGAATGCGAGCGAGGGCAGCCAAGCAAGGCAGAAGGTACACCGCCAGGAGAAGCCAATAGTAGTGTAGAGGGAGCTGCAGCTCCAGAGAGAGAGAGAGACATAAAGCACGAAGCTAGAGGCGCGCGCGACTCTCGCGTTGCTACTCGCTCTTGATGCATGACAAAATGAGTTTACATTGGAAGCCGTCGGACTTACGGAAACGCGAACTCGCGGCCGGCCCGTTCGTTCTCCACCGAGAGGGGGGGGGGGGGAGGGGGGGGGGGGGGGGGGAGAAAACCCCGGAGAACTTGGATCCTCGCCAAGGCCAACATGCATTAGCCATCGGCGTATTTGAAATTCAAGCCAAAGCAGATTAAATTCGTGTTTGCCTCCCCACCCCTCCCGTTTCGTTACTATACGTAATGAACGCTTCTGCGGATCGCTCTTTCCAGACTCTATCTCCTCCTTTCGCTAGACTTACGCCCCAGAGACCAACGTCAACCGGCGAACCCTGAAAGACCCGAATCAGCGTAACTCGGAGACGAATATACCACCGCGGAGCACAGATTGCGCGCCTGGATTGACCCCACTTGCCATTCCAGCGGACATTCCAAGACACACCGGATTCGGACGGACGATGAGATGATTCTTGATTTTTCCCATGCGGATCGAGATTCTAGACAAAAACGACCGTTTTTTAGGCTCTCTTGTCGAGGAAAGGGAGAAACCGGTATTTTGGATCCATTTTTTCTCCTGCATATTGGCAGACGCTTGGAGTATCCATGGAAAATTTTGTTTTTCGATACTCTGAGGTGGAAGTGAGTCAATTTTTCTGAAATTTGAAAAATGAAAGTCAAAGGATTCTGGAAAGATTTGAGTTTGGTTCCAACAGGTGAAAGAATTTCTCATAAACGTACCAATTCCTGCAAAATTTTCACGCTTTTCAAAAGTGTGTGCGGAATTTTTATGTATTTTTATCAACTATTTCATAAATCACATCGGTGTTTTAGTTATCAAAAAATCATTGAATTCAAGTTTCAAAAAAAAATCAATCGTTGTGAAAAACGTCTCGAGATAATGTGGAGAGTACAGTTGCAAAATATGTGGAAAAAGGCGTAGGTGACATATCTTCTGAAGCTAAGTTTTCCGCTAAAGTTGAAAAGCTCCGGGCAAAAACGCCGGGAGCGTAGAAATTTCACTTCGTTCCAGCAGACGTTTAAACCCTTGGAAACCCCGCTCGGGTATTTACATTTCAATTTCCGAGCATCGTGTTTAAGTGCTAATCCTTTAAAGCCCGCTAGTTTTTACAGAATACCGTTTTACCTCCAATTCCAGTAATTGATTACAAGTCTTGTAGAACGACGTATTGTATTCCAAAAAAAAGAGTTCAACTAGAAAACAAAGAACAATGATTTACAGTTATATACATTAACGAGATTAAAAGGAAAACCACCTTAAGCATTTTCCAATTGCATCTTTTAAATCTATAAATAAAAGAAGTTAGAAATAAATGAAAAATGATTAACAGTAATATATTTAAACGAGATTAATGAGAAATTTAGCTTCAGTATTTTCTAATTGCACCTTTTGATCGGATGCATCTTGTGAATCTATAAATCAACGTTACAGAAAATTCTTCTTGATTGTTGGACGCGTTCCCACAAGTACATCTATCGATGAGGCACTATCTATAGTGGAAAGGGCCTTAGCTGTCCATGGATCGGTATATCTGCCGGTTCGCTCTATATACATATATACAAAGTGGTGTCTTTCTCTTGCCCGTTCAATCGCGAGCAACATTGGAATCGTATCAACATATCAATCGCATTAATTGATTACAGTTCAACTAGAAATTAATCAGAAATGATTAACAGTAATATATTTAAACGAGATTAATGAGAAAACTAGCTTCAGTATTTTCTCATTGCACCTTTTGATCGGATGCATCTTGTGAATCTATAAATCAACGTTACAGAAAATTCTTCTTGATTGTTGGACGCGTTCCCACAAGTACATCTATCGATGAGGCACTATCTGTAGTGGAAAGGGCCTTAGCTGTCCATGGATCGGTATATCTGCCGGTTCGCTCTATATACATATATACAAAATGGTGTCTTTCTCTTGCCCGTTCAATCGCGACCAACATTGGAACGTATATTAATCGCATTAATTGATTACAGTTCAACTAGAAATTAATCAGAAATGATTAACAGTAATATATTTAAACGAGATTAATGAGAAAACTAGCTTCAGTATTTTCTCCTTGCACCTTTTGATCGGATGCATCTTGTGAATCTATAAATCAACGTTACAGACAATTCTTCTTGGTTGTTGGACGCGTTCCCACAAGTACATCTATCGATGAGGCACTATCTGTAGTAGAAAGAGCCTTAGTTGTCCATGGATCGGTATATCTGCCGGTTCGCTCTATATACATATATACAAAATGGTGTCTTTCTCTTGCCCATTCAATCGCGACCAACATTGGAACGTATATCAATCGCATTAATTGATTACAGTTCAACTAGAAATTAATCAGAAATGATTAACAGTAATATATTTAAACAAGATTAATGAGAAAACAAGCTTCAGTATTTTCTCATTGCACCTTTTGATCGGATGCATCTTGTGAATCTATAAATCAACGTTACAGAAAATTCTTCTTGATTGTTGGACGCGTTCCCACAAGTACATCTATCGATGAGGCACTATCTGTAGTGGAAAGGGCCTCAGCTGTCCATGGATCGGTATATCTGCCGGTTCGCTCTATATACATATATACAAAATGGTGTCTTTCTCTTGCCCGTTCAATCGCGAGCGATATTGGAACGTATATCAATTTTGTGTCGGACCGGGCTCGGAGCCGACGCTCGGCGGTAGCCCCGGACCGGACGCCCCGACTTTCCGGTAATTACCGTCCCGCGCTACGGCCGACGCGCCCGCGGAGGAAGAACGGATCGTTTAGCGTGTGCTTCACCCACTGTCCTCGTCCTCCGTGTACTCTGATTTTCCCTCTGCTTTTGATTCTCGATTCTGCGGTCGGACAGAGTCTTGTGGGTTAAATAAACGACGGCAATAACACTACGAAATGCACGTAGCAAAGAGTCTTCGTCAATGGACCACCTAATTCCGCATATCCATAATATTTTCCCATCAATCTTCCATTTAGACATTGTTCCAAAATATTTCTCAAAATTTTTATCTTTCAATTCACATTCTTAATCAAATTGTAAACTTTGGAATTGAATAAAACTCAACTCGCTGAGCTTATCGGATTTTTTTCCGAATTTCTTTCTAGCTAAAATTTAAAGAATTCATGGGCCCTTTTTGAAAAATCGAATTTTCAACGTTTGTGGCATAGTTATTTCACTATTGTCCTAGGTAAATTAATAAAATCTAATCGAACCTCGTATTTTTATGGTTAAAACTTTAATGGGTTGATTTTGAACGAAATTTTAAGATGAAAAACGTCCAGAGAGTGATTATTTTGTGATAGATGTTCGCGAAAATACTTGCAAACACTCACAGTCACGCAAAAATACGAAAGTTCATTTTCTCGAGCGTCGGTGAGCGTTTGTACGCCTGTAAATGTTCTTTACAAGAATGTACGCTTTGAAAAAAAAAAGTCCTGTCTTCGTTTTTTTATTCCAAAATAAAGTGCAACCCACTTAACTGTGATCTATCATCGTATCTCCGAGAAACGGAAGTGGCTCAACCAGTCCAATGTCTTCTCTTATATAGTAACGACAATTTATATATTTCAGCTCGAGCGTCGGACGGTACAATTTTTCACACTTAAATCTCACATTACATTGTATACACACGTAACCGTAAAAGTTGTCTGGCACTGAGTCCAGCAGCTACTTAGGTGCTTGATAGGACAACCGGAAGCCAGGAGAACCCGCTCGAGACAGAACTGATTAACGTTAATAATAATGTCCGCAGACTTGGTTAAACACCCTGGCCAACTGGGCATCGAGACCCTGAAGAGAGCCTGAAAAACAAGTGTGACTTTTCACCCCAACATAGGTCGAAGAAAGAAGAAAAAAAAAATTCGAGCACGATTGCGAGAGACAGGAAACTGCAGTATTTTTCGTATATACGTATATCATCGAACGGAAAGATACATCACTGCAAGTAACTCGACTTCCGGCCGGAACTCCCTCGATGAATCTTCCACCAGCTGCTGGAGAAGCACAACGAGGTCCGAGCTACAATTTTCGGAGGGTTAAGTTGGATTTTTAAGACATCTTAACTGATGTACCGGTCCAACGGAAATTGCTCTACAGTAATTGGCCACACTGCGGACATTTGGCTTTTTTGCTCAAGCCAATTGCTGAAAATGTTTCCACTGGCCATTTTCTAAATCGTTAATAAAACATGATTAACCATAACGATTACAATAATATTGATAATAATAATAATAATAATAATTTCTCAACTTGCAGTGTTGAAAAAGTTTGCGAATTGACGTTACCGGAAATTAGATTCAACAGCTGAGATATTGGATTTAGGTCACGAGCGCAGCAAAGTTAATAATTTTTATATAATTTAGTGGAAAGTCGTGTAGTTTTACATCGCACCAGCACATCAAATTTGACATACCAGTTAGCTGTAAAACAGCTTTCTTAACTCGTGATGGAAAGTGCTGAATATTTTGAACGGTTTACGTAGGAAACCTGGAACAGTGTCAGAGCTCTTTATGCAGCACTATTTTGGCACGGAATTAGTGCCAGTTCTGAAACCACACCTACTCAGTGACTACTAGTTAGCAGTCAGTATCGATCACGAAGTTAGCACCAGCGGTGGTTTGATCATCTCGTCATTGTCTCCGTAATGATTTCGCTTTGACCCCATAATGGCTCATAACCGTTTGCCAATACTGGCGACGCTGGGGTTAGCAAGATATCGATAACAAAGTCGGCGACTAAACTGTACAATATTGGTTACTAAGTAACAATTGTACAATTTTGTGTTACTAAGTTACAATTGTACAATTTTGTGTTACTAAGTTACAATTTTACAATTTTCTGTTGCTAAGTTACAATTTTACAATTTTCTGTTACTAAGTTACAATTGTACAATTTTCTGTTACTAAGTTACGATTTTACCATTTTTTTACCAAGTTACGATTTTACCATTTTTTGTTACTAAGTTACAATCTTACAATTTTTTGTGGCCAAGTTACAATTTTACAATTTTCTGTTACCAAGTTACAATTTTACAATTTTTCAATTTTTCAATTACACAATTTTGTGTTACCAAGTTACAATTATACCATTTTCTCATACCAAGTTACAATTGGACAATTTTCTGCTAACAAGTTACAATTATACAATTGTCTGTTCCCGAGTTACAATTGTACAGTTTATCGTAACAGAGTTACAATTAAAGGAGACGTTGGAAATTCCTAATGGGCCAACGACTATGTCCATCCGCAGTTATCGCAGCGCACAAACGATATAGAAGGCGATACCGGCTACGTGAACTTATATCCAGCGGTAGCAGCAGCAGCAGCAGGAGCACCAGTGCACCGGGAGTTGCAAAAAGAAGGGTTAACGTGGGCGGGGCTGCTCACCCTTACACCGCTCGTTCACTCTAGTCGTATAGTATACGGTACCCGGGGAATCCCAAGCGCGCAGCGAGGGAGACCAGCAGCCCAGAGCATCACAGGGTGGCTCTGCTCGGTGGGGGAGGCCAGAGGGGCGGAAGGGACAGAGACAAAGCGGGCTAGTGCACGCGGGTTTCAAAAAGAATGAAATAACGGATTGGGTTGTGGCCA
Source organism: Clistopyga incitator (assembly GCA_947507545.1). Classification (NCBI taxonomy): domain Eukaryota; kingdom Metazoa; phylum Arthropoda; class Insecta; order Hymenoptera; family Ichneumonidae; genus Clistopyga; species Clistopyga incitator. Next base: position 2,552,066 of record OX382174.1, on the reverse strand, counting down.
ACTGGCCGGGTTCCAACCAATCCTTGGTCGTACCTCTGTGGATGCAGGTCCGTCCCGATGTATGCTACGCTCTTTCTACATACACATCTATATGTCTATATATAAATATACCCATCTCACTTCCTCTTCAGGCTCTGCCAACGTACCAGCAGGTTTCTGCCCCGAAACTGGGCAACGAGAATCTGTAGGAACCAGCATCAACTTTCCATTCCAAATCATACTTAATCAATAATGGATGCTTAGATTCCCTTTTCTCTTTTCCGACCATCAAAACCCGCATCCAAGAGACTCCTTCTTCAAACTCCCTCTCTCTTTGCGTTCGGTATTTTCGGAATACGAGCGGATATGTTAAAATATCGTGAAATTCTAATCCGCTTGAATCGCCGAAAAACACGATAAAATAATAATCCGCTAAAGTAGCTTGAAAATATCGAGAAATTATGCTCCGCTATGAAGTCACATAAAGGTACCATTGAATTATAATGCGCTAGACGCGCATTTTTTTTTTTTTTTAACGATACCGAATGTTGGGAAATTGACGTTACAACTTTTTGCCGGTTTTCCAGTTGCTGAAAATGTCAGACGGTATTTATTCAAGTAAATTGTTTAGAATTTTTTAAAAATTAGTCTATTATCGTCGTCTGATTGATTTACAATTTTTATACTCTTGTGGATTGCCGATTTTAATTCTCTCTCTCCCGGATAAAAAACGACGAGGCGGCGTCAATCAAAATAATCCTGAGAATAAACTCCTTGAGGTACGAAGACGTTTTTTTTTTTTTTTTCTTTACTCTCGCCCAGTTTATTATTTGCATAATTAAAGGGTAAGTGGAGGGTCGTTGAGCGAGTGTGCTTAGCCAAACTGTAAACACAGTCACATCCTTTTCTCCATTCTCATCGACGTCGATGTTTGCCGCAGTCGCGGAGCGTGCGAGAGCATTTTCCGCCGGTCTGATGCCAGAGGAATCATAAAATCCTCCTTGCAATCCTCGTTCCTTTAATGCCCCGTCACTGTGAAAGATCGTGATGCTCTTGGCAATTCCCACCCCTCACCGCCTACACACTCATACATATTATACACGTATATATATACATTCTTCCCCTCTGCCTATTACCATAGTGTCAATATTCCCCAGGTGCAATTATCCCGCCGAGAAATTATACGCGACTCGTCAGGTCCCGGCAATAACAATGTAGGCCAGGTTGGTTCAGCTCGCAGGTGAAGAAAAAAAAAAAAAAAAAAAAAAAAAACAAAGATACACAAAAGAATCACGCGGATTCTTTGCTTTACCGAGTGAGTACGAATGCACTTTGCGCTACTGAGAGGGCGACGCAAAGGGAGTCACGAGTGCATGAGGAAAAACGAATGAAAGATCACGTGTGAGAAAGTACAGTGCGTTTGTCTGGTGCTGCACGGTCGCAGCACCTTAAACAGAGAGAAATAAGGGTTGTCGGCGAGGAGGGACGGGGATGGGAGGGGGGGGGGGGGGGTGGAGAGAGGTGCGAAAAGTCGCGAGAGAGCAAAGTGGAAACAACGGATACATTATTACGCTCGTTTCAGCGCGGACGAAGGGTTCGACGGCACGTACCCCACGAACGTCGTAGTCAAGGACAATGGTACATGCCTCTACGTCCCACCAGGGATATTCAAGAGCACTTGCAAGATAGACATCACCTGGTTTCCCTTTGACGATCAACGTTGCGAGATGAAATTCGGCTCGTGGACCTACGACGGCTTTCAGGTAAGGGAATTTCGACTAAAATTGGGTCGTTCGCCGATCGTTCCGGCGTTCCCACCTCCTTTTCCTCCCCCTCCTTCGATTTCTTTTTCAACCCTTGCGCTTTACCCGATAGGAGCACCACCATCCCTCCCCTCCCCCTCCTTCTCTTCCTCCTGGAACCCCCGTTCTGGAACTCGCTCGATGGCTTTCACTTCGATTTTCTTCTTCGCCGCTCACTTCCTTCTGCTGCAGCTCCATCGACCACCCCTTGCCCCCCACCCCCCTTCATCCTTCTCCTTACTCCTTAGTCATTGCTGCTTATGTGTGTGTGTGTGTGTATGTATATTTACTGGGGTTTCCTACGCGCCCTCGCAGTCGAGTATCCCAACACCTTCTGCACGCCCTGGACCCTAACGGGGCCCTTGGGGGACCTTGGGAAGACTCGAAACAATCAGTTTTCGTGAGCACCATGAAACATCAGGCCCCGGGGGCGTGGGGTTTTGACAATTTTCTGGTTCAGAGGTGAAGGGTCTCATAAGATGGGGCTCCTTAATTGCGAGGGCCCGTAGATTCTGTATGTAGGAAAACCTAGTATATAGGGCAGTTCATGCCGATTGCACAATTCTCGAATTTAGTTATTTTAGCATAGAATGCAGTAGTCGCAATTTTTTATAGATTTTTTTACAATTAAAATGAACGTTGAATAAAAATAGGTTATTTTGGTTAAAAACATGATTTGTGTTTGCGAGCACTGAATTACATTATTTATTTTGTGTTACCCATAAATTCGTGAAAGTTGTTATTGATTTTTTTAAATTGCGAATATTTCACTTTGGTGAATAATGAAAAAAAAAGTACGATCCACAATGGTGAGGATCGGAGACTTGTTGAATTGGTATGAATTAGTGCTTTTTGGAGTTATGTCAATCATAAAAAAATACTGATCAAGTGGAAAGGGTCGCAGGTCAGACCCAGGTCGAAACGACGTGGAATGCCTCATGTAGCTATTTATATTGGTGGGCTTGCGACAGAGCGAAGAGAGCTTCTCTTCCGGGAAAGAGAACCGTTGGCAAGGGTGGGGATGATGACAATCAGGATCCCAACCGGAAATCAAATACTCAATAGCACGAGAGGAGAAGTTATTCTTCCGCCCGTGTGCCTAACGCGTTGCCGCTGAAGTTGCAGAGGAGGAAGATCCTCTCCCGCTTTCGTGATTTCTCCCCAGAAAGGAATTTCATATCACGCTCAACGAATGCACAAACGAATTGATTTTCCCGAATGAAGGAATCCCAAGGATATTTGATTGAGCCCGCGAAGCGCCGGTTCCTGTCGGCCGATCTCGAGACCCACATCCCTACCCGCGATTCTGCTAAACGCTTTTCGGCTGAGTTATCGTGCGGTTACTACTAGATGCCCGGGAAATGGATTATATTAATATTTCATAACCCAATGGATCGTCGGTGGATTTGTATCGCGTTCGGTAGAAAAAAAAACAAAATTGAAGAAATAAATATGACGATATTTTCAAACTGCCTTGAAATCCGCTAACGACATTGATCGACAAATCATTTGGAGCTTTATATCCCAGCAGGAAAAATAAAATTTCATTTTCCAGTTTCCTTGAAAAAAAAAAAGTAGCAAATATTTCAAGAGATTTTTTTTTTTTTTTTCGGTCGCTGTCGATTTTTTGTTACTTCATTTTTTAAATTCATATCGAATGTACAGTTGGTTTGTTAAATCTTGGTAAACGAAAAATTGAGCTTTTCCTGAGAATTCACATTGATATGGGAAACGATAAATAAATAGAAATAGGGAAATTTTTGTTGAATGCTAACAAACCTAACTGTGACATTGCGAAACCGTGTTTGTTATATTTTTTCCAACCGATAGAAGAGCTTCTGGTCTCGTTAGATGCTAGAGTTATTTCCCCCGAGCTTTAACATCGAATACAGCACGTAAATGTGGACACAAGCACGTGTACACTCTCTGTGTTAGTCGTGTGAATGTGCGCACATTGATAGACAACACCTAAACGTGTCGTCGTCGAGCTCTGTCGACAAGCTTCCCCTCCTCTCATTGCTTCGTGACGCGAAAGCGAAAAAAATAGCCACATTGCGGATCGATCGAAAACTGATGAAAAAAATGCCATCGAGATATTTCTCTGACGTTCTGTAGTGCTATTTCATAGAGCAGCTATTTTATTCTCTACGTTTTTCGGTTGTCACATATTCTACGTTGAGATAATACGTCGGCATATTTATCTTTCTACCCTTTTAACATTTTTTTTCTTTTTTTTTTTACGTGGATACGTACGCACATTTTAATCCAGATTCACCTTAAGGTCATCGTAGCGGTCCACTCAGGCCAGTCGTGAGATTAGAAAATATTTTCGAATACTTTTCCACCGAATTGAATCATTTGTACATTTTTCGAGAATATATTTTTTCATTTTCGGCTAATTAATTACATAGATTAGATTAAAAACAATTTAAAAATAACAAATTTCAATTGTTCAAAATTACTAAAAAAAAAAATCAAATAAAATTCAAATTTATTGAGAAAAATAAAAAAATCATTTGTACTGCAAAAAATTGCTAGAATGAATTTAATTTGCATTAGTTTGCTTTTGGAATCGGTTGTGAATGGCATTTGTTTCTTTTTTTTCAAGTTTTGCTACTCGTTTTACTTGACTGTACCGATACCTTTAAAGGGGGTGATGAAATGAGGGAATACAAATGGATTTGTCTATTTTTCCAGCTGGATCTTCAGCTCCAAGATGACTCCGGTGGAGACATTAGCAGTTTCATTACGAACGGTGAATGGGACCTGCTGGGTGAGTGTCGCTTTTTTTATATTTCTGCCTCATTAACGGGCCGCACAGTCAGACGATGGCACTGCTTTGCCTGGTTCTCTCAAACCCTTCACCTTGCCGTTACACATTATATCTCGAGTCACGACCCGAACGTTAATATACTATTTCTTCTTCGCTACTGCCGTTACGTGCCAGCTTAACTCTCTTGTTTTCAACCCTTAAACTGGCGCTGGTCGCACGTTCTCTCGAGCCTCCTCGACTCCTCCAACACTTTCACCCCGTTGAATGTTGTTTGCCTCGCTCCAAGGTAGAACAGCATAAGTCACATTTTGCTTACTCGTAGAACGAGCTTTGCCATCGCTATTTATTTATAAATCAAGTATCAGAAGACCGATAATGCTTAAGGGGTGTGTGCATAAGCTGATCCCCAAAAAATCATGTTCATTTGTCAATATTTTATTGTGACGATAGTATTAAGACTGATAATAGATAAATAAACCATACGATAGATTGAGAGTTTTCTTTATTAATTGAAAAATATTTATAATCAATGAATTTATTATTATTTTAGTATTGCAAAGGGTATTGAGTAATTGGTAAAAGAAACTCTTGGGTTTCGCATTCTTTTTCTTTCTGCTTTAGTTATTCCCGGAAATTTTTGTAATCCAATAAAAAATACGTTCACGGGTGTACAGAATTTTTGAAAATCATTATCGCTTAACCGGAAGCACTGTTATCGTGCCCGGCGGAAATCGATGGTTTGAGTGGAACGGTTTGTGGTTTCAGTGCTTCTGGATCGGCCATTGATTGAAAATATAAAAACGAAAGGGTTTCTTTGGGAAATATAATATACAATTCAGTACTGTGGGGATGATTGGTTTTTGATTTTTTAATTTTTGCTGAAATGACGGCCTTTTGAATGCGATTTCAACAAAAGTTTGCACTTTAACTGATTTGATTTTGAGAAAAGTAGTTGAGAAATGAAAAAAGTTACGTAGAACGCTAGAAAAAAGAGGTAGACCTATGAATGTAAAATTAGAAAAAAAAAACTAATGAAGCTGTGCGTTTCGCTGAATTTTCATGTCACAAGGTGTGATTTTTTTTTTCTTTCGTCTTATTTTCCAAGTTGGTTTAGAGGTGAAAAATGTTAGTTTTGCATCCGCAAGTCCAAACATTTTTTGCGGGGCAATCTCAAACTTTTCCAACAGTTACGAAAAAACGTATACACGAGTTGGAGAAATGTGAAAATTGTGGTGCCCGGAAAAATGAGTTACCAAGCGAAGGGCTTAGGTCCGTACTGCAAAGTGAAATATAAATTTACCCACATACTCTTTTTAGCCATTTCCTCAATTAACAGACCGTACCGATTAATAAGTGCACTACTTGTCACAGGTACTGTACAACTTGTTCGCGGTTAGTCGAGGGAAGTTTTTTTTTTTTTTTTTCGATCAGAATCGCTGAGGCCATTTGAAGCAGAATCGTTGGAATTTTTTTCACGCGACGAGCGATTTGTCCCTTAACTTTTTACAGAGAAATTTCAATAAGTGGCATACTAATTAATTGGCGAACGAATTGAAAAGTGAAAATACATTGGTACGATAATATTTCACTTTGCAGACTGTGCAAAGCCTCTGAATAAATCGAAAATGTGACTTGCTGTTTTACCTAACGACCCCATAAGATATTCATTAATGCGTATCTCTCTTGTTTCTCCGTTATATGGAAAAAAATGTGTGCTGTTAATTCCTTAAGTAAAGAATTATTTTCTACGCGGCAAAAGTATCTAGTATTACAAGTATTCACAGTCACGTACAATACATTTTTCCATTTCGCACTCTACACATTTATTCGCATAATCGTTTGGTCAAATATTCCTTAAAAATTACAATTTTCAACGTGTACAAAGTGAAATTTGAAAATATGATAAACACGATTACAATCTAATTGCAACTTCAGTATTGCAGTATTTTCATCGACCATTGCAAAGTATTTTCTCACATTAAAATGGCAATTTTTATTCAATGACATGTTCCTGCAAAAGATCATAATTCAATTTCGAAATATAGAATCCTCTTCAAGGATAGCACTGTCTCTCAATCGCTTTTGAGTCCTTAGGAGCGCATTACGTTTTTAATGTGCCACAAAATAACAATTGAGATATTCTTAAATGAAAATCACTGTCCATTATTTATAATTCCATGTGCAATAACAAGTGCAATATATTATATAAATGATCGTTTAAAACAGGCGTGCCCGGCAAGAGAAACGAGATCTACTACAACTGTTGTCCCGAGCCTTACATAGATATCACATTCGTCGTAATAATAAGAAGACGAACGCTCTATTACTTCTTCAATCTAATCGTACCCTGCGTCCTAATCGCCAGTATGGCGGTGCTTGGTTTCACCCTGCCGCCGGACTCTGGTGAAAAACTATCATTGGGCAAGTATAAATCATCATAATAAAGAATAAAACAAAACAAACAAAAATACAACATTGAATAATAATAATAATAATAATAATAACACAAACATCGGCAACGATAATGATAATCCTAACAACAGAAATAATAAAAAACATTATTAGTAGCATATCGTATGATGGAAACCGTACGTTTCCTCAATCATCATATATGACTATATTTTATGACACAATAGTCCAATAGTTAATCACCTTTACCATTTAAATGACTGTGTGTTTATTTACTTTTTTTTTTTACGTTTTCGTTTTCCTTTTTGCTATAGAAATAATGCCAAAAAAACCTGATACTATAAATTATTGGCAATTGTTTTGTGCTAGCACGATAGCACGATGGCGACTACACAACGGGCATCGGTCTCGGGGTAATCTTGATCAGATCACGCGTGATCGGATGTACAGAATCGACCAAACTGCTGGCGAGATCCGCGCCATCGTTTTATGCCGCAACGACACGATAAGCACGTCTGGCCAGTAACGCTCCATATCTACTTACTTTGGATCTCGCCAGCAGGGGTAGACCCGAGTATGTTTTGTCGCACTAGGGCGCATACGGCTTGACGATTATCGCGTTTCTTATTAGCCAACGTGGGCAGGGGGGCGGTGATCCTCCTACCAAGTTTACGCTAATTAATGGAACAATGAACCTCATTCTCGTCCTTCTCTTCCTACGCTTGCAGGGGTAACGATTCTCTTGTCCCTCACCGTGTTCTTGAACATGGTAGCCGAGACAATGCCGGCAACGTCCGACGCCGTGCCGTTATTGGGTGAGTTAACGACTTTATCAGATGGCTTTTCGATACTCCCGATATATCTACGTACATTGTACGACGGAATATCTTTTCGAGATTTTTTTCTATATTTTTTTTTTTTTAAATAAAAAGAGAAGAAGAAAAAATATTTACATAAAAGGTGGGGCAAGACGGGACTAAGTTTTTCGTTGCTATTTTTTGCGCCGTCACGACGAACAATATCGTCGACATTTGAAAAATTGTTATTCTCGCCCAAGAATATTTATAGGCAGGATTAGAAACACGATGTTTAGGAAATCGAGTTTGCTGGCGATCGAGGAGGATCCACCAGAGTGATCTTTTTAATTTCTTGCTTTGGTGCTGTCGGATGAAAATATTTCCCTCGGGAAGTATTGTCGTTGGGACAAACGGAAGAGTGGGCTTCATTCATTTTTCGTTTTTTTTTTGGTTTTGTAGAAAAGAGAATGAAATTTTGAGAAATTTTATTCAAACGTCGTTTCAGCGATCGGCGGTCACGAAAAAGTATATTGTAGATGTTTCGTTTAATTAAATCAATTTTTGACGTCCAATAATCGAGGTTAATGGCATCACAGTGACAAATTGTTGTGTACGCATTTTCGGATTTTATATTAAATTCAAAAAGTGGATTAATTATTGGGAAATTGCCAATTTTTGGCAAAATCAAAAGAAGTTTGTAGAATTTACATGCTTCAATATTGCGTCAGAATGAAGTTATACTTTTCCCCGTGAAAAATAAGAGAAAATATTTCTTTAAAGATTTAGAAAAAAAATTGCTAAAAATTCTAATTTAGCTTTAACTGTGTAGATCACTAGAATGAAATGTGGATTACTTTTAAGCCTAATATGTCGAATTGGTGGACGTCAAATATGTTTTCAATTTTTCAGTCGAGAAATGTAAGCACCTGCCAACAACGCATAAAAAAAAAACTAAATCAGTATTCTCCTTAAGGTGGTTGTCGCATTACCGTCGACATGAGAAGGAAACGTGGGACTAAACGAAAGATCAAGAACTGAAAAATAGCCTGCAAATTTTAGGATATATTTTACGCTCCTGTTTCAGAAATTTATGGTCGCAGCGTTTATGGCCGCCGTTTTTACGCTGCCGGTTGTAGGGAAAATAAAATGGTATACGTTTTATGTTCATTTTCTTTTCTGATATTTTTATAGGAAAAATAAAACTTGTCTCTGCGCTTAATCTCTCAACTTCTTCACGCTTCGATATGCCACGAACTGGGCGATCGGTGAATCGTTATCGAGTTGCGCGTCGTTCGATAACATGCATCATAAAAAATAACTTTCTTAAATCGGGGTCTAGACATTTGGAAGCAATCGCTTTGTACCACAAAAAATCATTTATCATTTTCAAATATCGTTCATAAAAATGTTTCTAAATATTTCCAATTACAGACATGTATAGAAAGAAATTGTAAAATCCAAAAATGAATATTCTCTCAATTCGAGGGATTAAACTGGATAAAAAGATTCTTTTCTTATTCCATTTAGAAAACAGCCAATTTTCCTGCTGATTAAAGATCACAAATATTTTTGGAATACATTGAGAAATCCGATGAAGCTAAAAAAAATGTTTAAAGTTGACTTTTTGAGTAAACGTGTGACTGAAGTTGTCATAAAAAATTAATCGCGATAAAGAAAATGAAAATATTTACAAAAACCATTTGAATGTCGTTAACCCTTTATTGACAGGCGCGGCAGCCGTCATTTTTCTTTCGCGTTGATCCAAATACTCGGAGAAATATGGTTGGTATAATTTACTGTACGTATGTAATAGTGAAACAAGCGACAGTTTTAATATTTCCATAATTTGAAAAAAATAAAAATAAAATTGCCTAGAAAATTCAGTGAAAAAAATCTCACTGCTTGGAACATCTAATTTAAGCTTCCCCGTACAAGAAACACACATTTTTTTGTGTTTCGCAGCAAAGGTAGAAATAGGTTGCTATTTGGCTTACAAGTAACCGCGACAACCACCTTAATAGTGAACGCTTTAGTTTTGCCCATCTTCCTTTTGTTTCGCATACTAAGCTACTTTTTGAAAAGCTCTGCGTCCGACGCAATAATGTTTAAACGTCACGAACAATCGACAACCCTAATTAATAACCCTAAAGCAAATTTTGCTGAAAAGGCAGAGTGAAGATTTTTTTAAAGTTCTTTATTTTTCTCACGAGATTCGCGATGTGAAAGTATTCCTTAGCTATTTAGTCTTGCCTCACCTTTCCCTACAATTTCGTCATTAAGAAAAATCGTTTAAATTTGAAAAAAAAAAAAAAAAAATCATAACTGAGTATAAACATGATAATTAATTTGTTTACAGGGACGTACTTCAACTGTATAATGTTCATGGTTGCGAGCAGCGTAGTCAGCACAATTCTCATACTGAATTATCATCATCGCAACTCGGATACCCACGAAATGTCCGATTGGGTAAATTTATCTAACGACAATCATCCACTGTACTATGTATCGTATATGTATACATATATGTATATATATATAAAGAGAGCGTACACACAAACGGGATTGTAGTGACGAGAAATTATACGTCGATCGCGTCCCGCAAATCCCGTGCAGTTCGTCCACCCAACTATAATACAGCTTCTCCCGTTTGTCACAGCCGATAGCGTAGTGCATCTGACTGCATCATCGCTGCTCGATGTTGTGATGCACCGACCCAATTATCGCCTAATTATTACTATTATACTCTCTCTTCGTCTGTACAGGTGAGACTCGTCTTTCTCTGTTGGTTGCCCTGCCTTTTGAGGATGTCAAGGCCAACCGATAAAGAGGATAAAGACGCCTCCAAGTCTCAAAAGCCATCACCAGTTACGGGTAATTATCACAATCTTATTTGTCATTTTTTTTATCATTCAAGATTACAGGTAAAGTTCATTTGATGTCAGCTTCTTCAAAATTATACAAAATATAAAAAACACCCTACGTCAACTGAAAAAATTAATAAATTGTAATTAAAAAAAAAACCTACACGTAATTCAGGATTATCAATTAAATTAACGAGTAATCTATGGAAACAAAAACCATATGGCAAAAGTAAAAAAATATGGTAAAGTTCATTTGCTGTCAGCTTCTTCAAAATTATACAAAATATAAAAAACACTCTACGTCTACTGCAAAAATAAATAAATTGAAATTTAAAAAAAAGCCTACACGTAATTCAGGATTATCAATTAAATTAACGAGTAATCTATGGAAACCAAAACCAAGTGGAGACTTCGTCAAGGAAACATTTTTTTTAAAGTGGCATGTGCAATATTTTTTTTAAGCAAGTACAAATGCTGCACATTTTTTTATAAGATCCAACGATCATACAGAAAGATTGTTAAAATTGTTGGGGAGTATGTAACTGAGATTGGTTAATTTCAGGTACCAGCAAAACTTATGGTGATTTGGAGCTTCATCAAAGGAGCAGCAAGTCGCTATTGGCGAATGTACTGGATTTGGACGATAACGCTTTAGCATCGCACAACAATCTGTTAAACAACGTGTACAGCACCCCGGGTCCTCATCATCATACGATGGGCCACGGTCACAGTCACATACACACAACGCCCCATCATCATCACAGTCACACAGCAACGACGACGCCGCATCATCAGCACAGTACGCCTCTGCCGCATTCTTCGTATCCGGCTCACCAGATGAGTCACACGCCGCATCATCACCAGCATCCACCGGAAGCTGGTGCACCCCAGGTCGAGACTATACTACAGAGCGCGTGTTTCTGTGCTCGATACGAGCTCATCCTTATACTGAAAGAGATCAAGGTAAAGCTACGCCCGGCTCTTTTATTTTTCAGATGTCAACGAGTACATTAGATTACCAACGATTAACGCTGCAAAAGCCAATGGACAACGTCTTTTACTTTGCTTATTCGTGAATTTCTTCAACCACCCATGAAAACATTCGTATCGATAAGATAGAGAAAAAAAGGCTTCACCGTTTCATAGCAACTTGATTCTTGTATCAATTAGGCGAGAATTTTTTTTGTTTTATGGACCATTCAACTCAAATTTTGGAGCAACTAAATAACAATGTTTATCTGTTTTTTTTTTAAGTAAAAGCTGAAGAAAAAATTAGTATCAAAAATTTAGCTAGTGTTTCTGTGAACGGTAAATTAGTTTTAGAAAGTACAGGAAGATCATTTGAGATTATGCTGTAATTTTGCATTAAACTGTGATTTCTTTTATTCTCATCGATACGAGACGTTTTGTGTTTTTGAGAGAGGTTCAACATCCTCTTGTGGACAGTAAGACGTTGAAAGTAGAACACAGGAAACAGGAGAGCTTACGTTAGCGGCGACGGACGTCTGCTGAAAAGTCCTTCTGTCATTTTCAACGTAATTTGCATATTAATACGTGGATATTGAGCCTCACTTAACGGTGCTCAGTCGTTAACGAAGACGTTGTTGTTCCATAATTATGTTGAATTAACAGATTTTTTTTCTACAGTGTATTCGAGAGAAACATACTTCACGATTTTTCAAAATTCACCTTCATCCGGATACACGTTTGTTAAAAATTTGTGTTTTCCTCATTTTACCCAGCGATTTAATAATTTCAAAAGATTTTTCAAATCTTTCTTTCATGCAATGAGAACGCGTCAGCGCGCTCGAAAAAAAAAAAAAAAAAAAAAAAAAGGCGTGAGGTTTCAGAGGCTCGAAGCTTTAGAACTGTACGCAGAGTATAAGAGAGAAAGTGCGAGAGAGGGAAAGAGGGAAAGAGAGTGAAAGAGAGAAAAAGAGGAAGAGTATCGCGTGGCTAGAGGAATCGGCGCCCGTTCGTTCGAGCAGCTAACCGCAAGGCCTCGCCCCTAGCCCCCGGAGCTTGCTGACTCGACAGCACGCGATACGATTCCTCTGGTGATATGAATGTTTGTGCAGGATTATTACTTTTCGAGCTGTGGCCTCCCCCGCCGAGTTGATGTAGAGCCAAGAAGTCAAACACTCGAATCGCAGCGTAGTATTCCATAATTATGCGGCGAAAGCCTCTTGTCGTAGGAAGAAGCCAGTGGATAAAACCAGATGGAGTTTCGCACAGACACACACACTCACACACAAGTCGCCCGTTCGCTTCGTCGTTCCTTCTTGAAAAATTCGATTGAACAAAAATTTCAACTTTCCTTTCGTGAATTAAAAAAAAAAAAAAAAAAACCCCAAGCAAAAGGAGAGCAAAAATGAAATGGAAAGTGAAAGAAAGAAATTCGATCGAATCGTTTCTCTGTTTTTCCGCAGATAATAACGGATCAATTGAAAGACGCGGATGAGAATACGAAGATAACGAACGACTGGAAATTCGCGGCGATGGTGATCGACAGGATGTGCCTAATCATTTTTACTTTGTTCACCATTATCGCTACAATCACCGTCCTGTTCTCGGCGCCTCACATTATCGTCACGTGATTCAGAAAGCCCAGGTCTCATAGGACACAGCGATTCCACGCCGATGAAGATGACAAAGGGGAAGAAGAAGAAAATGAAGAAGACGAAGAAGATTACGACGGTGAAGCACGACACACGACGACGACTATTATAGGCTGTTGGTCGCTTTGTCGTTTTACGTCGACCGTACCAGCAGCGTTTCAAGTTGATTTTTATTATGCTTGTAAAAGAGTTAAACGTCGTTGTCCGACGAGGGACGCATCAAGGAAGAGATGCGCTGTTACCGCAGCCATCTTCGTTAATATAGAAAAACAAATAATAAATGGCAGTGAAGATCGCGTATGATTTTTTTAAAATACATACGTTCTTCGATAACTAATTGCAATGTCAAATCGTGAATCGTTTTTTCTTTCACTTTTTCGTTTGTAAAACTGCGTTACTCGCGCCACGAGCGTTTCTCTCACACTGATAGTTACATAGCTGCGCTTTTTTTGTGTTGCTTAATCGGATTTTTCCACATCTTTCTAGCGTGTAAGGCAATTACTTAAATTATATTAACATAAACAAATGAATGTTTATACTAAAAATTGAATTACTTCCAAATTGTCACTCGTTTTCGCGTTTAATTGTTGTTCAATTAGCTGACATAATGAGTGAGACGAGTGCTAACGCGCGCGAGTAACGACGGCTCAATCGCGACGATTCACGGGTAAGCGTTGTTAGAAAGATTTCAATTCGATAAAGCAGTGATCGTAGCGCACGAGACTAACACAATAACGGAGCGGCAAGCCACGTGCGCAATTGTATACTACATCCAAACTACTGATAATACTCATACGAAAAAAGAAAAACAACAAAAAAAAAAACAAAAAACAAAACGGCGTGCGACCCAACGCGCACATAATATGCAATACATAAAAAAAATATATATATATATACTCATTCCCAGCGTCACCACCTTCACAACCACGAGCCACACTACCACGGACACACTCAAGGATTAGGGTGACCCAGAAAAACTTAGAGCCCTTTTTTCGGACCCTTTTCGCCACAGCCTCCGTCGAAATCAATAGGATGAATCCTAATTTTTGAGAATTCATTGGGAAGATATTCAAAGGTTGCCCAAGTTAGGCAAAAGAACCAGATTCTCATGAATATTAATTTTGCTAAGTTTGATTTTGTCGAGAATAATAAATCCAGAAAACTAACGATGAAATTTGAAAAAAATTGATATTCAAGAATATTTGATTTCTTCTTGATTCGCGCGGCGTTTAAATATGTCTCAATGAATCATAATTAAATTGGAGCACATCTCTCTCGTCCTGATAAATAAACCGTGGCGGAAAGAGCGCGATAAAAAAATGTACACATTTTTCTCGGTCACTCTGTCAATTATACACCACGAACACTCGAAAACAATAACAAGAAATAATAAATAATAATGGTAATAATAATATAATTAATAATAATGTAAAAATTCGGGCGTCCGTACGTCAGTGGATTATTTGAATTTCGTAAAAACCCACGGAAATGATGAGGATTAAAAAGGATGAATTGATTTTTAGCCACGATTCCACGTGTTTCAGCGACGAACAGAGACACGCGGCCGTGCAGCGAAATACGCATAGAGAATAAATCATGAGGGAGAATATAAATAAAATATTAAAATCTAAAAATGACAAAAAAAAATACACACTCATACTCTTACACACTAATAATGCAAAGAAAAGGGAAAGAAAAGCTGTGCAATGGAAGCATAAAAGCGCACACATTATACTCTCAACGCAATGAACTGCCAAGGTGATTCAAATGCCAGTGAATTTTATTATCCGTATCACTAGTACGTAAATACGACAACTATGGAGATTTATACTACGGTTATAAGTGGCGTGCGATTAAAAGAGAAAAAAAAAGAAAAAAAAAACAAACAAACATAGTACCGTATTCTTCATTAGGTTTAAGCGATCCACGCGCGTAATGAAAAAAAAGAAGATTAATAATAAACAATAATAATATTAATAATAATAATAATAATAATAATAATAATAATAATAATAATAATAATAATAATAATAATAATAATAATAATAACGAAGGTCTCCCGTTAGATAATTAGCTTTCTTTAGTTGTTAAGCGAACTCGTTTTACTTTATACATAATTAAAACCCATCTAAAAAACTCCCGTGAATCCGCGAATTCTTAAACTACATTTATAAACGAAGATTAAGCGAAAAAATCACCAAGACGTACGTAATTAATTATCTCGAAGGCGAGAGGAAAAAAAAAACAAAAAAACAAAAACGAGATCTCACGGCGTATTATAAATATTTAACATATACATATATACATATATATGTATGTATATATATTGTATTATAGTTGTCACTTACCTTTCAATCCTTTATCTCGCTTTCCGGCCGCACGCCACTCGCTACTGAAGGGCTGAACAGCGATTATAATTATGTATAACGGAGAGCCCACATTGGATTATCCGTAAGAACAAAAAAAAAACACAGAAACTAATTCTCAGATAGTTATTACACACGTTGACACACACATACACACACGATACAATGCAGTTACACACAGAGACACGTGACACACACCCACGCACATCCAAGAATTTCGATCGGACGCGCGTGCAATCGGCACGCGCTGTCTTCTACATTATCGCGTCTTCCAAATCGACACGAGGACCGTTTCATCGGCATTCGTTAAAATCTTCAGAGACGTTAAGTCTCTTCGTAGTTAAACAGTTGAAAAATCGACACCCGCTCAATGACGGCAATAAAATAATTACGTTGTGACTGGTAACGAAATATCTTGATAATCCATTATCAATTTTGTTTTTAATGAGGAGTGAGAAGAATATTATAATTTAATAATAATGGTGAAAAAAATATCAATGAGCAATGTACACGGAAATTTTTGTGCATAAACTGGTACACTAAATTCAATTTACAAGTGCAATTGAAAATTAATTTATGGTACAGAAATAAGTACTTTCTTCTATGATTTATGATTTTGCTTGAATTTTAATGTTAAATTTAATGTACCAGTTTATGCATCACATTTCCATGTGTTATTTTCCATTTTTTTTGATTAAATATTGGATTTATTAAAATCCAATCGCAGAATGTAACAAATCGAATCGACGCGACAGTTTCAATCGCCAGAGTGATTAAATTATTCGTGCGAATTAATGATCTAAGCAATGCCAGTTGTGAAGTTAAAATCCATTTGCCGATAGCAGCGAATCGATTTTTCTCTACTGTTAATCCAACAAAACCGTCCGTGTAGCAGATACAATCTGATTAACGGGGAAAAAAATGAAAGGAATCAGCGAGTGAATTTTTAACGTTCGCCAATGAAACAGTACTAAATGAGTCACTCTTCATCAATTTCTCTTTATACGTAGTTTCTATAAATTATATTAAGTTTATTTCTTCCAGTCGTTCTGAATTTCGTGATTAATTTTCGTCGAACGATCGAGAACTGTTAGATATTTGACGACCCCTCTCAAACTTGTCTTCCTCTACGAAAAAAAAAAATCAGCTGACACAAAAAAAACGATCCACTATATATCGAGAGCAGAATTTGCCTTTGTCAACGATTGAAAGTGTATATTACCCAAATGCGGTTCCCAGTCGAGGTTACGGTTTCCTTAAACGAGATTTATAACCAAGATTCGATATAATTATCCTAGGAATTACGATTACATTTTATTACGTGTATTTCGCATTGTAGATCGAACGATTGCAACAGTATATATAATTATTCCAGCATCTTTCTCCGACTTTCGACGGGTTTAACCATTTTTGACGATCATCGTTATTATTTATTTATTTTTTTCAATTAAGTATTTTAAATACAACTGAGACATTTGATCAACACTCGAGCTCGAAAAACAAGCATCAACGGTAAAATCAATATGAAATAACAAAATAATGGAAAGTGTCGGGAGAGCCACTCCAATTTTAATAATCGAATTGACGAATTCCGTTTTTTAAGGCGAAACGGATGATTTAGAAAGATTATTTAACAAAAAAATAAACAAAGAATAAAAAAAAAAAGTAAACTAAAGCGAGCAAGAGAATTAACGCTCTTATGGTCTTGTTCACGGGACAGATACGCATTCGTAGACGAGTACCATTGAGAATAATTAATTAAGGGGATAAAGAAAAAGAAGCAAAACACAAAAACCAAAACCAAAAAGGAAACAGTTGTATGTAAATTTGGCCAATGGCATTGACGCGACAACCAATCACATTATCTTTTAAATAATATTAATGTTATAATTAATGATGATTATGAAGATGATGATAAAAAAAAACGTTGTTAATGATGTTACTCGAATGAATAATAGTAGAGTATTATAAAGATGATCGACACACGGTCCGATCAGTTAAATTAACATTTCGGTCTCAAAGTGAAAACGACGAAAAAATTAAAATAAACTAAATAAACATGTGTAAAGATTTAATCAGCGATTGAAGGAAGCGTAAAATGAATTAAATAAATATAAATAAAGAAGCAGAGGAGTGGGAGAAGGATCGATAGAACGTTGCCTAGTTAGGTAATTATAATTAATGTACGATCGAAAAATGCAGGAGAGGCAGAGAGAAACAATGGCATTAGAAATCGCGGCTCGCGCTGCTTTCACAGTCGGTGGATAATATTTCCAGATTGCGATTATTATCTCGAAACGTGCGGCTAACGATCGCTCGATCGAGCGATGCAAATAGCTGTAGATTTGTTTTCGGACTATTGGAGACATTTTTCGAAGATTTAAACACCATTGAAAATATAAATGAAAAAAAAAAAAAACAAAAAAACAAAAAAAAAAGATCGAAACGTAGATACGAAGACAAAATACAAATAAATAATGAAAAATATGTTCGCGGCTCATCCGGCTTATGTAGCGCGTTTTGCGAAAGCGCTAACGAAAGATATGCTCACGCATGTGTCCGCGAGTTCGCGAAATATTGCCACTTGCTTGCGAAACGAGTAGCCGTTCATCTTGAAAAATCATCTCGGGTTAATAGAGGGTTAACGCGTAAATTAAACAACTATCAATTTCGTTACTTTTCTTTTTACACTCTCTTTCTTTTTCCGAATTACGAAATGTAAATACAGATCTCGTGCGCATTCTTACATACGGATTACGAAATGACAGTGATAAAGGATTCATAACTTAGCATCCATAATTTCAGTAGTTCGCACATCATCCACAGGGGGCGCTGATGTCACTGAACGTTATTACGATCCATTAGAACCAATTGCTTTTAATTAATATACATTGATAAATATAAACGAGTGTCTATACTCAATTAATAGCCCAAAAACCCGTAATTAAGTTTCAAATACTCACTTTATGATCGCAACATTACGATTATACTGTTCTTTTTTTACCAGTTCAATTTGGAGAAACCCTGAAGAGGTATCATTGAATATGCGACAGCAGCGTCTCTTGCGGCCGATACGCAAACTACTAAATCAATAGAAGCTCAGAGATGCATCCCTGCACCACTGCAATTTCGTGATTTCTATGCAGAACCGTGATCTCGTGTGATATCTTGATCATGTTTGCTGAAGCTTGTCGTAATCGAGCTTAAGCAGAGAGAGATTCTCCTCGAATAATGTTGTATAATTATCGTCGATGAATCCTTCTCGCTGACTCGTGAATAAAATGAAAAAAACAAAAAACTAATAAAATACACACTGGGCCAGGTCGAATCGACGATTGGGTACTTGTTAATAAAATGCTCAAAACAACCTTCTGCCGCGTAGGTGTAAATAAGCACGTGGCAGCGTGGAAGTACCTGGTGCAAGATAAATTCGGCTTAGGAGAGGGCATCGGTCGTATCAGTGCGCTTAAACGTTCGGAATTTTCATTCGTAACGTACGGATAAATGGGGAGACAAAAATCAATAAAATCGCGAAGAGATTTCGAATCACACATTTTTTCCTTTTTTTTTTTTAATCAGCTTATCACTTGCAGATTACTCGTGGATTGACACGTGATACTAAAGTGCGAGTGTCAACATTCTTCCGGCAAATTTGAAAAGCCGATCTCATTATTTACTTCCGGGCTACACTGTTAGGATATTATTGACGAAAATGAATATACTTTTATCGTGAGTATTTATGCATACGACGATTCATTGAATTTAACATACCCGCGTGCGGTGAAATTAATAAACGGTATATTGTATATTAAATTTAAGAGCCTTTTGTGCATAAAAACGCAGTAAAATTATTGATTCATTATCGAAAATTTGACGACGGTGTAGAGACGTAGTGAAATTGTAATGAGGGACCCGATTATCGGATTTTTTATGCCATTCGATCGTGCCACCTTCCGCTCCATCTGTTTTTTTTTTTTTTCTTCCTGTTTGCTTAAGAGAGCTTATCAAAAATGCGAATAATTCTTTTTCTACTGTAGAAATTGCGGGAGTTCGAATAGAATAGAAAAATCACAAACCGTGCGGAAAACGTGCTGGTTAACAGTCGTGAAAAATGCTTGGTGATCATTGCTACTTATGTTGTAATCAAAGAAGTGCCAAAATCCTAGCCAAAATAAACATATATGGCCGAAGATGAATTGCGCGGAATGCCGAGATTATACGATCAAAAGAAGCCCAATTGGGAGCGTTAAAATATTACAAAAGCTCAACGAGTCTGTTTTCAACATTTCTTTCACTTCGGTTTCTATGAAATAGTATCGAGGCGCTTCAAATAGTTCTTCTTTAACGTTGTTCGGTTTTAAAGTCTGAAACTGTAACGACCGAATCTCTCCGGCCTCTCTATCCCACATAGCATTGAAATATTTTGAAAATATAAAAGAAATGTGTGTGTGTTTTTTTTTTTTTCATTTATGAAATTTGGTAATAATATTGAAGAAATATTGCATCGATATTGCAATTTACGCTCAAAACATTACGTATATAATGTTCTAAGGATATTACCGAATTATATTGCAATAATACACTTAATACGAATAAACAATATTTACGTCATTAATTTTTATGTCATCAATCAAAATGCTTTTCAATGCATGTAACATTAATATCATTGAACAATATTCGTACGCACACTTTTGTCGCTACGAAAATTGATTTCCTGTGCCGTAACATTTTTTTTTGAAAATATTATTGCAATAAAAAATTGTTATCTTTCAACAGAATAATTTTCAAATATTTTCAAAGCAATTTTGTTCTGTCATTTTGAATTCCATTGCGCGAAAAGAAAATTCTCATTTTATGATAAAATATGTAATTAGATATATTTCTATAATATTCCATGCTATGTGGGCATCTCAATAATATATCATTTGTGCCAAGAATCGTGCCCAAGATAAATTTAAAAAAAATGATATCGAATACGAAAATATACTCATCATCACAATAATTATGAAAGGAAGAAGAATTATAACGCGTGGGTGACGAAAAGTGCGTCGAACTTGGGCTTGTTTTTACGCTTCATTTCATTTGTGCTGGATAATATTGCCATATCATTTATTCACATTTCCGCTGAACGTAAACATTCCAAATTGCGTCCTCGCAGTGTCGATTATACGTATAAATATGAAGAGAAGAAAATATTGAAGAAGAAAATACAATCCATTCGCCTCTCGTCCCGTTTGTTCTGTCTGTTACATAAGAAATCCGATTGCTGTCTGTTAGTTATACTTGTAGATATTGCATCGAGCGCTTATATTGAAACTTTTACACGAATGGCTGACTTATCAATCTCGCGAAAAACGGTGCAAAACAAAGAAGAAGAAAATAATAATAATAATAATAATAATAATAAAAACAAAAATGATTTTAAAAATGGAGAATAAAATAAATAATAATAAACGTAACCGCATGGGTACGTCGCCTGCGCTGTACGCGACGCAATTTTTACACGGACATAGCCGTAGTACAGAATTGTAAAGCTGTCGCCACGAAAGAAACAAAAAAACGAAAAAACAACAAAAAAAATAACAACAACAAAAAAAACAAAAAAAGAACGAAAACCACGTGTAGTTAAGATAGACCCGGGTCTCTGATTTATCTACCTACCTACCTACCAGCCCCGAAATTGTAAAAGCTCCTCTGACGCTAATTTCCAGATCGCACGCGCGAGTCATAAAACAGCTCTGTGCCCTCGGTCCCTCCTTCTTCCCACCGAAAAACGAGGATCTGATAGATGAACGATAGAGATATTTAAAAAAAACGCTCTAAATTTAAACGGAACTATTAAACATGTACCATTAAACATAATCTATACATATTTAAACTATTGAATGCTAAAATCATATTCGTATAAACAAAAAAATGAATAATCAATTACCGAATGTTAAAGAAAAAACTTAGCCTGTAATCGATAGTGACGTAGTAGTGCTATGCCAGTAATTTAGGGGTGGTTCAAGGTAGATTACTTAGATTTTAGGATCAAACTTTATCGAGAACACTTTCTCTCTAAACTAAAACCTAAATATCTCAAAACTTACCTACGAATTTTAAACAAACCAAAAAAAAGAAAAAGAAAACAACAAAATGTATAAGGAAGAAAGAGGAAGATGATGCTGAAAAGTAAAAGAAGCTGATTGTAAGGATCTAAAAAAAAACTCTTCTATACTTTTATCTCCTATTACTTCAAGAATCGTATAGAATTCGGGGACGATGTGTTCCCATCGATCTTACGTGGTCGAGGCGTTATACGATTGTGAAGAGTATTTTAAACGAATCTTCCGTTAAGAATATAAAAAGAAGAAACAGAAAAAAAGAAATATATGTTACCAGTTGAGGAGAGAGCTGTTCTCTGAAAACGCTCGTGAGACGATGCTATGGAATGACTCACCTGTTCTCACTTGACTTTTCATTATGCCTCGGGAACAGCCTGGTTTAATAAATAGTAAATTCATATTGAAGGAGTATAAAAAGAAAATTTGTTATATTTCTATGCTGGGCTTTTTTTCGAGGCAAACGTTGATTGATATGAGAATCCCTGTTAACTGGTGAGCACATAATCGCCGCATTGTAATATTATTAACATTATTACGTTATTATGAAATTGTTGAAATAAACGAAATGAAAATAAATGTCTTCCATTTGCTTCTAATTTCTCTTCATTTACGATTCTTCGTGCTATTCAATTCCGACGTTTAGAATGCTCAGCAAACACGAGACCGTATTGTCACTCTTCAGAAAAGGTACGTATTGTATATTATTAATAATAACCGCAACTTCTCTGCCTTCACGCGAGGAGCAAGCTTTGCACCCTAATGTTGAAACTTGGAAAATTCACTCCGCTGATTCGAGCATCCGCCTAGAATAAAACAGTCGAAGAATTAAATGATTGAATTAAAAATTAAAAATACCGAAATACTAGTAAAGCATTCGGAGGAAAAAAAGTAGCGGATAAGAAATAAGAAAAAGTTCAGAGTATAAGGTCCGGATAAAAATGCTCGGTTGTCCTTTTATATATGACTCTGTAATAAATTTCACTCGAAAGGGTATTAATATGATATAGAGGTAAGTAAATAGGTATTGAAATATTATTATCATTAATAGTTTATTAAACAGCTTGCACAGCTGAATCGTATA
The DNA here is from genome assembly GCA_947507545.1 of Clistopyga incitator. NCBI lineage: Eukaryota > Metazoa > Arthropoda > Insecta > Hymenoptera > Ichneumonidae > Clistopyga > Clistopyga incitator. The sequence continues at coordinate 2,529,273 of OX382174.1, read as the reverse complement.
AACTACGAATTATTTAATAATCGCGTATGAGCCGTTTGGTTGTTCTTCCCGGCTGTCCGGGGTTTTCGTACCTTACCTAAATATCTTTAACTGCTTCTTATTTAATGTAGAGCCACATCTTGCAATGCGTCGATACTCTACACTCGTCATCGTCTTCTAAATCTCAGACTAGTTCATCTCACACAATCTCGATTACTGTAACAATTACACACCGTTAATTAATGACACTGTTGTTACGTTCGAAAATGCAGCCAAGTGGGGTGACGAGAGCTTCGATTACATTATTTCGAAAGCGTCCGATGATTTGGTACATAAAATTATGGAGTATTTTTGTTTTTATTGAGCTCTGGCATATAATATATGTCTATACGCATATACATATATACTGACTGAATTATATTCGGGTTCCTCATTAAATACACGTAATAATACATTTTTCGGTACCTGGTGTAGAACAATTTGTAACAAAATGCATTTTTATCGACTACTCCACAAGTGGCGAGTTTCATTTTTATTTATTATAATTTTTTTTCTTCCACTTGGCTATTTAATTTCTAATTATTGTATTTATTGTAAGGAAGACTTGTCTCAAACTGTTAGGGCTAACGATAACTTAAAGGCAAACAAAATACAAGGGGTAGCTCACACACAATTGGGTCACACGAAATACCGGCTAACGCTTTACTAAAATCGGGTCTCGGCATGCAAAGTGGTCTTCAATTCGTTTACAATGTATTCGCCGAGTCGTTTTTTTGTGCTGACTCATCGACTACCAATTTGCACGTCTTTAACTACTTAAGATAGTTATCTCCACGACTTACGAAAGAGCTTGCTAGAACTTCGCTTTACACATCATTGACCATGTTCAAATTAAACATCTGTACAATTTTAAATAGATTTACCGTCCGTTTTTTGAGATAATTACACTTAAAGTTTGCATTATTTGCATGTATCTCTTGGACCACAGGCACACAAAAACGAGACGTTATCTGCTCCAAAAAATGCTGAACATATCAGAAGTAAAAAAAACCAAAAATGTTTGCTGGCGTTTACGTTTATAGTTTAGTTACTCCAATATTGTGGATTAAAACCAAATTGAATTACCGTGAAACCAATGCGTATGAAGGACACCGTTTTCATGCTCATATTTCATTTTTCTTTTAACACTTGGATAATCGTGTGGGCCCCATGCATTTGAAAACAATCTACGTACATAATCGATGAAGATTGACTAAAATTACAAGTAGAGCGCCACCTTTCTTTAAATCACCGGTTATTAATGCATTTTAATGAGTAATGGAAAGCTAGATATTATGTATGGAGGACATTCGCCGGATGGAAGAAAGAGGAAAAGGAAGCCAGTCTAACATGGCCTGCACGTGTCGATTGGATATTTTAGGGCTTCCGGAACTTACTTTTCCTTTCGTGACAATTCTTCAATAATTTTGGGTCGTGGGCGACGAAGAACATAAATTTTTAATTATGTTAATTGTCGTATAAATAGTGCGGATACATTGCAAGCTTTCTAATGTTTATCCCTAATTTCTGGCGGATCGTTATCATGTAAGTCTGAACACGCAATAGTTCGTAAGATTTATCTTTTTTTTGAGCCTTCGAATTCGAAAAAATTAATTTGATTTTATAAGAACATGCACTGGCACTCAGCCCGGTCAACAAGCTCATCTGCTCGCAAGATTTTTTTGAGCTACTGTGATTCCAAAGTGTTTCAATACGTTTTTTTCTTCAATCAATCACAAATATGTTTCCGTACATTAAAAACTATTTCGTAATCCGAAAATATAATTAGAAAGTAATTCCCGTTAATTTTCATTGAAAGAACAGGGTTTTTGTTTTTTAATTCTATTGCGACATCCTAAAACGTTCTTTCCAACGAAATATTTTTCAGAGAAGCAGCTGAAAATGATTTCCAATCGTGATGAAATTCAGGAGACGAAATTCATTTTTCTTCTACCTGAAGAATATTTATCAGTGGGTTTTTTATAAATCCATGAAACACTCCACTGTGATATTCATGCGTCAATTTTCACGTGATTCTAAACAATGCGAGAGAGTTCTTTCGTCGTGACGCGATTGATTCGATGTCCTTTTATAAAAACTGAATAAAGTTACTGGCCCGTCTCAATACTTTACACACGAATGTCAAAAAACGTTTTTGTTTTTTTTTTTTTTTCGCTAAACTGGAAGCAGATACTGGCGGCGCAATATTATTTGTTATAAAGGTGTAAAACGTGAGATATTACTTTCCTCGATATATTTCTATGATACGATCTTGATCCACGTACTCAAAAATGTGAGGAGCATCCATCAGGATACCAATTGTGCCTGCCGTTGTTACGATGAAGAAGATGTATAACTGCAACCGATCGATGACCATTGCCACGTATTTCCAATCCTCCCGAGTCTGTAAACACACATTATTCCCATTATTATTTTGCTTCATCATAGAGAAAGTCGAAATGAATTATTTGAACATGCAAAGTTCAAAAACCCTCAAATGTACGATACGATGATACTTATTTTGATGTCGTACAGTTTAAAGCTTGATTTAAAAAATTCTAGATCCTTGGGTGACTCGATTATCTTGAAGATGTTATAACTGTCGTTTTTAAGTGAGTTATAAACTTGGTAAAAATTACCTGTATGTAGAGATCTTCATTTCTAAGATGTTCCGCTATAAATTCAACTGCTTCTGTGGCTTTGGTAGCTTCAGGACTGAGAAGAACCGAGTCAGAGCTCTCGGAGCCTCTTCTATCTCCCATTCCTTCATTACCACCTCCAGCAGCATTAGAACTACCAGTGGTGTGATGGCCTTTGCGATTGATCTTGCAATTAGGATGATGAAGATCGGATAGCTCCATTATTTCCATTTTAGATTTAGCGAGGTTCGCCGGTTTGGGCAATTCGGTGGGACTTCCGGAGTAAGTTGACGCTGGCAGTGTGACGTTCGGTATTTCCATCATCCATCTCAGTCGCGTTTTCTTCGGTCTTCGCATGAGGAGCACCGTTGGAAGATATTTCAGGAAAATCCTCCGTATCAGTTGCGGCATTCTGTGCGTTCTCGGGCCTCGGAAGTTCCAGTTTATGATAATCACCGTCACGAGAATACTCACGGTGTTCATGATGAAAGTGAACAGAAGATATTTGGCAATGAGAGGCAGTACCAGCGAAGTCGGAGGTAAGATCTTGCTGACGAGCAGTAGAAACACAACGAGCGACAGAAGAATACTGATTCCAAGAGTTACTTTTTCTCCAGCCTCCGCAGGCAAGTAAAATACCAATACGCACAGAAATGAAATCAGCACAGTTGGCAATATCAAATTCACCGTGTAGAACAGAGTTTTTCGTCTGATGATTATGTAGAAAGTAATGTCCGTCTCTGTTGGATATTCGCTCTGAATGATGTTCAGGTATGCGGGTACACTTATGATGTCCCATGTGCCGCTCTTCCAGTAGTCCGAAAGATCCACAAAGTTCTTGTCGTTGTATAGAGCCAGCGAGACTTGATCTCCGTTGAAGGTCCACGAGCCAAATTTCATAATGCAAGTCTGCTGATCGAAGGGAAAGTACGTTACGTCTATGGTGCAAGAGCTTTGATATATAGCCGGAGGAACCCACAGAACCTCTCCGTTAGGATAGATGAGCACATTACTCTTGTAACGCACTTCGTAATTACCATCAGCACTGTACAATTAATGGAAGATAAATAGTGGAATATCTTAACTTGCCTTAACAGCTACTATAATAGCAATATTATTCTCTTACTTATTGAACAACACAATATCAGGCTTCCAAACTTTGTCCGGAGGTAATCGCAGCACTCCAATTCCACCGTAATCAGCTTCGTCCCATTGCAGTTGGTAGTCGGTCCACACAAATCTCAACCACACATTGGACTTCATAATTTGATTTTTCTCGTTCTGAAACAAAAACACACACACACACACACATACAATAACAATGGCTGAGCTTGAGTGTGAATTGACCAAAAAAAGGATAATGAAGATGATGATGATGATGATGACAGCTTGTAGGAAGCTGTAATTTCTTACCACGTTAATTAGCTGCACGAAGGCGAGGCCGAATCGCACATGGACTCTTTCCGTCATGTTTTGTACGGGTCGGATAAGTTTATTGTATCCGCGAAACAAATCGCGAACCAACCGCTCCTCATCTTCGGAACAGAAACCTGAAAGTGCGACGTATTGTTAGTATACTTATTCCGTCGGAACGTTGCGATGATTATGAGATATTTACAAGCGAAGATCATATTCTTACCAACACAAAATACAGCTGAAATTAGGATAAACCTCACAATTCTTGAACAATAATACATTTTGGGCGGACTGGTATCCACCCCGAACTCTACGAGTGGCGGCTCGTTCCTTGACCGCCCGAAAATCAATATGGGATTCTATCGCTGTAGGGTGTGTAGCAAGGGTGGCTTCCTTCCTTGCCGTCCCCACATCCGCGCACACGTCTATTTTCCGAATTTACTGTAGGACAACTTCTCCATTGGCTTATCATTCGCTCTGTATTATTTTTTCCATTGTTGACATGAAAATAGAGAAGTAAAGGTGCGGTAAAATCACCGTAACATTAGCGAGTTTCGTGGTAATTTGACGAGAACTCTTAGAGATGCATTTTACTTTTAGAAATGACAATTTACCGTGAAAATGGGTGAGTTCGGCTATTCGCAAAAATATCGACCAGAATTGATTCGATTGAATAAAACGCCACGAAACGAAAAATATGGGTCACTGTTTTAGTTACCACACAGTTTTACTTATTTTCAACTGCGGTTATTTAAATTATAAAAATGGCGGGTAAAAGTAAGTGACCGAAGAGATTATTTCTGAAGGGTCAAATTACCGGCCATATCTTCAATTCCATTTCTTCAACAATTTTATGCGACATTTCTAAGTTAATAATGAGAGACAGGTTTTTTTTAAGCGAAAAAGAAAAAATATATATTTATGGTTTTGCGGGATAATAAAAATGCTCGTATGTTAATGTCTGCGGAATAATTTATTCGGGATGTAAATTTTTCTTAGAACATTATTCGGGTTACAATGTACGGTCTAGTATTTCGGTGCTAGCGCACTTTTCTAGCTATTGAACGGTTTTCGTTTTTATTTTCTACAGTACAATAAATGGCATTGTTATGGGGTTATTATAAATTGCCGTTTTTATCAAATTTGTAAATCTCTACAAAGATGAAAGATAGAAAATGTGTAACATGTATATAGATAAAAGTGCTGCGCGATTTTTGTTACATTATAGGCATTACGACAGTTATTATTCGAGCATTCTGAATAAGTGTGTAGAATTTTAGAAATCGTGTCTTGGACGCAATTGAAATAAATCCTTGCAGTCATAGAGAAAATGTACTCTACCAATGAAAGGATTGTGCTTACTCTTTTTCAATTCCTATGATAGTATATTTTGTACCTTAAGAAGAAGAAATATAATAACTAATCACAGTAGGCTTCGAGGGCTGTCAAGCGATTATTTGTTGATTTGTTCCCATTGTTTGTGAGTTTATGCGAAATGCATTGTTTTGATGTAATGTGGTGTTATTTGTTAGATTTTATGTAGTAGATGTGATGAGTTGATTATATCACTGAAAAAATTATTATAATATCACAAAATCGTGCGAATAGTTAACTATGTACTTTTTTTCGGAGATTTCCATCGAGGCCTGTATTAGGACGTGTGCAAGTATTTGCAACATTAAAACATCGTAGAATTATATAGATTAATTATATAAGAATTCATTTTTTAGATACACTAATTCTGCAAAATTGGCGAATAAATATTGAATCATTAATTTGTACTATTGTGTTGGGCGATATTTCGATCACCGTCGTGTAGCTCGTGTTGGACTGATTTAACGTTAACTCGCCGTTACTCCCGAAAAGTTATATCTTTTGAAAGAAAAGAGTTGAATGTAATTTGGACAAATATTCAATAGAAACGAAACGTTAAATTTATATAAATATACGGTTAATGGAATGTCTTTTCACGTTTGAATTGTAAATCATTTAAAAAATATAAGATTAATAATGATTACATTAGTAACGGCGATTTAACATAACTGTAATTACTTAAATAATTCTATTTATACTAAAATTAACTATATACTAATTTTGTTGTCTTTAAGTGTATAGATGTGAAAAAAACTCGTCAATAGCACCTTAAACCGCTTTTTGGCAACCGATTTGTCCTTAAAGACTAAGACTCTTTCCTCCAATATTTTCTGCGCAATCTGAGGCTATAAGAACTAAGCTTCAGAGTTCGGAAAAACGATAGCAACAACGCCATAACACGGAATATATAATCAGGAGAGCTTTAAGAGTCAGAAATGGAAGAGCCTATTAAAATATCTTTGCTCCCGAACGCAATTATCAAAGAATGTCCTTTTTGGAACTTCAATAACGGCCAATCTTCTAATTTTTAGGAACATCTTTTGGTACACCAATTACTAATTTCATAAAATTTAACAAACGTTATTTGAAAATAATCGATTTTTCAAGTCGTGCGACTCACATATTCTGCGAAATCCATCTTATTTTACGAAATTCCACTTATTCACTTATTTTGCTTTAAGATTCTGCAAGTTTTGTGTACTAGAATTACTCCGATATAAGTACCAGAAGTGAAGAAATATTTTTTTTCATACTCGTCATAATCTTTGAGTGTTTCAATTCCAATTCCGCTCTAAAAAACGTAAAAATATAATAATGTTCCTATAATAATTTATACGTTCAATTCATCGGGCTTCTCCTCAATCTGCTATAAACTATCTACATATATAATACATATCGGTGGTGAAAATTATAACTATAAACACCACCTTTTGAAAATTTGGCATACGAAGATGGGTCAGAATAGTAAAAAAGCAGACTGACAGATAGAATTAAATTAAGTTTAAGTACGCTGAAAAAAGTCATTAACTGAACAGTCGTTCCATTGAAAAACAATTTTTATGATTGTTTCTAAGCTGTTTTCGAATTAATGCCAATTTTTCCAGTGCACAGCTCAGAACGTTTACTCATGAAAAATTTAAGTTGTGAATAATTATGAATACCCAGACGGATGTAAAAAATCAAATGATATTATTTATGTGAGTTACGATTTATAGCCAGTATTCTAATAATCTCTCTAACGCAGCATAACTATCACATAATCCTTAATAATAATTTGTAAATATCTTTGGGCCTTTAACGGCGGTTCAATGAGTTTGATTAATAAAACATGCATTTGCGTCGTGTAAGCTCGCTGTTTACCGAATTTGATTGGGCTACGTGATACCTTATTTACTAGGCGCTATTTATTACATAATATCCTTCCGGTTAGTTCGATGTCCCGACATAAAAACTTAATAAAGTTATTTACTGTCGTTCATCCATACGAACTTGAGAAAATTTATTCGCTAAATTGTAAATGGTTGTTTACGGCGCGTTATTGTGTAAAGGTGTAAAATATGATATTTTACTTTCCTCGATAAACTTCGATTATACGGTCTTGATCCACGTATTCGAAGATGTGAGGAGCATCCATTAGGATACCGAAGGTGCCTGCCGTTGTTACTATGAAAAATATGTAAAGCTGTAATCGGTCGATGACCATTGCCACATATTTCCAATCTTCTCGGGTCTGCGTGGACAAAAGCACAGAAATTATCAACTTTCTTCAGCTGATTATAAACGTGTCAATGTCATCATATCACTTTGCACTGTTTAAACATTAGCCATGCTAAAAACAAGAAACTTTATAACGAGCACATGAGTATGTACCTGAATATAGAGATCTTCGCTTCTGAGATGTTCGGCTATGAATTCAACAGCTTCGGTAGCTTTGCTAGCTTCTGGACCCAAAAGAATGGAATCGGAACTTTCGGATCCCCTTCGATCTCCAGTCCCCTCAGCACTGATTGCAGTAGTATGCGGACTGACAGTGGTATGATGAGTCTTGCGATTGGCCTTGCAGTTTGGATGGTGAAGATCGGACAACTCCATTATCTCCATCTTAGATTTGCTCATAGTTGGAGGTAAATACTTGGGCAATTCCGTAGAGCCTCGTGAATAAATCGACGCTGGCAGTGTAACATTTGGTATTTCCATCATCCACCTCAAACGCGTTTTTTTTGGTCTTCGCATGAGAAGCAACATCGGCAGGTATTTCAAAAACACCTTGCGTATGAACTGTGGCATTCTGTGAGTTCTTGGTCCTCGAAAGTTCCAATTTATAATCACCACCGTCACGAGAATACTCACTGTGTTCATGATGAAAGTGAACAGAAGATATTTGGCAATGAGAGGCAGTACCAGCGAAGTTGGAGGCAATATTTTGCTGACCAGCAATAGAAACACCACGAGCGACAGAAGAATACTGATTCCGAGTGTTACTTTTTCTCCAGCCTCCGCTGGCAAGTAGAATACCAATACGCAGAGGAAAGAAATTAGGACCGTTGGCAATATCAGATTCACCGTATAGAACAGAGTTTTTCTTCTGATGATTATGTAGAAAGTAATGTCTGTCTCCGTTGGATATTCGCTCTGAAAAATGTTGAGATAAGCAGGAACGCTTATGATGTCCCATGTACCGCTCTTCCAGTAATCCGAAAGGTCCACAAAATTTTTGTCGTTGTACAGAGCCAGCGAGACTTGATCTCCATTGAAAGTCCACGAGCCAAATTTCATGATGCAAGTTTGCTGGTCGAAGGGGAAGTACGTTACATCTATGGTGCACGAGCTTTGATATATCGCCGGAGGAACCCACAGAACCTCTCCGTTGGGATAGATGAGCACGTTACTCTTGTAACGAACTTCGTAATTACCGTCAGCACTGCAACGGCGATTGAAGAAATATATATAAGAGTTCCATGGAACGGAGGCTTAATATTACAATAGAAATATTATTTTCTCACTTATTGAACAGCACCACATCTGGCTTCCACACTTTGTCCGGTGGCAATCTTAAAACTGTGATCCCTCCGTAATCAGCTTCGTCCCATTGCAATTGATAATCCGTCCAATTGAATCGTAACCACACGTTGGACTTCATAATTTGATTTTTTTCATTCTGAAAGAGAAGTTTCAAGCTCATAGAACACAAAGAAATGATAATTACGATGCAGATATTTTAAAATAATTAATTACAACTACCGAGTTAATTAATGTCTATTAAATATTTTTTAAAATAATAACATTTTTTGCCACACATTTTCAATGCAATTTATTTTTAAAACTCTGGCCTGTTCAAATGCAGGAATCTCAATTGTCTGTATGAAAATAATAAAGAAGAAGTTAAACAGCCAGCAATTTTCTCAAGAAAAATTTAAAAACTTATTTCAAATCGGATATTCATCATTTTTGCGACTCTCAATAATCATATTTTTCTCACCACATTAATTAGCTGTACAAAGGCGAGGCCGAGTTGAACATGCACTTTTTCCGTCATATTCTGCACGGGTCTTATAAGTTTATTGTATCCACGAAACAAATCCCGCACTAATCTCTCCTCGTCTTCGGAACAGAGGCCTGGAGAGAGAAAGAAAGTTAAAGTTTAATAAAAATCACCGACAATGCATCATTGATTCTCGATATGTCGCTTACCAATGCAAAAAGTCATCGAGACTAAGACGAATCCCACGATTCGTGAATAAAAAAACATCTTCGGTGGATTTTCGGTACCAGCCCAAGTCCTGCGGCCCGGTAGCCGCGGGATGAACTCTCGTGTGTCCCGAGGGGCGGTAGGCTCGTTTCTTGGCCTTGCGAACTCCCGGAAATCAATATTAAAGTGTGGGTGTTGGTTGATAAGCCTTGTAAGTTTTCACGTGGCTCGGTCCCATAACGAATCGCATAAGCGAAGACGTGCTATTCGCAATCTCACGATTATGTATGATTACAATATAGGAACGCATAGAAGAGCTCCTGCCGGGTCCGCGACCCGGCGCCCACTGACTCAACGACGATTTTCTTCCTATACGTGTTTATGTGTGTACTGCACGGTGAAGTTAATCAACCGCCGAAAATGTAGCGCGTTTTCATATTTAATGCCGAAAAAGTTGCAACACTGTTCTAATAACGTGTCATAGAAAATGTGTCGGATTATTATGGAGAACTTGAAGAAGAAGAGAGGGAGAGAGACATTCGGCAATGCGCAAAAAATTATGCGGTACTTGTTGCAATATTTCTGCCTCCTCGATTCGCTCCAGTAACCCCGTGACCTCTGGAGCACACGTGCTCCTTTGATTCCTCAAGTGCCTGGCAACTGCGCGTGAAATTATGCTACATATTATTCACATTTAATATTTCTATAGCTATATGCATGGCTTGTAATTCATCGGGCTGTATTCATTTTTATATGGGCTTAAGCGTACTTTATATTAGGAAATTAAACGGCATTTATTAGTAAGTAGGTATCGTCATTGTTTTTCATTAATATTTCCATGATTTTGTAAGATTTGACTTGTCGTAAGTGAGAGTGTAAGATAAACGAGCGCAACCGACGTGATTAACGCGGTGTGTTTACTATGCAGTGTAATCTCGCAGCTTTACTTCCTCATATCTTGTACAGAGTGGCTTGTCAGCAGAGCATTCGCATTTATGATTGGGCATACCAACGCAATAACCCAAAACGGGGAGTGGGGCGGCAGGCAACATTTCACAGCGTGACGGTCATGGAGGCTAGAGGTAAGGAGTGGAAACGCAATGCTAACGAAACGTTCGCGAAACGGTGTAAAATCTCGGTCGGATTGGTCACCACTGAGTGTCAGTGTGAACCGAGATGAAGTTAGCGCCGCTAGAAATGAATGAAACGCAGCCTAAAAGGGGCGTGCCATCCGCGGAGTCTCCGAAGCCAGGGCATCTTTTTAATTGGTCGAGATATTTCGAGGCATATCTGCGGGTAATTTGAACGCTCGAGAGAGCTGAGATTACGTTTGCGTCTACCGCACGGCTATTAGAACCACGCTTTTTCGTTTCAGTCATCGTACGGTCGTTAGCGTACCATTTTAGAGCCTTGTTTGAGCTGAAAAGACTTAATTTGAAACTCTCAAGCCGCTCGAAAATACGTAAGGCAGATTATGGATTGACACATGCGCCAGACGATTCTTTTCCTTTTTTTTTCATTTATGCGATGCAAAAATGTGTCTTCTTACCATTCGTTGGTGGGATGATACATTTTTTTTTTGTAAATTTGGTGGATAGGTAAAGTATATTCAGGTTTCGAGTTTATCACCCCAGAAGCGCACGGTGGTCGTGTGGATACCGTTGTGGCTTCTCAAGAGGACTTGGGTTCGCGTCCTCACATTGACTTTTTTTTTCTGGAATTTTTTTTTTTTTAAAGACCCGACCTTGCTTTGCTTGCACTGCGGTGCAAGGTTTTTCATGTCTGTAAATGAAATATGTATGTTCTCACTCTTCATTGGTGGGATGATACATTTATTTTTCTTTTGTAAATTCGGTAGATAGATAAAGCATTTTGAGGTTCTTTAGGTTCTTTAGGTTCTTTGGGTTCTTTAGGTTCTTTGGGTTCTTTAGGTTCTTTAGGTTCTTTAGGTTCTTTGGGTTCTTTAGGTTCTTTAGGTTCGCAAAAAAATCACTAAATTCGAAACTCTGCAACTTCAATAAATTCAAAAAATTCAAAATTTTATAATTTCAATAATTTACATAAATTCAGAAATTTTTAATTCTATAATTTCAATGAATTCAGATATTCAAAAAAATGCAAGAATTCAATAAATCCGAAATTCAAATAGTTAATATCTAATACTAGAAAATTAAGGGTTTCAAAACCATTTTACCGGTCATCCCTAATGGTTAGTTCACCCTAGGGCTACCCGGGGTAATTTCGTGATATTCCGATTTTATTTTACAGTTTATGCGCAGCTTTTTGAGACTTCAACCGAAGAAGACGAAAGCGCATTAATAGAAGCGACGCACACCGCTGAAGAAGAAGATCAGTGGCGTCAAACACAAGAACCTGATTCCGTTGAAAAAAAAAATGTTTAAACAAAAAAAGTGAATGTGAGGACGCGAACCCGGGTCGTCCGCTTGAGAAGCCACGACGGTATCCACACGACCACCGTGCGCTTCTGGGGTGATAAACTCGAAACCTGAATATACTTTACCTATCCACCAAATTTACAAAAAAAAAATGTATCATCCTACCAACGAATGGTAAGAAGACACATTTTTGCATCGCATAAATGAAAAAAAAAAAGGAAAAAAATCATCTGGCGCATGTGTCAATCCATAATCTGCCTTACGTATTTTCGAGCGGCTTGAGAGTTTCAAATTAAGTCTTTTCAGCTCAAACAAGGCTCTAAAATGGTACGCTAACGACCGTACGATGACTGAAACGAAAAAGCGTGGTTCTAATAGCCGCGCGGTAGACGCAAACGTAATCTCAGCTCTCTCGAGCGTTCAAATTACCCGCAGATATGCCTCGAAATATCTCGACCAATTTAAAATATGCCCTGGCTTCGGAGACTCCGCGGATGGCACGCCCCTTTTAGGCTGCGTTTCATTCATTTCTAGCGGCGCTAACTTCATTTCGGTTCAGACTGAAAAAGATTTTCCACGATTCCGTGAACGTCTGAGAACCGCATTTCCCATAGTCGTTTCTACTCCTTACCTCTAGCCTCCATGGTTCCAGTAATAAAAGTCCAGCTGATAATATTGATCCTTCGTAGATAACACACATATATTCCTTACCCAAGGAAATCTGCTATGTCGACTGAAAGTAATTAGATTATGAGTGGCGTTCTTCTTTACCATCATCTTCTTTATTTTATTTCTCAGGAATTACCATTTTTTACATAGAAAAGTATTCAAATTACATTTTTTTAAAAATATCTTTGGAATAATAGAAGCTCTGAATTACTAATATTATTGTTAATTATGATAATAAATAAATAACGGCAAAGTTACACATTTCTTCCTCGATTATGAATTTGGAATAGCATTAGAAAATTTACCCCAATATTGCAACAATTTAAATTGTAATGATACATTGAAAATATTTCTGCAATGTTCTTGCGATATTTTGGTCTATGTGAAAATGTGTAAACTGTCTGCACACATCTGTTACAAATGTGATAACCAGTTCTTCTCAATTATTGCTATTCTAGCCACGAACTTCGGCAATCGTTTTAGCTAATTGCTTACCAATTCACCTCAGCAAGTATGGCCTATATGCGGTGATATACTCCCGAGCACAGCTGCAATCTATCGCTAATTCAGCATCCATTCAATCGGTCACGTTCCTGTCACTGCAAACCCCATAGCTACCCCCTTTATCCTCCCCCTCTTATCGCAACCGCAGATAGCAGCTCCTATTTTAACCGCAACCGTAGAGAATTTCTGCCAAACTGTCCCAAAAAAACAAAAAGAGTGCACTCAATTCCCTTTCTATTTTCAACTTTTCGTCACAAGAACTTTAAAATCGAGTCTTTTTGTTCTCTGTTAATAAAAACTGAAATTGAAATGAATTCTAATTTTCCCTCTTATTTAATTCAATCCATTCTGAAAATAAAAATTTAAATAGTATTTCAAGTACTACGTAATTGATCTTCCACCACGAATATCAGAGAAGTACAAGCGTCTAGTTCTGTGGAAAAAGCAATTTTCATTTTGCCCAATAATCTATTTTCCTCTCCACTTCTATTTGATTTCTTCGTACAAAGTAGAAGGAGCAAGAGTCACGTTTTATTATATTTTTCTCTGCTAGGAAAGCGCCAAAATATACATTTTAAATGAATGTACACATATAATTTACATCATAAATCCTTACCTTATGGTTAATGATCTGACGGTGGGATTTTATGGCGGGATTCATCGGATAATAAATAAGCAAATAAATGATTAAGCTCTCATAACGATAGAATCATTTTATTGGGACTAGTCGCTGTCTGATAAACAACCATTTCGATGCAACAATTGATTTTCCTTCGCCTCTTCCTCACCAGCGGAACCGATGAGCTTGTTGTAATTATAAGACTGGAGATTTTGGTTGTTTCTTTTCTTCAGTGCCGCAGATAAACATAGATAAACGACAGCGGCGGTTAGGAATGTAAGGTTGAGACCAAAAAGTATGGTCATGCGGTAGAACCACTTGGTCGACTGGGTTTTCCACTCCAGCGACTTTGGAATGCATTGAGCTTCTCCATCGTACGAGGAATCTAAGCTCGCGTCCCCGTGACAAGACGTACACTCGGTGTTCGACGGTCCCGAACAGCTCGTGCAAGTGTAGTGACACAGGGAACACACACTCTTGTGCAGATCGTGAGCCGGATACGTTCCCGATGGGCACTGCATCACGCATCCTCTGTCGTACAGGTACCAGCTTCCGTTGCACTCTGAAAAATCAACAAAACCTTAGTTTTCTTTCTCCACTTGTTAAAGTCAATCGAAGATTGCATGCTCGAATAGGAAACAAGAGTACCATCGTCATGATATCTGATAACATTTCTAGAAAAGCTTGGTATCTTCGTCCGAATACATTTCTTCAGATTCACGTATAAATTTGCAGCAAAAGTTTCATGCGTACAGTGTTTAAAGCATTTTTTTCTTGTAAATTATTTAAAAATAAATAAAAAAATCATAAATGAGGAAAATTTGTCGATATTGTTTTATTTAAAAAATGTGTGTTTACTTTTTGGGACTTAGTTTTTGCTGAAGATATATTCGTGAATCACGTTTTAATAAAATATTGAAGTTTGAAAAAAGATGATATGAATTTTTATTTCCTCATTTAATCTGGGAAGCAAACCGCGTTTTGAAAAAGTACTTTCAGTCGCGTGTGAGATGCACCTATTTTTTTTTTTCGTTGTATATAATTATGCATAATTTAAATGTTTCCAGCATATTTTATCTTCGGTAGGAAATACTCAACGAAAACCGCAAACTTTTCCTGCAGTGGAACATCCAATGGGAGCAGCTTATGAAGCGATACGTAACATGCATTGCGACATCGACAGTAATCCTAAGAAAAATAGTACATAACACATTTCATGTATTTTCGCAATCATTAACGCATTCATACAATAATTTATGCGGCTAAGCTAGCGCTACATTATTTTGAGACAACAAATCGACCGTCGCGACTGGCGAATAATATATTTTAAAAAATATCTTTGGTCATTCTCCAAGAATGACCGCTCGCATAATTGATTTTTTTTTTTTAATATTCGACATCAATTTTCTACGAGACGTTCAGAGGGCGTGCGGCATGCAAAGGAAGCAAGGCAAAATTAACCGTAGCAATTGGATGGATTAGGTAAAAAAAAAACAAAAAAACAAAAAAAATGTGTACACGGTTGCGAAGCTTCGAAGCTGTGAATAAAAATTCCATAAAATACATGAAGAACGGTTTACGATAATGAGAAAGTGCATTACAGGAAAGGAGTTAGTCACTTTGGATTTACAGAACCGAGAGTACAATGAATTATTCAAACGCAAGATAGAGAACGAGAGGAAAATAGTGAAATAGAGATAGATTGCCAAATAGATAGAGAGTCAGATAGATGGAATGTGCATTCTGTACAGAACTAGAATAGATTGAGAGAACTAGACTCACCGTGTCGGTGAAACGATCTGGGGATGGGTGTATTTTGGTTGTACGTGTGTGGATGTGGATTTTGTGGTAGAGCTGGGCTGAGAAAATCCGTACTGCATCCCGAACGCGCGAACCGCGTCCGTCATCGGGTTTTACAGGTACCTAAATTCGTCCATCATCCGGCCACGGTAATTTTCATTCGCAGTGGTTTACAGCCTATATTATTTAGGAGCTCGCACAGATAATGACCTGCGGTAATTATTAGCGGACTTTATACACGCAGTTTGATTATAAATTAATTAAATGCTCGCGCGGTCAACAAGTTTGCGAAAAAATAAAAAATAAAAAAACGTTTTGGTTGGTCTAACTAACGGTTCATTAGTTGTGCGTAAATTTATTGTCACAACTCATTTCAGTGTAACATTCTGCATTATTTACATCTAATATTAATAATTAGTTGACGTTAACAGCGCACGCAACAAAATTGATTAATTAATTTGGTTTGTATAATTGTATTATTAGCTGCAATGACTAACTGGCTGAGAGTTACATTTGAAACTAACCGTAGCTTGATCATATCAAACATTAAAAAAAATGTATTACCTCGTGGAACAGTAAACCTCAATTTTTATTGGATTAATAGAATATAATCGATTATGGGGGAACAAATGATAAATTCGATGAG
This sequence comes from Clistopyga incitator, assembly GCA_947507545.1. Taxonomy (NCBI): domain Eukaryota; kingdom Metazoa; phylum Arthropoda; class Insecta; order Hymenoptera; family Ichneumonidae; genus Clistopyga; species Clistopyga incitator. Next base: position 2,513,003 of record OX382174.1, on the reverse strand, counting down.
ACTTTGATTACGTATTGCACTAATTGACTCAACCAATCCGTTTTTTTTCGTGTGAAGCAGTATAATTTGCATCGGGAATGAGCTTAATTCGAGTAGAAAATATTTACATATTTTTACAGATATATAATTATGAATTATTGTACACGAATAATTCAGAGATTAATCAGTGACAATACCTCATAGGGATAAAATCATAATAATTTCAATATAATCGTTTAGTCTAAACCGGATTTGCAATGATTTTTCGTTCGGATAGAGACCGGTCCTGATTTTTTGTGTACATTTGATTTATACCTTTTCAATTATCAGTGAGGAACGATACAGAAATGTCTGTGTGCTTTGCGCCGTCAAACGTTTGGATCGTAGAGTTTGGGAATGTAAAGAGCGAGTCGGTCCGAAACACAAAGATACACATATACAGAGGTACGTGAAAGCTTTTTCGATCGATACCCAAAAGCAAAGAGATAAGTTTACGCTTGGTTACACAAAAACGTTTACATTTACCTATTGCTAACGTATATCCGATATGGTCCAACAAACCTTGTTATTTCAAACTGCTCCGACCATCGCCGGCAATTATTGATTCGCAGAAAGTTTTAACTGCAAATAAGCAAAGCCACTACACGATTACACTGCGCTCGTTTCGAATTCGACCTTTCACGCGATAATTTGAAGCACACTTGAAAGCTACGCTTTTTTAAATACTGAACAACATTATTTATTTATGTAATGTTGTTTCCGTACGCAAAAAAAAAAAATAGAGTCAGCACTTTATCAAATCCGAAACGTTAAATCGGTGCTGATTTTTTCAAATTGTATACACATATTAAAATAGTTTTTTTTTCCCTTCAAAACGAGAATGCTTATGCGTTGAAGCTGCCCAAGCCACCCAAAGTCAACGGAATCGTTAAAAATCGTAAGAAAGATTTTTGAAAATTCGACTAATCAGCCCGCCTGGAAAATAATTAGTCCCAACAGTAGAACATACTACAGAGTCATGGTGCACATGAGATGGCAAGAAGGAAACGGATGAGATCGACTCCAGACACCGAAATAAGTTAAATGATAAATAGGAAAATTATTGATAGAAGAAGAGATCGTGAGAAGCATGACAATAGTTAAATAATAATAGATAGTAATGATCACAAAGTAAAAACAGACACAGCGTGCGCCTTCAGGATCCTCTTCTCGTTTTTAATTCATTCATGATATACAAATTTTAGTTCCGCATATAAGGTGTTTTCATATAGTAGTTTCAGTTACTTATTTATAATATTTTTGTCGTTTTTTTTCCCTTTTTTTTTATGTATATGTATTTATATCCTGCGAATTTTCGCACCTTGCGATTGATCGTTTCGTCTCTGCCTTCTGCACGCGCCCTTTTTTTTTGGTTGTTTTAAAATTGAATTTATCTCAAGTTATTGATTTTACTATCCAAAAATTCGATTTTCTGTGCTTCTCGTTTAGCCGTAAAGACTATTTCTGTAGCGGCAAGTGTGAGACGTTCCAGCGCAAAAGTTCCAGAGCACATCCAATTTTCATGGGTTTTGTACGCTCGCTGTGACAGAAACCGACTTTTGGAGGCTGAATAAGAGGTACAAGAGAGCGAAATTTCGAGATAACAGGCCCTACGGAAAACAGGATGCGAGGCACGCGCGCAAAGTATATTCTCGACTCGTGTGAAGCGAACCTTAACACTCTTCGAGAATTTCTTCTTCACGCCCTTGCCAGACACTCTCACGACGTCGTCGGACGGCAGAGACGAAATTTCAGTGCCGTGCGCATACGGCTCAAGTTTAAATGTATCACTCCCCTCCGCACGCTTCAACGAACTCTATAACTTAGGATATGTCGCCCCTTTTTTTTCGTTTTTAAGCAAAGATACATTTTACATTTTACATACAAACATTTACAATAGATACATCGATTATGGTGCGCACACACGGAGGGCCATTTCACTGATGATATTAGTCCCATTTTGCTATTCAGTTATTCTAAATCCCGTTACGTCTTCTGTTTGCCGGCCAATTACGGTTCAAACAATACAATGCCCTAAATCGTCTCGAGAAGCATCTGGTCTGAAAATTCTCGGTGTATATTACGCTTTGTTTTTTAAATCCTCTTTACGTTATTTACTTTTAAATCTTTACTTTAGTTCACAGACTCGTCATTCGTTTTCATTACTTTTTTTTTTTTTTTTTCGTCATTTTACGTTAAATAGTATACACGATTCCTTCGCTAATTAAAAAAATAAGTTCCTTTACGGCCGTTCGAAGGGTGCGCGATCGAACCCTCGAAGTGGTCTAGAGTTTATAATATTGTAGATTACATTACATGAGTTCTCTGCAACTATCCCTGACCCGTCGTGCTGCCGCAGACTTATATATATTGTACATTTGGAAGATACTTCGCACTTGAAACGAAATATAGTCAGCCCTTGTATGGCCCATTCGAAGGGCGACTTCGTCACTACGGTTGTCTCTCACACTGTCTGGCTCGATTGTTCGTTTATTCACTTTTTGTTATTTGTTTTCTTGGTTTGTTTTTATCTTTTTCTAAATCTCGGGGTTAGCGGTTAATGTCGACACTTTAGCACGTTGGCTTCGTATTAATTGACGATTTAAGAACCAATATAACTTTCGAAACCCGGGTTTACTTTCGTTAATGAGTATTTGTCTGTTTTGAGCAGAGTCTGAATCGAAACGTTCAAAGTCTTACGTGATGCAATTAATTATCCGGTAAGAGGCGATAAATATTTATCGATCGCCTTAGCGATCCTCCGATTTTTATCAAACATTTATCACTTACAGCAACTTTAGCGCAATTATAATCGACGTTCATTAAATGTCAGCGCTAACTTCAAGAAAAATCTCAACCGGTTAATCAAGCTCTAGTTATTTATTTTTTTAATTATGTTTCGTACTGTATCTTGAAGTCCTGCAGCCTCCTTTGCTCGAGGATATCGGAGAACACGGATACCGATTTTAAACGACCAGGCAATCATTATAAATACTCGTTAGCTAATTTTTATTATTTTCTTCTGATTGGCGCGCAATGGAACTTCGAACAACGACGCATAGGCTGCGGAATTTGTGGGTCTTTCGACACGCGGTCAAGTGATAGAGTGTGTGTCGCGAGGAATTTGATATTTTTGGTACCTCTAGCGAAGGTTCATAGCCGCCGATGCGATAGATCGATGACAATATGGCTCGCGTTAATTGCTTAAAATAAAATCTGTACATCGTTAATATTAACACTAAGTAAAATTCCCTCTTCCCACGAAAAAAAAAAAAAAATCACAATTTAATTTACGTCCGAATATCGACAAGACTATCGGTCAACAATGGAAGAAACTTTGACCTAGAGTTGCGTGTCCCGTTGCCACTCGAGCGAAATATTATTATTATTATTATTATTATTATTGGAACTTTCGTGTCGTAACTTCGCTGTCACCTTTCACGATAAATCATTATTAAGCCGACGACGATATACGACAGTGCGGTATATTCAAATGTACGTCGCAACTTCTAAATAAATATTACGGTTATTCCCCAGAAATTCGCATTTATCATTTTTTTAAATAGTAGTAATTGAAAGACTTAATTTAGAGATGGACGGTTCTCGCTGCTTTTAAATGCGCCCTTTTCAGTTGGATATTCTGCAAATTATTCATTCCATTTTTGCCCAAAAAGGATAAAAATAATTATTAATCATTGTTGAAAATTTATTATCATTTTTTGTATAGAAGTACCAAAAGAATTGGAATTTTTGAGGAAAGTACGTGCATTTGGATTTGCATTTAAATCATAAATTTAATCAAATAAAAAATGCGCATTTGAAAATAACGAAAGTCATCTCCAATTTGAATCTCTTCATCCACGACTATTTCTCGAAGAAGCAACAGAACAATGGCATGTGCGACACTATCAACAAATGCTCGACAGATATGTATCTTCAGTGTACAAGCTAATGATATTAAATAAATAAACCTGACGTAAATAAATCGTCCGATCTAACTTGTATAATTGTAACAGGGCTCGATAGTTCAACCTATCGCGCGGAAAACTATGGTAGAATTTAATAGGATACTAACAGTTCTCTACCCGGTAAATATAATATATAACTTCTCATTGTACATACGATGGAAAAAAAAGAAACAGATTTTACTAATCGTGCTATCAATATTACCGGAATTCGGTTGAGATTTTACTAAAAAATCTGTATTAAAAAAACTACAAACTGTGATCCAATGCAATTATTAAATCCCGATCAATCATCCATTGCAACTTCGATTTATCAAATTTCAATAAAAAAAATCACCGAACTCCGTTCACAAGAAAATTGTGCAAGGAAGACGTTTTGTCTGACGGAAGTCTGAGTTCGAAGCTTGAAAACGTCCTTAAAATCGATTTTTCTTCCTCCACCCACACTGCACAATATTTTGATGATTATCGAATGATGAGAACCACGAAAATCCCTCGAAGAAAAGCGCAGAGCCAGTTATCGAAGTCGTGTATAATTTCTGACGGTTAAAAATAATAAAACGTTTCCCCGTTGACGAATTATCAATAAAGTCATTAGTGTCCTTGTACGTACCACCTTTAAACACATATTTACAACAATTATTATTATTTTTCTTTATCGCGTACTGTGATAAGTAGATTTTTTTCTTGCTTCTTCGTAGCATCTATTATGTGTGGAAATTTAATACTGATTTGTATTCGTCGTCGCGTTATATTGTTTCGTTTTTTTTTCTCCAGTTATGTTTTTTTAGTGGCATCTTTTTTCTCGTTCCTTTCGCCTTTCTTCGATTAGTACATGTCGGTAGTTTCTCTTAACTTATTTATTTGGCAACGCTATGGTTATTTCAATGACGGTTAATAATCAATGATTTAATTGCACTTGTTCTCACGAAGGAGATAAAAAATTATACGTTTAAACGCTCTCTGTTCTTAGACCTGGAACACAAATCCGTCTTCATCCATGCTCCGCAATATCTTTCGTGTTTGTTTTTTCTTGGTTAATTATTTTTTACTGCACCCCTAAATTTACGGTAAAGGAAATTCGAGTTTAAATTGTTGGCATTGAGTTGAGCAGTCGACGCAGTGATTCTTGGAGGGCCTTTGAAGATGACGATGAGCAGTGAGAAGCGAAATTAATTTACAGAAAAATTCACAAAAATCCTTCGACCTAATTACTTTTTTGTTGTTTTTGTTTTTTTTTTTTTTTTCTCAAATTTTTTCGATTATCTATAATATTCAGCAATGTCCCTTGAGCAAGTGTCACGTATGGTAGTATATTGAACACCATAGAAGCTCTATTCGCGTCTCTCGCTTCGTATATATTGGCAAAGAGGATGTCGCCTGTACAAAACCCACATAGCACAAAATATTGGACGAATATTGTGAAAATGTTTGTAATATTTCATTGCGATAAAATTGACAGTTTTAATTTCGTGCCATATTGTTAAAAATCAGAAAAATGTAACTACTCCAGAAATATTTTAGACATTATGTTTTAAAAATCCAGCTTTTTCGCTTTGTGGCACTTGACGCCATTCAATAAAAATCTCTGCAATATTTTGCGTGCGTCATTATTGAGATCTAATTTGGTATTATCGTTAGAATACTAATCGTGTAATTTCTTGAAATTCAACAGTAAAAATGTTGCAATATCGCATCAATTTCGGCGACACATTTCAAAATATTCTGGTAATATCGTTTGATTCGTGAGGAAAATATCTATAAAAATTTCGAAATAATTAATTGCTATGTGGGAAATTCATCGCATTTGAAAATCTCACCTTCGGCCATTATATTTTCTTATTATTTTCATTTCTCTTAGTGTCCCCTTAATTCTGGCAGTGATGAAGGCTCTGCGGATCTAACATTGATGGATTTGCGAAGCAATTGTTACGACTTGAAAATTTTTTTCGCTCCTTCCGTTACGGACTTTATTGTCAGCCGGGCGTACGTGGGACCGGCGATATCCCTCCCAATTGATTATCTTCACTTCGGCCTCGAAATCAGAGGCCCATTTTTTTCGTTCACCCCCAAATCTTCAGTTGTATCGATTTGTCGACAGTCTGTTTTTCTTTTTCTCTTGTTCCTTCTTCGTCGAGAATCTTAGGCATCGACTACAGCGGCTGCTATTAATTTATGGACAGCGTTTTGTTTTTTTTTTTTATCTCTCGTATAAAAGTTTTGTAAAACGTCAAACACGCTCGTGCCGTTAATTCCATCTGCGCGCAACTCTTTGGGTGTCGCATGTAGTGTCTATGTGTCAGCAATAAGAGCGAGAGTTCGGCTGAAGAAAAGATGTACGAATTTCTAATAAAAAATCCTCAAAAATTTTCATTTCCGTTCCATCGACTTTTTGTTAAAAATTGCACTTCTTTTTGTTTCAGCTCCTACGCGAAATTCATAGGATATGACGAAGACTCTTTTTTCCGCCAGCTGAACACTCACAAAGTAACGATAAACTTGCAGCGGGCCGTTGGCGTTTAAATTATCCGCACGCGGGACAAGCACTCACGCACATACAACTTATCATCATACGTATGTCGTCACACGAGAAAAAAGAAAAAAAAACGGTATATCATGCATTCTGTCCTCACTCTCAGTTCATTAACTTTCTAGTATTGTAATTTTTACTCTGTCTCTCGTGGTATTTTCTTGATTTATTCCTATAAATGAAATCCGAGCGTGTCCGAATTATCATGAACAAGGAACCCTTCGATTGGAGTTTTTGAGGCTCCCGAGAGAGTCCCGAAGGTCGACGTGACGATCGACCGTTTTCCCGTCACGATAACGGGGGGAAAAAGCCTTTTTTATCGACGCACGACAAGCAACTTCGGGATCACTGAAATCGACGATTTTTCTCGACGTTCTGCTGCACGTGAGCTTCCACGATACTTCGATTTCCCTGTTTAGGGACAGTAGGACAATTATGAGGATGATGCACACACCTAGGCACCCCCGAGAATCGTAACTCGTGCAAGCACCGCTCGTCTGATTCTCGGTCGTTGGTCTTTGCACTTCCGGGTGTGAAATGAGATCGACCTGCTGACTTCCGGTCCAAGGGTCGCCTTCCGTATCTACGACGTTCTGATGACCCGCGAATACCGCGACGTTCTCCCCAACGACCTCGGGATCTGCTGGGCTTGGAACTGATTTGTCCTTGTCGAGATCCTCGTCGATTTCCAAGGAGGTCTCGGTACCGTAGAACACCATTTTCCACTCCTCAAGCGTGGCTGGAATACAGAAACAGGGCTTTAGTCTCGGTCGTTGTGTCACCTCGATTATCTAATGCAAAGAGCTTTTACGTTGATAATATCAAATCGCAGCACAACTACGGAAAAAACGGACGAACGGAAAAAAGTGTATACGAAAAAAAGTCACATGCACGAATATTTGTAAATGATTTTTTTAAATATTTTTTTATGAAGTTACAAGAAGTATCTATAATATTTTGTAATAGTACTATTGCAATATGATTCGGTAATATTGGTAGAGTATTACCTATGAAATGTTTTCAATAAATTAGTTTTCTCGATGTACTCTCTGACAATTATGCATAGCTTTTATTTTCATATACAATTTTCCTCGCAAAATAATAAAGTGTACATAATTAATAAAAAAAATAATAATAATGGTAACGAAATATCATTGCAAAGATATATGTGTATATATATAAAGTTTTTTTTTATCCGTCGTTATTCTGAGATCACTAGAAGAAAAAAAAAACTTAAAAATCATTTTTCTTATATAAATAAATCCCAAAGTTTACAGTACGTATTTTCCGAACTATAATCGACATCCGGTCGGCATTTCGGATCCGTTTTTATTTTTTCAAGCATTTCACGAATACGCTGAAATAGATTTCCTTCAAATTTACACGATAAAATCGTAGCGTGGCCAACAAGAAAAATTCCAACGGAAGTCCGAAATATCATTTAAAAAGCCTGAAGAATATTTTTCTTCTATCAATACAGCAATATTCTTTTTTTTTTAAATTCCCCGCGAATGGTGGAAAGTAAAAATCTGTGAAAAAAAAATGTAAATCATAATTAAATGATCTGAAATAAAAACGAGAATTATAAAGCACAATATGAAGCCACGAAAAAAATGGTGCTAGTATTCAATGCATCCTAGCGAATAACGATTATTTATTACAGGAAGCACAATATCAACTGCTGTAAACACACAAACTACGTACTCGTAAACGTGCATTGTACATTTTTCTACGTTGTTCGATAACGTGTAACATAAAACATTATCATACATGTGTGTAATTTATTGCATGCGCGTCACTGTGCCTGTGAGTTGGCTCATTAATCAATGTGTAACAAACTTGTATACCCCGACCTCGAAATCCGAGGTCACATCGCTGCGGCGTTATAAACACGTTAACTTATAGGACCGTGACTCGAAAATTAACGCGAGGAGTGAGTACATGTAATACCTCAACTCTGGTGGCATATGCGCAACTGATACGAATATAGGAGCTCCGAGGGCTCTCGATTTAGGTCGAGTATCAATCGGCTTCATCTCAAACAGCTATTCGTTTAATTATTTACACAGACACACGCAATAAGGATCCTAATAATACGCCACACTTGTGCTTCCGCAAAGGCTCAACGAACTTTGCCTGCGCGTTAAGTACGAGCGCAAAGTGCGGAGCTCGTTCGCGTAGTTTTCGTCGAATTGATGTAAACTACATGTGTAAATATAGTTAGTGCTCCGAGAAGGAACAGAGTTTCTCGTGGAGTCAACGAGATCTTCCTTGAATATCTTCAAACGAAATTCTCTGTACGAAGTCGATCCTTTCCCCGGTTACGTAGCGTCTAGGTGCATCATTTAATAAAAATTAATTGAGAGGATTAATTAGTGTAACTCCACTTTGAGAGAACGTCAAAACAGTTTCTCCTGGACGAATATAGCGTTAAGTAAAATAAACCGTGGACCAAACCGTTTCATCAACGCGCTTTCCAGGCTTTCAATTTAAGCAGCGTCCGTTCAAAGACTTGGATGCAAAATTGTAATTGCAAAATTGTAACATTTTTAATTGCAGATATTTAAAAGGTATAACTCGTACGGAATTTCTTGAGGTGTCGTTAAAGAGAAAGACACGCAAACTTTTAGCGGAATCATTCTCAAATTATCTGAAGTAATTGTTTTTGTTGAAATTTTCAACACTGTTTCACAAAATGATAATCGTTGTTTTTACCATAAAATTTTTCGCCATTTTTTATCATGATATTGTAACGATATTTAAATTCTATTAGAATATTAGAAACATTCCTTTAACAGTCTTTGATAGATAAGTGCTTGACTTATGGTTTTATTAACGGTTTACTCCACGCTGTAGCTAATTTTTATTTTTATTATTTTTTTTATGCGCAATGCTATCCAAACATTTTATTATCAAGAGTAAGTTCCTTTCATTTCACTTTTCCCTTGATAAGGTTTAAGTATGAACTTTCTGCGAGGCGCTCGATCAGATAACAATGATATTGCAATTTAGTCACGCGATACAGTGACACTGTTTATGTATATATATATATTAGGGTGTGCCATTTTTGGGCAATTTTTTTTTTTCGACTCAGAAACAGGTTGTATACTTTCAGGAAGGTAAAATAAGAAGCCTGTAAAAATTTGAGCTCTTAATATTAATATTTAGATGCGCCTCATCGCGAATTTCTATTTCCCATTTAAATAACATGGGAAAAAAATTTTTTCATCTTTGGAATTTTATACGTTGGCAATGGCATATTGTTCGATGGAACGCAAAACATATTTTATAGAGAATCGCACGCTCTACAAAAAAGATGTCTTGCATTTTTTCGATAGACATAGCCATTCTGATGGTATTTGAGTTCAAAGTTCAAAATATACGAAAATTCATCTTTTTGTTAATATTATAGCGAAACTATTGACTCTGTTGAGAATCTTCGATCAACTTTTTTGTAGATTATTAAATTTACCATGAAAATTGTCTCATCCATGATTAATTAATATTTATTGTTAATTGTTCAATGCTGTAGAGACCTGTCTTCTGTCACGAAACTGGTTCTAATGGGCTGGTACTTATCATAAATAGTTACAAAAAAAATCGACAAAATACTTACGAAAAATATCTTTCGTTATTTCCATTAATAGTAAAAAAAAATGTTTCATTCAATCTTTTTAAGTAAATTTATTAATGAAAAATTATAAATATTGAAACATTTTTTTTAACTATTAATGGAAATAACGAAAGATATTTTTCGTAAGTATTTTGTCGATTTTTTTTGTAACTATTTATGATAAGTACCAGCCCATTAGAACCAGTTTCGTGACAGAAGACAGGTCTCTACAGCATTGAACAATTAACAATAAATATTAATTAATCATGGATGAGACAATTTTCATGGTAAATTTAATAATCTACAAAAAAGTTGATCGAAGATTCTCAACAGAGTCAATAGTTTCGCTATAATATTAACAAAAAGATGAATTTTCGTATATTTTGAACTTTGAACTCAAATACCATCAGAATGGCTATGTCTATCGAAAAAATGCAAGACATCTTTTTTGTAGAGCGTGCGATTCTCTATAAAATATGTTTTGCGTTCCATCGAACAATATGCCATTGCCAACGTATAAAATTCCAAAGATGAAAAAATTTTTTTCCCATGTTATTTAAATGGGAAATAGAAATTCGCGATGAGGCGCATCTAAATATTAATATTAAGAGCTCAAATTTTTACAGGCTTCTTATTTTACCTTCCTGAAAGTATACAACCTGTTTCTGAGTCGAAAAAAAAAAATTGCCCAAAAATGGCACACCCTAATATATATATATATATATATATCATCGTCCGGTGTCGGTCGCGCGAGACCAACGGACAATGAGCTTCATTAAAGTTACGCGACTGCATTATCTACGAGAGCGGAGGATGCTACACGCGCTACCTCGGCGCTTGTTTCCCCGCTGGCGTTGACATTACAAAATGTATAATGAGAGAACAGGAGGCGCCGTCGACGTCGAAAATTAAGCTTATCGCTCGTGGCACGTCGGTCCGGTAGGAAAATACATCGGTGAGCGAAATTTCAAAACACCGACAACAAAACTTTTGCCAAACCAAAGTGCGCACATTCAATAAAGGCTAACAACAGGTTTCTTCAACCGTAAACAGAAGAAAATCAACATTCATTCGTCCATATAATCACTAACGCTTATAATTATTTAACTAAAAATATTATATGCGAAAATAAATAAGCAGCGAAAAATCGTCAATCCGCACAACATTTTGATTTTCACCGAGGTGATAAATTTCTATTTCTATCGAGATAATGAAATTTTAATTTTCACAAACAAAGTATCATTTTTGTGTGGGGTGAAAATTACAGAAAATAATTAATTTGAAATGTAAATTTAATACTTTTATTATTTCGTATGATGATTAAATAAAACCTTGAATTTACGTTGAAATTAATAAATTATTCTGTCGTAATGCACGATAGTTTAATATTAATATTGGTGGATAATAAAGGTGGAATGGTAATGGTAAATTAATCTTAATAAAGTGAATAATGAACTAACCAGATAACAACGGGGGGAGCACAGTGAATTCGTCGGTAATTAAAGTAAATTTGATAAAGTGCATTTTTAATTTACGCACGGCTTAGCCGGATGTCACGGGGAGATGTGAACGTCAGATGAAATGTAATACAATGCGCCACTGTACCCGCAGTCCGAGGGTGCTGGACAATTACGGATGAGAATGAAACGCCAAGTAGTACCAGAAACAACTATTGCAACTACTTACACGCGGGTGCTTTCAGCGTAACGCAACGTGAAGCGAGATAATTAATAACGAGACTACGACGACTATAAACTGGAAAGATAAGTACACTATATATATATAAACACACAGACACACATTATATGAATATCCTTGTGCAAATGGATTCTAAATTTCGCTACAAATTAAGTGGATATCTACGACATAGTATGCAAAACTATATACAAAAATAATTGAGGTACTTGCCTCCCTTGAGCTTTTTAAAAATCGTGTCCCAAAAATGTTATTGCTTTTAAAAAATTATTTTGCATGACAAAAAAAACTGCGATTAGCTGAGACTGAGAAACTATCCACACTGTGGAATATGTTCACTGAAAACACAAATTATCGATAGGATAAGTTTTCGTATTAAACTTTGGTACGTCAAATTCAATTACAAACTAGATGTCAAATTAAAGTGGGTTGGACCACATATTTGGAAAGTTAGGAATTCGGTAATAAAGTTTTGCAATTTCACTTTGTGTATTAGATCGAACATTTCAACTGATGAATACGGTAATATGAAATTCCAGGCATTTTTAGCAATTTGTGTGGCATATTTTCTCCGATGTCAAGTCCCCCACGAGAATGTACAATAATGTTGAAATTGATGCTGCTTTTATTGATTTTCTGTTACTTTGCGTTTCAGTCGCCCTTTGTCGTTAAATGTACGTTCCGTGGATAATTATGTATCGATTAATGAATTTCATCGTTACCACGGCGTAATTTGTTTTGACGATGTACAACGCAAATATGAATTCAATTCATTTACATTGATTAATTCATTATTCGAATATATTTCGAATATTATTGTTTTCGAGAGCTTCTCCAGTCCCTCGTGAATTAACAAAATAACAATCAGAAAAACGCAACAATTTCTACCAGGTTTTTGCTTCTTCAAAGAGACATTTCGTTTTCACGAAAAAAAATGATTCTCAGAATACTCAAAATGGTCTGAGACGTCAAAAGATAGTACTTCAAAAAATAAAAATAAAATATCCGAATGTATTAACGTATTCGTCTAAAGTTTAGGATACAAACAAAATAATGTTCAATGAAGCTACGTATTAAATTGAATAACATTTAAAAATTTCGCAACAATTCCATTTTTACATTACATCCATTCAGAGCAAAGATGCAAAGTAGAATCTTGCACATCTTTCTCACTATTCATCTCTTTTTATACCTTATTCTCCATAACGAAGGGACAATCGATTAAAATGTTGTTTTAAGCTCAAGTGAGACAGCAACCCGCGAAAAGAAAATGCTACCGAGCTTATTCAGTTGACATAAACTACGACGGAATACCCTTGTCCGGTAGATGCAGATTTCTAGTATCGAATTGCTGATCCTGAAGGAGATCGAGACCCTTCGGCCTCGCGGGATGCTCGGGTCCGGCTCCTCGGGCACCGGCGTATACCGGATACAGCGGATACAGTTGTTGGATCTTTGGGTACTGTTGGAATACCACGGGGACCTTGTTAGTGGCAGCTTTAGCTGGCGCGGGTTCCATGAGTATAAGGCCTCGTTGAAGCGGGGAGACTGTCACAGAGTCAGCGATTCTCGGCCTCGGTGGTTTTGTTAAAAAATCGCTGTTTCTGGTTGTGCTGCCGGTGCTTATTGTTCTTGCCGTGCTCGTCTGCACGACGGGACTCGGAGTGTTTCTGCCTCGCGGCTTCGACGTGACGAGTTGAGCGGTGCCGAAGGTTCCTACGCGGGCCGACGTCAATCCTCGAAGGGTTTGAACGGTCGGTCGGATGTTCCCACGATTCGCCGATTTTCCGTTTTTGTGCTGTCCCCTCGCTTTGCTCTTCTTCGTCGAGTGGCTCTGGGAATTTGTCGCGTATGCCTGACTCATCCCAGACGTACCACCGTTCGCGTTTAACTTAGTCGACTTATTATTGTGCTGACTCTGTTTGCTCTTGGTACCGTAAGCGTTCAATAGAGCGTTCTTCGATATACTCGACTCCCGAGTCTTCATGAATGGCTTTCTCGGCGGATTTATACCCGCTGGACTGTAGAGCGCGTACTCCGTGCGATCTGGCAGTGTTGACGTTCCGTAGAATATCAGAGCCCACTCGTGAAGCGTGGCTCGACCTATGCAGCGGACAATCGGCCAAAGTATCGTTAAAACGCATGCACACAGCCATTTACAAATGGTTACATTGTTTTTGCTTCAGGGCTCTTTGCCAATAAAATTTTCACGACATCAGCCTCCAATTTTCGACATCAATTTTGTGTTGCTCCAAAATTTTATTCTTAACTCGAATCGACCGAATTAAAATAGGATTAATGCAATATCCGATATAGGAATTATACTCTAATTAGAGTATTAATGCCGGAGAGATTCTATTATTACTGAAATCTAAACTTCTTTTGAGCTTGGTAATTATTAGTGGCTCCTAATGGGTATTTGCTTAAAACAGAATCAGGCTGATAAGTTATTCTTGCATTATAGTTAATGTGGGTCTTTAAATATTGAAAGGCAAGATAGTTAATACTAAATTACAATTACTAATTTACCATCTTGAAACACTGATAATTTATTCACTGGATGAAAATAGAATTTGGAAATTCGATATTTAAAAATTCCGTGACAATGTAGTCGGTTAAAATACCGTTTGACAAATTCAGAATATAAACAAGGGAAATCCGTAACTTTGATCTTTGAAGTTTCGATAGACGGTGCATGACTGGAAGTTTACGGAAGACGTTAAACACGAGAACCTGGGGCTACAAAGTAAACACAAGATTGAGGGACGTAACGTCACACCTCTTGTAGTAAATTGTACAGTAATTGTATAGGTGCGATAGGAAAATTGGGGGGCTGACCAGCACGAACATCGGCGAATTGACTTTGAACATCGCTGGCCAAGCATGTACTGTGCTTTCCGGGCTTTCTGATTAGCCCAATTCCCGAGCTTTCAAACCGGGCGCTAGTGGGGTGAGAGATAGAGTCGATAGCTGTACAGGGGATCTAATAAGTAAACGGGTCTTGGCAACCACGTCTATCACCAACATTCCCCATCCTCCGATCAATTAGTAATCTCGCAGGCTTCCACGTCTCTAATCTGTCAAAGTTAGTGTAGGCTTGGATTCAGAGGGAGGAATAAGCTTAGCGTATATCGCAAACTTGGGCATTAAACGCGCAGTGAAACTAGTAGTAGTAGTAGTAGTAGTTGCACCGTGCGTTGCTTGCTCATCAGACAGGATCACGCATTTATTAGTAGGATTAGCATAACCATCTTACGTAAACGCAACGCTAATACACTTATTTAATTTGTGCGTATTAGTTATAAGGTTCTTAAAAAATGCATTATTTTAGTAGAGAAATATTACCGATTATTGTGAGGGTTTGCAATATTTCTACGTTGGCTGTAAGATTGTGTTAAAATTATTTTCTTAAACCCTTTTTTTTTAAACCCGTAAGGAAATTTTTTTTCCGTAAATAGGATGGACAGTATTTCGTTAAATGGACATACAAAATTGTGATACATTATTTTGGTATTATTGATGCAAAGTAGATAGAAAATTCAATTTAATTTTGATTATATGCATTAGTTGTCAACGTGAGTAAACATTTCAGGAATATGCAATATTCCATAAATTAGAATAATGTATATTTTGGGGCATTCAATCAATTATTGTGCGAAATCTGCATGATAATGATGTCTCGTAAATAGATTGAAAATAATTGTAGTTATATTTTCACGATGATAATGAAAGACTGGCGTAGGAGTTAACGTTTCCATATTCCGCGTCAATTTGAATGACGTGTTTTTCTATGAATTCTCGGAATTATTATGCTCAAAATAGAAAGTGCCTCAGGTGGTTTTGGTGGTGTGCGTTGGAGCGTAAGTTTGGAAGTAGAAAGAGACAGGAAGGGTTGTGGGTCCGTAGGAGAAAAGGGCGGGAGGGTAATCGTTAAAATCGATCTAACGTTCGTATACGATCAATTTGCCGACGCGATATCCGCTTTGCTTTTCATTATGCGCTCCAGGCGTGTTATAATTATCGTTAGCGGGCTGGCGGAGCGGCAAAAGGGCCTTAACGATCTCACAGATTAGAATTTGCCTCGAGTACAATAGAGGGCTTGGCTGACTGGTGCGGTGGGCTGGTATGGTCTAGCGAAGCATCGTTGGCACTCTCTAGGCTCCGTGGCTCGCGGCCTCCAGTCGCCGGGCTATATATATAATCGATAACGGCGCGCACCAACCAACTTACCGAGGTATCGGCCTTCGTTATGAATCTCCAACTTCCATGTGCCGTGGGGCCTTTCACCCCACGTATGTACGGACATGAATGGCCATTGATTGAAGCCGGCCTTTGAAATGTCGTGAGGCCTCTTTGCGAGCAACGTACTCTTCGTGCCCTGCGGAGAAGTCAGCTGGATCTGAAGATCTCCTCTCCTCGATGCCGTCAACGATACTTTCGCCTGCCGGCAAAAATTTTTTTTTCCCATTAATTCACCGTGCACTTTGTAAACTCGCAGCTGGAGAAAAATCCGACATATTCCATTTTATTCGCGTTGACTAGAATTGGCTTTCGGCAAAAAACACGTATTCCACTCAAATGCGTGTAGCGCATTTAATTGGAGAACATTTGTTTGAATAAGCATTCGTGGATCGGGCACCGGAGAAAAATATTGTGCTCGTTGCTTCTAAATTTAATATTTACTCGATTTTAAAAAAATCTACCTTAATTTATACGTTGCGTACGTACTTTTATACGCTTCGTTCATTTGAGGTCATTCGTTTATGCATGTTTATTACGGGTTTGGTAATCGATTGAAATAAAAAAATTTGTGAGAATTTATAGAGGCATTACACCGATATTGAACTGAAAAGTTCATTTGCGTTGACCAGGACCTGTTAGATCTCATTTCTAGGTGCAATATCATCCCGCTCTCTAATTAACGTCACCAGCATCCTTTATTCCGTATTTACCTGCACGTGCTCCAAAAAATTCACTCCAGTGCACTCTTTCACGTGCAACTCGAGGACTAATTGACTTCTCGGTGGAATTTGCCTGGAAAATCGAAAAACAAATGTTTAGCCTCATTGCAAAGTTCGCATGTGAACATAAATGTTTGGGACTACTTCGTTTATGCATAAATTGCGGGGTTGAAAGCTCGCTTCGCTTTTTTCTTCTTCTTCTCTCATGTAAGAAAAAAGTACAACAGGGTCTAATTGGAATTCACGTTAAAAATAAGTGAGAATAATAATATTCCACTAATATTTTAACCGATTGCCGCGTATTTGACTAATTACCGAGACAGAGTTGAGCTCATTAAGAAATTCCGCTCTAAATGCATATTCTCATAGCATGTTGGATGGTGATTAGCGGTGAGTGTAAATAAATGTAATGGTGGCAGTAAAAGCGAGAGACAGAAACAGTTGCAAATAATATATTACTGTACCCAGAGTTTTAAAAACCTCCATTACTCCATAAACACGTATAATCGTATAAAAAGTGTTGCCATTTATTTCACGTCTGATAACAA
This sequence comes from Clistopyga incitator, assembly GCA_947507545.1. NCBI lineage: Eukaryota > Metazoa > Arthropoda > Insecta > Hymenoptera > Ichneumonidae > Clistopyga > Clistopyga incitator. The sequence continues at coordinate 2,495,673 of OX382174.1, read as the reverse complement.
CGATTAAAAAAAACCTTAAAATTCGACAAAACTGTTTTTATAAATAAACGGATTCATGTACTAAATGCTCAAAAAATAAACGTAAAATCATATTCGCAAAATTGTATCCTATTTCTCCAGGACATTCCATTGCCACTTCATTTTTCTCGCACTCATTCAAAAGTATGAATACGTTTTTGCAAGCACTTTATTATCGTGAAATAACGATAACCAGATTAATTTTGTCCCCAGGTTTCATAGCAATATCAATTATCGGCCACAATTATGATTTCGACAGATTGTTCTTTTCGAGAAAGACTAACCTTCCGGAATGTGGTGCCGAAACTTCACATTTATGCTGCTCCGGAACAGTTCGCCACTTTCGCGCCATGTGAACCATCGCCGTGGCGTCCATAAGACCATAACCGAAGCTGTGACTGACTGGAATAATCAAAGGTCCATATTAACTCAACGGAACAGTAATTTTAGGAGAAGAGCTGAGATTAATTTGGAAATTTGACTGACCGTTTCTACCGACGCCGTTAGTGACCCAGTCCGGTGCTTTGAGGTTCGCAGGCTTCGCAGTTCTGACTACTATGTGCTGCATATCACGCCACGTGAGATCCGGGTTCGCCTCAAGGGCCAGAGCACAGATTCCAGCCGCAAGGGGCGCAGAGGCCGAAGTTCCCGTGTGACTACTCGTGCAGTGGTGATGCAGATCCGTGGTTACGACCTGTTTCTCACCCGTAGAGCCCGAACTGTAAGTCGTGGCGAGGGTGGACGAGCAAGCCTCGCTGTACCAAGGCACCAGTCCATTTTCCGTCACGCTGCTTATCGACAAAGTCCATATGCTGTTCGTGTAGCCGTCGCAGTTGCAATTATCGTGATCACGACCACCGTTTCCAGACGCCCACACAAAGATTGAACCTTTACCCTTTCGACCCTGCGGAACAGATTAGTCGGAATGTTTTATTAGGGTGAAAAGAAGTACAAACAAAAATCCGTAAGAATTATTTCCACAATAAATACATTTAATGGAAATTCAACAATCGGCATCGATATATTATTGCATTTTGAGGGACCCAAAAAAATGAAATCATTATACTTAAGGTTTTCTCAAAAAATATAAAGTCAATAGAAAAAAATATTTTTTTCTTCAAGTTTGCAATAGTAGTATTGAAATATAATAATAAAGAAACGAAATAAATAGAAGCTATAAAATTGTGGGACTCTTTGTTACGCCAGTTGGCGGTTTAGAATTATTTTGAAGGCACATCATGAAGAAAATAACCCAGGCTTGTTGCGATTCTATTGAATAGCAAAATTGCAGCTATTTGAGTAATGCGAACTCGATCAATTTGGAGTTTGAAGGCTCCAATGTTGGGGGCTCCTTGAATTTGTAAGGAGGTCCTATTAGATAATATAGCTATGGGCGGCGAGAGATAGTAGTTACTTTATTGGCCAACTTTTCTTGACTCCGAAGACTTGAGGAGTTCCCGCGAAATATTTGCATGTAATTTAAGGTTGGGCGTCAGTAGGTCGTTCGCAGACCAGGGCAACTTCATCAGCGGGCCAGCAGGTCCCGTGGACTAAGTTTAAAATGCTAATGCTGCCCCGAAATGGATTCGTTGAGTTTCAACAGAGGTACTTAATAGCGCCCAATTAGGAACTTTCAAGGCTCGTCCAGAGAATCGCTTGCCCGCGTACTTGGAGTGAATTAATATGACGACGAAAGGGAGGAAGAGTCTTGGACGAGGCTGGCAAGGCTTTAATCGAATTACATCTGAGCTCAAAAAAGGAGGGAGAATTATTGTTCCGAAAATTAGTACGTCCATTGTCCTTCAGCTTCTTTGGAAATAAGAAAATCTTGGAGGTGTAAAATACCAATTATGTAAAACATTTTAATCTACGCAAATGGAGGAAAACATATTTTTATGACAAATTAATAAACGATAATCACAAATGAGTTATACCATAGTTGGCATGTCTTATACAGCTATGAGAATTCTCTGAGTAGATTGTTTAACTTTGAAAAATGTACAATATTCTGCAAACTTGTAATGAATCGTGATTGTCGTGTAAATTTCTATTGTGAAACGAGATCGCGAGAAATTTCAAATGGTGATGGAAACGAACGAAGAAATTTAGTTCCAAGTCGTTGGTCGAGTTTCACAGTTCTCTGTCGCTATTGTTCGCGTTTGTATTGGAGCGATGGGGCGTCTCGAGATTCCGCGATGTTCTTCTCTTATCGCAAGGCAAACAACAATAAGACGACGAGAGGACGGAGAGAAATGTCGAATTTGTATGGCGCGGTGAGGCTTTTAAGATAACACCGTGGCGGGATGTTCGATTGTCGAGTTGTTTTCTTCGAGTAGTGCACCCGAGAAGCTTCGGCAACTCGAGACGATTCTCGAGGTCTTAGCGTGAAATTTCTATAGAATGCCCGAACAGGTCAAATTCTAGTTACGTAAGTGTCGCAGCATTCCAATGGCTTTCAATGGATTGATTAATTCAATGTCCTCGTTTCTTCCATCTGATAAAACTGTTTGAGATGATTGACTAAAAAATTCAACTATCTTCTAAGCATGTTAAAGGGACCACGAATACTCCAGTTATTCTGCACACCAAGATTCAAAATTTTCCATTGCATTGGTATGAACGTTTAAAATAATTTAAACAATAACTGCATAACACCTTTGATAACACAGAAATTATGAATAAATTTCCGTAGATTTTCCCAAAACGACGAATTAATGAATACATTTTATGGGATTTAATAGCAATCAAGAATAATTTCAATCATTCTAATTTCCTGCATTATATTTTTTACTATAACACTGAGAAATAAATTTTATTAGTTTTAATAAAGTAATTTGTTTCGAAAACTGGGTACGCGAAAAATCTGCCATAAATGTTGGTTACTTTAATTGCAGGTGATGCATTTAGCTATTTTTTGTTACCGACGAAATGTCAATTTCTCTTCCGGAAAATTTATTTCCGGATTTAGATTGAAATGTTAAAGGAACATGGACGAAAATAAGTTTTTAGTGGCTTGTTGAGAACAAAATCGTGTGAACCGACCTTTGTGATTCCCTCGATGAACGCTCTAGTCGCAAGTTCACCAGGACCATCGACGGTTTTACCGTCGTCGTCAGGACCCCAAGACGCGCTGTATATATCTATGTGATGAGGATTGAGACTGAGAGATCTCGCTTCGACAGCGTCTGTTACATCACCGTCGAGCATCCTAACACCTAAAAATAATTTCAATAAAATCACGCGTGAATGAGTTATTCATTTTATACTGAAAAATATTACGAGGGCCTCCACTCTCACGAAAAATTCCTCAAACCATTTATGATAATTTTCATTACTTATTGACAATACTAAAATGATATCTGTGATGTTTTGGGTGGACATTGAAAAACTTCTGCAATATTTCATCTGCATTATTATCATATTGGAAAATTCCAGCGACATTGCCATACTCAGAAAAAAATCTTGATATCATATCTAAATATTAAAATAGTACAAATCTTGGAAATTACAACTTTCTTATCATTTTCTACATTCTTCTTGATTTTAATTTGCCAATATTGTATTTCCCAATGGCATTTAAAAATGTATATAACCGGTATACTAATTAAAAAAATTAAATCACAGTGTAATTAATTGTTGAAAATAGTGTGGAAATGCAATTTTCAGTCGTATGAAATACTGACCTCCGACTCCGGCGCCATAAGCGACGCCCACCGCACAGATTGAATTATTCGCTGTTGCTGCTACCTCCCCGGCGCACCTGGTACCGTGTCGATTGCTGTCGACGATATCGTATCTTGGCATAGGGTCGTCGTCGTGGCTGTTCACGTCGTAGCTCGCTTGTGGATCCTGAAGGAACGAAAACATTTGTCTTACCACGGTACAGGACCGCAAACCACTTTCATCCCACCTGCTTGCGCAAGATCTTTCTCTGTCAGGATTCTGTCTCGGAACATACGTGCCCGACAGCGTGTCTTCGCAAGCTCCACGAGAAACAGAGCGTTACACTCACGTAATTTTTGTAGAGATCCGGGTGATCCTTCTCCAGACCATCGTCGAGAATGGTCACGACTATTCCACTTCCAGTTATTCCCTCGGACCAGGCACCTTGCACGTTCATGTCTAAGCCCTTGCCGCGATTCTGAAAAATATGTGCCACGTTCGCTTATCACGAGATATTGTACAGCGTTTTATTTATTTATTTTTTTCCCTAGCACCAGCAGCAGCGGCGGTGAATTATTTTCAATTATATTCGAAAATGAAAGGTGAAATTTCATTTTTCATTATTATTGTAAAGAATGTGTAAATTAAATTTTGAAGAAAAAAAAAATTCTGTACGTGGTCATTTATGTACAAATTTTTGAGAAATTTTAAGCTCAACGTGATACAATAAACGTTTTCGACCTTCTTTTATCCTTTTCCCTGGAATTCTTGTACAGAATCTTAGTTCAGCAAGCAAAATGGCTTTTAAAAACAATCTGAAGTATCAAGGCGAAGATTTTCACGATAGTAGTTCACGTTCTATATACACGAGAAATTTATCTATTTTTAATAGAATAATAATAAATAGATGATTGAATATTATTTACCAAGTACCACATCTGCGGCCATCTCTCGTCGTTGAGTATCGTTTGCAAGCTCGGCGGTCGTTTGACGACAAGATCTCTCTTCGATCTCGATTTGGCTCGTTGCTGTTCGGCTCGTCGGACTCTCGAGTCCCTCGACAGTCGACGATTGACGTCGACGTGGGGCTCGGTCGACCTCTTCATTACGGATCGATGTTCTAAATGGTACCAATCTCCGATAATCTGCAAAGATATAAATGCAAAATCTCTCGTTAATTGAATCAACGAATTCACAAGATTTTCTTTTATCTTTTTTTTTTTATTTCCTTTCAGAAACGGACTAGACTATTTAATTCATAAATAACTTAAAACCACTTAAATCGACTGAAGGATGCTTCAGAAATTTATTAGAGCGTTCAAGAGAGTACATATTAATAAGCAGGATTCATTTTGTGTGCATTTCTGTATCTGCTTTCTGCTTTTCCGTCCAGCTTCTCTACTCTTATCCATCTTCATCCCATAAATCTTGTTGCGAGGCTTTTCTGAAACTTCGGTGCATCGATGTTCCCGGGTTCAAGCGAAAGTGGGATCGGAATTGTCGATCAAGGTTTCACAGTAATTCAGACCATTGACATGAGGCTTTGATGGCTTCCCTTTCTGTAGACACTTGTCAATGCGTCGTCGAATATTGAAACATTGTTTCGCCACTTACCAGAAGCTGATGACAGTCTCCACTTCATTAGAGCTTTCAACAGAGTTCGTATTACTGAGCAAGTTCCATTTTTTGTGTTTTTGTGTCTGCTTTGCGCTTTTTTCTGCAGCTTCTCTACTCTTATCCATCTTCATCCCATAAATCTTGTTGCGAGGCTTTTCTGAGACTTCGGTGCATCAATGTTCCCGAGGATCAAGCGATTCTGACGTTTGTTTGATCGGATGAGTCCCAAAGTGTGTATCGGAATTGTCGATCAAGGTTTCACGGTAATTGAGACCATTGATGTGAGGCTTCGATGGTTTCCCTTTCTGTGGACACTTGTCAATACGTCGTCGAATATTGAAACATTGTTTCGCCACTTACCCGAAGCTGATGACACAGTCTTCGTTTCATTAGAGCTTTCAACAGAGTTCGTATTACTGAGCAAGTTCGATTTTTTGTGTTTTTGTGTCTGCTTTGCGCTTTTTTCTGCAGCTTCTCTACTCTCATCCATCTTCATCCCATAAATCTTGTTGCGAGGCTTATCTGAGACTTCGGTGCATCAATGTTCCCGAGGATCAAGCGATTCCGACGTTTGTTTGATCGGATGAGTCCCAAAGTGTGTATCGGAATTGTCGATCAAGATTTCACGGTAATTGAGACCATTGATGTGAGGCTTTGACGGCTTCCCTTTCTGTGGGCACTTTTCAATGCGTCGTCGAACATTAAAACATTGCTTTCGCCACTTGCCAGCAGCTGATGAGGCAGCCTTCACTTCATCAGAGGTTTCAATGTGTTTCGCATTTCCTTTTTTTGTGTTCTCGTGTCTGGTTTCCGGTTTCCTGAGCAGTTTTCCTGCTCTCATCCATTTTCATTCTATAAGTCTTGTTGGGAGGCTTTTTCGAAATTCCTGTGCACCGACGCTGTCGAGAATCAAGCGATTCCGATGTTTGTTTGATCGGATGAGTCCCAAAGTGTGTATCGGAATGGTCGATCAAGGTCGAACAGTAATTCAGAGCTTTGTCACGACGATTCGATAGTTTCCCGTCCTGTGGACACTTGTGAATGCGTGGTCGAACATCGAAAGGTTGCTTTTGCCACTCGCCCGAGCCCGATGACACAGTCTTCACGGAAATAGATTGACGTTTCAGCTTTGTCGGGCGCGACATCCTCTTTGACTTGGCCGGAGGGTCCGGTGGAACCACCGGAGGCTTCGTGTGTTCGCGCCACATGTCATTAATGCAAGGACATTTGCTCAAGCGGTACTTCAGCGCCGGAACGTTCGGTCGATGGTCACTGAATTCAGCGAGATTGACAGAAGCTTTGAAAAGCGGTTTTGGAACTCGACATTTGCCGGATTGCGTTAGAATCGGTTTCGCTGCTTCGGGTATTGGATCAGAGATTTTTTTGGCTTTGGGTAAGACTACGTTCTTCAAGGAAACCTCTTTAATCGATAGTTTACAAGGATCCTCCTCTTCGCAAGTATCCGGAATCTTTCGTTCGGTGCATTCATCCATTTTTGTCGTTCCCGCTGCGCTTTCTTTGCTGCAATGCCTTCGTATCGTTACCACAATTTGTTGTCTGGAATTTTGACGAAGTCTCGGGGCCAAACATTGTTGCATTTTTGCAAAATAAGACAAATGACTTTCCTTTTCAGTGGCTCGCGCTGAGCGACCCGATTTGAAATCGTCCCTCACGTTCTTAATGCAGTTTGATGCACTTTGGACAACTTGACGAAATTTACATTTTGTTGATTTAGCGGAGAAGGACCAACGAGAAGGCGTCACTTTTAGCGGCTCCGCAGGACACTCCGTGCGCTGTTTGCACTCCGATGGTGGTTGTGGTGGTCGTGGTCGTGGTGGTGGTGGTGGTGGTGGTGGTGGTCTCTCTGGTTGAGCTATCGACGTGTCCTGCACGCGAGGTTCTCGCGGCGGACGTGGCTGAGCCATCAGTCGGCTGGAATTCTCTGGGCAACTGTAATCCTGCGGCCTGTCCCGGATACCGGAAATCGTTTCCGTACTTCTGGATGGACGACAAGGCCGAGTTTCCGACGTCGGGGAATCCTCCGAAACCTTCGACGAAAGCTTTTCAGCCTCGCAAAGTGTATTCTTCTGGTCGGTCGCGCGATGGTAAAGTCGTCCCGAAGATTCCGCTTTGATTTTTGCCATTATCCTTTCGCATTTCTCCGCGAATTCATCACTTTTTCTACAGTGAGTCGAATTCAAGCGTTTAACCAGTCCGTCCTTTGGGTATTGCCATTTATTTTCATCCACTCCATTCGAAAGGCTCGATATGTTTCGCAATGCAAATGAAATTGACTTTGAATCATTTCCCGGATATTGGACTGTCGATCCTTTCACCGTTGTGGCCAACGGGAATGCTCCCTTTTCACGCAGCAACTTGTGTCCTCTCGTATTCCATTTACCGTTGTACAAACCCTCGGGCTTTACTCTTCCGGTAAATCCATCGATGAATCTGATGTTGTTTGAGTCCGGCTTCAAAGAGATCTCGACTGCAGACTGCGGTTCCTGATACAAGGGATTTGGCTTTGCTTCCAAAGTTTGGTGCTTGGAGCGACTGCATCTTGTGCGCACAAAACCCAATGTCCTGGTTACCTGCGCATCATACAGACCACATCATTTTTCTTCTTCTTGAAACCAGAGAAATCGATTCACCCAAAAATCTATAATCGTGTAAATCCGATAATTCGGTCTCTATACAGTGTATGCACTTTATGGAACCTGGGATCATTTCAAACAAAATGATTTTTTTTTCCTATCTAATTTGCTTTAATAATTATTACACAAATTACGGTTTTACTTAACTCTTCGTTTAGTTGATTGAACAAAAAAAATTCAAGCCAATATTCAATTGTAAAACAATTTTTTCTCGTGATTTTGAGGTGACTCGACGTCCTAAAAAGTATAATGTAATGTACCGCTCTTCATCTTCTATCATCGTCTGTATCTTGTACTAGTTTAAGGCAGTAATTACCTTCCTCCCCAAAGTGTTCAACATATCCTTCTCAATTCTCTTGCTATTTTGAATGACTAAATTCTTTTGCGTTGGGCCATTTCCGGTGTGTGCGATCGGCCGTTGGTGAACATACTGACTTGTGGTTGGCAAAAGGAAGCCAGGCTGTCGAGCCTAGCGCTTGATTGCACTTTTAGTTCATTTTTTCTCGATTTTGGGCTTTCCTTTGGGGATGCAAGCAAACTGGGGTGAAACATGGAGTTGTGGAAATTCAAGTGACACGCGAGTGGTTTTTTTTCTGACGTCTGAAGTGAGAAGTTTTCTGAACCCGACTGCACACACACACACACACACACACATACACACACACTCGGCCATTTGTCACGGCGAATTCAGTTGTCTTCAAGACACACGGAAACTCGATGTTCCGGACGTGACGTTTTTATAGATTATAGGTTTATATCGAAACGGAAAGGAGATATCGAGGGGTGAAGTGAGACGGCGACTAAATTGAACATTGAATCATTTTCTTTCCTTGGCTCACGCAACTCGCCTTCGGAGTTAATAGCTTTTGCGACGCGACGAAGCCGTCGCACTGACTCGTCGATAGCAGTATTTCTTCTTTGAGCGCATCCCACGCGAGACTCGATCAAGGGGATACTGCAGTACATTTTTCTCACCGACTTTGGTCAGTAAAAAAACTCGATTTCGTACTTTAACAATATTTCTCGTCGCTAATGTGCCAGACACTCTTAAATCGAGATTGAAATTTTTTACACGATCAAAATAATGAATTGCAGAAAAAAAAATGTTCAAGAATGTGCTAATTTTGTGTACTTTGGTATTGGTAATACGAAATCGATTATCATTACGAATCAAAGACGGGGAAGAATGTCTACGAGCATTTTATGATTTTTTTTTTTTTTAAGGGTGGAATATGAAATACGGTCGCAGTGGAGCTTATGTATAATAATGTCGCACCTGGATAACTGTCGAACGACTCTAAAAAACACCGTATTCCTCGCCTGGAAATTGAACGTATCGAGGGGAACACGATTTAATGGTTTTCCATTAATTATTAATTTGTTTGTCCCTCCTAGGGCAGGTGCTGGTCACCCCGAATGGTACGTAAATACGTACTATATAAATCTCGAGGGGCGCGCGCGGTAACAGCAAATAAAAGATTACACTTTTTAAATGTAATCTCCATAAAACGGAATTGGAATGTATTTTTTTTTTTTGGAGACTTCGATTGTTACAGGAAAAAAATTATGCGGGTTTTAGCGGACTATCAATTATTTTTTGCATATTTTTGTGTTGCTAAAGAGGAATACGGTAAATCCCGTTCGATTGTTGTAAGGAAATGGCGAATGCTTAAAATAAATACCATCGTTACCATTACTATTTTTTACTCGACCAAAATGTTGTCGTTTAATTGAAATGAAAGGAAATATAATAGAGACAAAAAACTTGTGAAAGATGTTACCTTTCTCCTTATTTACTATTTTACCCTACATCAATTAGTGGACCTTTGAAATTCTTTTCCACTAAAATAAAAATGTTCATAATAATCATAACCACATTTACGTTTGGACCAACCGCTTAAATTCATGGATTTAACTAATTAAAAAAAAAAATTAAAACTGAAACTCAGTTCCGCTTTACCTTTGGCTCCTTTATTAATGCTTAATCCACCAACCACGGACACCACAGACTACGGAAGTATAAACGCAAATATTTTGTTTCCATCGACGTAGGAAAGAGGATGTCGGTATTAATGTGAAAATCCGCCTGAATGGTCGTTGATGAAAGGGTTTGAAATCTCTTTGGATCTTTCGACCGAGCTTTACGAGTTTTACTCCCATTTGCACCATATACATTTGTAAAACTCTGCGATACAACTGGCGAACAACACGATAATGAAGTTTGAAGGATGAATACGTGCCGCCTGAAAATCTCTATTGTTGTATCTTGTCAATTCAACAAACAGCAATAAAAATTGTAAAAACATTTATCTCGTGTTTCCATTTTGTTTAAATTAGTCCACAAAACGTGACAAAAATATGGTATTGGTAAATATAAAGCGACAACCATTAATTTTTAGTTCGTACAACCATTTTTTTTTACTGTCGCATGGACTGAAGATAAAAAGTTGTCACTGCACTATTAGGATTTCTCTGAGTGCACTTTGTATTTATTTATACATTTCTATTTTCTTCCAATCTTTATAAACTCCCATTGCAACTGAAGGCTCACTAAAGCCACGATGAACTGTTACACCACACTTGGTGTTAGTTGGAATCAGAAAGCATAGTTTTCTGCCACAATGCAGCATACGTGCCACTTTCAACTCGCGGCAACTGCGAACTTCTCTCGTGGCACTTGAGATTTGTTTTCGCCGTTTCGTACGATGATTAATTACGGAAGTACAGGTTCGCGCTGCTCCAGAGATTTCCCGGAGTTTTGTACTTCATCGTGTTTCCCACTTGATTATATACGACGCAATATCTCCAGCCAGTGCATCGGAGTCATTTGAATTGTGAGCTTTGGAGCGCACGGTGCTTTACAGCATTCCAAGCATTTCTATAACTACGCCTACCACGTACACGGACAATAAAGTTCCGTTGCGTGAATCTCTCGAAAACCCCAAACTCTCGAAAACTCGTGAAAAACAGAAAATATATCGCCCCATCAAAATGTTCGTTGACGCTCATTTCGACCTCGCAAAATTTATAGCTCGAAGGGCTGCGAGTCGATGGTCGCACGCAGTTCACGTCCCTTCGTAACTCTCCTGGTCCCTGGTTATGTGACCATCGTCCAGCTTTGCGGAATAAATATTTCGAATATTTTCGCGAGCTCGAAAATATTTTTTTAACATTACGATACGCGATAGAGACTTTATTAGCTTTTAAAAAATAAAAATAAAAATACAAAAATTGCAGTATGGTCAGCAAAATATTTGCGTTCAATGTATGAGAGTCCCATAATTTTTCGTCGTCGATATTCAGTGGAGGGATTTGAAAAATAAAATAAACTGCCTTTTTAATCCTGTGGGAAAATAATAATAATTTTTGACAGGTGTGAAAAGTTGGTTAGAAAATAATGAAAAATTGGAGGAGGCGCAAGGTGCGTATTGTTAAGGGGGAATATTCAATGGCTGTAAATATTGTGTGTACATTTCACGTCGGGAGCATAGACTGAAAATAGAGAAAAAGGAAGGATATCGATTTTTTGGAGGGAAGAGCCAATTGTTCGAGAGGCCAGTGAGACTCGTTTGTTCAAAGGCAATCGAGGGAGGCTCGTGCAATTGACAGTGCGGTGGCACAATAATTTTCCGGCTTCGTTTAATCCTTTCGTTCACTGTCTTCAAGCAAGTAATTAACTCGAATTAAATAGGGAACAATAATCGGCGGCGAGATTGGAAAATTGGATTACGCCTTTGGCCATTCGTCATGGAAATTCAGTACGTCCACGTGAAAACTCGTTCGCAATTCGGAAAGCAATGCATATTCGACGACGAGGGACCGACTGTGGACGAGAATATTCTCCCTGAGCGGGAGCTCATGGAGAATTACATTTATCGGAATCCTTGTCACGTAGCAGTTCAGGAGTCGAAGCAATTCGCTGTCCACGAGGTTACAAATTTATCAATTACGAATTTTACGGGAATAAAATTGTCAATATTCCGTTTAATAAAATGACTTCACGTTCTCGATAAATAAATCTACCGACCCTGTATAATTTCGTTCATTTTTCAATCACTGAAATAAATGGTCAAGCATTTCGACCTATAACAAAATTATTAGTAGTTTGCAATTATTGCAACAAAAATGCCAAACATTTTTTTTTTTTCTTTTCAAATAATTTTATAGCGAATCACGCACATTGAACACGCACTTTAAAACGGAAATGCGACCCAAACTTTGACTGTTACGCTACCCGAAAAAAAAAATCAGACAAATATACCACTTCCGGGTTCATTTCTCTCGCGAAACATGTACAATTTCGCCGCAGGTCCAGACAAGCAGTGCGACGACGAAGGAGAGCGGTATGTCGCACACCGAGGGTGGCTGGCCGAAAGAGTTGAACGCAAAGGACGACGAGGCGACAGCGCGATATCGTCGTCGAGTAGAAAAGGACGATAATTGGCCATTGCGAATGAAAAATCTAATGGGAGTGAGCGAACGTTTCGTACCAAAAATCAATATTGGAATAAAGAAAGAAAAAAATAATCGGCTTTCAACCGATAGTCCGTTATGGGATAAAAAAAATCCGCTGTTATTTCAGCCGATGGAGTACTATGTGCTGCAGAACAATGCCGTCAACATATACGAAAATTTTTTCGACGACATGGTCACGACCGAATTGGTTTTGCCTCTGGACGCGAGGTGCGTTACCAGAATCGCGTGACGAGACGAGGCGAAAAAATTAAAAAAAAAAATAGAACAAAAGAAAATTTCGTGGAGATTCGACCACAAAACGCGAATAACTCGTCAAGCTATGGAAATAAGTGATTTATGGGAAAACTTTCGGGGCTTTTTTGGTTTTTATAGAACCGTTAACGTGTACGAAGATCCGCAAACAGTTGTGAGACCGGTAACGCATATCTCGTGGTCGCCCGATCATGGAAAGCGAATGGCCGTGTCGTACTGCTGGATGGAGTTTCAACGGGAACCAGGTGATCTCAATCCGTGGTCGTACATCTGGGACATCGGTAACGATTGTTGGATACCTCATACTCTTGATCCATATAAACCCCTCTACATTCTCCCATTCCGCTTGGCGGATTGTCTGCTATATACAGGGTGACGTGGAATTATTCATAAGCTCCATTCGCATCTGAATTCTAAGCGTTCAAAGTCGTTTTCACGTTTTTTTCCCCAACTTCGCCAGTTCATTTGGAGCATTGGATCAATGGCTTTTATTTAATTACGATTTTCTTCATGATTATGGAAAAATGGACTTTTAGTCGCTTCTGATTACAAAATTCGCGGAACTAACTTCCGGTCGTAAAATCTATTAACTGTTTTTTTCTTTTTTTTTCTTCAGGATATCGAATGTCGGTCTTGGGTTTTGTTGTCAAATTGAATGTTCCATCGATGAAAAGATATGTCTTAAATGTTTCAATTGTGATTTTGAGGGCAATGGGTAATGATTACAAATTTATATTTTAGCGGCTTCCGGTGGGAAAATCGAAGCCGTTAATTTAATCTACCGCAGGACTAAAGCTTGCGAATAGTTTCGAATCACCCTGTATATCAAGCTGCACATGCATCGAGTGGTTCAATGATGCGTTCGAGCTAGTGGAGTTTCCGTTGTCTGTCTCTTTTCCGATAAACAGAAAATCCGAACAAGGCGTTCATGGCACTGAAAGCCTCGTGTGCATCGGTGACAATAGAGTTCAACCCTCGGGATCCCTCGATGCTAATCAGCGGGCTGATGTCCGGTCAGGTCTGCAACTGGGACATACGAACCGGCAATACACCTGTTCAGTTATCTCACCTTCAATTCAGTCACAGGTATTATCTCTGTTCCTTTGTCTTAAGCGCTTCGACGGATAATTGAAGTAGCGTTAAGGGGTAGCTGGGTCGGACGATTACGAGGTCGACGACAAGCGGTAATCCCTCGAATACCTACAATGTGCAGTCTGCTTCCATTCCCTCAATTAATCTACGGATTGCTAAGGACTCCACCCCTTTTAGTAAAATGGGAGTCGCAACTGTGTCATGGTTGAGGAAGTTCGAATAAAACTGTGGATTTATTGATTCCGAATTGGGGATCACGATATTCCGTCCTTTTAAAATTAATAACTCGGCCATATTCTGATAGAGTCGTGATCCATGAAAGTTATACGCGGTGGAAATGATTGGGGATCCATTGAAATAGTTTCTTGCTAATATTTAAAAAAAAATTAAACTCGTTAGACGATATACCTTTTTTTTTTTCAAACGTTACCATGAATCGAAAAAAGCTTTGAACAGTGAAAATGAATATGTATTCGTTGTAATAATTTATTGCTAATACTTGGAAAAATTAGACTCGTTGTCAGACGATATTTCGTTTTTTTCCCCATGTTACCATTAATCCAAAAAAGTAATGGGCAGTGAAAATGAATATATATTCATTGAAATAATTTGTTTTTGATATTTGGTAATTTAGGCTTAGTCAGCGTAATTAAAATGGACCCCATTGATTTGATGCCAACCAGGAATCCAGCAAATCTGGCTCTCTGGATAAACTCAAAGACGAATACGGAATTTTTCTCGGCATCGACCGGGGGAGGTATGAAGTGGTGGGATTTGAGAAAATTACGGGAACCCACAGAGACACTGGTGATGGATCTCGAGAACCCCATAAGAGGCGACGTTGTTCGGGCAATCGGTGTGTCCTCGCTTCAATACGAACCGACTATGGGCACGAAGTTCATGGCCGGTATGGAAAACGGGGTCGTCGTGAGTGGCACGAGGAAGGGAAAAAATCCGCAGGAAAAATTGGCCCTTCGTTTCCTCTGTCACAATGGTCCGGTCGTCACCATTGATCGGAATCCTTTCAGTACGAAAAACTTTTTGACAGTCGGTGGAAGGGTGACGAAAATATGGGCCGAGGATACCAGAGAAGGAAATCTCATATCGAGCAAGTAAATTTCCAGGAATATGGTAATTCTTCGCTTTATTTTAATTTCCAGCAGTGACGATGAAAAATTTCATTTCATTTCACATCATTATTCATTCGCTTTGTACTTTATTAATCCTTTGGTCTCTTCGCAATATTTTATAAGCAACACGAAATGTTCTTGAGAAAGACTTTCTAAATGAAACGCCAAAAACGCTTTTTTCATTCCCAGCAAATTAATTGTTTTTTTTTTTCTTTGTTAAAAAAAAAAGGCAACACAGAGTACCATTAACCGGTGGTTGTTGGAGCACTTCAAGGTACTCCGTATTCTACCTGATTGACAGTGACGGAACGATGGAAGCGTACGACGTACTCGTAGGAATGAAGTCACCGGTGAAGTCTATTCGTCTTTGCGAAAATGGATTGAAGGCAATAGCCCCTCACGAGGAAGGCACCCTCGTAGCTGTCGGTTGCGACAAGGGCAAGGTTTATCTTGTCGAGTCCTCGGAAGCATTGACGACAAATTCTCGCAATGACAAAGCTCTCATGACTGCTGTAAGCCGCTTGTCGAGTAGAAATGGCCACCGTTCCAATCAAACACTTTCCGCATCGAAATACCAAACATCCAACCCCTACGAAAATTTCTAACCCAGCGGAAGATAAATTCCTGCCACGAAATGTCCCTTAAATTCATAAAAATACTAGAGCCAAGAAAATTATACCTCCATACGAACAGTCGCCACTTTTCATTTGGAAATTTATTTTGACTGTTGAAAATTCAATTTGTCCCCACTAATTAATAATACGATTGAGTTCCTTGAAATATATCCATTGAAATGGTGTGCCATCAAAATGGTCCTTGCGGTATCCAAATTCTCGCCAATTTATCGCCAACCAATTTATCCTCTATTCTTCATTCCCCGTATTTATATTGCGCAGTATTTCGAACGGTGCAGCCGTTACGAAAAGGCGGTTGATAACCGCCTGAAGGAGATACGTCTCGCTCAGAAGGTGAATGAGGGTGAGGAGCAGATTGAAGAGCCAGTTTCGCCGGCGAAAGGTATAAAGTACTTAACTCAATATGTATATGTCAATGTGGCAGCAGTATAATATTATTGTGCATCCGACGAAACGAGAAAGGTAGGGTTATAATACTACGAGGTGTCTCGTAAGAATCACGAACTGCCATAAAACGGATTTATCGCCTGAGACTATCCTCTATTTCCGAGGAGAGGCTTCCACGTCTTCCACGTAGAAGCTCCACAATCCTGAATGTGTACAGGCGAATACGACTTTGAATCACTCTTCCTCGGATTCCTCTGTGGCTTCCTAAACTCGCAAACTTTATGGCACTCCCACATAGCATAACGGCACCGCGCGTGTCAGGACGAAACCAACAGACACACGTGTATAGGGCATGTTTTGCTCAAGGGTGTAAATAAACACTAGGGCAAAGACACACGGAACGATGATTTACAGGAAAGGGCAAAGGGCCCGGCAAAGATGCTCGTGTCAGAGACGTAATAAACGACAAGAGAACCGAGGACAAAGCGGGCCATGGAGGTGCGCCACTCGGAATTGAAGAAAAGGACAAGAAAAGCAAAATGAAGATTAAAAAGGGAAAGGATACTTTGGCGTCCAGCGACCCAGAACTCGCCGAGGCTGAACTTCGCTACTTCGAAGTTATTCAAAAAGTGAGACACTGTTCATTATCATTTCGTAGCTTTTCACGACAAAAAACCAAATACATTTTTTTTTTTGTGAGTAAATATACACAACGTGCAATGAACAATTTAATATGAAATATGAAAGGGGTTTCTCAACTGTTAAGATAAAATGACGATAATGATGAGGATATACGACAAAACGGTTTATAACACATTCTGATCAACGGCGTGTTTTTTTTTTGTTCAAATACGTATTCCAGAAACCTGTGCGATTAAAGTAAGAGCAAGTGACGATAAGTTGCTCGTTTATGGGTTTAAAAAATTTTTAATTGAGTTCATTGCATTGCATTGAAGAATAAATCTGCAAATGGAGTGGCTGCATCATTGGACGTGGTGGAAAAGTAACGTAAGATCGTAATGAGCTTTGCAGAGATGGCAGAAAAATGGTCGTGGGACAGAAGTACCGTCTGCTGGGCACCGAATACATCAATGATAATAATGAGCAGTTGCGAGGGAGCTCGAGTGAAAGGAGGAGAAGGCAGAAACAAATACCCTCAACTTTTACAGCGCTTTATGCAGTTCTCCTTATTTCAGGAAATGGAGAAGTACGCGGAGATCGCGGCACTGGAAGAGGAAGGCCGAGATATTTCTGCAGTGGCATCATCGCCATCCACGACCACCGAGACGTCGACCGCCAGACGAAGAAAGCACGACGATTCAAAGGCCGATAAGGCGACCGTTGGGTCACGACGAAGCCCTGAGAAAAGGGACGATAGGGAGCGTCCAAAGAGATCCAAGAATGAAAAGGGCGGAAAAGCAGACGGAATCGGGGAGATCGTGATAGTGAGAAAAAGCAAACGCGATGCGACGGGCGACCATCAGGAGGACCCGAAGACGTCCAAGAAGATGGACGAGCCGACGGACCTCCAAAGAATAACCGAGGAAAATGACGAGGAAACACTGGAGGCGAAACGTTCTGAGGGAGCTATGAAAAAAGTAAAGAAAAGCAGGAAACCTCGCGTCGTGGGAGGAAAAACCGTGACTCGCGGAAAATTGCCTGTTTTCGAAATGGAAAAACCCTGCGCTGATTATGTCTGCGAACCGGATGTTTGCTGTCTCGATGAAACTGGTAAAAACCTTTTGCTTCCGCATAGAGAAAAAATTATTTTTTTTCTTCATACTACCTTTTAAATTTCTGGTTACTATTTATTATCGACGACATTTTCACTAAATTTCAGTCTCCGAATTTATACAAAACAAGGATGCAAAGTCGAACCTTGCACATTTCTCGATCATTATTTTTCACTTTTCATTTAACTATACCATACTGCTTCGTCTACAATGACATATCAAACTGAAATTGAAATTATCATTTTGCGAGAAGCAATTACAAGCCAATGACGCAGTTGGAACGATAGTTTTGGTCTAACCTATGTTCCTGACTATATAACTTTACGACCAAAGTGTAACCCCGGGAAATGCGGATGAGATGGTTTTCCCATGAGGAAAAACGACACGCGAATCAAAATCGCTGACCGTATCCACAAAGCTAACCCACCCTCATCTAGGTACAGATTCAATATCTCGAAACTTTGTACCGAAGTAAGTACATTTACCAGCTGTGGTTAAACATTGACATCGTCGAACCGGTGGATGACTTAATGAAGAAAACAGGACTGTAGTTACGCGGCAGAGCTGAACGATCGTTAGCACAGTAGACATCTGGGAAACTTGGCAATTGGCTCGACTAAGTGTTAACAATAGATGGCTGTCTCAAGTGGACTTGGACGTATATCCGCGCCTTGGAGACCCTTCGAAGCTTTCAAACGTGATGAGAAGTTTAGGACCCTCCAGGAGGTGCAAATACATCGACACATGCATGTGCATGTCTATGTACGTGCAACTTGCGGCTTCACATAATTGTCGAAGAGCTTACAGCTATTCCGATAGTTGGGCATCTGTAACTCCTGGTCGTCCCAAAGTTCTCGGCTCGTTATATACACCATATGTACTGTACATTGTACATAAAGTTTCAGACTACAGCGAAGAAGCTTTGGGGGAGCCAATTATACCCCAAGCCCGTGCTCGCTGCTTCGATGTACATAGCAAACCTCATCTATATTTCAATTACTCAATTGCTCTTCTGGTTTTCAAACTTCTCCCATTTCAATCTGATTTCACTGGATCATGCGAATTGTACGATAATTAACTGTCTTTGGTTGAACCCCCCATCAAAAACTCAGCTCCTGAACCTGACGTCGAGGCTCCACAACCTAAGCTACCGTTCCAAGATATTGACCCCGACATGAAGAAGGCCATCGACGAAATGTTGGCGAGTTTACCAAAAACAGCATTGCCCTATCAACTTCTGCCGCATGACGACGAAGAAACAGCACAAGGACGATCCGTTCTGGAGGATAAGGACCAGCCACCGAGGATCCTGGAGAAGGAGGTCGAAATCGCTAAACGAGAAATTCGCGAATGGCGGAAATTAGTGGAACGAGGGAAATCGGAAATGCGGCGAAAATCGCCACGGCGTAAACAAGGAAAAAGCTTCACGACTGACGAAGCTTTCGAGGAAAGCGATTACGGTGGGAGGGACTTGTCGCTGATTGGTCGGGTCAGCGGAAGCCTGGAAAGATTCTCCATCGATGATGAACCCTCCGAGGAATCGGTGAATTATACACCGACATTCGGGAGAGATGGCACCGAGAGAAAAGTTAAAGTGAATCGTGATTGCGAGCCTACGACTCTTCGATTCGGGCCGAGGCAGATCAGGGAGATCATTGGCCGTCATGATGCACCGACTCCGAAGAGTCAGCCGAAATCGCACGTATCCAGGAGTAGAATCTCAAAGAGTAACGATTATCCAAGAATTTCAGCCGCTGCGATGCCGGAATTTGTGATGAAAGATGATGAATCGGACGATTAATACTGAACAGTGCGTCAAGAAATTTTTTTAGCGCACGTAGAGTAATTATAGTAGAGCTCGCGAGTCTCAAATGATGTTCATTATTGTGGAACCTCGAAATTATGGAAACTATATGATACTAATACTAATCACGTACTTCTGAGCTCATTGTAAAGTAATTATTAAAAAATTAATAAATATTCGAGTGCAAAACGAAAAGTAATATTTGCTCCGACGAAATTGGCGAGAGGAAAGAATACTTTTTATGCATGTGTGGAATTGCAGCATCATTTCATTCTCATTACTCTGATGTAATGGAATTCCCTTAATCGATTGTCTCTGCGACTGATTTTAGTGGCTTATTCATTGTAATTGTCACTATAAAAGATAGTCCCATGGATTAGTATTTAATAGTTGTGAGACCTACTATACACACTTAAAAGCCAAATGTGTTGTATACTTTATGTTACACTGAAGGAGGATTCGCAATAAGTCGAGGCGGTGTTGTCCTTCAGTTTACAGCCTTGGAATAAAAACGACTTTGTTCAGTAACTGCGTAAAAGTTGATCGGTTCGGTATAAAAGTTAGATCGAAGAGCAAGAGTTACTTCGGAAATGAACTTTATAGCCGTGACACGACGACGAGCGAAAGACCTTTCGCACCTATTTCTCGTAAAGTTGGATACTCGATTTTTCTTCAGCACCGGTTATCCACAGAGTCTCGGCTGTCATGAGCATATCACGCCCGTAAGCTCGCTGCTTTATTGTGCATTTCCTTTTTCCGCCTGTTCACACTAACTCGGCTTTTTACGCGACGCTGTCATCTTTCTTTCCGCCTTTTAACGCCTTTTACTCTTCTTCAGCTTTCGGCGGCTTTTCAGGCTCTCGGGAAAAAATAAACAATAAAGAGTCAAATTGAAGCATCGGTGTAGTGCACTTCAACGCCGAAGATCCATGACCCAACACGAGGTACGTTAGATTGCTTCGCATACTCGATCGCTTGATCAATTTGTATAGAAAGTTATATGAGCAGCCCAGCACTTTGCCTTACGTCGTCGGATCAATTTCAGGACCCATACAACAGGGTTTCAATGCGTCGATGGCTCGAGTTACCTCAAGTATCTTATTCTCGATGTAATGACATCTTCGCCATATTTTGCACCACTTTTTATCTCCAATGTCTTCTTCAAGGTATCGTTAGAAATTTTATGGCATGAAAAATATCTACTCTCCAATATTTTTAACGGTTCATGTAAATTTGAGTACTATTACAATACGTAGTCAAATTTGCAACATAATTTAGTAATCATTTCAAGGTATTTAAGTGGGTAATAAGGGCAGCCCGATTTTTTTTTCCACAAGGCGCCAATTTGCTTCTTCGAACCCATTGAAAAAATCATTTCTTGACTGGCCGAAGAAAAATAGCGGGATAACCCGAAAGTGTGTTCGAAGAGGACGAGTAAACTAGTTCAAGGTAAGATAAGCTGTCGTTTTCTCGGCTGAACTTTAAGTCCCCGGTTCGTGTAGATGGGGGATGATGTCTCCGGAACTTCTTTGCTTTCTCCTCATCCTCTCGATGCGGCATCAACAAGAGTTTACTTGCAACCGGTTCGGTACACACACACACATATATATATACACGTACAGACCAGCGAAAACTTTTCAAACGCACGTTGAACTTCCGAACAATCGGATATTTCCAAAGACTTTTGGGTTTGAAGACGAGCGCGCGATTTGGAGCACTGGTGACACGCTGTCTTCGACGTTCCATGGTTGTGTGTACACGTCGCTGCGATCTCTCTCTCTCGTTCACAACGTCAAGAAGTTCGCGAGGTCTTACGAAGCTTATCGACGCTTTTCCACACCGGGTTTTCTCGTCCCTAGTCTTTTTGTTACTCCTTCGTTTAGCTCTCATCTCAAAATTGAATGCCCCTTGTTATTTTCCCTTTTTTTGTTTTTTTATTTTTGGTCAGCTTTTACTATCTTCTACTCTCAACTTCTCTCAGAGGAAGAGTCGAGCACAAAAGATCGTGACGTTATAGCTTTTCCTCGCGGTTCGCTTCCTCAAGGAAACGCGAGGAAATCTCGAAGAGTGAGCCTTTACAAGAGGATTCGTCGAGAGTGAGACAAAGAGAGATTGGTTGCAGGAGGTTTTGAAATAGCCCGGGCCAAAAGAAAGATTACCTCCCACGTAATCAGCTGAAAAAGAAAAAAGCACCTAGCGTGAAATTGAAAAAACGAATAAATAAATATAACGAGTGAAAAGAAGCTCGCACAAAAGATCATGTTATGCCAGTAATACGCTCATTTCTTATCGGTGGGCATTGTAGAGGCTATAGTAGTACGTATACATTGTGCTACTCGTTTCAATTTATCATCCTGCTATTCTGCGTTCGCTTTACTTTCATTGTGGCTATTCTTTGAATCATTAAGAACGTTATATTTTCACTTCTTACGTCCCGGTTTATGAATTCTGAACATCCGCATTTTAACCGTGAAGCATGTGAATGCTTGTCAGATGAAGCGACATTATATTTGTACTGCAAACAAAAATCACATTGGAGTACGGATATTAAAAAACCGGCTCTCATTCTCAATATCAGAAATACGAGCTTTAGCAACAATGCAACAATCGGATGAACCGACGATATATTTGTGCTGCAAACAAAAATCACATTGGAGTACGGATATTAAAAAACCAGCTCTCATTCTCAATATCAGAAATACGAGCTTTAACAACAATGCAACAATGTGTAAAAAAAAAAAGAAAATAAGGTCTGAAAAACTTGGGTCGATGTCCCGGTGGGCGAAAAACTCATTACTTTTGAGATTGCAATGCTTTTGTGAATATGACTTTAGAAAAAATCTGTCCGATAAATATCTCGTAGGTCTGGAAAAAAAAATGATTATTAATGAATACAGAATTGATAAAAAATGTATTCTTGACTGGACAGTTGACGGATGTCTTTTATAAAATAGTTTGGGCATTCGAAAAATTCGCTTTGATACAATAGTTATTCCAAGTGTGGGCTCAGCAGAAGGACTCGTACAAATAGATTCTATTTTTCTACCGTCATATTTATTTTTCCCGTTTTACGTTTGGTATATAGGCACTCTACTTACAGCGGAAATGGAAAAGGATCGAGGACGTTGGGTGAGGTGAAGAATTCCCAAGACCGCAAGACTGACGGGAGAGAGAAAGTTTCGCCGAGACGGCGGAATGATTATTCTACGGGTTTTGGAGGAAAGCAGAAAACGGTCGGGGTAATTCGAGATAAGCCTCTGGAAGGTAAAAAGCATCAGCAGGTGCTAGCCGGGAATAAGAGGAAAATAAGCATCAGGGCGTAACGTCGGAGGAAGCATAATTCTGCGCCCCTCCGTGCAGAATTCCCGAATGAGTTTCTCATTCCTGTTACGGGTGCTGTGGAGACTGGCAAAATAAAAGGCAGCCAGGAAAAGAAAAGAAAGAAAAAAAAAAAAAAATTGTTTGGCACTTTTATCACGGTCCATGAAAATCGAGCGTTGCCACAGGCGATTAAGTAGTGCTGGTCGAGCGATAGTCAGCCGGGTGTCGGGCTGTGATGGATTATGAAGTAAAACGGACAGAAAGTCTTCTCGTTGAATTAGAAAATAGCTCGAGGCAGGGCTTAAGCATGGCTTTCTCAAAATCCTACTCTTTTAATTTTAATTATAAGCAAAGCTTTCGCTGCGTCACATTACTTTACCTTCGACATTTGGGCTTTATCAATATTTTCATATCTGGTCAATTAAAACGGTATTTAAAAAATTCGAAATGCAGATTGGAAAGGAAAAAGAGGAATTCCCCAAGCGATATGGAAAAAGGCAAAAACAATATGATTTTTCTATTACCTTTCGATGTTTTTTTAATAAACGACAATGTCAATGTATCTGTAATGTGTTTTCAGTGACAATGTAAAATATGAAGTGCCCCGTTCAATGTTAACGAGTTTGCTGCGTAGCGTAAAGACCATTAAAAGCGCCATCAAATTCAAATCTGCTTATCGATTTTGTTCTTCACATCGAATGGAAAAAATTGAGAGGAGTCGTTCTATCAACATCGCGCGAAATTACGTCTGCCATTGGCTCGCACTAAAATGCATAAGCTCATGTTTAAATTCTATCTAATGGGAGAAAAATGAAATTTCCATGCTTTTGATACTTTCACGTGTCTCTGCAGACCAGTTGAATGAAAAACGTTATAAAACACATAGACTCGTTGCCAGGACTCGAGGAGTGTGACCGCTCGAGCGATAGCCCGTACGTACCACAGGGCATCAAAGCGGGTATACCGGAAATGAAAAGAATTCGTTCGGGAAAAAGTATTATATATCAAGTCGCCTGGGGCAAGGAAAACTGCAGCGATAGAGTCGGGACGTCATGTCCGTGGAGACCCCGGAGCGAACAGATTCCAAACGAATTTCCGGTGTTTGGAAGAAGCGCCGTCGGAGAGCGAAGCGAGCAGTGGCATAATGATTTCGTTCTTAGTTCACACGACGTGACTCTCCGTTCGACCCCTGCAAGCACAAATGGATTTTAGAACGTGCTTTTTCGTTCACGAAATTCACGGTAATTTGCGCCATTAAAAAGCGCTGTGAAAATATCACCATAACCAATGGGAAGTTATCTTTTCCGCAAATCCAGTATATTAATTAATTCAATATAAACGTATCCGGCGAAATAAAAATATGCGTATGATAACCGGGACTTTTATAGCGCTTCAAATACTTTCTACAATAATTCAACACCATGCTTGTATATTTAATTTCACAGCTGCTGTTATGTGAGAATTTTTCATCAAGAAACTTTGAACGGTGCCGGAATTACGTTATTTATTATTAATACACGCGCTTTTCGTGTTTGTGTGAATAATACAGTAGGAAACCGAGCCTCTTAAGTGGGCTAAGCCAAGACGGCGAATATTACCATAAAATTTATCACGCTTTCTTACGTGAAATACTATACAATTATCAAATAGTCTTGGCTTAGCAGGCAAATCTCAGCAGCGGGAAGAGCGACTTCTATTGTTATGAATTAATTGAAAAAATGGTTTGCAATAAGAATGCCTGAAATTGTACCGCAGTTCTGACGAGATCAAAAGAAAAAGACGACAAAGCAGAAGTCGTGGCTAGCATGTGCAGCAGGGGGAAGGGTTTACTGTCGCCGGAGCGCTGCTAGACATTTCCGTTAGCCGGACATTGTACTTGTCGCTCGGTGAGAGTGGGACTTCCGTCTTCGGGCCGCGGAGCTTTCACTCTTGTGGTTCACCGGATAGTATACGACACCGGTTTCACGAGTCCAGTCGCCGTGACACAGTGACCAATAACAATGATAAACGTTGATCCAATATACCACATAATAAATTCATCGTGGTTGCACTTTCGTCACCTATTCACACGTAACACCGTGATGTCTCTTATTAACGAGGTTATGTGAAACGGGAAGAAACCTTGAGAACTCGTTGAACAGTCTCTGCCTGTAACCAAAGTTCAGGTCAAACACAATGACCAATAATAACTTTCGTCACGTATTCACACGAAACACCTATGATGTCTGTTATCGGCTCAACATTTTCGTACCTATCGACTTTTACTGTTGAGGCGATAAAATAAGATGAACTTTAGAGTGAATAGTGATGTTCCAGTTTCATTTTTAGGCGCGATATTTGAAAAGAAAAAAAAAATGTTTTTGACCCGAAGGGGTGATTTCTCTTGAAGGGGTCGTACGATTTGATCCAGAGCTGATAAATAGCTGGAAAATCACATATACTTTTTAATTCGATGCTCCTTCCCCTTCCCCTTTGTTCAGTGGCATTTCCGGAAGCTAGGACACCCACGCGTTTCCAGCATAGCCAACAGCAATGGTAAACGTTGATAAAATATACCACGAAATAAATTCATCGTGGTTGCATTTTCGTAACCTATTAACACAAAACACCATGATGTCTTTTATTAACGAGGTTATGTAAAACAGGAAGAAACCTTGAGAACTCGTGAGACAATCTCTGCCAATAACCAAAGTTCAGGAGAAACATAATGACCAATAATAACTTTCGTCGCGTATTCACACGAAACATCTATGATGTCTGTCATCGGCTCAATATTTTCGTATCGATTTTACTGTTGAGCCGATGAATCAACATGAATAGTGATGGCCTATTTTCATTTTTAGGCTGGATATTTGAAGGGAACCGTTTTTTGACGACTGTTTTATTCGAAAGCTGATAAATAGCTGGAAAATCACATATACTTTTTAATTCGGTGCTCCTTCCCCTTCCCCTTTGTTCAGTGACATTTCCGGAAGCTAGGACACCCACGTGTTTCCAGCAGCCAACATCAATGGTAAACGTTGATACAATATACCAGGAAATAAATTCATCGTGGTTGCACTTTCGTAACCTATTAACACGAAACACCATGATGTCTGTTATTAACGAGGTTATGCAAAACAGGAAGAAACCTTGAGAACTCGTGGAACAACCTCTGCCCATAGCCAAAGTTCCGCCACGGCGAGGCACATAATGTACTTGCACATGTATACACCGACGCTTGCTCTGCATGTAGTACCTTTGGAAAATTAGAGCGATTATAATTAAAACTCGAGTAACGATCCGCGTGAGAGTCCAACAGAGCGCGCTGCGCCACTACTTGCGGTCGCTGTGTACTTTTATACTAGGTAGTTACTAACCTACAGTACGGAACTTGCAAAACGTGCGGATTTAACTCGCACACAGTATCTACGAGTACAATATACGCCGGCACGTTTCTTCGAAACGAAAAGTTCGGCTTAGAGTGAGGTTCCACGGTCGAGAAAGCGCCCCGGCGTTACAACGGGTAAACGTGATAGTAACTCTCGTACATGCCAGCGCCTCGTGTGCTCTAGCCGGTAGAGGGCAACACCGCTTGTACGAATACTCGAGTTACGACCACGACACAACGCAAAGACGCCTTTGCGAAAGTTTACTCGTATTGCGGAGAGTGTACGCGAAAGATTTCGGTGAATTCCGGGATTCCGAGTGAACGAATCTCACGGCATTGCCGCAAGAGAGCCGCTCGACACACAGATCCAACTTCCAAGTTCCGCGGCGGGTCTTTCGCCAAATCTAAACCCCCTCCACACCTTTCGCAACTATTTCCGAAAGTATTCTACACGGGTTACGATGTATCGGTGTATCGTACCTCCTGCTGCCTTTTATCTGACACCTATACAATTTTATTTCTCTGTAAAGAGCCGAAAAAATGATCCCGCCGACAAATAGATTCTTCTCATAGTGAAAAACATTATTTTTGCCCTCCCAATTGGATTCTATTTGCATGAAGTTGATTAAATACATTTTTTTAGCACACTTGTAATTAATTGTATTCCAATGAAATGGCCAATTTTATTATTTTCGGTATGAAAAATAGAAAGATTCCGGGGAGTAACTTTTACAATGTGCGATTACACAATAGAATTATTTTAAAAAACGTTTAGCCAAGATTATCCGTTTCCACGAAGTTTCGAAAATTTAGTAGAAACGAATACAAGTTATTTTTAAGGTCGCTGTTTCAATGGAGATTCATTGAAATAGTTGAATATTTTGTTGAATAAATATACTGGAGTGAACAAATAAAAATTTCTGAATGTATTCTCGTCATTTGGATTTTTTTTCTGAAGCTGTGGCCACAGCGCGAACGCAAATACGGATTGGAAACACTTTTGTGTGTATAACGGACAGGTTATTTGCCCGGAAGTGCATTGCACATCTTTGTCGACAGTTAATGCATGTATAGAGCTATGCAAAGTAACGCGGTTTCAGGCACAAGTTCGCTCACGGACTCGGTCACTCAGCTGCTTGCATAAGGGGCTTAGAGGCGAATGGATGTAGCTCTAGACGGTGAACTCTCTTGTTCTGAGTTTTGTGTACCTTGGCTCAACTATTGTACCGTCGCTAACAGAAACAGTAAGATCGCAGCAGGTCTGCGGTCACTATGCACATATTGCAGCGTCAGTTTCAACTAAACTAGCCTAGAAGTGATGTAAGAAAGACTTTACATGTCAGTGTATACAGTTTACGGGTTTGTAGACAGGAATTTCCATTTGACGATTTTTCGCAGGAGTTAGAAAATAAATTGCTCAACATATTCCATATTTTTTATTGTTTTGGATAATAAAATTGTTCATTTAAATATGTCCAAATGGAATTGATAATTTTATGAGTAATCCCTCTCTCGTTACTTCAATTTATCTTGAGATCCATCTCAAGGTTGATATTAAACTAAACATTACCCGAGTAAATTTGATCCTTAAAGATGAAGTTATGAGGTAAGAAGCTTCTCAATGTTAAATGTCAGAGAGCCCCATAAAGGAAGGGATTTCACTATTTCGTTTATAGATCTGGTATGTGAAGAGGATCTTAACGCTGGTGTCACTGGCCCTCGTCATAACTGTTTATGGTGTCTCCATATATTTCCATATCTGCAGTACCATACGTGACATGGATGAAAAAAAAAAAAAAAAATGTTAGAGCTTTTGGAAATCTATCTGTAAGTGCGTTCACGATTTTCAATGATAATCCATATTATCGCAAGAAAAATCGTGTACTTACAAAAATATATATTCAAAAGTTACATTCAATTTTATAAAGACTTTACAAGAAATTGTAAAATTTTAATGCATTTAAGTACTATTTGAACATGCTGAACTCTTTCATGGGGGAATGAGTAATGAAAAAGATCCAGTAGCCGTGCAATATGACAAAGTTACCATTTCAGCAATTCCAGGAGAAGTTACGATGAAAATTGTGGAAAACACCAAGTTTCGTTCTGTTAAATGTTGCTAATATGTTTAACTGTCCATTTTGGTTAGTGCATGGCACACTCTGTTATACGTTTATTTTCAAGGAGACACGTGGGGGTTCTCACGTATTATATTCAAAAAGTTATATTATTACAGAGTTGAGCGAAATCCCTCTTCGGTGGGTTCGCATTACAGCGTTGTCGCCTATAGTTACGGCTAAAGTTTCTACATGGGATTCTCCAGCAGCGAGGTTTACAACTCACATAGCAGCCAACTGTGGTGAGTTGCACCGTAACTTCGTGGCATTGGACAGGCGAGTGGTAAATGTGACCGGTCATTTTACTGAAGTTTCAGTTTTCGGATATAATCGGCGATATTTTTAATTAATACATTATATCTCCAATTTTCATACCACTTTAATCGATAAGAATTGTAAGGGCCGATTGTTTGTCTCATGACCTAACTTTGATAAATTATGAGACCTATTTTTGCAAGTAAAAAAAAAAAGAAAACAATTTCGTCTATTTTTACGGCAAATTGCTAGGCACATGACGTTAATGCACTAACTTCAATAACGAAAAAAAGGCATTGACGTCGAATTAGCATAACAATACCGTATTCCCTTTGGTATTTTCATGGTGTCCGAATTTTTTGTCGGCTTTTTGAGATCTCTGCTTGCTACGTAATGTAGAGGGATATGTAAGGAAGTCTTCTCTACTTTGTTAGAACGGTTCCTCTTGAACCCTTCGTGTTATACGATCCGACGGAAAGGCTCAGCAACTTTGATAAATTATGAGACCTATTTTTGCAAGTAAAAAAAAAAAGAAAAGAATTTCGTCTATTTTTACGGCAAATTGCTAGGCACATGACGTTAATGCACTAACTTCAATAACGAAAAAAAGGCATTGACGTCGAATTAGCATAACAATACCGTATTCCCTTTGGTATTTTCATGGTGTCCGAATTTTTGTCGGCTTTTTGAGATCTCTGCTTGCTACGTAATGTAGAGGGATATGTAAGGAAGTCTTCTCTACTTTGTTAGAACGGTTCCTCTTGAACCCTTCGTGTTATACGATCCGACGGAAAGGCTCAGCAACTTTGATAAATTATGAGACCTATTTTTGCAAGTAAAAAAAAAAAAGAAAAGAATTTCGTCTATTTTTACGGCAAATTGCTAGGCACATGACGTTAATGCACTAACTTCAATAACGAAAAAAAGGCATTGACGTCGAATTAGCATAACAATACCGTATTCCCTTTGATATTTTCATGGTGTCCGAATTTTTTGTCGGCTTTTTGAGATCTCTGCTTGCTACGTAATGTAGAGGGATATGTAAGGAAGTCTTCTCTACTTTGTTAGAACGGTTCCTCTTGAACCCTTCGTGTTATACGATCCGACGGAAAGGCTCAGCAACTTTGATAAATTATGAGACCTATTTTTGCAAGTAAAAAAAAAAGAAAAGAATTTCGTCTATTTTTACGGCAAATTACTAGGCACATGACGTTAATGCACTAACTTCAATAACGAAAAAAAGGCATTGACGTCGAATTAGCATAACAATACCGTATTCCCTTTGGTATTTTCATGGTGTCCGAATTTTTGTCGGCTTTTTGAGATCTCTGCTTGCTACGTAATGTAGAGGGATATGTAAGGAAGTCTTCTCTACTTTGTTAGAACGGTTCCTCTTGAACCCTTCGTGTTATACGATCCGACGGAAAGGCTCAGCAACTTTGATAAATTATGAGACCTATTTTTGCAAGTAAAAAAAAAAAAGAAAAGAATTTCGTCTATTTTTACGGCAAATTGCTAGGCACATGACGTTAATGCACTAACTTCAATAACGAAAAAAAGGCATTGACGTCGAATTAGCATAACAATACCGTATTCCCTTTGATATTTTCATGGTGTCCGAATTTTTTGTCGGCTTTTTGAGATCTCTGCTTGCTACGTAATGTAGAGGGATATGTAAGGAAGTCTTCTCTACTTTGTTAGAACGGTTCCTCTTGAACCCTTCGTGTTATACGATCCGACGGAAAGGCTCAGCAACTTTGATAAATTATGAGACCTATTTTTGCAAGTAAAAAAAAAAGAAAAGAATTTCGTCTATTTTTACGGCAAATTACTAGGCACATGACGTTAATGCACTAACTTCAATAACGAAAAAAAGGCATTGACGTCGAATTAGCATAACAATACCGTATTCCCTTTGGTATTTTCATGGTGTCCGAATTTTTTGTCGGCTTTTTGAGATCTCTGCTTGCTACGTAATGTAGAGGGATATGTAAGGAAGTCTTCTCTACTTTGTTAGAACGGTTCCTCTTGAACCCTTCGTGTTATACGATCCGACGGAAAGGCTCAGCAACTTTGATAAATTATGAGACCTATTTTTGCAAGTAAAAAAAAAAGAAAAGAATTTCGTCTATTTTTACGGCAAATTACTAGGCACATGACGTTAATGCACTAACTTCAATAACGAAAAAAAGGCATTGACGTCGAATTAGCATAACAATACCGTATTCCCTTTGGTATTTTCATGGTGTCCGAATTTTTTGTCGGCTTTTTGAGATCTCTGCTTGCTACGTAATGTAGAGGGATATGTAAGGAAGTCTTCTCTACTTTGTTAGAACGGTTCCTCTTGAACCCTTCGTGTTATACGATCCGACGGAAAGGCTCAGCAGCAGATGAGACGGTGAACCAGCAACGGTGGCGATCACATGCTCCAAGTTTTCCGCTTTCGTCATTCCTTTCTTGTCATCCATTCAAGCGGCTCCTCGCTCTCACACCCTTCCCTGAACCCTTCGTGCTCTGGCGCTCACGTCCAGCCGCAGTCAGCAAGCATTTTGACATTATTATTCGCCACCGCTGCGCCTGATTCATCGAGCTTTCCTCCGCCTTGGCATTTCAAGTCCCGTCTCTACTTCGGGCTTCCTGCTACTACTATTGTTGGCATATGTGGTGTGCCCAGACGAGAGTATAAAAGGCTCCCGAGTTCCCTGCCAGCTAGGCATCCACCAAAGTATTATCAACGGAGAAACGGGAAATCGATTGTACGTGTGCATGTTCCTGTATATTATATATTACTCAACAAATGGAACATTTTTCTCAGCTTTTTTCTCATCCACAAAAGGTTACGGTTTTTCTGTATTACACATTTTCCTTCCTTATACAGAAAAATCTCGTTTTTCAGATTTTTCATTTTTCTTTGTTTCCGTGACTTTTGTTCATTCAACAATATTTTCGTCCCAATACTCGGAAAAATTGTAATAGTACAGTCATAAAGTGACGATTATTAATTTCCAGTTCATGGAACTATGAAAATAGTCGTGGTGAGTATTTGGTATTTATAGGGATTATTTAGTAGTACGTATTTTATAGTTGTGACAATAATCAAAAAAATTTATTGTTCGAGCTAAACCTCAGTGAATTTGTGTATCTGAAATTCATAAAAACGATTGCGAGAGGAGGTCCTTATTCATAGACAGCATATCTATAAAAAATGCAGTGACAAGATTAATTTTTTCATCACTGAGCAGTTCTGTTGTAGCATGACGCGACATATTCCGGGTATAATATTTCAATATGGCTTTCATGATCGGCGAAACTCCAGCAGTTTTTCCAGCGAAGCCTTTGGCCGTCTTCCTTTGCAGCAGAATTTTATTTAATTTTTCCGAGAGCCAGTGCAATTCATCGATACTCATGGAGAGAGAAAAAAAAAAAAGAAGAGGAACGAATAAGCTCAATGGAGTCTGTGTCGAGAGTTCAGTCATCTATGAACAAATAAATCCACTGTACACTCGGCGTTGAAACATTCTCAGCAGATATTGCACGTTGGTAGATTCGGCGAGCGGCGAACGCAGAGGCACGCTCCATTTTATTGCAGTTCGCGTGAGTTTCGTGTTTCGCGCTGGAGGAAAGCGTAAAAAAAAAAAAGTCTGGAGTCGGTTGAGGAGAAGAAAAAAAAAAAAAAACAAAGAGAGAAAAAGAGAAAGAAGAAATTATCCGCACGTAAACCACAAGCTTTCAGGCAACGATTTTAACGGCCATACTGCGGGTAAAATAATGAACCCATAGAAATAGTCCGACGAAATTTATTCGCTCGTGAAACATAATCGAAGTCAAAGAGGCTCTCGATGTTTGCTTTAACGCTGGAGCTTCGAGACGAGAGTGCGAGTAAGAAACTTTAAGGAGTTCGGGTATGCATTCTAATGTTACGGTCAATACGTGCACCGCTCTGCGGCCATGGTGTGCATCTGTGTGCTCGTGTGCTCAACAGTGCCATCGCCGAGCTTTGGCTTACCGTTTGCCTCTGCAATTTCGAGTTCGCGTGTGCGACGAGGGTGGCGCTTCCACGAGTCTACAACTATAGCGACTCTCGGTTGCGCGCGGGTATTAGCGTAGCTTTTAGCTCGAGAGCTTCGTTCGACAAGATGCAGAGACTCGGAGAGTCAACTCAAAGCGCTCGATGACGCTCTCGCTCAGTCGCTGCTCTATCGCTTTTAGTGTATGCATATATACATGCATATGCGCGCCCCTGTACGCACACAGGTACAAATAGGGTGCGTCACACATTTTGTACGTAGCTTCAAAGACTGAGAGTCCCATTTTTTTCTTAGGGCAATCAACCACTTGACGAATGATTTCTGTGCTGGAAAGTATGACCTGGAAACTTTGGTAAAAATACAAAATCTAATATATATTTAAAAAAAAAGGTAAATTTGACAATTGACTTACGCTACGAGTTCAAAGTTCGATGATTAGAAGCGAATTCCAATAGAAATATTATCTATTCTATCCAATCTACGATTTTTACAACTTTCAGTATTTAAGAAATAAATGAAATATCATTTATTATTATTCGGTGTATAGAATAAGACCTATCGAGAGATTGTCTAATCACGAGAGTTACTCCTTGTGTACATTTATTCTTTATGATTGAACGATCTAAAAAAAGGTGGGCTTGGCGTATTTCGTGGAGTTGATGCCGCAGCGTAGAAAGCGCGCTTCACTTCGGTCGAAGTAACGAAGATTTATCTGCCTTTCTCTCGGTCGCAATATCTCGCTTTTCAGTGCGGTACAGTTATACGGGATAGTGTATTATGTATATAGCGGAGCCTCTTTAGATTCCCTTACGCTTCGCGAAGTAAAGATACCGGCTGAGGGATGATGTGTCTATAGATATAGACTATAAGAGTTTAAGCTCCTTTTTATTTTGAAGAGGACAAGGGAAGCGAAAGGAGATGCGCGACGGTACACACCGAATGCACAGGTGTGCTCTCTCCCCCGGTAATCCGTCTCAGGTTGTGTTGCACCGCGCGGAAAGCAATGTATCATCGAGCGCGCCACCGAGCAACGCCGTCTCCCTGCACACGCTCCTATACTACTGGGCGTGCGACTCTGTATAATATTTAGTGGAGTGTACAGTGCAGAGCGACGGAGAAAGGAAGCTTCGAGACGCGAATGTCCCGTGTGGTGCATCAACGCTTCATTTGTACTCTGGATGCTGCCGTTTCGTCTGCGGAAACGTGTTTCTTATCAAAGTTATGCTAGATTTATTTTTCCTGCCATTATACTCAATCATGAATAAATATTGGGCGGGGGGAGGGAGGAAGGGGGAGGGGGGTATTGTCTATGTTTGGAAATTGCGTTGGACTCGATTATTGGAATTCACTTTTAGCGGATTTATGGACAAAAGGGAAGCTAAGTAGAAAATTGGACTCAAGTTCGGCAATTCGGAGTATTTTTGATGTTGCCGAAACTAGAATTATTTTTCCTGCTATTATACTCGGGCATTTATAAATATTGGGGGTATTGTCTATGTTTGGAAATTGCGTTGGTCTCGATTATTGGAATTCACTTTTAGCGGATTTATGGACAAAAGGGAAGCTAAGTAGAAAATTAGACTCAAGTTCGGCAATTCGGAGTATTTTTGATGTTGCCGTTTTGTCTGTGGAAACTAGAATTATTTTTCCTGCTATTGTACTCGGGCATTTATAAATATTGGGGGTATTGTCTATGTTTGGAAATTGCGTTGGTGTCGATTATTGGAATTCACTTTTAGCGGATTTATGGACAAAAGGGAAGCTAAGAAGAAAATTGGACTCAAGTTCGACAATTCGGAGTATTTTTGATGTTGCCGAAACTAGAATTATTTTTCCTGCTATTATACTCGGGCATTTATAAATATTGGGGGTATTGTCTATGTTTGGAAATTCCGTTGGACTCGGTTATTGGAATTCAATTTTAGCGGATTCCCAGACAAAGGGACAGCTAAGTAGAAAATTGGACTTAAGTTCGGCAATTTGGAGTATTTTTGATGCTGCCGTATTTTTGTCTGTGGAAACGTGGCTCTTATCACCGTTATGCTATCATACTCAGTCAAAAATAAATATTGTCCGTGTTTAGAAATTGTGTTATACTGGATTATTCGTATTCATTTTCAGTAAATTCATAGACAAAATACCATGAAAGGAACGCAAAGTAAAACATTGCCCACTGCTTTTTAATTATCCTTCAGTTCTTACAGAGCGTTCTCCTTGAAGAATTTCAAATTAATGAAAATACTTTTCACAGAGAAAGCTTCGTGAAAAGTGGAAAATAAAAATTCTATTTTGTATAATGTGTGTTTCGCATTAATTGAGAAAATTCAACTCAAGATGGACAAATTCGAAATATTTTTTACGAGAATTTTGAGAAAAAAAAGAAAAATACTGTGTAATTTACTTAATTCTAAAATAAATAGGGTCGTGAATGTTCAGAACTATTTTTAACGTTCATTATTGCTAGACTGGAAATGTTGAAGAATAATTATTTGTCAATTAAACTGATATCTCAGAGAATACCGCAAAAATATGCCAGAGTAAGAGGATTTTTTGTTGTTTTGTCAAAATTATTTTTGTAGCTACAAATTGAACAATTTTATTGCGAAAATTGCGGAATTAAAGAGCGGAGCAGGAAGCGAACGAGCGGGGTAAAGAGATGCACAGTAGTAGCGCGTCTGTTTATAAAGCTAAGTCAAATATAGAAGTTCATTTCGTCGAGGATGTTGACACAGACGGAACCGGCGGCGACGCTCGCTCTGTGCTGTTTCTCCTCTCCATGTTACAGCAGACGAGGTCTATTCCGCAAGGGTGGTAAAGCCGTTTTAGTCCTGCGCACCTCGTCACTAACCTTTCTACTGGCTTATAGACACCCACACACATACGCATTTCAATATATATTTGCCATACTGCATCAGTTCAGCCACTTTCACTTCATACATATTTTCCTCCCTCAAAGAAGAAGCTATCATCAGAAAAAAATGGCAAATTTTTCATATCGAAATACTGAAATACTGAAAATAGTTACTTGAGTGAATTTTTTCAGACATAATCAATATGGAAGAAATTTGAGATGGTCGGAAACAAAGTCATTGAATTGATAGGACATATGTACTTCATAAATGAAACATTTTCTGTCAATTCATTAATCCGATGCACTACATTGAAGACTATTTTCAGAATTGTTTGTTTCAAAAGATTTCGGAATATTGAAATACTAAAAGTAGTGACTTGTGTGCATTTTTTCAGGTACAGTCAATATGAGAAAAATTTTAGACGAGCGGAAACGAAGTCGTGGAATTGATAGGACATAGGTACTTCATAAACGAAACATTCTCTGTCAATTCATCAATCCGATGCACTACTTTGAAGCTTACCATCAGGAAAAAATTGCGAATTTTTCATGACAGAATACTGAAATACTGAAAATAGTCCCTTGTGTGAATTTTTTCAGGTATAGTCAATATGAGAAAAATTTTAGACGAGCGGAAACGAAGTCGTTGAATTGATAGGACATAGGTACTTCATAAACGAAACATTCTCTGTCAATTCATCAATCCGATGCACTACTTTGAAGCTTACCATCAGGAAAAAATTGCGAATTTTTCATGACAGAATACTGAAATACTGAAAATAGTCCCTTGTGTGAATTTTTTCAGGTATAGTCAATATGAGAAAAATTTTAGACGAGCGGAAACGAAGTCGTTGAATTGATAGGACATAGGTACTTCATAAACGAAACATTCTCTGTCAATTCATTAATCCGATGCACTACTTTCAAGCTTACCATAAGAAAAAAATGTCGAATTTTTCATGACAGAATACTGAAATACTGAAAATAGTTCCTTGTGTGAATTTTTTTCAGGTATAACCAATATGGGATCAATCTGAGATGGTCGGAGGAGAAAATCACTGAATCGATAGGACATTCTTCATAAACGAAACATTCTCTGTCAATTCATCAATCCGATGCACTACTTTCAAGCTTACCATAAGAAAAAAATGTCGAATTTTTCATGACAAAATACTGAAATACTGAAAATAATTCCTTGTGTGAATTTTTTCAGGTATAACCAATATGGGATCATTCTGACATGGTCGGAGGAAAAAATGACTGAGTCGATAGGACATTCTTCATACACGAAAGATTCTCTGTCATCTCATTAATCCGATGCACTACTTTGAAGCTTATATGCATGGATGCATTACTTTGAAGCATACATGCTCCAAAGTAATGCATTGGTAAGACTGAGCGTCGAAAGGGGAACGTCAATAGGGTGAGAATATTCAAGTGCACTGCAATCAATGTCTGAAGAGGAATTGCATCTTCTCCGCACGTCGATGAGGTTCTTGCGGTGAAGAAAAGAGAAGGAGAGGCTTTCTCTGATGATGATACCCAGCGACGAGGGTCCAACTATGGACACTCAGACTTGTAATTCGGTTAAATCTTCTCCATCCGCACGAGGTGAGTAGAAGGAGCTCTCAGCTAGGGTTGACGAAGTGGAAACAAGAGGGAATTGCTATTGACGCGCAGAGGAGACCACAATGGAACTCGTTTTTACTCAAAAGAACAGTGTGCAAGGGCTGAGTAACAACGCCCTCCACGGGCATGAGATTATAAGTCAAGTTGACAGATGGCTCACACGTACAGAGACTCACCGATTCCTTTCAACTCTCTAAACACTGTGAAAGAAATTTGCAAATTTTTCATGCATTAACGGGTAAATTAAATTCAATTGAAAATGAGCATGTATCATAAATCTACTCAATCAAGAAGATGAAAGTAAAAATTGTCAAGAGTAAATTACTTTCAATTTGTATTTCTCGCAATAATTTTCTTATGAGAATCGGTTCAACCATTTTTTTGCCCACTTTCAGCATTTTTAATCGGACTAATTAGTTCAGTTTGGGTGAAGTTGATCTAAAAACGTGTGACACCTGTGTCAAATGTTCCATGATTTTTTATTTAGTTTTTTTTTTTCCGAGCACCGCTAACGAAAATTTAAGCAGAGGTGCCGAACTGAAAAAACTATTGTCCGTGCACGAAGAATCCGAGGTGGCAATTGGACGACAATCTCGGAGTCGTCCGGAACAAAGCTCGAAATTATTATTTCTTCTCTTCAACACTTTCTCGCGGGCGAGGTGCTCCCTGTTGCCAAGGTACGAGCTAGTCAAGTCTCGAAAAGTGGTAAAACTATAAAAGAGGCTAACGACTCTAAACACTGTGAAAGAAATTTGCAAATTTTTCATGCATTAACGGGTAAATTAAATTCAATTGAAAATGAGCATGTATCATAAATCTACTCAATCAAGAAGATGAAAGTAAAAATTGTCAAGAATAAATTACTTTCAATTTGTATTTCTCGCAATAATTTTCTTATGAAAATCGGTTCAACCATTTTTTTGCCCACTTTTAGCATTTTTAATCGGATTAATCAGTTCAGTTTGGGTGAAGTTGATCTAAGAACGTATGACACCTGTGTCAATCGTTCCATGATTTTTTATTTAGTTTATTTTTTTTCGAGTACCGCTAACGAAAATTTAAGCAGAGGTGCCGAACTGAAAAAACTATTGTCCGTGCACGAAGAATCCGAGGTGGCAATTGGACGACAATCTCGGAGTCGTCCGGAACAAAGCTCGAAATTATTATTTCTTCTCTTCAACACTTTCTCGCGGGCGAGGTGCTCCCTGTTGCCAAGGTACGAGCTAGTCAAGCCTCGAAAAGTGGTAAAACTATAAAAGAGGCTAAAAGTCTCAGGGATTTCGGTGCTCCTCTATCTCGCGCTATTCGCGGTTGGATACAACTTTTCAAGCGTCTTTTCAAATGCCTTTGCTCGGTGGCTTTGGACGTGGAAGGAGGAGAACGAGTCTGAGGAGAAACTCGAATCACAAAGTTACACTCGCTTCTTGGCGAGTGAAGAGAACCACCGTGTACATGCTTCTCGACTGCTTCCCGTGTTGAACAGGTGAAACACCTGTTTATCCATGAATCGCGGAGATTCTCTGGAGCCCTGAAGAAAACTCGGTGGGTATTGTCTTCCGGAGCTAAAACCACAGCCGGAAAATATTATATTCATATTTCCTACCCTCTGTCCTCCCGGTACTTCCACAGGAGCTACTTTATTTCTTTCCGCCGAGAATTTCGATTGTCGTGGATAGAGATATCCCGGGACGTAGCCGGAGCTTATGTAAACTTGGAGCGAGGAAGCCTCGCGAGCAAAGCCCCGCGCTCCTTAACTCAATTTCAAAGTTTTCCTTTCAAATTTTCGTCGACGAGTCTTATGCATCAGCCAGAGTTACATACTCTTTTCCTTCTGGCTCCGCGAAGCCCAGCATCTTCCGACAAGCACCTTCGTCCTGACGTCCTTCGAGCTGTTAAAGTTCTTTCCGCTTCGCGTCACGCGCTAAAGTGCCTATTTATTCCCACCTGGTTAAACTACATTCAGGTGCAAAATGCGAGACCTTCATCCCGCCCTTTTCCCCTCCTATTGCCACGACCCTCGTCGTGTATATACTCGCGACAAGTGTGACTTCCACAGCTGCGGAATCGAGCTCTTCTATCCGCGACCTTTCGTTTCAACGAATAAATAACGCGCGCCTTTATTACTGCGTTTAACCGCGAGTTAAAATGTCAAACGCGTACGAATCGTCGTACAATGGATTTGCTACATCAGCATAGTTCTTGCGCTCGTTAATCGCTCGAGTGAATTATGAATAGCCATCGGAATTTTCCATGAAAGGAGTTGGAAGTTTTGCCCCTCATTCAAACGATTCTTGCAAGCTCCTCCATAATCTTGACCTTCTTAATCTGTTTCCGATTTTTGGAGCTTTTAATATTTCGTGTCTAGACTCGATTGTGTTTCCAGTCGATGTGCAAACTCTTCATCTACACGTACCACAAATTTTAAGACTTTAAAGCTTTTTTTTTTAAATTGACAGTTCAAACAAAGTGTCAAATCACATGAAGTTACACGCGCCTTTTGTCTCTTGTCATATGAGCGTCGAAATATGATCGAATAAAGGACGCAATAATGGCTCGGACACGTCAGCACTTGGGAGAGAGCCCTTCATCATCAGAACATCTAGATCATTATCTGGATTCTCCATCAAGAGCACGGACTCCTTGAAAGACTTTGTCAAAGTACCTCGGCAATCATTCTCTTTTCATCTATCGCTCGGAGACTCCCTTGCTGAGCACTCGGTAATCTTGTGGTAGTGCAACGTGAGCAGTTGCCAATCTTCATGTACATACGTACATATATATATATATATATATATAGCGGACGATTCATGGTGTGATAGCTCGATGGTGCATCGGGCGTGAGAATCTTAACGAGCTCTCTTTTCGTCGCCGGGGTAATTTTCCTCCTCGAAGAAAACCACCGTCACGATTTGCCCCAGAACACGGCCCATTAGCGTCACTTTTCCAGGATGCGGAGTTCATTCAGGAAAACTCGATCCTCCATTAATTGAGCCACCCGATATATTTAAAGGGCTCGCTCTGTGAAGCTCGAGTAACAACCAAAGCTCTTTGAAATCGAACAATAATTGGCGGGTCTATCGCTGAATGTAAATGTCAATTGGATGACAAAAAAATCACCTCGCAATGGCAATCGTTCATTGTTCAGTGAGTAAGAGACCGAAGAGGATAACATTCTCTGTTTTTGTCATGGAAATTCCGGCTTCTCGCTCGCAGAATCCGATAACAATGTTAACGAGCTTCCTTTTGTTCAAGAATTAATGATGTTGACGGCAGTCGCTGTAAGAAATCGTCTCTTCGCTGAAGACACTGCCCCGGAATGTTGGATCACCTCGAGGTATTGTTTCGCTGATGAAAATTGTACGTTTATCATCCTGGAGTCTAATCGCTCACGGAAAATTTCCCTGATTATATGCACTCACGATGATCCGCCACGAAAAATTGCCCTTGTTAGGGATGTTGAGAAAAAAAAAAAAAAAAAAACGATCCGGTTTAGCATTTTCGATATTATAGAGGAATCAAAATTATTCTCGCCGGGCCGAAACGACGACGTCTAATCTCTGCGACCCAATTAATTATCAATTAATTTTTTTCACAAAAAAGTACCGTATTTGGTATGTGTGAAAAAAATTAATAATCACTCTAAAAAAAAAAAAAATGTCAAGATCACCAAATCACTGAATGAAAGTAAATTCATTATTAACCGAAAGTGATTCGCCTGAAAGATCGAAACACCTTTTAAGAATTTCTAATTCAAATAACCATCTCGTTATTACGAAATCGGGTTTTTAAAAAAGTACCATATCCTTCATCAAAGCGTTTCCAGTGGATGTAGTTCATGGATAGGGCTCACCTGGAACAGAAAGATGAAGAGAAAAATATTGAAACGTGAATTTATGGGGCAACAATAGGATAAAGTGTATTAGAGTCACAAGCCCATGAAGCTGCGCGGTTTGATTAGCTACTGCACGATGGGATATTCGTGCACCGAATATCCAACACGCCGGCAGTTCTCTATTTACTCGTATAAGCAATTTGCAACCCTAGAACGTATATTGCAACTCGCTGGGTGCTGCCCTCGAGTGTGTGTGTGTGTGTGTGTCACATATGTCTCTGGAAGGACGGGGGGCAAGGGGACAAGCATAAGCGAGACTTTTAGTGGTGCGGGGTGGAAATGGAGTGTTGCTGGGCTTTCACCCCCTGGCGTGTTCTCGCTGTAATGGTCCAGACGCTATTAGGAGCCTAATATTCGAGCGCCCCTTTCCCACTGCCGTGCAACCCCCCCTATATTATTTCGGCCCCCACGTATTATACGCGTGCGTCCAAACAATGTAAACCTGCTGTATACCATAGATTGTACTCTATAGTGCGACAATTCTCTGCGATTGCCCAGTTACAGTGCGACTCCCCGCACTTCGTCCCACTTCGCTTTTCGCGACCCCTGTTTCATGGCTTTAACGACACTAAACTGCATCCAACTGAAACGTTCTCACTTCTTCCATTGATAGAATTCCGGGTGATAAAATCTCTCTCTCTCTCTTCATCCGGCAGCCGACCCGGAGCAATATCCTTCCTGAAATATCTTGAATTTTTGGCCGATTGCTTTTTGTCAATAGAGGGAGCGGAGTGCGAACTGAAAACCACAATATTATTGAAAATCATCGATCTGCGATATTTCTATTCAACTAAATTCGCCGTGTTTTACTCGTGTTGCATTATTCGAGAACATTTTCAGTTCAGAGATTTTTTGAAAATAATATCTCGACCCTAGATACTTTGATACCCGTGAGTCGATTTAAAAAATGTAATTGTAATAAATAATTTCTGGCAACTGTACACGAAAATTGCGAAATTGATCTGATGAAATCAAGCACTTTTATCCTATGGAATATCCCGATGGAAATATTTAACAAAAAGGAGGCTTATTCGAAAAAAATCAGTGGTAATAAATACGGCTATAATTTTAACCAACTGAAGCGGAAGTATGTGCCTTCGAGGATAAAAAATTATCATAATTCGGATGAATTCATCCGTCGCCATAGATATGGTGAATTCTCCATAGAAAAATATGTAGGAACTTTGAATGGAACGATTCGTAACGTAAATAGAACATAGGCGTTGCAATGCGGCGTGACGCTCTCCGACGAGGCGAACGGTGAGTCGCGAGGCTATATCACAGAGGGGGTGTGACTACTCCGCCTGATTCCGGGAGAGCGAGTCAGTCTCTCTGGAGAGGGTAGTACGGACGGGTGCGGAGAAAGTCGTTTCGCGTAATGACACCTGGGGTGCGTTAATGTCTCGGTTCTGGCGTAATAAATGTACTTCGGAGGGTGGACCTCCGTCTAGTGTCGAAATATATAACGTACGGAGCCTAGCGTGCTAGCAATATTGCAATACAGCTGCGCTGCCGCATAATAAAAAAAAAAAAAAAAAAAACCCAGCAACGTCTACATGTACTATAAATCTTGCGGAAAATTTTTTTTTTTATTCTACACTTAAGATCCCGTTTTGTAACTTTGAAAAATATTTGATATATTCATTTCGAATATCATATATAAAAATTTCAAAGCGAGGGAAAGATTATAAAAAATAGCATTTATTTATTTTTTTTCGAAATGTAATTCTTCTAAATTTTCGCAGATTTTCAATAAACGAGAACTGAAATAATGAATTTAAAAAAATGATGTTTGCATTGAGAGTAGATTTTTGCTTTGGGCCCCGAAAATTCTGCGTTCGTTCTTCGTACAGTCCTGAAGCTGTTTTCCCATTGGTTGGGATGGGCGGAGCTGAGGATAGCGGCAGTGTTGGAATTTTTGCCATACCGGCATATCCGCCGTATGAACGTAGAGCATAATACGGAGTACACATCAAGCGAATACCGTTGGTGTATAAATATGAGTATCTATTTTAGCACTTTCTCGGGAACGCGAGTCAAAGAATGGCGGAAAGAGCTTTTTTTTTTGCCGTTCTGTACGAAAGTGTAGAAGGTGAAATGTATAAAGGGAAGAAGGAAAAATTGTAGCTGAGGGGGGAAAAAAAGAACCCCCACGAGAATTCAGACATGGCTTTGTGGATCCGAGTACAACATCTCGAGCATAAAGAATTTTTTTATTTTTTACTTTCTTCTTTCGAGGGGTGCACACACCGCAACTGTTTTACTCTTCGAGGGGTTGAAGGCTGAAACATTTGAAAGCGGGCCGAGCCGAGAGGGAGAAAAGGAAGAAAAAAAAACGGACTCGATGGAATATCGCTGATTGGAATCTAATCGGTAGGCATTATTAACTTTAAGGGACTTGGCACGTGAGCTTAAGCCACTCGAACCATCAGGGCGGTGTGCGATCGGAACGGGAATATAGATTTCGTTCGGAGATTGTACATGAAGGGGCTGCGCGATTCGATGGCAGATTTTATCGGAGTGCCGTCCTCAAGGGAAAAAAAAAACGTAATATGCATTGCTTCATAGAAAATATTAATCGTCTATTCAATATCGATTGACTTTTTTATACCAGATTCCTTAAAAACCCTTCGAACGAGGAATTGAAAAAATTACTATAATTTAAACGATACAATTTTACTATGCAAAATATAATATAGCTTGGTATTCAGTCTGGAAATTTTTTCTAGTCTATTATGGACTATATTAGAAACGTTATAATATTTATCATATACTAAACGATGGAAGTCATAATTCACCAATATTGTTGTTGAATAAAAAAATATTCCTCTACTGAAATGTGATATCGAAAAAAAAAAAAAAAAAGCTTTTGGTAATCATGAATATCAGAATTTGCGGATCAATTTTTTGCAACACCTTGGAAATATTTCGTCGCTGAATGGGGATGTGGATGTATAAACATAATATATAATATGGCGGGGGATGTATCGTACTTCGTAGCTTTAATTAAAAATTGATTCCTCCCTCGGTTCCGCAGCTTCGAAAAATATTTGTTTTTAATTATAGCAAATAATTATTTCGTTAATTAAATTTTGCGTCCTCGAGATATCCGCAAATGATTGGCATGCTCATTAAGGCCTCTATGACTGAGAGGCACTCCGCAAAGTGTACCACATCCTGCAGAAATGTGCATGCATGTAACAAGAGGCAGCCTGGCAACAGCGTGCAATGAGGATTTCCAATGTCAACGTTCTGAAAGGGCTGTAACGAACGACACTCGATCGACGAGAAATCGCAATGCTCGGCTCCGGAATCCTCAGTCCGCGCGGAGAAAATGACAAAGGCGTGTCGTTATCGGAAAACGTTCGAGCGGCGGAGTGTCCTCATCCCTCCGTTCAGCAAAAGTCAGAGAAAAAAAAAAAAAAAAAAAAAAAAAAGAAGAATCAACGCATTTTAAATACAAAATTAATGTTTTTTTTTTAATGCGCCAATTATTCACTAGGTGAAAAGATAAACGGTAAACAGAGATTTTTCACCGCGCTGATTTAAATATGCAGTGGAAAATCCTCGCGCCCGCTAATGAAATAAATCTTCTTTAGCGGCTTCAAAATTTTCCGTTAATGTTGAAGTAAAGAGGGGTGAAAAGAAAAATAAAAAAAAAATGGAGAAAAAATGAGGGAAAGCCACGATTCGCCGGTTGAAATTTTCGGCGAGCTGACTGCAATTCAAATTAATCCGCTTGACAAACAATTACCATAAGCATTGTGCAGTGCGCGAAAGCCCCCGCATTT
The DNA here is from genome assembly GCA_947507545.1 of Clistopyga incitator. Lineage (NCBI taxonomy): Eukaryota > Metazoa > Arthropoda > Insecta > Hymenoptera > Ichneumonidae > Clistopyga > Clistopyga incitator. The sequence continues at coordinate 2,450,958 of OX382174.1, read as the reverse complement.
GTATGTATATATATGTATGTATGTATGTATTTGTATATAAATAACTATATTGTATAGTTAGCGTTTACGGGTGGCCTAGAGGAAAACAGCAGTTAGTCACGGTTATCGTCGCCGCGCATCCTGCGAGCCTAGGCGTAGTTCGCCGCGCCTCTTCACCCAACCCACGAAACTTTGTTTCGCGATAAAACAAACTCAGCGACGACGGAAAAGAGAGAGAGAAAAAAAAATGTTGTGGCAAATAAGAAAAACGGTGAGAGCGGCTGCAGATGGAATTTCAATAGAAGCCGAGAGTTCACGACCCAATGCACACCCCGGAAAATATTCAGATTTAACCCTTAAGGGTGGGTGATTAGAATTTGTGAACGAATTTATTTGCAAATAAAAATAAAATAAAAATCGACGAATTGTTTAATCACGTCCGGGAAAAATAATTTTGCCCCGAACGCGCGCGATCTTTTTATCCGAGAAATACTCAGGTGGATTGCCTTAAAATCGTGATTTTTCTGCACCCTCGCAGCATGTGTGCTCTTGCATCCATATCCCCACATTTCGCGGTATGTAATTTCAGCCTGTTTTGGCGAAGCGACTGATGGCGATGTTGTTTTTAATCGGATTTGAAAAGGAACGATCGTAAAATCCGATATGGCTGTGTCAAAACATCAGTCACACGGCGGGGAAGTCAAAAGTCGTGGGGTCGTACGTGTCACTCACGGGCACCGCGTGTCACGGCCAGAGCTCCCAGTGTTGTGGATAAACCCTCTCCACGTTCCCGTGCGACAGCGATTTCATTTTTCGTTCTACGAATATATGACTAAAGCCACGAATTATTCGATTCCGGCGATAGGATTACTAGATTTTTTTTTTCAGCGCAAGAAAAACCGAGATTTATTTTTAAACAATATTGGCCACTTCCATTCCATGCGCTAATTTCCATCGTGCGGGATTTTACAATATTTTCATAAATCTGCCGAATAATACCGTGTTATTTTTTTGTTTTACCAATTTCACAAATATTTCATAATTTTTAATGTCGAATAGCAGTAAACATTCCGAATAACGTTGTAAATATGAAGAGAGTAGAATGTGTTATTAATTTTTCCCGAATATCAATAATCGTGCATCAAAGTTATTGACAGATTAATTATGAATAAAAATGAATTGTAGACAGAAATTAATGTTCGGGATATAAATGAGCCAAATATTCGGCGGTGTTATTAGGATAATGGGTTCATCAAAATATTAATACGTTGGGCCTTAATTATTCATGCAGTCATAAACATGATATACGTGCGTGTGTAAAATGCAGGATAAATAGAACTTGATGGAAGCAATCGAGTACGAAAACGTATGCCGTGCATCGAGAAGCAGAGGTCAAAGAAGAGGAGACAATTGGTCTCGTATCATAGACGAGGTATCACCATGTGTGGTAATGATTGGAGTGTTGTTCACGAAGAGAGAATATTTTGTCGCTTTTCCGTATCAGAGTCTACATTATTTACCGCAAATGCAATTATTAGATACTTAATAATATATTGAAAATCAATAAACCTATTAAATACTTGAGACACATCGAAAATAATATTGAGGATGTGGAAAACACGGTTGATAATAATAAGAATAATCAATAACAATAATGATCGGCGTGTAGTTAATTATAGATGCTCTTCAGATATAGTCAATCATTTGGAATTGCTGAAACCAGTCAATTATTGTGCCAAACGAGTAATTAATTAGGCCAATCGGTCACGTGGCTCAATCAATAAATCTCTTTGCACAACGGCATTTCTAGGCTTTCCGTTTGACATTTAAAAATCTCCACGGTCTACACAGCCTCGAATAATTCCAATCAATGGTTTATTCGATTATCGATAAAAACATTGATTAAACGTCCCAGTCATAATGATAAAAAAAAACAAATTTACAATTGTGCTTTCAAATTTACTTACGCGCAATTGACTTTCAAGCTCATATTCTCATCCGTTCTCCAGTTGGAAGAGGCCCGCGCGCAAATGACGTACATTATCATCGCGACACTTTGGAAAATTTTAAGTACGATCCCATAAAAATCCCCGATCCCGTTTTTTTTTTTTTTGCAAAATGCCTCTTCTACGAGAAAAATCCAATTTCCCCAAATATTTATAGCCCATTATCTACCGATTAAATAGCCCATCAGAAATGAAGCAGCAACCGAGTGGAAAGAGTTTTAGCGTGTAAAAAATCTAGATACGGAACCAACGTCCCATTCGATGGAGGAACTGCTAATAGGGTGGCCAATAACTGTACCTCTGCTCAATTGCCATCGCGATATCGACGAGACGGAGGCGAAAACTCGATGTTGAAGACACACGAGACGAGGGAAGCGAGGCAGGGCGAAGTTTGACTCTTCCCGAAGTAGCGGAAAGTCCTCGAGGGCAACGACGACGAGCTTTCGCATGCGCCACCTAGTGATGTAGCTAAAGGTTGAGGCAGGCACCGGGAATGTTTCCACTCGACAACTGCTTACCGCTGCATCCTCGGCGGCACCGACTGAGAACGCCAAAGTACAGTAGTAATAAGTATAGAGAAGCTCGCTTTCCCGCACCGGCAGCGACCGAGTGTCGGACGAAATTACGCAGCAGTTGCAGTTTCGGGGCAATTATGAGGGCCTCACGGACTTTCCGCAATAACCTGTGGAGCGCGCGCAAATTACGAACGTCATGCGTATATGCGGTACGAACCACCACCGAACTACTTTGCGGAGGTTATACCTCGCCCTCCCCCGCGGGTCGGGAAAGGGGGGATATTTCCACACAGTGCTCGGGTTATAAATAACGTCGAGCAGTATATAGCGACGAAAAGTTTAATTACTCGAAACTCGTGGCGTGGTTGTGCTTTTAGCGGGAAAAAAAAAAAAAAAAAAAAAATACACACATCGAGCTGTGGTCGAGAAACGGTTGTTATTACATATTACGAGTGACTCAAAATCGCTCCGCGCTGAAAGGTTAACGCGCTGGAATATTCCGACCAATGAGTGCGGATTTTTGTAATCGAGTTTTCACTGCCAATAAATATTTATTTTTCCGCCTTTTCCTTTACGCCTCGCTTCGATTTTTACACGTTGGTAGAGTAATACGATTTCACCGTGTATTTGTAAACCAATGAACATTTATTTTTTAATCGTTCATCTTTGAAAATATTATGCTATTGTTGTTGGGATTTTGATTATTTATTTGGAACAAAGCTCTTGACGTGGACATTTTAGGATACGAGCTGTTTCCATAGAGCAGGTATATTTGACATAAAAATTCGGTTGGGAATGTAAAATGATGGGTTAGTGTATATTGGCGATTTGAAACAGGAATAGTGGAAAGAATCGATGGAGAGAAATCCCAAGTTCTCAACGAGAAGCTTATTTTCGTTTTGATATTCCTAGAGAAATGTTACGATCGCTACTTAAAATTCAATTATATGCTTTTCCAATATTTTCCGCTACTTTTATTCTTCACGTTGACTTCGCTCTTCGCGTTCAATGGAATATATTCATCGGTACGATCGTATAACGATCAGGGAAGAAGTCGGTATGGTTTCTTGATGAATGGGGGAAACAAGACGTACATCGAAAAAAAAAAAAAAAACGATGGATCGCAAGATGGAGGCGCTGGAGTTTGTCTATCTACTTTTCTGACTCTTACTGTTATTTTCTCCTGGGCCGTTATTTACAGGTCACGTCACTTTAACGACGTCTATGCAATTCCGATTTTCGCACTACTGCATGTAAAGTGGAGATTGATATTATGGGAATATTTCAATATATTCATAATAAGCATTTTATCAATAAAAATTTTTCTGGAAATTCGATACGAATGAGCATAATTACAACGTTTGAAAATGCATTCCTGTCTTATTCGCAGAAAATTTGCAATTTGCAAAATGAAAGTTCGAATTTGAACTAATTACTATTGGTTTTTTTGATTGGAAAAGTTTTTTGTGGACAGAAAATTGCGGCCAAAACTACAGAAGTTGAAATTAAACTTTTACAGCGTATTTTTTTTAAACCTTGGAAATTCACAGGCAGAAATTTATATTCCAGCGAAAAATTAACAAATTTCATTGTACGCGAATCTCGCTGGCCTCAATTTCCACATTCCATATTTTCGTGTCAATTGAACAAATTGTTATTGTTTTTTGTTGTGTGAAGCCGGAAGACTTTATTTGCACACAAAAATGTTCGGTCAAAAGTGGAGAAACAAAAGCGAAACTTTCACACCTTATTAAGATGAAGCTGAAAAAAATTCTCGAGCGAAGATGCAAACAGCGAAGAAAAATTAGGGGATTTTATTGCAGTTGAGTCTGGTTGGCCTCAAATGGGAAACATAACCGCGCGCTGACGGCACGTTTGCAAAGCACTTACGGGAAAATGTGCCGGAGGCAATATGTGATCTTCCGCAAGTGCGCGAGCCTGCGGTACGTACATAGACGTATGCAGTATGCATGTACTTCCGGTTACGAAAGACGAAACGACGACGAAGTCGACGTCGTCGGCGGTGGTGGCAACGACGAGAGATTTTGCACAGGCCGTAGAGCCCCGCGGGCCACGCGCTTTGAATACGGATGTGTAAGAGTAGGCGCGTCTAAGTTCCGTCGCTTCACTCGGATTTGTGTGCATCCATAGAAGTTTGCAGGTGCATGTGCAACCGCATATAGCTCTTCTGGGAGAGCTCTTATATCGATATGTGTGCAATGCGTGAGGAGATCAGCATTCACGAGACTCCGCAGCTTATTCACCCGTGCCCGGATATTTCGACGCACGAGGATATAAGAAAACGAACTAGAGTATATAAGAGAAGTGGAAAACCCGGAAAGTCGCTGTGAACGAATCTCTCTCTCTCGCAGCATCCAGCGACTGGTATATGGGGGAAGATTGGCGCAGAGAAAATCCCGGGGATATCGTGGAAAGCTTACCACCCCTTTAGGCTGCTCGCGTGAATCGTATTGACGGAATAACTTGTATAGATATGCATTCCTCGTTTCGGAGAGTCCCATTCCTCCTTTTCTATCTAGCCTCTACGAGTCGCTATGATTTTGAAACATTGCAACATCGATCTGTCACTCGACAATTTTATTCTCGTGTACAACGTATCCGCATTTTATTTGGAATTTTCCGGCGAGAAAGTGGAAGCCACTCTACTTCCGGTACCGGTACAGTGCAGTCTGACTTATCTCACCGGATATTCGTTATTTCAGCAACGAAAAAAAATATTTTTCTAAAATTTCTCACTGTCGTATGTTTCATTGTAAAGTATTTTATTGAACCCACGACTTTTGTGCTTTAGTCATAAAGTTTCGAGAGGCTTTTCAAACAATCAAATTGCGAGAGTCAACGAAATAATCGCGGCACTTACTTCGCGTTGTTCTGAAATAGCGAAGCACCGATTTTGTCAATGGTTCGCACAGATTTTCGGTGCGTTAAAAATACGAGCCTCCGGAGGCTCAGTTATCCGCGATACTTTTGCCTGTGTCAAGTGCATGCGTGCGAGGATTGATGCATGGGGAACGAGCTCCATGCCGGTAAATACAATCGTGTCTCTATGCTCAACGGTTTGACGATTGTACCGCCGTATTATAGTCGCGATCACGTGTGCCCTGAACAAGTGCATTGCATGGTTGCGCTGTGGCTTGTTGGAGTGACTCCTCTTCACCGAGAGTCGAGGCTCTCTCGAGCGTCAGCAGCCACTCGAACCTCGCGCACCAGTAGTACACTACTACTGGCTGTGCACCGAGCTTCTGCAGTAGACGAGCCAGAGAGGAGAACTGTTCTGGAAGTGCAATGGTTCACCCCTATATTTCGCGGTGCGTTTATATGTACACATGTGTACCGGGCTTTCAAAAAGCTCGGTCGCTGAGCGCCCTGGCAATTCGGTTGGCCCAACCCATCATCGAATACCGCGCTCTACGCCCCCTTTCATTTTCGGGGGGAGGCAATTGAGAGGGACTCAAAACCACAAAACTTGGAGGGGCAAAGAAGGGACGAAAATACTTAATGTTCAAAATAGCAAAGGGTTGAAATAGCGAATTCGGAAGGAAGAACTGTTCTGGAAGTGCAATGGTTCACCCCTATATTTCGCGGTGCGTTTATACGTACACATGTGTACCGGGCTTTCAAAAAGCTCGGTCGCTGAGCGCCCTGGCAATTCGGTTGCCCCAACCCATCATCGAATACCGCACTCTACGCCCCCTCTCATTTTCGGGGGGAGGCAATTGAGAGGGACTCAAAAACCTCAAAACTTGGAGGAGCAGAGAAGGGACGAAAATACTTAATGTTCAAAATAGCAAAGGGTTGAAATAGCGAATTCGGAAGGAAGAACTGTTCTGGAAGTGCAATGGTTCACCCCTATATTTCGCGGTGCGTTTATACGTACACATGTGTACCGGGCTTTCAAAAAGCTCGGTCGCTGAGCGCCCTGGCAATTCGGTTGCCCCAACCCATCATCGAATACCGCACTCTACGCCCCCTCTCATTTTCGGGGGGAGGCAATTGAGAGGGACTCAAAAACCTCAAAACTTGGAGGGGCAGAGAAGGGACGAAAATACTTAATGTTCAAAATAGCAAAGGGTTGAAATAGCGAATTCGGAAGGAAGAACTGTTCTGGAAGTGCAATGGTTCACCCCTATATTTCGCGGTGCGTTTATACGTACACATGTGTACCGGGCTTTCAAAAAGCTCGGTCGCTGAGCGCCCTGGCAATTCGGTTGCCCCAACCCATCATCGAATACCGCGCTCTACGCCCCCTCTCATTTTCGGGGGGAGGCAATTGAGAGGGACTCAAAAACCTCAAAACTTGGAGGGGCAAAGAAGGGACGAAAATACTTAATGTTCAAAATAGCAAAGGGTTGAAATAGCGAATTCGGAAGGAAGAACTGTTCTGGAAGTGCAATGGTTCACCCCTATATTTCGCGGTGCGTTTATACGTACACATGTGTACCGGGCTTTCAAAAAGCTCGGTCGCTGAGCGCCCTGGCAATTCGGTTGCCCCAACCCATCATCGAATACCGCACTCTACGCCCCCTCTCATTTTCGGGGGGAGGCAATTGAGAGGGACTCAAAAACCTCAAAACTTGGAGGAGCAGAGAAGGGACGAAAATACTTAATGTTCAAAATAGCAAAGGGTTAAAATAGGGAATTCGGAAGGAAGAACTGTTCTGGAAGTGCAATGGTACACCCCTATATTTCGCGGTGCGTTTATACGTACACATGTGTACCGGGCTTTCAAAAAGCTCGGTCGCTGAGCGCCCTGGCAATTCGGTTGGCCCAACCCATCATCGAATACCGCGCTCTACGCCCCCTCTCATTTTCGGGGGGAGGCAATTGAGAGGGACTCAAAAACCTCAAAACTTGGAGGGGCAGAGAAGGGACGAAAATACTTAATGTTCAAAATAGCAAAGGGTTGAAATAGCGAATTCGGAAGGAAGAACTGTTCTGGAAGTGCAATGGTTCACCCCTATATTTCGCGGTGCGTTTATACGTACACATGTGTACCGGGCTTTCAAAAAGCTCGGTCGCTGAGCGCCCTGGCAATTCGGTTGCCCCAACCCATCATCGAATACCGCGCTCTACGCCCCCTCTCATTTTCGGGGGGAGGCAATTGAGAGGGACTCAAAAACCTCAAAACTTGGAGGGGCAAAGAAGGGACGAAAATACTTAATGTTCAAAATAGCAAAGGGTTGAAATAGCGAATTCGGAAGGAAGAACTGTTCTGGAAGTGCAATGGTTCACCCCTATATTTCGCGGTGCGTTTATACGTACACATGTGTACCGGGCTTTCAAAAAGCTCGGTCGCTGAGCGCCCTGGCAATTCGGTTGCCCCAACCCATCATCGAATACCGCACTCTACGCCCCCTCTCATTTTCGGGGGGAGGCAATTGAGAGGGACTCAAAAACCTCAAAACTTGGAGGAGCAGAGAAGGGACGAAAATACTTAATGTTCAAAATAGCAAAGGGTTAAAATAGGGAATTCGGAAGGAAGAACTGTTCTGGAAGTGCAATGGTACACCCCTATATTTCGCGGTGCGTTTATATGTACACATGTGTACCGGGCTTTCAAAAAGCTCGGTCGCTGAGCGCCCTGGCAATTCGGTTGGCCCAACCCATCATCGAATACCGCGCTCTACGCCCCCTCTCATTTTCGGGGGGAGGCAATTGAGAGGGACTCAAAAACCTCAAAACTTGGAGGGGCAGAGAAGGGACGAAAATACTTAATGTTCAAAATAGCAAAGGGTTGAAATAGCGAATTCGGAAGGAAGAACTGTTCTGGAAGTGCAATGGTTCACCCCTATATTTCGCGGTGCGTTTATACGTACACATGTGTACCGGGCTTTCAAAAAGCTCGGTCGCTGAGCGCCCTGGCAATTCGGTTGCCCCAACCCATCATCGAATACCGCACTCTACGCCCCCTCTCATTTTCGGGGGGAGGCAATTGAGAGGGACTCAAAAACCTCAAAACTTGGAGGAGCAGAGAAGGGACGAAAATACTTAATGTTCAAAATAGCAAAGGGTTAAAATAGGGAATTCGGAAGGAAGAACTGTTCTGGAAGTGCAATGGTTCACCCCTATATTTCGCGGTGCGTTTATATGTACACATGTGTACCGGGCTTTCAAAAAGCTCGGTCGCTGAGCGCCCTGGCAATTCGGTTGGCCCAACCCATCATCGAATACCGCGCTCTACGCCCCCTCTCATTTTCGGGGGGAGGCAATTGAGAGGGACTCAAAAACCTCAAAACTTGGAGGGGCAGAGAAGGGACGAAAATACTTAATGTTCAAAATAGCAAAGGGTTGAAATAGCGAATTCGGAAGGAAGAACTGTTCTGGAAGTGCAATGGTTCACCCCCATATTTCGCGGTGCGTTTATACGTACACATGTATACCGGGCTTTCAAAAAGCTCGGTCGCTGAGCGCCCTGGCAATTCGGTTGCCCCAACCCATCATCGAATACCGCGCTCTACGCCCCCTCTCATTTTCGGGGGGAGGCAATTGAGAGGGACTCAAAAACCTCAAAACTTGGAGGGGCAAAGAAGGGACGAAAATACTTAATGTTCAAAATAGCAAAGGGTTGAAATAGCGAATTCGGAAGGAAGAACTGTTCTGGAAGTGCAATGGTTCACCCCTATATTTCGCGGTGCGTTTATACGTACACATGTGTACCGGGCTTTCAAAAAGCTCGGTCGCTGAGCGCCCTGGCAATTCGGTTGCCCCAACCCATCATCGAATACCGCGCTCTACGCCCCCTCTCATTTTCGGGGGGAGGCAATTGAGAGGGACTCAAAAACCTCAAAACTTGGAGGGGCAGAGAAGGGACGAAAATACTTAATGTTCAAAATAGCAAAGGGTTAAAATAGGGAATTCGGAAAGAAGAACTGTTCTGGAAGTGCAATGGTTCGCCCTACACATTTCGCGGTACGTTTATATATGCACATGTTTCGAAAAGCTCGCTGAGTGCCCAGGCAATTCGGTAACCCCAACTCTTGGGATACCCACACTTTACGCCAACTTGGGGGGCAAAATTTGGGGGTTGGGGACTCAAAAAACTCAAAACTTGAACAGAGAGCGAATTTCTCACCAATGTCTATTTTTAATTCAGGCGTTCCTTATTTTGAAATACGCTGCTTTCATCCCCACCCATCGATAGGGGGGTCGAAAAAAATCAGGGGACCAGTAAAGCGAATAGGGAAGGAAGTTGCAAATCAGAGAGCTGTTATATCTGCAATGAAATCTTTTTTTTTTTTTTTTTCTCATTACAAACATACAGGTGTGTAACGAACTACGTGTTAAGGAAAATGTTAGCCAGTAGTGCAGGTCCGTTAGAGGTCTGGCGGCTTTAATTAGCGATAACTATTTCACGGCGAGTTGCGAAGATAACGCTCTCGCTTGTTTCCTTGAAGCTTTTTCGCGTCTTTTTTGTTGATGTTGTTGTTCTTTAAGCCCCTTATTCGTACTGTTACTCGGGTCGTTGCTTCTCGTACACTTCTGCTAAAGAGCTGTGGACCTACTCGGACGTCGATCCAATCAACTTGCAACTCTCCCCCCAACGCCTCTCGTCCACCGACGCTCGTTTTCCCGTTCGTTTCTATTTCCCCTTCCCGACGTAGATTACCAGCAAGAAGCAGAGGGCGAAAGGGGTTTCGCTCTGGTATCACTTGGCTTTTCGCTTCCCGCCTCGTTCCAGTGCAGTTCGTTTCGCGAGCAACTAGCCAGGTTCCCGTCGCTCTTAAAATCCTGTCTCTCTCTCTCTCTCTTTCTTTCTCTCTCACTCTTTACTTCGCTGTCGGTAGCTAACACGTAGTAACTGCCGGCCGCCTGACGTTAATTACATTTCAAAGAGCTTCGCTTTTTTTTGCTTCACCTGTTCTCTCTCTCTCTCTCTCTCTCCCTCTCTTAATTTCGCGCTCAACAGGGCAAATTCGCGGAAAAGACGGTAAATAAAAATAAAATATTGATTTTCTTTCGTTGAAGCGAAAATTAAATGAAATGAAATTATGTTTAAATTCAACGAAAAACGTAAACGAAATCTCGAGTACGGAAAGAGGCCTTTTCTCGGTATATCGCGCTATTGGCATCAATGTCGCGGTGAACCGAGGTTAACATTCAAAGAAACAGTACAAACGAATATTATGGACCGTTCGATACACATTTCGAAAATATCCACGCAACCAATTTTCAAGCTAGATTGATAAATGTTTGTTGATAATAATACATCGTACAATAAGTCGCAGATAATATTAAATATATAATATATATATATATATATATATATTTTAAATACGAAACCCTTAGAAATAAAAAATGAGAATCCAGAATTTTTCCATAAAACTATGAGAAGAAAAAATACTTCAGCAATATCATTCTTCTGATACAGTATATAATAAAATAACCTTTGTGACCCCATTTTGAGCAGTTTTCGGCCCGGCCGCTGGATCTATGGTTTCTGACCAACCAAACGACCAAACATTTTTTTTTTTTTTTTTTTTTCAAAATCAACTAAAATAGGCTCATAGCCCGTGTTTTCTGGGTGTAATATGCCACTTGAGAACGATGGCATAGATTAGAAGTCGATATTCTCGAAAAATAATTCTCGTGTCCGCGTTTTAGTCTTATAAGCTCAGTAAGATCACGCAAAAGTGTCGCGGGCCCGCGGGTCAGCGCGTGTGATTAGCCTAGTATATTAAAATACCCTGAGAGGTTGAAAGTCAAGGGGAATTCTATGACGAGGGATAATGCGGCACTTATATTACGCAGAGTTGTTAATTTCGCATGATAGAGCACAGGGGCTGCTGTCCGAAGAGTTTAAAAGCACGTGGGGTTGGAGAATCTCCGTGGGACCTGGGCCAGGATGACCCAGGGCAGGTATATATAGCCACTAATCCAATAAGCGTCGGATACGGTCGAGCGGCATATCATACAAAACGAAAATTGTAAGAGCTATAACTGCTCAGGATATGAAGACGAAGAGGATCTCCTGAAACTGAGTATACGTATAGATATCGCAGTTGATATCGTGAGCGTGTTAACCAAAGTGCTGGATGTTTAGTAATTTAGTGTGCGAAGGTTATACACGTTTCTGCTAGGCAAAGCCCAAACGAGCGTCACGTGCACAGACGAAACTGAGACTACGGCGAAAATTAACTTTGCTAATGTTTCACGTTTAATTATCCGCGATGCAAAATCCGAGGATCGTTTGTAGGGGGATATGCTTTTGGCCTTTGGAGCGAGTCACCGACCCTCAAACTTCCTCCGAATTAAACGAATACACGCGCGGTAAGCAAGTCGGACGCTCCCCAACGGCACGAGAATTATTTTCCACGCTCGCACACATTTCGAGCTTTACGTATATGAAATTTCGACAGATGCGCATTATGCTACGTAAGCGAGAGACGTTACGGTATTCTCGTCCCTTCAGGGATTCCTGAATATATTTACCCGTCATCCTCTTCTCGTCCTCGCGCAACTCGCCCATCTACAATCTCTGCAGAGATATTCGCTATTTGGATGAAGAAAAACGTGAGAATAAAAGTTAAAATTTACGCGAACTAAAATTCAGGTTCAATGACTCGGAATAATTATTAGCGGCAATGAATAATAGAATTTTTGAGGGTTAACCTTTTTCTCAGTTATTTTGTTTGGTAAAAATGATTGAAATAATTCATTGACCATTTTCAACGCACTTTTTTTTTCAATAATGAATATATTTTGATATTTTAATTAATAATAAGCTATAAAGCGACCATCGAGCAGATTGTTATTATTTTATTTAATCGAGACCCACAAGAGACTCCCGGGGATAAATCATTTTTTAGCCCCCAAAATAAATTCCGGATCGAATTATTCATAAAAGTGCCGCGAATATACACGAGCAACAAAGTGAATTTTCGATAAATCCGAGAATCTATTATTTCCGAGACCCACGAGGTGGTCCAGACATCGTAAATTTGTAATACCGAGCGAGCTAAAAATATTTCTCGAGGCACGAACCCCTCAACAATCGGCACCTTTCGTAGTGGCTATTTCGTCGCTTTTATACAGACAGTGCAGATATAAGTACAGCAGCCAGTAGCAACAGATGCCAATTTACATTATTTCCAGCTTGTCTCGTTTTCCATTCCAGTATTGATCCCCTTTTGTCGAGGCACTTTCAGGGCCCGGAAGAACGAGACGGATGACGATAATTCGTAATCCATATATCGATCTACGCCCAAGTCTCGCAGGAAAATCGAGGAGAATGTGAGCCGAGGGCGACGAGGTGCGCGCTGCGCTGTGGTTCACCACCAGAGCGGTGACATTGCTCCCCGCTCCCGAGTCTCTCCGTGCCATAAATCATTCCGTCGAGGTGCACACTGCACAAGGATGCGGTGCCAATGATAAACGCCCCCTTCCTCCCCCGCGCCGTCAGCTTCTCCGCGCACTGGCCCGACGCTGCTCTGCATAAATATACAGATAGAAAGCAGGCGTCGTTAACGAACGATCAATTTTGTCGCACGTTGCGCTAGATCTATGCGGTCATACTGACACACAGCCAATCTCAAGCCTCCTCCCTTTCCGCCATTATTACCATCGTGGCAAATTTTGCAGTTTGCAATTCGCAACGTGCTTATTTGCCGCAATCTGATTAGCATTTGACAAAAAAAAAAAAAAATCAAACACTGCATTTTGCACAATTGCGAAGCGGCGGTTTATCGGTCGTCGACGTGTCAAGTAAATATCAGAAACGGAATTCGTACGCGAAATCCACAATTTTCATCACTATTGGTCAACACACCGCCACGAAAGTTTGCTAGTCGTATTTGGCCGATTGCACTATTACGTTACCGAATTACCATAATGTTGATTCGACTGCGACCTCATCAAACATAACCCGCTGGGCGAAATTGCTGGCATCGCGAAATGTGTGTCAGCCTTGCCGGCAGATTTTTACCACGGTAATTGCGGGTCACCTCAATCGCACTTATTCTATGGATAAACACAACAATTTCAACAGTTCGAGGCTTCGCTGCTTGCTGAATATTCGTTCGGCCTGATTTTACTAATTAATTGTTCAGTCATTCGTTCATTTCACTGACAGCGTGAGATGATAATCGTAATAATAATAATAACAATAATAACAACAATAATAGTATTAATATCAATTATTGTTGTTATTATTATTATTTTGGTACATATTTCGGAAAATCTGGAAATTATATTACACTTTTGGCCTTTCTCTATTTTCCTTGGAAAGCCAAATTTCGTTCCGAAATTAAGGAGCTGATAACGTGAGTTCACCAAATGAGTTCGATTCAGAGCGACTGGGATTCTGATTATTTCAATTATCCCCACAGAACGAGTTCGATCTTCGGAGAGATCCTATCTCGGGTCCTGATTATTTTCAGCCCGAGTTTTCCACTTGGGAGAAATTTTGGAAAAATATTCGTGACAATCTCAGACGCAGTTCGGATAATTAATTTAAATCCCTACGACCAACGAACACATTTTCAATTATTCAATTCCATTATCAGCACTTATTCGCATTCTGTGGGAAGTAATGATAATCGGACCCTCACGAGGCTTTCCAAGGTTCAAATTAATCCGTGTCCTCCTTTTTTCTGATTATTCCAAGGCCACCGGAACTTCGCACCAGCCGGAAATTCCCATAAAACACTCGTGACTATCTTAGACACGGTTCGCTGCTGACTTTTGAGACGAGAAATAGCCGCAAAAATGATTTCATCAGGCAATTGCTTTGATAGTCACAGAACGCCCAAGTGGAAAGGACACTTGATGGATAACTCGAGGCGATTTCAGCGCTCGATTCGACTATATTGTCTATCTTTTGCGGTGTATGTACAACACCGTGACGCAATCATTGACTCGCGCGCCTGTAATTCACTCGTTGCACAATTCTCCGCCGTCGGGAAAACCTCCGCCGCGACCGCTGCACAGTCACGTTGCTCACCTAAGTACGACAACAATGCAATAAAAGCGAGCGCGCGATAACTGCGCATTCAGACCGGTTAGCTAACGTTTTGTTCACCGGATAGTCCCATTGCCCTTAGTGGTACTTGTCCCACTGCGTCTCCCACGGGACTGGTACTTCGCCTTTCGCGGGACACTTATCGGATTAATAGCACGTGACGATTCTTCGGCCAATTTAGTCGCCATACGATGCGTTGAGCTTTTGCACAGTGCGCATAGATAACAGGCATATCAGTCGGTAATTAGCATGGATAATGACGCACGTACTAAGTACTAGTTGGTACACTGGTTATTTGATGGGTTAGTTTGGAATTTGTGGTGAAATTTGTTCTCAATATTTACTAATTTGTCTAGTTGACTAATACGACTTTAAAATTCGAGCAATAAAATAGCTGTTATGCCGAGGCTATTATTTAAGCTATTTTATTATTTCATCTCATAATAAGGTCGCAAATATATTTCGAGGTCGTATTTCCTTCAAGATGACGTTGAATAGTAGACTCTCGGTGACGCGAAATGTCAAAGGGCAATTTTTATAGCAGCACGGTTAAAATGAAATTGCGACATATGGGTGCATCGAATTTTTAGGCAATTAAAATTTGTGACCGTGGAATTAACCTTAGGAACGGATCTGATTCGTATCATTTATATTGTCTGCGACCTTTGAAATTTCCGGTCGGATGACCAACCTTCGCGAAAGCTATTTACGACGAAAACTGCTGTGAAGCAACGAGTGAATTAGTCAGGAAGTTTCTACTTATAGGCTGACAATCGATTGATTGATTTTAAAAAAGATCACACCTGGTATAATTATGAAGTGCTCGATTCGTAATATCGAACCTCCTTTGTGACTTGTTAGAAAACAATTCCACATTAGCATATAAATACTAAAATAAAATTCCGAATTATGGTGACGAAAAGTTTATAGGCTGACCATCGATTGATTGTTTTTCAAAAAGATCGAACCTGCTATATTCATGGACTGCTCGATTCGTAATGTCGAATCTCCTTTATACCTTATCAAGAAACAATTTCACAGTGGCATATAAACACTAAAATAAATTTTCGAATTATGGTAATAAAAGGTTTATAGGCTGACCATCGATTGATTGATTTTAAAAAAAGATCACACCTGCTATATTCATGGAGTGCTCGATACGTAATGTCGAATCTCCATTATGACTTATTAGGAAACAATATCACATTGGCACATAAACACTAAAATAAAGTTTTGAATTATGGTGACAAAAAGTTTGCTTTATGCGTTTGTTGCATTATCTGAGCAATTATTCAAGCAGCACAATAGCTGCAGGGCCACACACACACACACACACACACACACACACACACACTCAGCAGACTGCTTTATGACCTGCCTCGATCGATTGGACTTGGCATATCGGCATAACGAGGGCTCGTTCGTTAACTCTGACGTTAATGGACCAATGGGACTTGTGTAACGATCACATTATATTCCACATCTTTCGTTCCATAACTATCCTTAATGGCCCATTGAGCAATCTTTCACAAATCGTACACAAAACAAAAACGTGGTGTGAATGAGACGTAAATAAAACGGGTAATTTCACAAATTTATTATTTCGGTGATAAAAGAAATTCGAAAAAAAAGTGCCAAGCTATGCAATTAATAAGCCGCGAGAGAAATGTAATTACACTTATTAAACATCGTAATGGATTCAACGAAACAATTGCATCGCTCACTTTCAGAAGCACATGTATTCAAAACAATCATGCAAATGTGTTTCCATAATTCATATAATTTAATTGATTTAATAAAATATTCGAGCCTTCCATGCGGAATATTTTCGGAGGCCATTGCATTTTAATAAATACTAATAAAGGTTAAATCTCCAATGAACGTGTAAAGGTTGAGTATAATTATGATATTCACTGTTAATACCTGACTTTGTGAAAATAAATGAAAATGCGACTGGAAATTCGACTACGATTCGAAAAAATCGTGGAATTTTTCCAAAAATTTTGAAAATTTCGACGTTGGAATCTGGTTAATCAAAAGAGGATTTTATTTGACGTGTAAAATATAACGTAAAGCTGGAGAATTTCTATATTATATTGTATTAATAAAAAAAGCGAATCACGGCGGAGTGTTTCTATATAAAAGGCAACGAGATTGAACGCCCGGTTTTCCAAATGGCAGGGCGGTAAAACGCCCGGAAAAAATTTAAGCTCGCTGTAGGTGTCTCTTGTACGGGAGAGGATGCGAAGAGGGCAGAGGAAGTGAGCCTCGTTTCCTGCGAAAGCCACGACGTCGAGGCAATCTGCGGATTTCGTTGGAGCGCTCAATGGATATATACCGTGCCAGATTTTGGCTGATCGACGTGCCTCAACGCCTTTTTCCCTCGGCTCATCTTCCTCCTCTCGCGTATGGTAAGGCGTTTTATATATACACGGTGGACCACTTTCCTCTTTACATCTTTCTGTTCATTATTCCCCGTGGCAAATATGAAAATACAGGGACTGTCGCTTTTTGCGCCCTCCAACGCATTTTCCACGCTTCACGCAGCATGAACGAGAGTGCTTTTTTTTCTCTCTCTTCCGCCGCGCACCTTCTTGTAATTAAACGTCACCGTGGACGCTTGGCTTTTTTCAAAGAATACCGGCAAAGCATATAGGAAACCATATACATGTTCTTTGCTTAGTTACAGGCTTTTTTCTTCTTCGACAATTAAAAATAAATTAGCACTCATTCTATGACATCATTTAAATGGTTATGCCAGTAATATTAAATGTATTAATATACATATTATAACCTAGAATATAAAATTTAATTAATTCGTCTGAATTAATTTACACCATTGTATTAATGTTTGCTTTGTTTTTCGTGAAAGAAAAAAAACAATCTTTTTTACTCTTCTTTTTTTCCCTTCAGCATTTTTATCGATGAACATTTTGCTCGTAGAAATAATTAAGTAAAAGTGAATAAATAATGAGGTTGATATGTCGTACTTTGACTAATTAATAAAAATATTCTTGTAATACATACTTATTATAATCCGCGCACGCTAAAGCTGTGTGACTTGTGTGACTTTTGCGAAAATGATGACAGCTACATACCTGAAATGAAAAAGGATAATCATTAGATACTGTAATTAGTAATTGAATACTGTTGTTTGATAAAGTTAATTAAACCGAACAATAGAAGGTCGACATAAAAGCAATTATATTATGTGTTATGTACGGAGTGGGTAGTATGTAGATAACAATAATAGCGATAATAATAATAATATTATAGCAGTAATATTGTGCCAATAATTATAGATAATGTAGAGTTATGAATCCAATAGATATTCGAGCAAAGCGCTGCCGCAGGCATGTCGTATAATTCTGCGAGGGATTAAACAACAATGCACCGAGCGACAACATGATAAATGGTAGAGCAATTCTGCTTCCTGTTGTTACACGAGCATTTTCATAAAGCTCCAATTTGTATTAACGTGATATATCCAACGAATATACATTTTATTGTATGCATTCACTGCAATAATTTCTTCGCTCTGTATTAACGACGAGGCGATTTCGATTCCGATTTTTACAACACTTCAATAATTGAAAGACTTGATATTTAAAGCCCAAACGAGATTTATATATTATTTTCTTCATACATTTTTGTAACGAATTCCTTCAAAATACCGAAGCGATTTTCAAGATATTGCACAATACATTTTCCAGTCGCTCGAGAAAAATTTCACGCCGAGCAAAAGCTCACAATAGTCTTTTCATTGCATGATGAGTGACAGCATTTTTAAAAAATCGTAATAAAATTTTCAATGAATTTCTTTAAAATGCTGAAGCGATTTTCAGGATATTCTAAAATACATTTTCGAATCGCTCGAGAAAAATTCGACGCCGAGCAAAAGCTCACAATAGTCTCTTTGCTTCACGATGAGCAGAGGCACTTCCAGTATTACCGATAATTAGAATTCGTGTTGGGATCCTATAATTCGAAGGAGAATCGAAAATTGCGTGCTTTTGATGTAGAATCGTATAATCGAAGGTTAATCAATGGGCAGGGGAAAAAGAGAATTTTCTAACGTTTTCCACTGGCACTCGACTCGGGGATTGCCGCTTGAAGAGCCTCTCGACGATTCCCTTTGCTGCTTACGATTTCGTCGCGCAGCTGCTTGAAAAGTGTTGAGAAAAGTAACCGAGCGAAGCAACGGAAAAGGAAAGGAAGGTTGAGAGCGAGGGTATTTCACATGACGGAAGTCAAAGTACAACAGAACCACCAGAAATAATAGACTCCGGTGGGAGTTTTCTTCTTAGGAAAAAGAATATCCGAGTTTATCTGGAAATATCAGTTTTAGCTCGATTCTTTCCCAGCCCCGATACGATCGCTATGGCGAAAGTTCAAAAGAAAAGTATTTTTCTCCAAGTGAGTTTTTCAATGCGCCATCACGATCCTCACGACTTTTCTCGTCCCTTGCCCTTTCTTTTCCTCTTTTCGCTGACTGCTATATGCCCCAGGACTGAACTCATCGTAACAGCGACGCGAACCCGAAGTAGCTCTTCCCCGACGGCGAACTTTCATCCCGCTAAATTCACAAGTAATAATTAGAGTCGCTGACCTATAAAGTGCACGGGTTTTTTATCCGTTGACGGGACTTTTGGTCTTACTCCGCCTGCTTTATTACACAGTAGATACCATTTCTCTTTCATCCTTTACGTACCTTCTTATTCTTCGTACTCGGAGTTTTACAATAAATTAAAAGCCTCCAGTGAGATCCACAAATGAAAAGCTTGGAACGCACTTTTTTGCACTGTCAATTTCATACTAAAATTGATTTTTTTTTTGAGATTGTTTGGTCACCAGAAAAATTTGGAAAAAAAAGGAAATAACTCTACGAAAAAATGGACACTCATTCTATGATTCAAAATATTATTTTTAATAAGATAATTGGATCTCAATATTTACTACATTTTTGGAAAAGTGTTTTAAACAAAAATAATTTCTTTCTTTCTAGAATTGAATTACTTTTTTTCTGTTGGTAATAATTATTTTCTCGAATATAAAATGTATTAGGGCCTGAAATTTTTCGAAATTTCATCAAAATCGAAATACATTGTATACACTGTGAATAATACATCTCGAGGCGCATACAGCGAACGGCATTTATCGCGAGGTTGCTTTAAATTACACTGTTCGAATATAAACCTGAGTGTGAGGACTGTAATGACGCAACACTTCCTGTGGAATCCTACAGTTACATCGTCAAAGTATTCTTTGGTTATTAACTTCTCGCGAGTTTTGAGAAAACGGATGAAACCAATTGTCCCCAGAAGCTATTGTTCAACGATGAAAATTCTATGTCTAAAGGCGTTCTAAGATTTTTTTATTCATACTCAGAATGAAAAAATGCTTCTCAACAATATGTTATTGAATATATTACACAATATTATTTTAATTATTAAAACAAATTTATGTGATTGCCCAAATCCTTTGGAACTCAGCAACACATTGAGTCCATTAAATCCATGCGGTGATTTTAAAAATACAATCATATTTTTTTTCCTAGTGTAGTAATAAATACGTTAATTCAGTAATAATGTGGTAATAAGGTCATGCCTTTTTATTAAAAAAAAAAAAAAAAACATTAAAAAATTTGATCTAAATACAACCTGTTGAAGTTGAATTGCCTTCTGAATGTGAACTCGAGATGAAAAAAATTCGTCAAGAGCCCAGCATCGTTCCGACTACGATATTATTTTCTACAATTTCAATATTTCACTGAGCATTTTAACGTGTAGAGAAAAGGGCCATCTATTCATAATGCGAATTGCAAAGATTCCATGTAAACATGGAAAGTATCCGGAGCAAATAATATGAACAGAGTGAATACTCGTAACAATATGCAATTTCGTCGAATTAGTGTAATGCTCTTTTCTGAATGTGCTTGTAATTTGAAAATGAACAAACTTTAACGACCAGCTTCACTTTCGAACCAAGTCGCAAATGCAATTTAATCGCGAGGTCATAATTATTCCCTCGGCGAAATTTCCAAGAACATATTCCTCAAACATATTCCAATTTTTATTGCTAATGTATTGATGAACGAGAAAAATATTCTTCACTGTCATGTTCCTCTAAAATATGACATGAAAGACTATGGAAAATGCAATGTTCCAAAGACGAGACCCAGGACTTTGCCAATGGCGGTTCTTATGATGATGCTAACGAAGGCTTCCGAAGATACACCAGTTTTTCTACCTCTGCCTCTTAATTCCTAGGACTTCCTCATTTCCCTTGGATCTCAGCGTTTCCCGGGCGCCGCGTATCCATCAAAAGCGACTCGTCAACCAAACTGAAGCACCCA
This sequence comes from Clistopyga incitator, assembly GCA_947507545.1. NCBI lineage: Eukaryota > Metazoa > Arthropoda > Insecta > Hymenoptera > Ichneumonidae > Clistopyga > Clistopyga incitator. Next base: position 2,430,126 of record OX382174.1, on the reverse strand, counting down.
GACGAGATGAAAGCCACGCCTAGTGATTTTCTCGGCACCGGCAAATCTACCAACTGCGCAATAATTATCCGATATGCACACTAGGACTGCCATCTGAGACAAAGAGACTCGAACCGCATGAACTCGAGCGGAAATTAATTCAGACTGCCTGATGTCACCCAAAATCTATTCAGCTATCAAGATGAGCCTAATCGGATTCGTCATTGTCACGTCGCTTCATTCGCGCTGCGAATTCTGTAAACTCAAAATCGGAACAAACAGAAAATTGATAGAATGTCATGGGAAGAGATACAAAATATTCCATCGAGATTACAAAAATCGGAAATTCATCTGTACTGTACAAATGTGCTTTTTAATTTATCCGGAAAATGGTAACTTCAAAAAAACCCCAAAAAAACGTGTGATTTCTGCGATTATTTATATTTACATTGCTATTTATCAATATTTTCATGAAAACGGTTCCATTTTTATTTTGACAAGCAGAAAATTTCAGGTGCGATTGACTTCCAATACCAAAATGAACAACCGAGGTCGAAAAAAATGTATGATTTATCGTTGAATGATCAGTAAATTATTTAAATATATACTGTTCATTGGGAATGAATAATCGCATGCGTTCCTGACTCGAAAGAACATTTTTTAATCGTTCGATTAATCGTTGTTCGTTCATCGATATGTAGTGAGCGAATATTATTTAGGGTTTCGTGATATCTGTTTGTGTACACCTCCGAAATGCCATAAAATACCAGAACGAGGTCGTTATCATTTTTACCACCGTATCCGTGGCCCTGACATAAATTCACGATTAATATACTGTATAGAGCATTTGATGCGGAAATTTCGGTAGGACCAATTTTGCACGAAATTCATTGGTTGATCTTCGACCTGACCGTTTAAAGTACAGACGAGGTTGGATCTTAAGAGAATTTATAATAAACTCTGACATAAATCCACGATTAGTATACTATATAGAGCATTTCATGCGGAAATTTCAGTAGGACCAATTTTAGGTGAAATTCATTGGTTAATCTTCGACTTGACCATTTAAAGTACTGACGAGGTTAGATTTTGAGAGAATTTATAATAAACTCTGACATCCATCCACGATTAATATACTATATAGAGCATTTCATGCGGAAATTTCAGTAGGACCAATTTTGGGCGAAATTTATTGGTTAATCTTCGACCTGACCGTTTAAAGTACAGACGAGATGGGATCTTAAGAGAATTTATAATAAACTCTGATATAAATCTACGATTAATATACTATATAGAGCATTTGATGCGGAAATTTCGGTCGGACCAATTTTAGGTGAAATTCATTGGTTAATCTTCGACTTGACCATTTAAAGTACTGACGAGGTTAGATTTTGAGAGAATTTATAATAAACTCTGACATCAATCCACGATTAATATACTATATAGAGCATTTCATGCGGAAATTTCAGTAGGACCAATTTTGGGCGAAATTCGTTGGATAATCTTCGACCTGACCGTTTAAAGTACAGACGAGGTTGGATATTGAGAGAATTTATAACAAACTCTGACATCAATCCACGATTAATATACTATATAGAGCATTTCATGCGGAAATTTCGGTAGGACCAATTTTAGGTGAAATTCGTTGGTTAATCTTCGACCTGACCGTTTAAAGTACAGACGAGATTGGATATTGAGAGAATTTATAATAAACTCTGACATCAATCCATGATTAATATACTATATAGAGCATTTCATGCGGAAATTTCAGTAGGACCAATTTTGGGCGAAATTCGTTGGTTAATCTTCGACCTGACCGTTTAAAGTACAGACGAGGTTGGATATTGAGAGAATTTATAATAAACTCTGCGGGTCGTGAACTCTGACAGTCCGACGCATTCCTATACTAAGTACAGCTTTGAATGCACGCGAGACCGCTCGGAGTATTGCGGCGCAGACGTAATCGGCCGTCGCTGATAAGGACAGTACACCACCAGCGGACTTTGAACCTCCTTCGAGCAATTTACGTGCTTCTTCGTACCAACTATTCGCTAAATTCATCGTCAATGATGCGCCAATTAAAAGTTTCCGTTCCTTATCGCATCCGGTCTAACCATTCAGCAAGAGGTATTCGAAGAATTCACTATCCGTGTATGCATTAAGGGACTGCACGCGCGTGCGCATACTAATGACGCAAAGACACCTCCCTGTCATCAATTTCCACCGCCCTTAAGAGAGCTTTCTATTCCAAAGGGCCATTCCGCTCCAGGACACGTACACGGAGCAGGAAGGTCCTTTTTATGATCCTGGACTAGTTAACTCTGCGCAACCTTATTTTCGTGTAATCTCTAATCAACTTGCTTTAGTCAAAAGTCAAATTTCGTCCATTTGATGCTCACGATATTTAACAATCGTATCATTTTTCTTGCCTGGCTCTTCTCCTTGGAATACATTTATTTCATTTCGAAATATTCCAATTTCAAGCACGTGTTTTGAAAAGAAAAAAAAAAGATCAATTCGAGATACATGTTTTTTAATCTCTCTAGAAAATATGTTTAAAAATTGAATATTACATCAGACGTGTCGTCGAATCGTTATCTTTATTTAAAAATTATGTTCAATGCATGGAAAATCGTTGTCCTTATCGTAGTTACTCAAATATTGATAATAACGGAGCGCAAAGTTCGCTAAGTCAAGTCCCGAGGTAATTTTTTGTTTCCGATTCAATGAATATTCATTACTTCGTAATTTGCGGATACCTACGGTTGATTGAACAGTTACAAATGTTTGACAAGCCCCGACGACGATGGTAACGAAGTTGAGCATCGATTTTATCACGTGCCGTTGGTATGACCTAATTAGCCATATCGTGTACGTATGTAATGACGCAAACCATAATAGCTTGGTTTACGTTCCCAATGTCACCGAATTTTATTTACGACCCGAGCAATATTTGTCTGTTATCAATAATCGTACCTCAACACATATCGTACGACCAATGATTTACCTAAATACGCGTGTCACGATCTTCAACGTACATCGCCCACGCCGAGGCCCACAACTCTGACAAACAATTATCAGAAACGAAGGGGTTGAACAAATATCAGTAGACCAGTTTGTCTAGTGACGTAACGAAGTAACCTAATGACTCGATGAAATCATTTGACACTTCTAATCAAAACTTGAAACTTTATCTACGTCTTTACCATTTCCATTTTGGCTGAGTTTAATTGTGAATTAATGACAGCACATATTATGCGCGGCTATTTTAATATAGTCCGGCGAAAAAAAATTCAACTTGAGATAAAAAGTGGGGAATAGTAGAAACAAAAGTATTCCCATTTGAAAATTGACCGCAATCCACGAGCAAATCTCTTAAGCCTCGTATTCGAGGTTGTTGGAATGCCCTCATCGAATTTCATCCGCGGAATAAAATCTCCGTAGGTAACCATTCGGTGAATGGACCGAAACGGTTGTACTTATTTCAGTGGAATCTTCGGATAACACGAGACGGTTAATTATGCACTTTGTACTTAGCGACGAAGCTACACCGGTAGAATGATTTATCACGTGAACCAGGAATTCCGGAAGCTGCTCGGAGTGTTGCAAATGAGAATATAGAACCGTGCCGGGTGGTCATTAAAAGTAGTAGCGACGGACGCAGCGATTGGTGCTTTATTAAGCAACCGATCGCTCGGTCTTTGGCAGGCTTCTCGCTCACTTTCCATCTCTTTCTTCGCGTCTGTTATCAATAATCGTACCTCAACACATATCGTACGACCAATGATTTACCTAAATATGCGTGTCACGATCTTCAACGTACATCGCCCACGCCGACGCCCACAACTCTGACAAACAATTATCAGAAACGAAGGGGTTGAACAAATATCAGTAGACCAGTTTGTCTAGTGACGTAACGACGTAACCTAATCACTCGATGAAATCATTTGACACTTCTAATCAAAACTTGAAACTTTATCTACGTCTTTACCATTTCCATTTTGGCTGAGTTTAATTGTGAATTAATGACAGCACATATTATGTGCGGCTATTTTAATATAGAAATGTTGTCTGGAGTTTCGGCGAACGACGGTCTTTCGCCGAAACTCCAGACAACATTTCAAATATACGGCTAAAGCATCAACAATCTTATTTTAATATAGTCCGGCAAAAAAAATTCAATTTGAAATAAAAAGTGGGGAATAGTAGAAACAAAAGTATTTGAAACCCGTTGGGAAAATTGACCGCAATCCACGAGCAAATCTCTTAAGCCTCGTATTCGAGGTTGTCGGAATGCCCTCATCGAATTTCATCCGCGGAATAAAATCTCCGTAGGTAACCATTCGGTGAATGGACCGAAACGGTTGTACTTATTTCAGTGGAATCTTCGGATAACACGAGACGGTTAATTATGCACTTTGTACTTAGCGACGAAGCTATACCGGTAGAATGATTTATCACGCGAACCAGGAATTCCGGGAGCTGCTCGGAGTGTTGCAAATAAAAATATAGAACCGTGCCGGGTGGTCATTAAAAGTAGTAGCGTCGACGAGTGCGCCGACAATTAGTCGTTGCGTTATAGAAGCGAACGACGGACGCAGCGATTGGTGCTTTATTAAGCAACCGATCGCTCGGTCTTTGGCAGGCTTCTCGCTCACTTTCCATCTCTTTCTTCCCTGGGCGTATGAAGGAATACTTATCACAGCTAATCAATCGTCGGGCGCCAATGACTGTGCCTTCGGTGCTTTTTCATAGCTTTCTCACTGAGCGCTGATGAGAAAGGCTAAGGGGATGAGGGAAAGAGATAGAGAGAGAGAGAGAGAATGAACGAGAGATAGATGGGGGATGAGTTTGCCGGTGCTGGTAGCAAGAGCGCTTCGTTAAATCGACCCGCACTCTCCCGTGCACTCGATCGCGTTGTAATCTCGCTCGCGTTCGCTACAAGAGCAAAATCGGTGAAAGCTCGAGCGAGATGGATAGACGGCTCACCGAGAATTAGACACAGAGAATCGCGCGATTAACGACGCCGCTTGAGCTGCACTGATTCACAAGACGCGTGCACCCTTAGCCAACAGAGTGGAAGTCAATTAAGTGGCGCTTCGAAAAAATCGTGTCATCGTACGAGCTTTCATTTTTAATTCAAGGTAACGTACCGTAAAAATATCACTCGAATCTCCATCGTGTCAAGCAACATCAATTGAATTTCGTTGTCTTATTTTGTGCGGCGCAGCAGAAAGATGGGAATAAAAATTTTCCATCGTTTATAAAAAATGGATGGCCTAAAAAAATTGTTGCAATGGTATCATTTTATTTTTTATTTTTTTGTTATTTATATTTCTTTATGAGTTGAAAAATTACCGATACGCAATTGCAGTAAAATAAAATTCGGACTCCGTAACACAGAGCGAATACGACGAAAAATGTTGTGGTAGTTTTTGAAAAATTTGTCAAGACGTTTTTACTGTCCACCCTTTTCTGCTATTTATTCGACCCTAAAATCGGGCGGGCCAAGCCGAGCTTTCCTTCAGCCCAATTATTCGAAAACCGGCATCGCGATGCACTAAATCCTCGTGAATATAACACCGCGTTGTACGCGGGAAAATTCCGGTAGTACGGTAATTTCTCTGTCTACGAGAGCATAATGAAATACCGTCGCTGTTGCTCTATGGTCCCGCGGTACACATTGTGTACACTCTTGTTGAAGCACTGAGGACCCGAGGAAAACAACGGTCGCGGTATGAAAGCCCCACGGAATGTCAGCAGCGAAATGAATTAACGCACAACTACCACCTATAGGTATTTTTGAAAAATATAAAGTAACAAGTATTACTATAGACAGCCATTTGAAAAAAAAAAAATGAATTTCTACTAATTAATCAAATTCTGAGTGAACATTCTTTTTATCCCCCCTTTTCTATTTTTTTTTAAATTAAAAATCTGAAAGAAAGAAAAAAAGTCACAAAGTACTTTTGAGTAGTACCAATACACGAAAAATTATCAAACAGATTCGAGAGAATGGGAAACAAACAAAAAAAGTGGCTGAACAGAGAATGCTTCGTATGTGCAAAATATCGCATGGGTGTGTGACGAGCAATTATCCTGAATGACAATATTATTATTAATCATCGAGCCGATTGATTTATATAATTATTATTGATAATAGCATCGGGTGAGTATTACGCGGAGCGTATTACGTGCACGAGACACTTGAGATGCAATGGACACATTGTTGGATAATTGTTCGGCGGCGAGTTTGTAGTACAGTTGTTCGATTGGTGCACACCTGACCAGCGAAGCGCCCTCATCGTCGGTGTCATGAAACCAGCATGCTACAACGCACTTCAGTCACGACGACTATGAATCACTCTGGCCTATAATACGTGTAAGCAAACATATACTATGCGCAGTGCTAACCAATATTAGTATGCGCGCTAGTGACGATGTGTGTGTGTGTCGTTGTGCACATGCACATCGTGTATGACACAGTGGATTATAACAGGTGCTATTCTGGCGGCAGAGCTTGACTATTGTACGTCCAGTCAGTTGTTGACCTATTGACATATGGCGGCGCTCTATTTGTCACCAATTTCTTTTTTATTACTATAGATTACTATAGAAACATAAATGCAGAGATCACCTGAAACGCAGTTAGAAAAGAGACAATCGTATGAAATGTCAAGTAAAGTAATTGCCAATGAGCTGCGCTATGCTTTCTAAAAAATTACGGTGGGGTTAACCCAAGGCGAGCCTCGCGGTGACTCGAGCCAATCCATCTTCAGTTTGTTCGGTAAGTTCGATGCCAATTGAATTCAGTTTCCTCGAGCTGCGGCAAAATTGGCTCAAAGTCAATTCACTAGATTCGAAGTGCAGCAAGTTAGCTGAAAGTTAATTCACTTGGGTTAGAGTTACACTTTACACGGTTATGCAATAACGCAACTGGAATATCCGACGTGGTATAGTTTCAACGAAAGCTCAATCGTGTTCTCATGCAGAAGCTCACAAGGTTACCATCGACCATTGAGCTAGTGACCCACCAAATCCCCAAAAATATTTCAGCTCCAGTCCCACCATTAATATCCTGAAATCCGCAATAAACCCCTTCCTGAATTTTCCATGGAGAGCCGCAAAGGACGTTGGACAACGATTTCATGGGTGGTGGGGGGGGGGGGGGGGGGGGGGGCCAATAATAAATTCTTCCTCGGCCGTTAAGAATTCAGGGTGCACGACTTATTAGGGTGAGCGAGCGGAGAAGTCGAAGGTTCAGCAACGGGAGAATCACGTACCACGAATGAAACGTGCGACCAAATGTCTCCCGTGACGGTGGAGCTTGATACTGCGACAAGATTCAAGGCGTATCGCCATCTTGGCTTGCCAGTGTGTTAAATAAATTATCCAATGGAGCAGAGAAAAATACAAAGAAAAACAGACGCAGCAGCAACACGCGAGTCGGGATGACACTGATGACGTTGCATTACACTAATATGCTGAACTCTCGGTGCTGTACACAATAGCTACGATGTACACGGTACATATCGTCGGTATAGCTGTAAAGCTGCACTCACTGGCATACGCGACTCTCCTCGCAATCGCAGTCGGATTGTTTGGCGACGGTATCGAGGTTGGGCTCCGCAAACTGGTATAACTACCACGAAGACCAGCCCCTTCAACATCCGCACACCGACGCTTTGGTAACGTCTACAGGTATACAGGTGTGTACACACTGAGCAATCGAGAGACAGCGACGTCAGAGAGAGAGAGGAGAGGAGAGGACTCCGGAGTCGGTTGGTGATACATGTGTGAGAAACGCAAGGTGCATCAATGAAGCAGCAGCAGCAGCAACGGCACATAGCCGAAGCTGACTAGCTCTCCGCCTACGTGTAACAACCTCTCTCGCATCCTGGTTAGGAGGTACATCAACACGCAAACCTCTGGCCAAGTTGCCTCGTGCTTCGCGAGCACACACGGATGCTTTCTCTCTCTCTCTCTCTCTCCTCTTCTGTGGAAGCTCACTGTAGCATTGGGAATTGTGAAACATTTATGTCGCGCTTTAAGCTATGCTGGAGAAGCCGACTAGGAGTCATCCCAGAAGGTATTACCACAACGGCCGATGTATCTGCGGTATACACCAGCTCATATCGATCTCTCTACACTCTACCGCTCTATAAGCGGAGCTATATAGCCAATGCTACTGCCGTGCCAGTTCATGCTCTCAAGGATTCGACGGCATAGTTTGTTGGACACTTAAGAAGACGAGAAAAAGGGCTATTGACGTGTACAGTAGCCCTCCCGTCAACTCTCCCTGCTGCACTCACACACATTTTTTTCTTCGCCATCGAAGAGACTTTGTTTCTCACGAAATTTTTCGTCTGGTTCATGATTTTCGAGATTCCCGAATTTCCGTGAGTGTCTGCGAAATTTTCATCAGTTGAAGCTACAACTCGGCTTTCATTTGTGCTGTTTTTTACATGGATAAAGATAAACAAATTTTAATCCACAAAACGTGTCACTCTACGTATCATAAAATTTTTGAATATGCTGTTATGAATATTTTACGAATGCTTTTAATGTCGTTGGAGATTGAATTTTGGGTTTAATGGAGTTTCCAAATTTTCCGTAAAATTGAGGCCGTGAATTTTCACGACTCGTCGCGAATCGCCCTCACCTTTTAGCGCCAATGACTGCACAGTCGGGGATTATTTTTGTACAGTGTTCAAAGCCACACTGTTCATATTTGGTGTATTCGGATCGGTTGTTGTGACATATTTACATAATGGTACCTTTGAGAGCTTACAGAGAGACTACTGTAGTTGGCTCTCTATTGAACGCGTCTCTGGTGAGAGTCTGTCGATCACTGGTTCACGGCCAATCAATGTGTCACTCCCGTAGCAAATATGTACATTCGGTAGCCGTCATGTACGACTCATGCAGTCGCATTACTCGGATACCAGTGTTCGGGTTCGTCTTCGGCAGTTTCGTATCTGAATAAAAGCAACAAATTCGCACGTATATCGTTTTGTTCATCTCACTTTCCACGCGAAAAGCGAAACGCTTGCCAGTTTGTTTCGTTAGATACTATTTTTCCATTTTTCTCCTCGTATCCTTTTTGTTGTCACTGAAGTGCAGTGGCAGTGGGAATTGGTTCGGCTGAACCGCAAAAGCTGTGCACCGAGTGAGATATCGGTGAGAGAGGTACTATGAGTAGGTGGGTTTCCAACGGAGAAAGAGCTTTTCGTTCGGATATTTCTCACACGGTTTGCTGATCAATTGGAAGTCGTCCAAGCCCTGCGGAAAATTCCCATTGCAAATCCGCACTGACAGGAGCAGATAAAGCGAGAAATGGCGGATAGAAAGGGGGGGGGGGGGGGGGTGGATACTCGATATGGGATATGGCTGCTCCTGGTGCGATACCGTCTATGTTAGGCTTTCCGATCGAAATCGTAGAAGCCTTCCGTGTGTATGCGTCGGATATACAGAAGCATTAGACACGTCCTGCATTTATCTCTCCCTCTCTCTCTCTTAGCTGCTGTTGCACTTTTGCCTCATGCATAAACATGCTGTACATCATGCTTTATCGGTTTTTTTCCTGTTTATTTGTTTGACCTGCTTATCCGGATGTCCTCATACAGCTTATCACTAGTACCGTAAACACTGCAGTCGTGCATTTTTGTCCTGGTACTTATTACAGCTTACGGATGATTGCGGGTATTGCGGTCGGACAGGTGTTATTCCTCACACGGGACACTCCAGCCCAAGTGAAACTGGTCAACCGGTGGGTTCACGATGATTTTTTTAACCTTGCTATTTTTAATGCAATCCAAAATTCCGAGCAAAAGTTGACACGAAAGGTATTGGATGATTATTAACAGCGACTTCCGGGTTAGAGATAACGGATTTAAAATGCCGGCCACTGGTCAAAATAGCAAATTTCATTATGACGCCTACTGTAGATTCAGCCGTATTATATTTCGGAATTCGCTATTTTGGTCATTCCCTATTTTGAGCCCCGTCCAAAAATCGTGAACATTCGTGAGTGTAATTACTGTGATATTTGGGAAATCCGCGTTTGATTGAACGACTGGAGTAATATTGTTTTTCACTGAATAATCCCCCCTCAAAGCAGTCGCCAAAAATAAAAACTTGGCCATTGTAATAATCGTCTTTCCAAACGTACCAGTGTCATCAAGGCCACCGAGCTTTTTTACGTGCATGTATACACACTCCGGAGCATATCGAGTGTAAAAAAGTGGAGCACAGGCAGAGAGGAAGGATGTGTATAATTTTTGATGAATTGCTGTATAATTTTGAGAGACTGGTCGAAAGGAAACCGCGAGGGGCGGGGAGGGGGGTGAAGGGTGTCGCGTCAGAGTTTACGCTCTATTGAATCCGGAGCGAAACGACAGGAGCCCGTTTCACGACGATGAAAGTCCGTGACTATAGACACATGCTATATGCACATAGATTCATGGCGAAAATGCGAGTACATAGCGGAATAATGTACCGGGTGTACATTTACTGGTTGGAATTTTGCGGGAGAAATAGTAGCGATATATAACGTCGAAAATTGTTCGCCAGATCAGGTGACCGTTCACCGTATATAACACGAATGCACGCATGGATGACCCGTGCATATGCACCTCCATATGCGCATACCACTTCGCGCTCTGTAAAATGCGTTCCGCTGGATGTAGAAGCGATATGGAAACGTCAATGGTACGAACAATTCCCATACGCCGAATGCACGTGTTGCGGAAAATATTACGAGTTTTCAACCCTCGTCCGTAGCGAGAAAGCGAGATCTCTCAAAGGGAACCCGAGAGCTCTCTCTGCCTTCGAGCGTGAAATATACAGCGCACAGTTCATGGATATGCGGTAACGATGCGATATCAAAAACGAAATCCGCGTACAATGATACTTTCCACATCAGAACCTCTGTATAGAGGGTTTCATGGAAATTCGACGTCACACAAAATATTATAATGACTTTATGCGTTTTTTTTTTTTGCCTACAAAAATAATCCTTTGAATACATTTGTGACAGTTTATAGGACGATGAGAAAAATGGGTGCAAAAAATATGATGAAAAAGAGACTTTTCGTTGAAAGTTATACGAAAATTCACAGTTGTAACGTGCAATTGGAATATCCAATCAGTTTTTTTTTTTTTTCCAGCTATCGACTTTTGGTCCTCGCACTGCGTACCGTCGTTCGCAATTCGTATATTCCAACATTGAAAACACCAACCGTTCTGCTGCTTTTAACTCCGATTTTTCAAATACTAAATTTTCCTCTTTTTTTCATTCCAGAATTCAGAGTTCCGACTTCCGGTCGGAAAATGCCAATTTTTCCATCCACGAATATTCGGAGCCATTCTCTATTTACAAGAGATTAAATTTCTCCCATTCTCGTCCCACGCGTTCTCTCAAACCTCGGGCATTTGAAGCAGACCACGTCGCCTCAGAAAATTGCAACCACACAGACATACCGCAAAAAAAAAAAACCCAAAACGTTTCACGAAAACAAAGCAGCCTTCATGAATGAGCAAAAACGTGGGTAATTCCACCAAAAATGTCATTAAACGAATTTCCCACACGAAAACGTCAATGGGCAACCGGAAACTGTCAATTTTTGTGGTAAGCTTACAAATATAACAATGCTTGCGGCGTATTTATATCTGAATACATTGTGAATTTGGGTGTTTTATTATAGTGTGATAGTAGTACGTGGAATAATATGACTTGTGAAATGCAATTATTCATCGCGTGATCGTTAAAATTTTGGCGATTATGAGTCGGCCGCAGCGGGCGGAAAAGTTGAGGTCGTTCGCCGGGCTCGGTGACGCGTTGCCGGAGCGTACAGTGACGTTGGGCCGCGACTGGTTCTGCCGGCGGTGACGGTGCAGCTGTTGGAGCTACTGCACAGCGCATAACGGAGAGCACCACGGCCCCGACACAATTTAAAGTTAAGTACTCTAGGCCACGCGGATAGGACGTTTAACGAGCTCGCCGCAAAGGAGCTAAGGGCCCCGAGCACCTCGCCCTCCCTTTTCGCCCCCTCGCCACCAAACTCCCTCTCTCCCATACTGCAACTCATATTGCTATCCGAGGTCTCGCTCAGCGTATATTAGAGAATTAAATTATTTGTCCGTGATACACGCGCCCGTGCTCGATTACGCCTGTTATGCTTAAGTATTGATGCCACACGGCAGTATAACAGCGCTAACTTATATTGAATAGGAGCCTCCCTTAACACTGTTATTCTCGTCGATAAAATCATTTTCGAAGCCACATAGACCATCAAACTTGATTTTTTCGTAGTTTTTTTGTTATTTTTTTTTTCCTTTCCCCCGTTCGTCGAATTATTATTCACGGTCGACCGATAAACTCTGATATAATTTATCGCTTGAGATATGGAGCGGAGAATTTTTTTCGGCTATACGAGCGCACCGTTTGCTACGAACCGACGATTCATCCAATTAAATAATCAAACCTCGACCAAGTACTTTTTAACCTTTGTCGAAAATTCATCGTTACGTGTCGCAATAGATATTCATCCGAGCACTCTATGATATGATCCGATAAATGAATCACTAAATACGATTCAATGCACACATGATTATTGGACTCTGGATAAATAGAAAATGGACTTTATCGTGCCACGTATGAATAAATGCATCCGATTTTATTGAAGTTGATGAAATAAAAAAAAAACAAAAGCGAAATTTTCAAGTACTAGTTTTGAGCTTTATGGAAAAAAGTGACGTTTCTCTTTTGGATTATTATCCGGAATTATAACTCGCGTATAAAAAAATTTTTAGCAGGAAAATAAAAGAAATTATTGTACTCAAAAAATGCATTGCAAATAATGTTTTTTTTTCAGCTGGTTTAAAAAAAATGGAACGGTCATTTTGTCAAAAAATAGTGGAGAGTTAAAGAGAGTACCTCGAAAAGTGTAATGGTCCTTCGTGAAAATAAGCAAAATCCAGAATGGCACAACTCCAGAAATCTCTGCGGATAACATGGTAAGTACACTTATTGCTTGTTTAATGATCCCATTATTACCGTAGCAATGAACATATCATATAGTTTGCTGCACGGACTGGCGGTTGATATAGTTGGCATTTAATTATGGCTAGGACCACCGCGATATCTCCGAGTAAAAAGCAAGAATCGCGAGCAAAGCAAACAGTTATTGTTCATTCGCAGGATTTGTCGTGCGGGTAATCTTCTCGAGTAACGAGGATCCATGTGCAACCGAGTCATGAGTATATATGAGGAACGTCGTACGTAGAACGATTATGACAACGGACCACCCTGCTAACTACGCGTTCCCAGTGGAGAACGCAAACATTTACAAACATCATAGAGCAACGTTGCGATATTGCTGCAATTAATTACCAAGAGCAAAGTGGCATTAATAACGAGAAAACTACACATCCAGATATTATATTCTAGGTAGTCCTAAAATGCTTTAATCATTTATGCACCGCAAATTTGTAACGAAAAGTCAACATAAACGGTCTTTCGTTGCTCGCATTTCGACGGGTCATAAAAAATACAAAATAGACAGAAGAATTTTTGTTAAAATATAAATTAATCCAGGATTTCCCACGGACTTTCAGTTCGGAATATTTTTGGTCATTGTTCAAAATGATCTCGAGAGCACTGATGGATTATAGTCTCCCGTGATGCTGAATTAATAATTGAAATTTTGGAAAAGTTGAACGTTTAGAAAACTACACATCCAGACATTATATTCCATGCAGTCCTAAAATGCTTTAATCATTTATGCTCCGCAAATTTGCAACGAAAAGTCAACATAAACGGTCTTTCGTTGCTCGCATTTCGACGGGTCATAAAAAATTAACAAATGGACAGAAGAATTTTTATTAAAATATGAATTATTCGAGGATTTCCCACGGACTTTCAGTTCGGAATATATTTTTGGCCATTGTTCAAAATGATCTCACGAGCACTGATGAATTATAGTCTCCCGTGATACTGGATTAATAATTGAAATTTTCGAAAAGTTGAACGTTTTAATGTACGTGAGTCATAAAATATGCAATATATTTTAATACGCCGTACACGTGTCGCTCTGCGGCGTATGAAGGAATTATAATATAATGAGTGATGCAGGCAAAACGTGCCCCGGAATTTTTATCATCGACCTGGTCAGTCACCGTTGTGTCCTTTGTTGCGCACCGCGAAGCCGGGGAATGCTCGGGAACCGTGTGCCCAGCACGTCGTCATTTTTATTTCACAACTTTGGAGTAACGAGGATTTTAGAAATTCGTATTTTTCATCTCGGAAAAGCATGATCGAAAAAAAAGCATGCGAAATAGAAAGTTAGCTCATTGATTTCGCGTTGTTCTTCACCTTTGTGAAAAAAATGTGGACAAATTTATCAGCAAAAATAAGAGTAAATTCTGCGGATGTTGGAATAAATAGTCAATTTGGAAAAATCGCAACTTTGTACTTTAGAGGATTGGATTCTGTGAATATTGGCTCTTGTTTTCTCAAAATTTGTCAAATTCATGTAACCAAAAAAAGAAAACCTATAAAAATGCTTTTATAATTTGTTTATACCAATTATTAACCCCGGACCAGATTTAATGTCCAATCAACTTCCCTTTGCGAAAATTTGCATGCCCGAAGCTTCGTACGAGCTGATATTAACACGGAACAGCATAAAAAGCAAATTAGCTGGTATAAAATTTTAATGACATTACCAACTGTAATTAATCATTGAGCGATGAGTGGATGATATAACTGAGCCAGATGCTCTCCAAAAATTAGCGCCCGATGCTGTTATCACGTGACAAATATTTTTTTATGAGGAAGCAAAATGCAAAAAGCATTCTCTTATTTTCTGCCTGACGAAATAATGTCACTGTCAAAATGTAAAAATCTATTTTGGAAATCCTAAAACTAATTCTGCTGCTTATGAACAAAAAAAAAATTCTTCTTTCCAGTTCCCAAAGAGACTATAATATCTATATGCAATATAAATTCATCTTTAGTCGTCAGAAAAAAGAAGAAAAGAAAAAGAGAAAAAAAACCAAAAGAAAATAATTTTTTTCCCTTGTAATAAAAAAATGCAAACGATTGCAAGTCTCATAATTTGTCATCTTCATTTACAAAATCCAGTTTCCGTCCAGAGGTGATTTCTCGTCTTCTAAAACCTACAATTGCCAACTTTCTTCGTCTCCGCCGGAATTTTTTCCATCCGTGACCATTGACGAATCATTCACGTTCGCGAGAACGTTACAATCGGTATGGGAATTCGAAAATTCATAGGCTGTACGCGATACAGGCTGGCAGCAGTATTTGTGCTAAGAGCCACCTGAAAATGTTCCGCAATTGTGTGCTCTCGAACAGGGGCGAGCAAATGCATGTAGCAGTCCGTCCGCTGGTCGGTCTGTCCGGGGATTTCGTGCTGGTACTCTGTAAACTAGCGCGGTTTCATTGTAAACTCGATGGACAAAGAGTTCTCGTCTCGTCGGTATACGCCCGGAAGAGTGGTGAAGAGCAAAGCTAAGAGAAGGCCAAACATGTATAGGGAAGGGGCGCCCGGGCGGCAGGTAAAGAGGCGGGAACTCGACACTCGGGCGCAGCCTCATCCTACCCTCTAATTACGCCCCGAGATCTGAGTGCACGCGTTACTTTTCAAGGAATACCTTTTTCCTTACTCCCTTCATTCTTTTACCCTTTCCCCGGTCAACCTTGCCGCCGGCGAGTGTTTTCCATTTTTATTTCAAGTACGCGTCGCGTGCACCCTTTACCCGAAAATTCTCACGAATTATCATTCGTATCAGCCGGCGTCTAGAAAATGAATCACTCAAAGATCAAAGTTGTACGCAGAAAGGTTGATTCTGCTGATGGTGAAATTATAAAATAGCTTGGGTTTTTTATTTATTTTTTCCTTTCCTCGATATAATACAAATTCATATGGAAGAGGTGAAAGTGGCGCGTAATATAATTACCCTTATTTTATTAAAGAAAATAAGCGTAATTACAGCATCACATGGTTAACCGCACCCGTCGTGATTTAAGTAGACAGCTAAAACTAACACTCGTTTAAAAAAGAGTAGAATTCATCCGATTGTCAAATTAATTTGAGAAGTTGTTTTTGAAAAAGGCGTTTCGAAGAACAAATGGTCTTTCAATAATACCTTAGGCATTAAGAAATTAGTCGTCACATTACGCATTGCTATTGTCGTTATTGAATAATGCATATACGCGTTAAAGACACGATTTCAATTGTACTTTAGCGTGGATGAAAAACGCGACGAAAAAAAAAACAATAAAGCTATTACGCGGCAAAGTTTTTCAAGGTGGCGTAGCATGTCTCATTACATTTTCGCAATAAAATATCAAATAATATATCGCGCATAGTATGGAGACATTTTGAATGTAATCCTTGCTACATTACCAAAAAAAAAATTGCAGCATTGCAACACAACTTTACTTGTAATTATAAGTTAGAAACAGTTCTGCAATATTCCTCCAAAATTCTGTATTATGGAGGAAATATTAGTATACATATATAGATGTATATATATATATATATATAGTGGATATGTGAGTACGACTAAGCCACGGACGAATAGCGGAAACGAAACGAAACGGATGAGAAGCTGATGGATGTGTCAGCGCCGACTCGTCGACTAGAATTTGCGTGAACTTTGGTGGACGGATGGATGGTCATGTCAGAGGACATGCACATTTGTGCCAAATTTCCATCGCGTATTGCGTACGAATGCGCGTGTGTGAGATCGCAGATCGACGATTACGATTCTGCTAGGCTAAGTAAATGAAAAAATGATAAATCGCATTTAAATTTCATCGTACATAAAGAGAATCTGCAATGTGGTAATTTTGGGAGAAGGTAAAATTTGCTACCCTTAATCGAGTGCACGAAATTACGTAATATTCTCCTCGGCAAAACACGAAGAAGAAAAAACAAAAGAGTGTCTTGTTTATTACGTTGAATATGAAGAATACCTCTAGAGATAACCATTTTTATAAGTGTCATTTTTTGTTTGTTTCGGAACATGATAAATTCACTGCAATTACTGCATATGAATATTAAAAAGATTTTGGTGTTGAAAAGCCATAATTCATCGTCGGGAATATGTGTTATTATCATCATCATCATCATCCATTCAACCGGTTTTTCAAATTGCAATAATGTCAAGAGAAAGAGAGAGAGAGAGAGAGGATAGTAATTCCGGCTGTTTGCATGTAGCACAGTCCTTTAACGAGACCACATTACGGCCCTAAATGGCACCGTAAAATGTTGATGGTTGCCCTCTAGAATGTCCGGGAACCACTATTTCACAGGCCCGTGAAGGTTTGTTCCCTACACATCCGACAGTACGAAATTTAACGGTTATAACACAAGTTGCCTAATGGACGGAATAGTTTATAAGCTGAGAGGGCCAGTTTCCGACCGCATCCTACCTGTCGACTAAAATCCGATTTACGGGCTGTCCTGGAAACGGCCGATCGTTAGGGTCATCTTCATCGAGCCTCCACCAAAAATTAATCAATTATTCCAGTTATTTACAGCGAGATTTTTTTCGCAGCACATTTTTGATGGTGATTGATCTCCAGGAATTTACCAATCGATCATAGACGACATTAGCCAAAGAAAATATTGGCCTCCTTCGTTAAACTTCTATTTTCGTTCGATAAACATTCCATCGATCCACAGGACAGCCATCGACATAGCAGTAGCCGTAAAAGCACGCGCTGTTAATAGCTCGTGACTCGGAAGTGCGAAGCTGTCGAAGCCACACGTGGCTCACCCGTGATTGGTGGATGCGTATACCGAGCACGACGAAATGGAAGCGGAAAATGGCCTAGCGGGGCTTTTGAACCTGCGGAGTTAGTGAATACTCCGAGGGGGAAAAAAAAAATATATAAAAATGTCCAGCGCAAACAGCAAAAACATATTCATGACCGACAGCGACCATCAGCTTTCTCTATTTACCAGGACAAACCGCAGACTAAAAATAATCGTCAACTTTCGCGTGAATATATTTATTTATTGACGTAGAGGTGTTATTCATATTTTTACAAAAAAAATTCAAACAAAATAAATTCCATAATTCCATAACAATAAACACTCGATACTTTGAGCCATAAAAAACATTTTTTGAAAAATGTATTAAAATTTGAATTTCCTACTCCTACACATTCTACTCATGTACACGTGGGACACTTTTTTTCGAAACTTGTTCTCGACGTTGCAAAAATTTCTATTGCTCGCATAAAAATCGGGGAAAAAAATTTTGTCGAAATGTCTTAATGATAATTTTTGGTTAATTTAATTTTTGAGGTATTCAGATGAACACATGAAGATATCTGGAATTAAATTAAAAAATGAAGGAAAATGGAGGATTTTTTTCTTTTTCTTTGTTTTTCTTCACAGCCTAGTACATATGTACCTGCGTAGAAATATAGCGGTACCGGTGCGGCAAGTATCGGTACTCTAAAATCCTTAACAAGCCATGTCCGTACTTTATAGGGATAAAGGGCCTCGGTACGAGCACCACCATACAAGAGTATATTTCAACGAGGCGAAACGAGAGAAGTGCGTTTGAGTGTGCACCCCAGGTGCACGCGCGCGCTTACTGCCTACATATGCGAGTGTACATACGTACAAAAGAGAGTGGCCGAGGTACGCGTGGATATCCTGAATATACTAGGATAGTGGAATACTTTTGTCGGTCGGTGTTTTATGGCAGGCTGCTGCATTGATTTTCAAAGCTCTCGAGAAGACCGTTGAAAAATCCCAATTTTCAGTCAAGTATATCGGCCCGGTTTGCTCCGAACGTGCCGGATCATCCTGACGCACATCCGAACCACGGGAGAATTTCGCACGTCACGTTTGTACCACGAAATTCTTCGTAAAGCCTCGAAAATTTCCGGGCAACGAATTTTTCGCTGATTTCTCCATCAGAATTTCATTAATCACCATTTTTATTGCCACACAGGTTAATAGATTAAATATGAAATTTGATTATGATTGAAAAACCTGACCGATAATAGGAAATTATCGTTATATTGAAGAAAAATTAATGAAACAAATTCCTCCTGTTGAAATACTTCATCAATTAACATTTTCATTTCCACGGGTAAAATTATATTCAATATAATTTGATTATAATTTTTGAAAAGCGTATGAATAATAGAGAATCATTGAATAAATTCGTATTTTGTGAGATTACAAAATATTCGGGACAAATGAATGGGACAAAGTCGCTTTGTTGTGATAATTCAACTTCCTGTGGCAGTGTAAGTGTAAGTCATTGAGACATTACACACTTATCCTCCATTAAGTAATTATATATTTGTCTAAGAGAGTGTATTGTTCCTTGGCGAGGTCATGGAGAGTGTGTGTTGTTGGTGAGCAGCGCCGTCAGCCGTGGAAATCTTTCTCCTATTCTTTTTGCTCTTCGTTAGCTTGTATTCGTTAACGTCATTACGAAAGTTCGCACAAGTGGCAATAGCGGCTGAGTAACTCTTTTGACTGAGATAGACGGAGTCGCAGTTGCCGAGCACTCCGAGTTCTTGTTTCGGACTCCGAATATCACGAGTCTCGAAATAGCCAAAAAGGTACAGTCATTGGCGGCCGAGTAATTATTCGAACTTTTAATTGGTTAGAAATTAAATTAAGTACGCAGTAATTGTTCTTTTGCGTATAATTAAATCTCTGTTTGATGTTTAAATTTGTTTCTAAAAAAACAAAAGGTAAAAATGTGCTAAAAATGTTCGTGGATGAAGCTAGAAAATATCAAAACGTGTATTTGAAAGTTTGTTATTGAATATGAAGTCCAATATTTAAATTTTTATTAACACAGCAGAAGGTCTGCGAAAAAGTTTATAATTGGCCGCGTACGATTATTAATTACCTATTTCATTGAGCAATAAAGGCTTCCTCTTCTCCACGGAAACCCGCAGACTACAAATATGAACAGAACAATGCTAAAATTGCGAGGGTCAGTACATGAAATTATTTTCTCCGTTCGCACAAACTTAAAAAAAAAACGAAATTTATACACTTGATTTTTATAACCATTGTTCAAATTAGGTACAGTTGAAAATGATTTGTAACACTATTTTATTATGGTAGCGATGCAAGTAGCGAGAACGATTTTTCAACCAAATTGAAAATAAACGTAAATAAAACCAATACGCAGTATATTCTGTTACAAAAGGGTTGAGTAGCCAATAACACCACCGTTTGAAAACGCCGCAAAAAAAAAAAAAACAAATGTTTGCCTCACAGTGTTACGCTCTGAGGAAACATTGCATTTACGAAATTGTCCAGAGACAGCGTCGAAATGCCAGCGAAATTTTTGCGCAAATCACCGAAGTGAACGGAGGCTGAGAATTTTCGTATTTGCCAACGACTTGCCACCGAACTTCTGTTAAAATTCACACAGAGTCGTGAGCTCCTGGTAAATTAGGCAGAATATTATAATGACCAAGGCATTAACTTCGATTTTACTGAAGCCGTTCATGAAACCTTGAAATCGACAAACTTTTTTATCTCGAAGAAAATGAAAAAAAGAAAGGCACTTTTCAATTAATTTAAGGGTCTGCAAAGCGCGTATCGATCCAAACTCAATAAAAGAGGAGCGACCATTGATACAGTAAATGATGAATTAGTCGGTGAAAAACTTTATCAATTATGATACAGATACAGACACTGGCGAATATATATATATATATATATATATATACCCATATCGTGGATATCGTTACGTACTTTCAGTTAGAACGCGGCGGTAGTGTTACGGTGTGCATGCAAAACGAAATTATAGATAACGAGAGGCGCCGAGAGAGAGATACTGGGTTAAGTGTCTCCTATCTGCTATAAGTCGTTCGAGCTACACGAAGCTAAGCAGTCTCGGTGGTGTGCTTGGGCGAGACCACAAGAGCAGCTCAGCGTGGCAACCTTTCACGTGTTTCCGGTGAAAGTACAGCAACTCAATTCGCCGACTATACATATAGAGTTAAAATCGATCGGCAAACTACGTAATTGAACAATTGCGGGAGCCATTGACGATGAAATAAAATTTAGCGTAACGTTGGATAATCTCTTGCATGGACGGCCGTCGAGAATACGAGCTGCTGAAATAGAATCGCCTCGCCGCGATTTTCTAACCGAGGTTTATTGCACACCTCCAAGAGAATAGCTTGTAAAACTATTTAACTCAACGCTGCGGATCATTGTGAGCTTTTATCCGTTTTGTGATCTCCGCGCTATTGTTTCAGACTTCAGTGAGACGATCATTTTAATGCAATTTTATTACGTCTCACCTAATTTCACATCTGTATTATTATACATTTCACAGGAATTCCATGAACATTCCTCGCGAATGACAGAACGGAGTGAACGAGAAAATAAAATATCTCTTTCTGATTGAAATATACATTTTTTTGCATCTTTAGTTGACTTTAATTTGCAATTAATAATCGCACCGAATAATCGATAATTATTATTTTCAGGGGGTTTTTTTTTTATTTTGGTAATAATAAAGAGTATTTCGAAACTACGTTTCACCGAATTACAGACAAGCGAATAAACAGTGAAATAGAAATAACTAAAATCTGTGAGCCGAGTAATTTTTCGAAGTCGAGTTCAGCTGCATAACTCAATAATTCGGTGTGGGTTACGCGCTTTACCGAAAATCAAAAATTCACCAGCGACATTTCGACGTGTTTTACGACGTTCTTTACCGGGAAAATCTTTATCCGATAGCAAATGACTTTTGCAAAAATGTCTGAAACGTGTGTGATCAACGTCGTTGATCTGTAAAATGGTTTTACAGCTTCTCACTCGGATTTCCAGTCGCGGACTGGCACAACCAACGAGATTCGCTAGGAAGAAAACATTTACGGCGAGTATTTCATCAGTGAACAATTTTCATGTAGCCGTATTCGCCGTAAAAGAAATCACTAAAAAATCTCAGTATCCAGTATATTTCCCAGCGTCGGCAATGAGTTTCTCTCGCAGCCGGAAAAGGAGCTCACTGAATTTTTTTAATAAATCCAACGGTGACGGATGCCGGATGTCGTCGCGGGTGCGAAAAATTCGTCAATCCGGTTTTACGGTCAAGTTTTATAGTCGAGAATGAGGAAAAGCGTTAGCTCGTGCGGGTGATAGAGTCTTCGGTGAAGCGTGAGACAGTGTCTGACTGGAGTTTGACGGCGTGAGCCATTGGATAGCGCGGTACCTGCACGAACTCTTATCAGTACCATTCGGTTGGAGGGTATATATATTTTTATCAGATTTTCCTCGACATCCCGGATATTCCGAAGCTACTGGAGTCATCCGAGAGCGGCAAGGACATAACAATAAAAATGTTGCACGGAGTTGCCCGGAGTAGGAGGTGCAGCACCAGCTGATATCTTTATTTTGGTCCTCTTCCTCTTCCACTATTTCACGAAAAATTCCTTTCCTCGTGAGGCGCATTATTCGCCGGGGCGCTTCCTTCCACCGCCACCGGAGACAATTTTGCGGACAGCAGGTCCAAAGAGAAACGGGAAGATGATAAATAATGAGAAAACAAAAAGTAAAAAGGCGAATGGCAACGCGGTGTCTGACGGCAAAATCGTCCGTGCGTTAAACAAAGTGATTCGAAGAAGGGGAAAGAAAAAAATGTCGTCTTGTAGGTTTCTGGCAGCGTTTTTCCTTCGCGCTTCGCTTTTCACCGGCATTTCTTTTTCGCACTATTCTCCAGTGCCCGATTCTGTACGGCAGATGACAAGAGCCACGCGCTCGGAATAATAATTGAAAGCGTTGAGGACCGAACAATTCGCGGCTGTGTTCCTCTCTCTCTCTCGCTTTAACGCTGGCTCGCTGCGACGAATGCGAATTAATCTTTGCGAGTTTATCCGGTTCCGAGACTTGGGCAGCTCCGGTTTTCCTTTGCCAGTCTCTGGATCCAAGAGTCGAGAGATCTGGAGCGTACGTTCTAACGAAACGTTTTCGTCTCTCTATTTCTCTCTATACAGATACGTGTATATATATATATATATTTATATATATGTATATATATGTACGTACTCTATTCTCAACCCAAGACAATAACACGCCTGATGCTGAAAACTCGTTAGCTTTTGTGTGCTACGGATGACAGATACAATAAGAGGTTTTTTCGCTTGAAACGATCTATTATCTTCCCTCTCGGTTTATCTAATCTCGCTATTAATATTTGAGTTATAGGACGTTGTGATGGGTTACACTAATTTCTCTAAGTACCGCGGCATTTTGTTGATTTTCCGCCTACATTGAAAGGCCATTTTCCGGGAGGCTGCACTTTTATAATATTGGGCTAAGTTCGCTTTTTCGATACCCCTTTATAATCGGATTACACACGATAAGGGATTACACAGTTAGCGAGCTCATAAAGAGAGCTTTGGATTCGCGAAATTCGATTTTTATTCCGGATTTTCATGTTGGGATACTCAAAATTCTCCAGCACGTGAAAAATGTCCGTGTGTGTGTCTATTTAATTGCCAAATAATTCGATTTGCAGTTGCGATTCATTCCAAAACACGTGAGAGACAATTTTCTTCATTCCTGTCTTCGAATACACGTGAGAAAAAAAAAATGTTTGACGTCGACGTTGCACTTGACTTCAATGGAATGTGGAGTGAAATGCCGAAGGGTAAGTTGAACCAAAAGAATTCACTTATCACCCTCCTCACTCAAAACCTTTTACTATGATAATGATAATAATAATGGCCCCCTCCGCACAGGCGAAAATACCTCGGAATTTGTACAATGAATAAATCCTGAAAATTTCGCGCAACACGCAAGAGGATTTCCTCGACAAGGGCGTGGGCGTAGAAGCGTGAGGGGTCGGTGGGAGCTCTTTGGTTGCGAGAGGCGGAAAAAAAATCTCGTAGCGAAACGAGAAAAGAGTGGAGGTCGCCCAGCGGGGCTGGTTTCCTCTTGTGCTTTCCCTTTGCCCTCTCATTCGCTCCGTATCGTCGGTCTCTCTTGGCGCACCAGAGCAGGAACCGCAGCAGCAGCAGCAGCAGCAGCAGCATCTAGGGTTGGGCCGAAAATCGATGAGGGCTGGGGCGCGCGGGTGTGCGACGTCGAGGATTGCACGCAGCCGGGTGGGCGCGGGCCGCAAACTGACACGCGAAACAACGTGGTCGTGGTCTGTTCTCTTCTTGCATAAAGCAGGATAGAGTGGCCCGATAAAACGAACGAAAGAAAAAACAACAAGAAGGGATCTTAAGAGCGAACGAACATTGGAGGAATGTCCAGTGGAAATGGCAACATGAAACTTCGAGGAAAGTGGATGCGTGGAAAAAATTCAAATCCTATTAAATCTGAGAGCTTTCAACCATCGTCCATGAACGAGGGTTGAGTGACCCGATACGGCGAAAGGAAAAAAAAAGCAGGGAAGAAAAAAACGGATCTTAAGAGCGAAATAACGTCACAGGAATTTCGAGGGAAAATAGCAATACGTAATTTTGAGAAAAGTGGATGAATAAAAAAAAAAGGGAAAAATAATTGATGCAAAGTTAATGGAAACTTGCCCGTGGTTTAATAATATTTTTCGCGATTTGTATGAAGATGTATGTTAATCGATTTTTTTTTTTTTTTTTTTTTTTTTTTTTTTTTTTTTTTTTTTTTGAGGGCTTGCTAAAAGAGAAGAGTAACGAGGAATCAATGTGCTGAGTAAATTTTAAAAACTATGTACAACGAAATTTTAGTTTTCGAACAATCCTGTTCGAAATAATCGAAAAATTCGAATCCTGTAAAATCTGAGAGCTTCGAAGCTTCGTGCATGAAAAATGAGTGTAATTGAGTTGAGTGTCCGATACAACGAAAGGAAAAAAAGATAACAAGGAAAAAACGTATCTTAAGAGCGAAAAAACACTACAGGAACGTCCTGTGAAAATAGCAATACGAGATTTCGAGGAACTGAAGGCATAGAAAAAAGGAACAATACTTGATGCGAAGTTAATGGAAACTTGCCCGTGGTTTGACAATATTTTTCGCGATTTATATGAAGATGTATGTCAATCGATTTTGACTCTTTTTTAGAGGAAACTTTGTAAAAAGAGAAAAATAACGAGGAATCAACGTGCCGAGTAAATTGCAAGAACTGAAATACAGCGAAATTTCAGTTTTCGAACAGCGATAAACAAAAAGTTCAAATCCTATAAAATCCAAGAGCTTTGAACCTTCGTGCATGAAGAAAGGGTTGAGTGGCCCGAAATAACGAAAGGAAAAAAAGGATTTTAAGGTCGAAAGAACATAACAGGAAAGTCCAGTGAAAATGGCAATATGAAACTTCGAGTAAGCTGGATGTATAGAAACAAAACGAAAAAAAAAAAAAAAAAACTCGATGCAAAATTAACAGGACGTGGCACATGCTTTCGCAATATTTTTCACTTTTTGCAAAGCGAGAAAACTTTGTAAAAAGAGAAAAATAACGAGGAATCAACGTGCCGAGGACATTGGAAGAACTGAAATACAGCGAAATTTCAGTTTTCGAACAGCGATAAACAAAAAGTTCAAATCCTATAAAATCCAAGAGCTTTGAACCTTCGTGCATGAAGAAAGGGTTGAGTGGCCCGAAATAACGAAAGGAAAAAAAGGATTTTAAGGTCGAAAGAACATAACAGGAAAGTCCAGTGAAAATGGCAATATGAAACTTCGAGTAAGCTGGATGTATAGAAACAAAACGAAAAGAAAAAAAAAAATATTCAACATAAAATTAACAGGACGTGGCACATGCTTTCGCAATATTTTTCACTTTTTGCGAAGCGACCTCCGTGAAGATGTATGTTAATTCTGGTTTCTTTGTGGGCCATGCTTTTGTCAAAAGAGACAAAATAATGAGGAATGAATGTCCAAGTTTTTGCATTGCATCGTTTGTTCTGAAAGAAATATTTTTTTTAACGTGAAGTACAGCGAAATGTCAGTCGTCAAACAATGACAAACAAAAAATCAAATTCCTCTGAAGTATCAACGAAAAGAGAGAAGAAACAACGGCAAGAAAAAGGGGGATCTTTGAAGCGAGTGAACGTTACAGGAATTTTCTGTGAGAATGACGATATGAATTTCGGTGTAAGCGAAACGCAGAGAAGAAGAATAAGAAGAAACAACAGGGGGAGAACCGGTCGGAAAAGAAAGAGAAGAAAACACGAGGAGAAAATTCCCTATTTGTGTCCTCGAAGCTAACGGCGATAACAAGTGTTGACATAACAACGAGCTTACTTTGTGGTACGAGCTATGTGACGAACGTAACTGCTCATTGAGCCGAACCGACATCGTCGTCTGTGGCAGGGAACTCCGGTTTCACTGGAGGATGAAATGCGCATTTGCCGTACCTACATTCATACGTGTGCTGGTTACATGTGTGCCAAAGTATGTGCACAACGTTTCTTGTAAAATCGTCAAAAGAAAAGACCATGCGCAGAATTTTTTATTCGTATTTTTTCCCAATGTTTTGGAATAAAACATTTCCATTTTTTTTTTTTCTTCTATTCCTATCAGTGATCGTAACGTACATTCCAAGTCAACATTGTCCCATTTGCCCGGAGTTTCTCATATTTTGAGAGAGTTATGCAATTTTTCACTGAGAAAAATATCAAGGCTGATAAAAACAAATAGCACTGACAATAATAACGTAATTTAGCGGAGCTCTAAGCGGAAAGCTAAGCTTCCGCTTGAAGGCGATCGCATTGTCGTTGGATTTTGACGACTTGTGTCGTACGTCAAGCCGTAAAATGACCTTTGGAGCCCAGGAAAGATTGGATTCGCGGACCCAATTACGTTTTTTTTTTACTTCATATACGAGCAGCCAGACTGATGTGCAATCGTTTCTTGGATTGCCCGACAAAAACCGCATCTTTTCAGGAAAAGTGTGTAGGTGATCATGAAAGAGAAATCGATTCGGGCTGAACGGTTCGTGTAACGTATTGCGGTGTTATAGTATCGCTGAGTACGTGCTTCAATTGCGCACACGCACGATCCTTGTTAAGCACATCTTGAGCAGAGTAGGTATTTACTGATCGCGCTGTGCCACCTGCTCAGGTTACCTCTTGCCCCTCGTTTACCTCACGAGTCGAGCATCCCTCCATCCATAACCATCGTACGATATGGCACTGACGATAACGACGTCAATTAGCGCAGGTCTAAGCGGAAACCTAAGCTTCCGCTTGAAGGCATTGCCGCATTGTCGTTCGATTTTGACAACTCCTGTCATCGTGGCTTTGCGTGACTAAAACCAACAAGGCAGTCGACTTATTGTGTGCAAGCATTCAATGGCCTTGTGACTTTCCTCGGGCGATGCGATTAACCATCATTGTTTATTGTGACGTTCGAGGAAATGAGCGAATGCGTAAGGAAACGTGAAAAATAAAAATAAAAAAATTGAATTGGTTGTATAGGATTTAAAAAACATGGTCAGAAAGAAACGGCAATTTATTGATTGACAACCAAGAAATTTAGTGTCACGAGTAATTTTTTTGTCGGACTATCTGAAAAATTGTTGTTTAATCTGGCAAAATTAGTCAACTTGAGTGTTATTAGCCTTGCGAATTGGTAATCGATTGTTTCTCGCGGTGGAGATTTTACTAATTATTGTCATTTTATCATTAATTTGAGAAAACGGTGATATATCGTTAGCCACATCGTTTGAAGTGATTTTGAGATATGTACACGTGAATGTGGAATTGCTGGAATTGAAGTTCGTTTCGCAAATGGCTCATGGTAGTAGATCTTGATCAGCGGTTCCGCTTCGTTTTATTAGCCACTCGGGGCCGATCGTTAAATAATTGATGAATGGTATTCAATCTGTTTTGTCGATTCGGTATTGGGTGCAGTAGTAATCAATTGGATATTATGATCCTGTCGATGGATGTTCTGGTATTGAACTTATGGTTTCATCACTCATGATCCATTGGATTAAATCATTTTGATTGGATTCCAACGGAAAGCAAGAGGAGTGAGTAGAAGAGCCCTAATTTTCTTTTTTTGTATATTAATAACGCTATATTATTTCATACTTGAAATACATTTATCTACAAATAGCCAATTATTTCATTAATCAATAACTATGATATCTAAACTGTATTTAAATATATACGCATAACTATTGGAGAAAAAAAAACCCAGCAGACGTTTCACGCAACTAAAAAAATTGAATACAGTGTATAATATTTGTACGTGGAGCCCGAGCAATCACTGAATAAAACAGATATATATATATATATGCGGATTTATGTTAAAACACATCCATTTGATCCGGAAAAGTACAGCTCGTTCATCCAGACAAACGTTCTAAAAGCTCCCGGGTGCGAATTTGTTCTCTCTGAATTAATATCGTCCCGTTAGCCCAGTTTGTATGTGTTTGTGTGTGTGTGTGTGTGTGTGTGTGTTTTTTTCTCGAAAAGCAGTTCACCGGCTCCACATTCAATTAGCGCTCTGTGTGTATTTTTAGTTCAGGGGCAAAGTGAATTACCATGCCATTACGAAACATCTCAACACGTTTTTTTGTTTTTTTAATCGTTTTTACAGCACAGAAGCGACAGCGAGCGAAAGGGAAGAAAGGACAGCGAAAAAAGAAAATACGACATCTGTACAGTGGACCGTCGACTTCGCAACGGGAAAGAAGAAGCTTCCAGCATAAAATTTAACGAATTATCCGTAGAAGAAGTCACCGGGAATAAAAAGAATTAGGCAACGAAAAAACTTTGGCAGAAGTAAGGAAAAATGTCGCGCTGCTTGTCTCGAGCGTTGGAACTCAATTTCTCTCGCATAATTTGTAATTTTGTAGAAGAAACCGTACATATCACAGTTAAGTTAAAACTTTGTAATATCCCTCGCTAACTTTTCGTGGGGAAAAAAAAAAACACAAAGCTGCACTTCGCGGAAAATACGTTTTTCCGACCTCCGGATTCGTCGACGTTTTATTTCAATCGTTAAAACGAAACTGTCATAAATTCATTTCGGACATCAAAAATAGTCCAGCCGAATAATTCGCTGCCCATTTGTCATTTCACGTTATTACACCATTTCGAATTATGTAATGTACCGGGATATTAATATTGAAAATTATTACATCCGTCTGAATTATTACACAGCTCCCGTAATCAACGTTCGGTAAATTTATTCAGGTTGAAAAGTGCAGAGTAGCGAATCAATTAAATTGTTAATTGAATAATATAAAAAATATTTATTAGCCAGCGCCGAGTCCAAAGAAAAGATTACCCAACGCTTTCGCAACTTTATGCAGGTTAATGAAAAAATGCATAAATGTTGAGTCGAACAAATAGTGAAGGGTTGTGAAAATGTGGCGATTTCAGTCCCTTTTTTTTATCAACATCAGCCGACAAAGGATACGTGTTAAATAAAAATATTAAATATTAAAAATTATTACATCCGTCTGAATTATTACACAGCTCCCGTAATCAACGTTCGGTAAATTTATTCAGGTTGAAAAGTGCAGAGTAGCGAGTCAATTAAACTGTTAATTGAATAATATAAAAAATATTTATTAGCCAGCGCCGAGTCCAAAGAAAAGATTACCCAAGGCTTTCGCAACTTTATGCAGGTTAATAAAAAAAATGCATAAATGTTGAGTCGAACAAATAGTGAAGGGTTGTGAAAGTGTGGCGATTTCAGTCCCTTTTTTTATCAACATCAGCCGACAAAGGATACGTGTTCCCTAGCACGCAAATCGCAGAATAATGAGGCATAGTAAAAGGCGATAATAACACTCGCAAATATATATATATATATATATATGTATATGTCGGATCGAGGAAACGCAAATACTCTGTAATGCGGCTTACGCTGGAAATGTGAGCCGCATATGTGTATGCGTGCATCCAATTCGCATGACTAATCGAGAAATAAAATCGACCTTCGATAGCCTCGCTTGTAAACAGGTTTTTCCCATCCCTTCCATCGTCAACTCCACAACGAGACGTCGTACATGCCACGCCAGTGATACTGATGAGATGTGTGTTGTTGCTTGCTCCACTTCCCAGTTCATGAGCAATCGATTATCGAAAAACGTAACAACATCGTACCGCTAACGCTTCTGGTGAATAAGACGAAGCTGTATATATATATATATATATATGTCGACTCCACTTGCAATCCAGGCTATATTA
This sequence comes from Clistopyga incitator, assembly GCA_947507545.1. Classification (NCBI taxonomy): domain Eukaryota; kingdom Metazoa; phylum Arthropoda; class Insecta; order Hymenoptera; family Ichneumonidae; genus Clistopyga; species Clistopyga incitator. Next base: position 2,399,981 of record OX382174.1, on the reverse strand, counting down.
TTATGTATTATATTATGTGAAATCCATTGAACGCCCTAAAGTACTACAAGAAGGTAGGTAGTCGTGTACGTGCGGTTGAGGATAATCCAACTTATGCAAAGATAGCAAAATTGCGTATATTCCGGGACTCGTACATTTCACTTATGTCGACGTTTCGCTAGCAAAGATTTGCCAACAAATTTTCCCCGTGCGTAAATTGAAATTTTTTATTCCGCAAATTCGTAATTGTCCTTGCTCGCATTATTGCGTGGTCCGGATTTTTTTTTTTTTTTTTCCGGTACAATAAAAAGTAACGTAAACATGAGATTTACTCAGGTGACGTTTTATACTCACTAATAATTCTATGAGGGAAATGCCCATAATTGGTCGTACTGGATGTGAATTTCCGTCCGATTCCTTACCTGAAATGAAAAAATGAAAAAAGTACATTATTATTTGGAATGCTGATTTTACGTTTGCGGAATTATAGAAAATGCTGGGCATGATGTTGCGCTGTGGTGTGAGTGATGGAAGTGCAGTTAATAAATTGAATCTGTGATCTTAACGAGTCGACAATCGGTTTGAAGAAGTGCGAACGTCGATTGCGACTTAATCAATGTGACGCATATTCGGAAAAAATGCGCCTCATAGATAATGCACGCCTCGAGAAAGATAATAAGTCGCTGATGACGCGCTGGAGATTTCGTCAGCGGTTGCTATGGGCGATTAAACGGAAATCGATTAATTTATCTTCAACGCCTTCCTGCAGTGGGAATCCCAATATCAATAAGAAAATATTAATAATTATGAATAAGGAATACCAATGATGATACAGAGAATAAAATCGAAATAGCTTTCGTTTATTTTATTTTTTATTTGCATCAATATTTCGCAATAACGCGGATTTTTTATGCCGTTCAATCCGTTTAATCTGCATATTGACTATGAAAAATATTGTTCCGCTATATGTTGACTTTAAAATTCGACTAAAATATAAAACTGAAAATATGCAGTCTCGTATTTTTTTTTTACGAGTCTCTGATTATTTTTCGAAATTAAATCAACTAAAGTAACTAAAATTAATTATAGTAAATATTAATTTTGCTGTATATATCAACTCGGAGGTAACAGATTCACATAAAGTTGCAATTACTCGTTGAACGATCAATATATAAATATCACTCTATCAGTTTGACTAGATATCTACTAAGTACACTTATCGTATGTACTGGCAAAGGTAAATATCAATTTGGGTATTAATAATTATCGATTGGCTTAGTGTGTCTATTACTGATCGCAAGGGTTATTAGATATCGACTGGTGGAGAAATAATTCCAATCAATGATAAGAACATATTTACACCCGCCAAATTTATCACGTATGTCAAACGAAAATTATTCAATAAGATTGGTTATCAGCGTAAACTGAATTATTTTTCTAGAATTTAATTGCCAGTCTTTTTTCAATTCATTAAGCAGGAATTCTTCGATTAACCTCCACAGTTTGTACATTAGTTACTTCGTAAAAATGTGTAACAAAAAATGTCTGGAATTTCGATATGCAATTGATATGACACGGTTATCGTTGATGCTCGCTTGATATTATGAAATATCGTCAAAAAACATGTTTTCCTCGATAAGATCCCCCTAAGTCGAAAATTAATTATTCGCGTACACGAATTCATCGCTTAATCCTCTACCTCGATCTTGAATACATTATAATAATTCCTCAGGAATACAGCAGACAATAAGATTAATTATCGGCGTAAACTCAATTATTTTTCTAGAATTTAATTGCCATTCTTTTTTCAATTCATTAACCAGAAATTCTCCGATTAACCTCTACAATTTTTACATTTGTCTCTTCGTAAAAATGTGTAACAAAAAATGTCTAGAATTTCGATATGCAATTGATATGACACGGTTATCGTTGATGCTCGCTTGATATTATGAAAAATATTGTCAAAAAACATGTTTTCCTCGATAAAATCTTCTAAGCCAAAAATTAATTATTCACGTACACGAATTCATCGCTTAATTCTCTACTTGGATCTTGAATACATTATACTAATTTCTCAGGAATACAGCAGACAATAAGATTAATTATCGGCGTAAACTCAATTATTTTTCTAGAATTTAATTGACATTCTTTATCCAATTCATTGAGCACAAACTCTTCGATTACCTGCACACTTTTGACATTAGTTTCTTCGTAAAAATTTTTAAATAAAAAAATCTGTAACTTCGATATGCATTTGATATGACAACATGGTTGTCGTTGATGCTCGCTTGATATCATGAAAAATATTGTCAAAAAACATGTTTTCCTCGATAAAATCCCCTAAGCCAAAAATTAATTATTCACGTACACGAATTCATCGCTTAATTTTCTACTTGGATCTTGAATACATTATACTAATTCCTCAGGAATACAGCAGACAATAAGATTAATTATCGGCGTAAACTCAATTATTTTTCTAGAATTTAATTGACATTCTTTATCCAATTCATTGAGCACAAACTCTTCGATTACCTGCACACTTTTGACATTAGTTTCTTCGTAAAAATTTTTAAATAAAAAAATCTGTAACTTCGATATGCATTTGATATGACAACATGGTTGTCGTTGATGCTCGCTTGATATCATGAAAAATATTGTCAAAAAACATGTTTTCCTCGATAAAATCCCCTAAGCCAAAAATTAATTATTCACGTACACGAATTCATCGCTTAATTTTCTACTTGGATCTTGAATACATTATACTAATTCCTCAGGAATACAGCAGACAATAAGATTAATTATCGGCGTAAACTCAATTATTTTTCTAGAATTTAATTGACATTCTTTATCCAATTCATTGAGCACAAACTCTTCGATTACCTGCACACTTTTGACATTAGTTTCTTCGTAAAAATGTGTGAATAAAAAAATCTGTAACTTCGATATGCATTTGATATGACAACATGGTTATCGTTGATGCTCGCTTGATATCATGAAAAATATTGTCAAAAAACATGTTTTCCTCGATAGGATCCCCCTGAGCCGAAAATTAATTATTTATGTACACGAATTCGTCGCGTAATCCTCTATCTCGATCGTGAATACATTATATTATAGTTCCTTACGAGTACAACAGAGTCTGAGTACTTGCCAACACACATTTACTATAGCTTTAGAGTGTCCTGATACTATTAGGGAATTTCGAGAAAACCCTCCACCTACCCTACCCTGGTATGTAAACGTTGCATAATGGGAAACGCTCGAGATTCGCCCACCATACGGAAGCTCGCCAAGCGAGCTCGACGAGAGCCGCACGATATCGCGCATAAGAAACGGAGATTATTTTACCGCTCCCGAGCACCGGCGGCGCACGTCCGATTATTCACGTGAAGCAACGTGAGCCCGCAGGAGGAAAAAAAAAAACGACAATATTCGCGTCACAAGCTCCCCCTGCTATTTCCCCTCAGGTTCCCCATATCTACTTTTTCTGTTCTCTGTCATGTGCCACGCATTCGTTTTTTCACACTCTACACCACTCAAAATTTATATATGTGTATATATGTGTGTGTGTGTGTGTGTGTGAATATAAATTTAAATTTCGAGTGCATTTTTTTGCTGTAGACAATAAAAGTGGTAATGAAGTTTCTGCGTTTTGAAAAAAGACCGAGTGTCTGTGTTAATTTGGCACCCATAATTTGCGCCTCTTATTTATGGTTTAAAAAAAATGTATAATAAAAAAAAAAGAGTAATTAAATTGTTTCGCAACATTTTCGTTGTCTCCATCTGAGAAAAGTGTGATTTTTTTGTAGATACAAATATTTTGTGCGACTTTCCATTTGATATTAAGAAAAATATCAAATACATTTTTGTATTATTATTCAAAATTGCCAGGAGAAAATGTAGAAAATAGAAATTTTGCAATTTCGAAATAAGCTCGACGGATTTTGTTGGTATTTTTGCGCTTGAAATCTGGCATAGCTATTTTTATTTTTTTCACCGTGCAGTGGCAAATGGTTGGGGTTTTTTTTTTCTCCCCCAACGTCTCGCCGTCTGTTCTGACAAGAAGAAGTGGAGCGGCAACGTTCAGCGCATTTTCCCATACTTCCACCTAACCTTTCATGTTTTTCCATGGAGATGAAGAGCCCCGAAACGATTGTGGTGCGAATGCGTTGCCCTCGCACACGTTCGCATCCGAGCATTCGGATTCTTCGGTTCGCAGCGTTTTTCCCGCATAGAAATATCACTCAAATACAAACGGCGATATTCCGTTCTGAATTTCCGTTCGACAACACATTTTTCTATTCCCACTTTTCCGTCTAGCCTGAATCGATATTTCTGCGGTTCGACGCCTTATCCTTGTAGTCCGCGCTTCTTCGAGTCCTCCCATTCGCTCTGTGATCCTTATGCGGAGCCTCTTACCGCGTTTAGTTTTTTACGAACAAGGAAAAATGCAAAAGGAGCTTCGTTATACCTCAGAGAAATAAACCAAGTCTACATTGTCGGAAGGTAAAAAAAGAAAAATATTTTCTCAACCGAATTATTCAACACATTAAATCGAATGTTTTTCTTAGTGCACGAAGGAAATGCAGTGAAAAAAGAATTCGAAAAAAAAAAAAAAAATCGCAAGTCTCTTGTCACTAGGCAATATGAACATCAACGTGAAGTTGAGTTACGATCGAGTTCGGTGACGTTGAATTCACTGCTGAGTTTCAGTAAATTGGCTAAGGTTAAAGGAGATAACGTCCGAGTCAATTGGGTGAGGTTGAATTAATTCCGTCCTTAATCCTTTACTCAGCCTGGCGGCAATAGGCTTCTTCATCGGGGCGAAACTTCCGGTTTGGAAAACTTGAGGGAATATCTTCTGGGAGATTAATTTTTATTAGCGGCTCTCCGAGGCCTTAACAAATATTCTCCGAGCGAACAAACGAGCGTGGAAAAATATTGGTACAGCTCGTCGACTCGTGAGTGACTTGAACCGCGAATGGTAACCGAGAGTGGCCATTTTCCTGTGTGCTCTGAAGTTGGCCCCAGGTTTCACGGTTTCTCGTCACCCTTGATCGTCGCCCTCCTCCACCACTTCCGGCTGTCGCCTCGGCGAACTTCGAAAAGCCCAATACACGAACATGGCGCATAGTTTTATGGAATAGAAGGGTTAAAGTTGGAGGCTCGTCGTCTGGTAAGTTGTAATAGGTATCGACAACGGTGTTTATACTCTGCTCAGGTGCCTAAGCGATCCCGAGGAGGAGCAGCCGAAGCGTAAGTTCATTTTGGCTCGAGGCACGAGCTGAGAATAAGGCCTTGAGGTCCTTTTGACATTGAGCAAGTTGAAACTCTCGTGTGCCCAACGCGAACAAGAACAGCAGTTGGAATCGAATTACAGTGTTACTGATGCTGCTACTGAATCGAACTTTACCTTTGGAGTATAGAGAGGCGCGGGTTGTAAAGAAGGATTGAGTGGACGACGTTGCAGCGGCTTGAAAGGGGGGAAGGGCTTAACAAATGTTCTCCGAGCGAACAAACGAGCGTGGAAAAATATTGGTACAGCTCGTCGACTCGTGAGTGACTTGAACCGCGAATGGTAACCGAGAGTGGCCATTTTCCTGTGTGCTCTGAAGTTGGCCCCAGGTTTCACGGTTTCTCGTCACCCCTGATCGTCGCCCTCCTCCACCACTTCCGGCTGTCGCCTCGGCGAACTTCGAAAAGCCCAATACACGAACATGGCGCATAGTTTTATGGAATAGAAGGGTTAAAGTTGGAGGCTCGTCGTCCGGTAAGTTGTGATAGGTATCGACAACGGTGTTTATACTCTGCTCAGGTGCCTAAGCGATCCCGAGGAGGAGCAGCCGAAGCGTAAGTTCATTTTGGCTCGAGGCACGAGCTGAGAATAAGGCCTTGAGGTCCTTTTGACATTGAGCAAGTTGAAACTCTCGTGTGCCCAACGCGAACAAGAACAGCAGTTGGAATCGAATTACAGTGTTACTGATGCTGCTACTGAATCGAACTTTACCTTTGGAGTATAGAGAGGCGCGGGTTGTAAAGAAGGATTGAGTGGACGACGTTGCAGCGGCTTGAAAGGGGGAAAGGGCTTAACAGGTGTGGAGGGACAGGGAGAGAGAGAGAGAGAGAGAGAGAGAGGGAAGAAAAAAGGAGAAGGGATAGAAGAGTAACGGTTGCAGAGGTAACATGAACGTGTATTAACTGTTAGTTCCAAGGTAAAAAAGAAAACCTAAACGTCGCAGCTCTGGTTGAACCGCTTCCTCGCTCTTCTCAATCTCTTTTTACTATTTTCTCGAGCTCCATTGCTTTTTCATTCGAGCAGTAAAATTGTCTTGCCGAAAGAACATAAATGTATCCAGGAAGTTCGATAGGAAATTTATATCGAATTGCGATGCACGAGAACGAATGTTTATCTTCCTCCTTCCTGTTGGATTTATTTTCGTCGTTGAAATGTATCTATCTATATATTTCCCTTTTTTTCTCTTGAGCTTAGTATTTTTTTTATTTTTTTTTTTTACGTTGATGAGGCAATAAATACGAATTTCACGGTTATCGGTAAAATGGGAAATAAAACGGAAGTGGGAAGAGCTAATAGAAAGAGCAGGTGTACCGATGGATATTTTCCTTGAATCTTACATGTTTATCCCGAGCCGCCGGCTACTCCGGATCCCGGAGATACAGAGAGAGAGAGAGAGAGAGAGAAAAAGAGAGTATATAAAAGTATGGGGAGATAGACTGATAGCGTAAGCTTCGCACAGCCCGGCAATATTCCCGTAATGCAAAGTAACAACGACCTGCACTCCCCATATAAACTTGTAACAGCTCTCTTAAAAGTCCATTTGCATATAGTGCAGCTTAAATTCGTTCGATACTCTGGTCAGTACGCGTGAACTCAGAAACGTATCGTACACGTTTATGTATAAACAGAATATGTAACGTATCGTAATCTCTCGTTATTTTCTAACGCCTCACAGTAAAGATACCAATTGCTCATGTTTTTATCAATTAAATAATATCCGTCATGAGTCATTCGATGTAACATTACTCGCAACATAACGTTACATTGAATAATATCTAACTTATTATCACGTTAATTCATTATTAAATTTTTTATGAAATTTCCAATATTTTTTCTATACAAAGTTAAGTACCTTTCCAGATTTTTATTTTATCTATTGCTTGTTTTTTTAATTCACATAAAGTACGTAAATAATTATTAAAATATATCGAATAACGTGAGAGGAAGAAGTCGACCGCAGGGAAAATGTGAAAATAGCCAAGAATAGCGGAATGGATTGTTAAAAATTCGACAACATATTTTCTATACAAAGTTACGTTCGTTTTAGAAAGTTTTCCAAAACTTTTCTCAGACTTAAATTAGATCGATTGTTTATTTATGAAAATTCACTCAAAGTGCGTGAATAAGTATATTCAACACACGGAATAAAGTGAGGGGAAGGGAAGTGAACCACACGAAAATATGAAAATAGTCAAGGATAGCCGAATGCATTTTAAAAATTTTTACAACATACTTTCTGTACAAAGTTACGTACGTTTCAGAAAGTTTTCCAAAACTCTTCTCAAATTGAAATTTGATCGATTGTTTATTTTTGAAAGTTCACCCAAAGTGCGTAAATAAGTATATTCAATATATAGAATAAAGTGAGGGGGGGGGGGGGGGGGGGGGAAGTGGAACACACGAAAATGTGAAAATAGCCAAGAATAGCGGGAAATGCGGTTATTTCAACGCGGGGTGGGATCCGTTGGAAGAGCTTGCGCTCGCCAATAGAGCATCGCACGAGCGTGGAATTCAACTTCGCTCGGCAGAGAGTCTCCGAAGTTTGGAGCGTTGGGAACCTTATCGATTATTCGGCCTCCGACACCAGGAAAGCAAGAGCGTGGCTTGGCGCAGTTTCCAGCTAGCAACGAGACGACGTGGACCACCACCAATTCCGCCTCCTCCTTCGGCTCCTCTTCCTTCCTCCTCCTCTTTTATTTCGCCGCCACCTTCGCTTCCCTTTTCGCTCCCCGCTCAAACGCCAATCGAGTTGAAACTTCTATCGTACAGTGGCACTTCGTTTCGAACTCGAGAATCCCCGAGATCTCCCACAGTGGCTCGACGACGAAACCTGCCTGGACTCCTCTATCCGCAGTCAACTATTCCTCGCTCTCTCTTCGCCCACGACGACCTCCCCCTAGAACGACTTCGTTGTCCCCGGATCGGCCATCGTCAATCCGCCACTTTTACCACTTGCCTCGTCGATTCGACTGCCTCATACTACCCTCGCTATTTCACCCTTTTCCTAATATTCTCTATGTATTCCTAGAGTATACGCTCTTGAACTTTTCCAACTATTTCTATGGAAAAAGAAAGAAAAAACACGAGTCAAACCCATTACCAAAATAAAAGGCGCCGGAAAATATGAAATGTAACATTCATTCATTACATGTACAGCAAAAAATGACAATTTTTCGCACATTTATTATACGCGCTTCGCAATGTTATGGAAAAGTTATGAATTTCTCATAGAAAAGATTTATTGGATTTAAAAAAAAAAAAGTTATATGTTTCAACGAATTTACGGAAAGCTCAAATTTTTTTCTTTTCTTTTTTTCAAGATGATCAGATATCAAGTTGTCTCATAGAGAATTTACAAAGTGACGTTGAGATGTAATTTGAGAAATAAAAAGAAATAGTAGATAGCGTGACGGTCAATGGATCTTAATCCGCCCTTTAATTCCGTAAAGTGCAGAGGTCACGTGCGGAGAATGGCAAATTTTCAATTTGCTAATGTCAGCCTCATAAAATACAAAAAGAGGGTGTGCAACACGTAAACGTACCTGCTGAATTTACCGTGCAACATTTTATTTATTTAATTTCTTCGGTTTTTTCATCGCGAAAATGATGGAGAAAAATAGGAAGCGAGCAAGAACCATGAGGAACGTTGGAAATGAATTATATCAGAAAGGAAGATGGAGGAGGACGAGAAAAATTGTCGTATCCTAGCGACCCTCCCTAGAGAAGTGACAAACCCTCGGAGTGATACGAGTTATATTCCCGCTGATCTCATTCCCACGAGCCGTTACAGCCGCTTCTCCGGTTACTCTCGCTTTTAATTATCATATTGAATTGGTGAAGAGGAAAAGCTTTTACAGCGAGCGGTACGTGAGTCGTCGTATGAAACGCATGTCGTCATAGTTCGCATCTGCCATGTACTCCGGCGAAATGTAATCCAATTATGGCCGCGACTGAACTCGTGAACTTGATAAATATGTTACTTCGCATCAATTTCCTGGAAAATACGAGCGGAAACCTTCATTACACGAGTTTTTCCTTCGACGACTATTACCCGACAGTGCAGCGTTTGGTAAGCAATATAAAACGGGGCTTTTCATCTTTCTGCGTCTATGACACTATTATCAGTGAGTATATATCGGTTACATTCTAGGAAATCATAATCAACGTAAGCTCCTGATGATTATTGACGTTGCAAAATATTTTCATATTTCCATATTATTTTCTCGGTATTTCGATTGACAGTACTGAATTATTTATTATATTGGCTACCGAAGATTAGTAAAAATAATTTTTAAAAATTTGTTATTATGATATTTCTGCATTTCCGGATTTTTGTAAATGTAAATTTCGGTGATTATATAAATATACATTTTGATTTTAATTAAATTTAATCTCTTATTGTATTCGCAATTAGTGCAATTTAGGAAAGACACAAAAGCGATTGGAAATGACAGTGACTTGAGCAATATCGTGTATTCCCGATAACTATGTAATCATTTGTTGGATGTATCGCGAGCGTCCGGTACAGACTACCGGCGGTACGGTATAACTGTATCTACGAAATCCGATGAAGCGTCAGGTGTGCCTCACTCGTCGTCCCTCGTTGCCCGGATCCGTCAAGTTCGCGTTTCCTGCTGCGCCAGTAAATACATATAGTACATACCGTGCCTATACATACCCATACACATATGTACATCTATTCTATAATATATATTCCCCGAATTCGATCTAAATCAACCCAGATTCGCTCGGAAGCCGAGCGTGCGGCACTGCGGCTTTATTCTGTCAAACAGGATTGGCACGTGCAGCATCTGGACTACCTGAGATTTCTTATCGCACTCACTTTCACGTCTATTACCCCTACAGCCCATTACAGACTAGTCTCAACTTTTTTAGCAATAAAAAAAAGTCAGCAAGTTCTTCAAATAGAATTGCCGAAAAGTAGAATCTCGAACATGCACTGATTCCGCGTTATTATTCATGTACAAAATTGTCTCTGTGTTATCAATTACATTGATCAACTCTTGTGTGTGTGGTGTTTTATTTTTTTACTCATAAAATGGAATTTTTCAAAAATTGGAAAATTCTTGGGCAGTTAAATTTTTTTAACAAAGAAAAATGAAAAATTCCTGAAATGAAATTCAAATGATTTCGCATTATTATCCATACACAAAAATTTCGCTATGTTGTTAATTATGTTGATCAAGATTTTTTTTGTCTCATAGAAGGAAATTTTAGAAAAATTGAAAAACGATTGTACAATAAAATATCCGTACATAATATGAATTTGATCGAACGCTCTTTCGGAATCCCGCAGAAAAAAGAGGCGGAACGTGGGCTGTGTTCCCAAGCCAATGGGCGAAACGTTAGTCAGGTACGTAACATGGCAAACCGGACGTTGACCGTTATCACGAACGACCAAGTCACATTTTTCCACAATGGCAGTAAACATTTTTGAGACGGATATTTTAATTGGTGGAACATACGACGTGAGAATTAAAATTACGTTTAAAATTCGATATTTAAAAGAAAAAAAAAAAAAGTCGAATCAATAATTCGCACCTGTGAATTCTGAAATCAGAATCGACCGGAAGTAACTTGTTTCGACGAAATACACGACGGAAAAACGAAAATGAAAATCGATATTTTGAAGAGAAAGAAAATCCGCATTTTCCGACCTTGTGTCGCATTTTTTCGTAATATCATTTGAGGCGTTTTCAAGGTTACAATATTTAAGAACGAGACGAAGATTGAAAATCGATATTTCGGAGATAAAAAAATCGTTTTCGGCGGAGATGGAATTTTGACGATATCCTCTCGTTCCTGGGTACTATCGCGTCTCCATATTTTTCACGTTCGTTCATTTAATTTCCGCTTTCTTTCTCAACGTACAGCATGACCCTCCACCTCGAGACTTCGCCCTCGTTTATTCGGTCCTGCCCATTTATAAATAAGCCAGCGGCGGGGGACGAGAGAGCAACGACGACGACGTATCTGCACCGCGCGCTGAGCGCTCACTGTTCGAATGCCCGTTTCGCCCAGCGGCGAAAGCACCGCAGCAGCAGCAGCAGCAGCAACACCGGCAGCGTGCAGTGCATAGTAGAAGCGCGGTTCTCGCCCTGCACCAACTAGGCCACGAGCTTTCAACTTTTCCGCGAGCGGCTTACAAGCCTATAGCGGCGAACACGAGACCGTGGACAATCCTCTGCCGTTCGAGGTTATTAAACGAGGTGCGCCGACTGAAAATTCACTGAAAAAAAAAAAAAAAAAAAGGAAAAACACAAAACTAAAGCTGAAATAACTTGGCTCGAATTTGTGCGGGATATGTTTTTTTTCTTCCCAAGAGTTGAACTCCCATGATGACTATACACAAAGCTGCCCAAGACCTTTTAATAAATTATCACCAATTATAATGCAGAGACAAACTTTTCCTCACTTCGGCACTAATTGCAAACCTCATTTTTATTCAAACCAAAAATACTTTTAAAAAATCTAAGACCTCAAATTTCTTAGCTATCGACAGAAAATAAGTCATTTTTTACTGCATTAAATTTATTCAAATGCGTGTTCCAAATATCGACTTACTTTAAATAAAGGAATTAATGTAGAAAAAAAAAAAAAACTCTTTTGAAGCAGATTTTCCTCTTCGATAGAATATACGTAATTGAACTGGCATATTTAATGTATAGTTGTACCTTCTATTGTCCGCAAGAATGAATGAAAGTGAATTTAATCAGAGGGAATAAATAAGAGACGATTTCGTTGGTGGATAAAAGAGTAAATAATTGATAGCACTACGAAGGAAGTAACAATTGGCGAGGTTTTACGATTTCGGGAATGCCGGAATGGCATATATACGATAGGGCATATAGAATAAAGATGGACAAATTCGTGGATGGGAAGAGAAAAAAAAAAAAAGCTGTCGGCCCGTCGTTCGTAGTAACGAAAGGGAATGGCCAAATTGCTTTCGATTTTCTTTCCCTCTTTTGCCCTCTTTTTCCTCTCCCTCTCTCATCATTCACTCTCGGCATTGAGGGGATAGTTGTGGACTGTATATATAGCCTCGGATATAGTCTCTCCTAATCAGAAAATCCTTCACGAGTGTCGATGAAAGCTCTGGCGATGAGCACCGAGGAACCTACGTCTCTCGGCGATCCTCGTTAAGCCGTACCTTCCCCCCATCCGCCACCCCCACCCCCACCCACCCTCTCGCCCCTTCGTAACGAAAGACTGGAGAATCACACCAGAAAAAGCACCGGTAGACTTATTATACTTCTCGTCGTTAACGGATAAATCTCACCGAGTCGAAAAATCAATCCAAACCTTATCATCTTTAACTATCATCTTCGTATGATTGATATTATATTAACGTTGACCAATAATCGTATAAGCACAAATCAACGTTTCCCTCAATTGAGGGTTTCACGAAATTAATTTAATTTCAACTATTGAAAAGCGGACAGTGAATGTTACTTAAAAAAAAAGGTTGTGGTCTCAGACGCTTTCGATATTCATTTAAAAATTGTATTCAAATATAGCATTAAATAACAATGGCAATCTGTGATTTATCGGCCGTTTAAATAATAACAAAAAAAGAAAACGCTGTCAAAAACCCCGAGCGAATGTTATAATGGCATTTAATTATAAGTGAAAAAAATGGGAACTCGCTTTCCCCGAGTTTCCAATAATTTCAAGTATGCTGACGCGAAAATATCGAATAATAAAAAGTCCACGAGTCCTTTATCTGTGAGTAAGCAAAACGGTGGACAAAGAAAGAGAGAGAGAGAGAGAGAGAAAATTAATCGCTGATTTAGCTCGGTTCATAGAAACGGGTTGGACGTTGACGCCCGGGCGCCTTCCAGTTACGAGTCGTTCTTCGGTAAGCTTTAATTAAAATGTACTTAACTCCGGGCCGGGAGGTTCTCGATTCGTAGAAGGAGCGAAGGGGTGCTGGCCGCGGCGTCGAGGCCGCATGAAAACATTGACAGATTCACCTGAAGACGCGACCGAAGTCGAGTTAGAAAAGCGAAGAGAGGCCGAGAGGCTCGTCGTGTGGGCCGCGCATAGGACGGCCGAGCTACGGCTCCGGGAAAGAAGCGAGAAGGCGACGGGAGTTGCGGGGAATTCCGACCGGTCAAACTGCTCTCTCGTTTGCTCTCTCGCTCTCTCGCACTTTTACTGAATATCCATCGACTCGCAAACTCTCCGACTCACTCGCGCTCGAGCTCACTCGATGATCCGGGTTTGTCTCTCGCGTTTGAAGCTCTCCTTTCCCTCTCTCTCTCTCTCTCTCTCTCTATCTCTCTCTCTCTCTCTCTCTCTCACGATTACCGTGCGCGCTGCTATAGTGCACAACATCACACGATATATACACGAGGCTCTCCGCCTCGCGAAACGTACAACCTACAAGAGAAGAGGAGTCTAGACCTCGAAGCATCTCCTCTCATTCCTACAAGACCGCCGCCGCCGCCGCCGCGTCAAATCCTACCGAGGCTCCCAGGACTCTGATGCGTCTTGTGTACCGCGCGTTTCTGTATATTTACCTCTCGCCCCGACTCTGGAAACTATTCGAGATTCCGGCCGTGTATAATCGGTCAGACCGAATGCGACATCGATCTCAAACCGAAATTCAGTTAAATACGCCCAAATTTCCTCGAAGACATGAAATTTTTTTTTTAATCAATTAAATTATTGTCGACTTTGGGTACTAAATGAATAACAATACCATTGATAGGATATCTTAAATATACTTGCGTGCATACGTGCACAAAAGTGTACTCATAAAAAGCTGCCACTTCGATACATAATTTAACGAAGAAAATATCGTGTGATCAAGATATAATGTTAATATCCATCAATCGTTTTTTATAGACATTTTAATGGCGGACTATTTCACGAGCGCAGAGGGCATTACGTAAAAAATATAATAGTGAGGCGGTTTATTTTGTATCCGCGAGAAAGAGCGTGACTCAAGTGTTGCAGAAAATTTCATAACAATAATAACGGTTGAAACCAGTTTTAAACGGACTCGAAGTCATTCGGTTTGCACAATCTGAAGTTCGGTATATTTAGAAAATGTGTCAAGTACAAAAGGTCCTATTTAACGTCTATATATATATGAGTATATATAATGCGCATATATACTTTGCATATAGACATACACATTCTCTTCTCACTATGGTATTTTTGGTATGGCATTATGTAACGTTTTAAATTAACAAGGAATTATGACAATATATATATATATATATATATATATGTATTAGGGTGTGCCATTTTTGGGCAATTTTTTTTTTTCGACTCAGAAACAGGTTGTATACTTTCAGGAAGGTAAAATAAGAAGCCTGTAAAAATTTGAGCTCTTAATATTAATATTTAGATGCGCCTCATCGCGAATTTCTATTTCCCATTTAAATAACATGGGAAAAAAATTTTTTCATCTTTGGAATTTTATACGTTGGCAATGGCATATTGTTCGATGGAACGCAAAACATATTTTATAGAGAATCGCACGCTCTACAAAAAAGATGTCTTGCATTTTTTCGATAGACATAGCCATTCTGATGGTATTTGAGTTCAAAGTTCAAAATATACGAAAATTCATCTTTTTGTTAATATTATAGCGAAACTATTGACTCTGTTGAGAATCTTCGATCAACTTTTTTGTAGATTATTAAATTTACCATGAAAATTGTCTCATCCATGATTAATTAATATTTATTGTTAATTGTTCAATGCTGTAGAGACCTGTCTTCTGTCACGAAACTGGTTCTAATGGGCTGGTACTTATCATAAATAGTTACAAAAAAAATCGACAAAATACTCACGAAAAATATCTTTCGTTATTTCCATTAATAGTAAAAAAAAATGTTTCATTCAATCTTTTTAAGTAAATTTATTAATGAAAAATTATAAATATTGAATAATTTATTACAGTATGAACATTTTTTTATTTGTTGTTGCCATTATTGTAAGTCTTGCTATACCGAGTATAAAAAATTCGCCAATGCATTAATAATTATTCAATTATTTTTTTATTGCAAGTCGGATATTTTCGACGATGCTCCTTCACTATTCGTAATAAATACTGGAACTGCTCTTCATTCTTTGTCAAACATGCATTATATTGTTCCAATAATGCCACTCCACGTTCTGCAGCGTCATTGACTACTTTCAATTTTGTGAAAAAGTCCAAATTTTCTCTATAGCTCTCGTTATTCGGCCATAGAAGTATATCTTCTTCGAGAAAATCAGACGGCAAATCAAATTTAATCATGGATGAGACAATTTTCATGGTAAATTTAATAATCTACAAAAAAGTTGATCGAAGATTCTCAACAGAGTCAATAGTTTCGCTATAATATTAACAAAAAGATGAATTTTCGTATATTTTGAACTTTGAACTCAAATACCATCAGAATGGCTATGTCTATCGAAAAAATGCAAGACATCTTTTTTGTAGAGCGTGCGATTCTCTATAAAATATGTTTTGCTTTCCATCGAACAATATGCCATTGCCAACGTATAAAATTCCAAAGATGAAAAATTTTTTTTCCCATGTTATTTAAATGGGAAATAGAAATTCGCGATGAGGCGCATCTAAATATTAATATTAAGAGCTCAAATTTTTACAGGCTTCTTATTTTACCTTCCTGAAAGTATACAACCTGTTTCTGAGTCGAAAAAAAAAAATTGCCCAAAAATGGCACACCCTAATATGTATATGTAGTTTTGTCGAGACTCAATCAATGCCGTAACGATATTTTCGATTTATTTGATATGCCGTCGGATTCGTCACGCTTTCAGCGGGAGCGGCGCACGTTTTTTATCTGCCCTTCGCTGTAGCACTAAATTCAAAACCCTGGGGCTTCCACGCCGACTGGGAAATCGAACGTGGCGCACACACAGTGACGAAATGTCAATTACAACGATCACGAGCGACTACGAGACTTTATCTATGCTCCCGGCCGTGCGTGACTGATTGAACAAATGGAAAACGTGAAAAACGTGACAGGCGAATATTCGCATGTACCTCCACGAGAAAAAAATACTATGTAATTATTTTATTTCCGGTAAGATGGGATAAAATGGCCAAAAACGAACAAAAAAAATGGATTTATGAAAAAACATGCAACTTTTATATAAAATTCATCTGCAAGATTGTAGCTAAACTGGAAATGAGATATCGAAGAAAAAAATGCGAAATTTTGAGGTAATGTCTACACTACAAATTTAATATTTTACATTCGAAAACCCGATATAGTTTATATAGTTGTTTGCGCAACTCCGTGCGTAATTACAAAGTTCGAGCTTCTGTCACCGAGCGATTTTCCGAGGAATATGACTTTGAATATAGAGCAACGCATGTGGCCTCTTGTGGCGGAGTTTCCGCATTCTGATTTTAGATGACAAATTGACACACGTTGAGTAAACTTTCGAGAAATAAACGAGTACGTTGCGGAAGCGTCAAAACTTCAAGATTCCGCTCGTAGATCAAAAGAGAAATGAAACCGAATTATGGGCACTGTATCATTTTATCGACAACACACGTTGAAACTGTTTTTGCAAATGAATTAATTTCGTAACGCTGAACATCGACATGCAAATTTTTATTATTATTGTCAATAATTTCGTTGAAAATCCGTTGAATTTCTCGCCATGTTATTTATTTTTCCTATAGTCCGTTCACCAGGATCAATCGACAGGACCTTCTCAAGTTTGCCTCGACTTTCCGACCCTCGATACGAGTGTTCGCTTCTGATACGCCGCTCCCTAATACAAATATGTGGGGAGTTATGTGGCACTTCGATCCACAACAGTAATATCCGCGTGCGAAACACGTTGACTTTGTTGATGTTGTGTGGGATCGACGAGATATGGATTTTCACTGTTTTGAAAAATAATATCAGCGACTCTACAGTGGATCAAACAGTTGGACACGGCAGTTGATCTACGAGCGAATGTTTGCCCGGGGTAAGCAGCAGCCACGTGAAGTGTGTAATCATCACTTGAAAATTAAATAGTGAAAATTCGACGAGAATCTATTTCCAAGGTAGCTCACACTATTTTCGTACTCGACTGCCACGAGATAACAGACCGGTAACTCCTGTTTATTATGAAAACATTTTTTTATCGAAGCTACTTGATTTTCCGGAAAGAAGAAACTCCCTACAACATTAATCTCCCCAGCCATTAATTCAGTATATCCAATTCGCTGAATAAATACGCTTCAACATCAGTGAATTTAATTTTAATATAATTTTAAACAAAATCTATTGGATAAATATCACGAATACGCGAAAAATAACCGAGTTCGTTACTTACGACCATTGAAATCCGCTTATTCGTAAGCGTATTACAGTTTTTCCACAAAATACTCAAAGCCCTTATCTGCTCGTCGTCCGAAAATCGAAATAGCCCGTCTGTTTTGAACGCGGATGCAATTACCGTGAATCGGAGAGTCACAGAGGAGACCACAATATTTGTATTGTGGATAGTGGTGCAGCAGAAGCGAGCAGCCCGCACAGAGGGTCACGGAAAGTCGAGGCTAACTCAGCGACGAGTATTTTCGATATCTTATTTCCACTATACCGTGCTACGCTTGACCCTGTTTCCCTTCGGGATCGCCGTCGCACGACCACCGCATGCTTGCACACTCTTTCTATCCTTTATCCTCCTCTTTTACGCTATTTCAATCCCTCTGTCAGCCTAGAAGCAAAAATTTCTGGAGACCTTTCGAAGCGGCCCCTCCAATTTTCTTCCGCGGTATATATAACAGTACACATAACACGCCGCTGCTTATATACACACACATATATATATATATATACATATAGTACCCATCGAGCGCCGCAGAACGTTGCTGTGGAGTCTCTCGCGTTCTCTGCTAGACTCACGAGTTCGCTATACATTTCTCGCTTTCTCGCCCTTTTCTCTCTTCCCAACACAAGCCAGAAAGCGCCAATGGGACGGCGGGAGGAGCGGGCGGGGGGGGGGGGGGGGGGGGCAACGGTAGGAGCAGGGGAGTACGGGAACGTAGACGACGGCGACGACGACGACGACGAGGCTATCTACGGCTCTCAAAGCTTCACCATTCGCCCGGAGGAGTGGACATAACGAGGGACGAAAAGGAATTCAGGTAATACTCTGCTTCTGCTGTTGGTACGTAGGTTCGAGTGAAGCGAAGGGGAAAGCCGAGAGCGGATGAAGAAAGAAAGCGGACAAAGGAAGAGAGAGAGAGAAGGGAGGAAGAAGAAAAAAAAAAGGCGAAGGAAAATAATATAGTAGGATAGTATAACGGGGACTGAGCACGGTGATCGTTCGGTGCACGCGATAACCTATTATAACCTCCAATGTCTTTTGTTTTTCTCTCGATTCGCTACAGTTTCATTTGTCTATCGAACCTTCAGAGGCGGAAGAGCGATAAATTCCGTAATTGTATTTAACCTCGCGTTTTTTTTTTGCGTGTGTGTTCCCGAATTAATATTACCGTTGCCACGGGCATTATCTATACGCACTGCATACATCTCTACTGTATATCCATTTATCTCTCAACTGCACTGCGAGCGAGTGCCACTTTTATCAACGAAACGCTTCCATCACGTGCGTGAAATTCGTCGACGAATGCGTCGAGCGTTACGCGTGCCTATTGGCGGACAATATATAGTTGCTTCTGCCCGTGTATACAGTATGGAACGAAAACGGTCGCGCGAGCTGAGTGTACACGAGATACAATAACGAATAGACTGCAACATTGGAACTACTGTATGCGCTACGCTCATCCGCATGATGCTCATACTATTCCGCGGAAACTCCTCGCACACTCAAATTGAATTACTGCCGTGATTGCGAACACACCACTCGTCCACTGCTCGGACAGCAGCCTCGACCTCTCCGATTTGTGTGTATCCAATTTTCAGCCATTATCACGTTTTTTACAAATTACTTTTTGCTTCATCATCGACGAAGCCTTGAGGGGAGACAATAAATGACAAAAAATCACTGACGTTCGATAGCTTTGGGTCATTATTCTTAAAATTTATGGAAACGCCAGAAAAGGTATAGCATAGGAACATTTTTTCTCGGTATACGTTAATAAGGTTATCTGTTGTAATTAGTGAACGGATATACGAGAATACGTAAGAAAAACACGATTAATGTTCCTTGTAATAATTAATAAACCGCACGCTTAAGAAATTACGTGATAATTTATTTATTATACTTATTTGTCCGTGTTTGGTGCAAATAATGTATTGGTAATTTGCATACAATGACACGTATTAATTAACTCCGGTTATCTCCATCTTGTCTAACCAAATATTGCAATATTCATATCGCGATTGGTGAGTTAATTATTAACGGTATTAAATTGGTAAATCGTGTAACGAAATAATGAAAATTGCATTTCATATCGTCTTGAATATATCAATTTTGCAACATCACCCGATGTACGGATTTGATAGTGAATCTATATGATGGATTAAATTATAATTCATTGTTAAATTGCAATACTGCGACAAAATGTAGCCTCCAGTATTTTTACAACGTTCAAAACACGATGATTACTTTGGTGTCGATTTGAAAATAAAAAAAAAATCGAAAATTAGTTTCCGTTCTATTTAATTACTTAAAAACAATGTCGCTTCTAATTAAAATAATTCGGTGGAAAGTAATCGTAAATCTAACTCAAGAATGGACATTCTTTGGCGACCTGCAGTCGGACAGAAATATCTAACTCATTTAGGTGCACTGGTTTCCTTATTCATTCAGTCGGAGGAAACTGAAATAGTCCGGTCCATTATTGTCACATAATTTTGTGAAAGTTTGCAAATTGTCTTGGCTCGGAAATCCATTTGTACCACTTCAAAAGTTCGTTCGTTAAAATCACATACATTTAATACGTGGACAAAACTTTCGACGTTTATTCTTCATTCCTTCTTTAGTAAAAATAGTATATTCAGTAAAAAATTCACAGCCGTAAATTCATTTTTATTCATCAATAGCGTTAGATGGTTTTTCAACATTTTTTCAGTTTTTAAATTCATTTTGAGTGGCCTAACATAATCTTTAAAAAAAAGAAGATTATATTGCGTGTAGATCTTAAAAACACAGACAATCTCAAAAAAAACGATACAGTGAACTTTCTCTCAAATTCACCGGACAATGGGTACAAACATGAAGAATCTGCATAAATCTTGGTGCATTGTTCACGTGAACTTTAAGTAACCTTTTGCGCTATATCTCGGAGTTTTATTGCTTCCAGTAAAAAATCTCGGTGAAGTCACGATGAGCGAGCAAAAGGTAATGCACATCATAGAGCGACCCACAAAATTGCAAACCCACGGTGCATGTATTCATACTCGTGTAACTCGTACAATGGCGAGGAATTAGTCAAATGGACCGCCGAGCGACGTTGAGTTCACTCGCGGGAGTAATAATTAGTAGCCGTAGCCAATAAATCCCTTCCACAGGATTGGAATAAAGTGCGCTATGGGTAAACGTGCCCGGCGCACGAGAAACGAGCGTACACACATCAACGTGCGACGTATCAGCTTTGTTCACGCTCGACGAGTTCGCACCAACATGTGATACACGTGGATTTTCACTATCGCTGCGCTCGCACATGCACGAGAGCATCAAGGCGAACCGGTATGCGAGCAAGCGACTACGTTTTAAAGGGCAACACGGGCAACCGATCGTCGCGCTCTGTTGATACTTGGCCGCGCGCACTCCAAAGAAAGCATCGACTCGTTGCGAAAAGCGCATGGCTATCTTCCAGCATTCGTCGGGGAACTCCTCGCGACTCGTGGAATTCCTTACCTTGAACCGAGTCTATTCCCTCATGTACATAATAACTAATCTAGAAAATTAATACATACAAGGGGATTTCTTGACAATTCTCTTCACTCTCACTCTCTACGTATTTCATTTCTTTTTTCCACTTAGCATATTTTTTTTTTTTTTTTCACAGCAATTTATGATTTTTGTAAATGTGATGATGATGACCCAAGACGAGAACCAGTAAGTTAAGAGGATTTTTAAAATTTCTTTCAGTTTTTTTAATCAACATTTTTTAAATTTCGTATGTTTGCCTCGGTACACTTGTAATTATTGGTTTAATAATTTATGTACCAATGAAAAAAACAACTCTGCCGGGATAATATATGTTTGCAGCGACAGCCGAAGATTGGATTGTTATTGCCTGAAGGACCAATTTTTTTCAGCGTATCCCTGACCGTGAGTGAAGAGCAGGTCGATTTAAGAATGATCAATATTTACTCTGCCCCGTATTTCTCGTCTCTATTAGATTGTCGTGCCAAGCAAATAACTCGTAGTCATAAGATGGAGCTCAGTTGACCATCGGAAGGTCAAATTAATGAGGAGGTCAAACAGAAGACAGACGATCCCATACATATTTCATTTGTACCAACGAACTGTGATAGTACGCAGTGTCGCAACACGATGGAAAGTTATCGTTATACATTCCAACATTCATTTCAAAGCTGCAATGTCAATTAATCTACTTCGACACTTTGCGCACCTAAAATATCCTATCACCTTGATAACTCGATATTTAATCCACTACAAAAATGACAATTCCATCCAGCTTGTTTGACGAATAATTCAGCTTGAAATTGACAGCGCTGAATTATAGAAATTCCGCAGTCGCAATGAGGAATGTAAATAGCATTAGCACAACGACAGTAAGTTTTCCAATTTTCCAGGAAGTCGGGTATTATCATTCGCTTCCTAACAATCGTAAATTCAGAGGCCACACAAAATGTCACGACGACACACATGTGCAAAACTCAACCATATTGAGTATATACACATAATATATATGTATATACTCAATATATAGGAAATAGTCCAAAAGTCATTACTTCAGTTATTTGTGGGAGTACGCGTGTGTTTATGTAGAGGGGAGGCAGTGAACAGATGGGACATGGCATAGCCACTATTCGCTTTCGGCAAAATAGGGGGACCCTATAAGAAAATCCGTATCCCAGTTTTCCTCGAGGCATCGCGTGAAGTCTACCGCTGCTGTTGCTTCGATATAGCAGGCTCGTCGTATAGAGAACCGCCTGGAATACTCCCTTGAAGCCCCTGCGCAATCTTCCGAGTATTCTCCCCGCACTCGGTCAATGGCCAACCAACACACACTACGGCATACTCGCTTCGTTCGATTGCAGTGCGACGGCGAATAAGTGCTCTGCAACCCAACTTCGATTTCCTTCTCCCGGAAAATCGCACGAAGTGAGATAGAAGGGAACTTATATATATACATGTATATAGATATACAGAGTGACACACACAGAGAGAGAGAGAGAGAGAGAGAGAGAGAGAGAGAGAGAGAGAGAGAGGTAGAAGTGGAGGTGGAAGGATATCCATTGGGAATTCGGCTTCGGAGTTTTCCTACCGAATTGCGCTTGGAACATCCACCGCCATTCGTGTCTACCTGTTTATGTATATGTACTCATGCCTAGACGAGTCAGACAAGGAACGTAGGATCCATTTTATTAACTTTATTACATTATACTGAAGTACCTTCCTCGTGGTGGAAAAGCTCGGTTTTTCGGGAATTTTTGTAAGGTTCCACGGTTTCAAAATGTTGGAAGTGATGAGACGGTTATTTAATTAAATAATATTCACTGCGATTTGTATAATGGCATTTTTTCAATGAACGGAACTTCCGTTTTCGTTTCTGAATAATGAAGGGTTGTTTTAGCAGCCAATAAATAAAAAAACGGATAGCAGGATAGAGCGTTGCGCGAAATTACGTGTGAAATATTCGAAATGTCACCATAAGATCATGGGGAGATTTTTCGTGTCTACCATTTTATGCATATACTCATGCCTAGACGAGTCAGACAAGGAACGTATGATCCATGTTATTAACTTTATTACATTATACTGAAGTACCTTCCTCGTGGAGGAAAAGCTCGGTTTTTCGGGAATTTTTGTAAGGTTCCACGTTTTCAAAATGTTGGAAGTGATGAGACGGTTAATTAATTAAATAATATTTACTGCGATTTGTATAATGGAATTTTTTCAATGAACGGAACTTCCGTTTTCGTTTCTTAATAATGAAGGGTTGTTTTAGCAGCCAATAAATAAAAAACGGATAGCAGGATAGAGCGTTGCGCGAAATTATGTGTGAAATATTCGAAATGTCACCATAAGATCATGGGGAGATTTTTCGTGTCTACCATTTTATGCATATACTCATGCCTAGACGAGTCAGACAAGGAACGTAGGATCCATTTTATTAACTTTATTGCATTATACTGAAGGACCTTCCTCGTGGTGGAAAAGCTCGGTTTTTCGGGAATTTTTGTAAGGTTCCACGTTTTCAAAATTTTGGAAGTGATGAGACCGTTATTTAATTAAATAATATTTACTGCGATTTGTATAATGGAATTTTTTCAGTGAACGGAACTTCCGTTTTCGTTTCTTAATAATGAAGGGTTGTTTTAGTAGCCAAAAAATAAAAAAACGGATAGCAGGGTAGAGGGTTGCGCGAAGTTATGTGTGAAATATTCGGAATTTCACACATATCGATATTTTTGCAAATATTTGACGATCAATATTATTCGGAAGGAGAGTCTACTAATTTTCCTTCTTGACTCACAGTTCCGCAATATTTTATGCGGCGAAGACGGAAGCAACTATGCTTGTATATAGAGTCGTAGATAGGATTTTAGCGGCGGTATATCTTTTACAACGTAGAAGTTGAGGTCCGGAAGGTACAACCCAACCAGACCAGTTCCCCTTCTTCGGCAAAGCGATAACGCGGCTAGGAGGATATACGTGCGGTCCGTTTATTCCTGTTTCGTTTCTATATGTTTGTTTTTCTTTCTTTTCTTCTACTCCTCTATTTGTGTGTGTTTTTTTTTATCTACCACGGCAGTAACACGGCTGAGTTCTCGCGCCTGATTGCGAATCACACCGGCAAGTTCCGGTAAAAACTGTCGCAATGACTAATGTGTATAACACACCACAGCGCGCAATAAATTCTAAGTGACATCTTTTGCAACTGCGCACGTCCCGTGGGGTGGACAAACGAATTTGCGATAAGGAAAACTCGAGTTTAGTTGTAAATTAAAGCGATATCATTTTTCGTTTTATCGGCGAAAATAAAAATGCGCGAATGGCCAGAAATGGACGGCAAGACTGAAACGGGAATATGCCCTCGTGCGACTACGGAACAACAAAGCTGTTAAAAAATGGCATTGAGCACGAAAAAATTTCCATTACTCATGTCCCGTTCTCACGTATTCGGCATTCGTTCAAATTCCAATAATGCGAATGAATAATATGAGACGATATTCATTAATGATGATAATTCTGTTTTTCCAAAATAAATGTGCAATGTATTTATTTCATTGTATTGAATTTCTCACGATTAAAAAATTAATATAAATTTTTACATCAGGAGTACCACATTTATTTTCTATTTTCGAATATCTGATACATTCAGAAGTGAAATAATGGAAATTTCCCGGAAATAAATTGTGGTACATTTGCTTGTGGCAACAAAATTTGTAGAACAATGCCTTTAAATCGAAGAGCCAAGTTTGTGAGAATCACACAGAGCAATGCTATGAAAAGTTTTTTTTGGATCACGCGCAGAGTCGAAAAAACCTGAATCCGATTTACCGAGAAACCGGTTGACCTAAGAGGCTTTCGTGTTCACGGAGAAATGCTCGACTGCATAGTTCAAAGAATAGGTTCAATTTAAATTTACCAATCTCTGCTTGTATTTAATTCTTTACTTCATTAACGTATTGTATTTTCTTTCATTATTGAAACTTTATGCAGAAATAAAAATATTTGTTTTTTTTTCTCTACTGTCCCTGTAAAAGGGTTCGTCGAAAACTTAAGAAATAAATAAAAAAGGATGCAAAGTAGAAGCTTGCACATTGCTTCCTCATTTAATTTTGCTCTTTACATAGCAACCTCTACGAGGAAGTATTGTAACTGATTTTGGCTTCCTCATAGAGGAAGCTTTGTCAAGAGCAAATTTAAATGAGGACACAATGTGCAAGGTTCTACTTGGCATCCTTGTTTTGAGTAAATGAATAAATCACCGGCACATCTCATTTTTATTAGGCACAAACTTTTGTTTTACTTTAGTAACTTTTGCGGAGGTTATAGCGAAAATCGCTATTTTTTCAAAAATTCAAAATGGTGTAATATTTGAACGACTTTACCGATCACCACCAAATTTGGTACACAGTAGGACTGTATGTTATTTTTCATTTATAGAACATTTCAGTGAATTTGCTGAAATTCGACGCGATTTATAGCAAAATTTGGATTTTTTACAAAAATTCAAAATTCTATAAAATCCGAACCGCTTTACCGATTTTGTCGAAATTCAATACCAAACAGCATTTAATGTCTCTCTAGTTTTAAAGAACTATTTAGCCATATCGGCGAACTTTTACGAAAGTTAGAGAATATACGACATTTTTCAAAAAAATAAAAAATTCTATACTCTACTTGCGTGCCAAATTTGAGCTCGATCGATCGTGCCATTCGCGGGTTATCGACGATTGAATTTTCGGTCCTTGAAACACACATACACACACACACACATACGGACACATTTTCTAAACCACTTTTCTCGACATTTTAGGTGATTCTAAGCATACTGACATGAAAATCTCGAAAAAAAATTTTTTCATGAAAAAAAAGCTTCCTGTATGAGAAAGCAAAAATAAATCAATCGATTAAGAGAACATACATAGCCAAGAGAAGTAGTAATATTTTTCTCACTCTCTAAACTCAATACCAACGAAATCTTAAAATATGAGTTAACCAGTGAAGGGTGCGTTTCACAGTGTCGATATATTAATAATCGGAACGTGGCGAGGGAGTCAATTGAAATTTGATTCGAAAAGGAAAGCTAAACGGGACATGGAAGTCGCTTACCCGTTTGAATCGTAAATTCGAGTATGAAGAGGGGCGAAGGGGCGGAGCGAGGGCTTGGATCTGATTTATTCAAATGACCGAGAGGCGAATGTAAATCCCGTCGCAAGACGCTCGACCCAGAGAGCGAGAAAGAAAGAGAGAGAGAGAGAGGCGGCTGGCAAACTCCATCGTGTTGTGTGAGCTTCTGACGGCGAATTGACAAATTTATGGATATAGACAGCAATCTCGCAAACGAGAGTGCGAGTGAGCGATAGAAACTTCACGCGGCGACATAATACATCTGGCGCCAAATTGAAGTGACGCCTGACTCACTTTTTTTATCGTCACTTCGCGTCTGGCTTCGATATCAGATTTTTTTGCCCCACCGATTAAAAGAAAAAAAAAAAACAAACAAACAAACGAACAAAAGTTCTCGATTACTTCACACCAATCACACTCTTCTTGTTACATCATCCGTAAATAATACACAGAATTTCTGACGAAGAAAAAAAATGTACATAACAAAAAGTCAATAGTTTTCAATGAAGTTCGTGTAATTGATTTGATAGCGATTAATTCAAAAGTTCAAAAGGCTTTCAACGATCATTCCCAAAACTAATCGCAATCCACTTTGCAATCGACTCAATTTTATTTTGGGAATCCTCGAAGATCGCAATTACAGGGGCGAATTTGATATAAACAGTGTGCATCGCTTAACATGTTTATTCCCTGTGGCATCTCGTAATACGTTATAAATACAATTCCACCGACCTTATCAAGATACTGAAATCCATGATCCCGTGCGACCCGATGAGCGACCTCGGGACCGCCCTCGATATGGGCGGCCCACTGATTCGTGAAAGCATAGGCACGTCCGCCGATTCCGATGGTCACAAGCACGACAGTCAAAATCCACTTTTCGCGGCACATGATCGTCGCAATAAACCAAATGGCACTAAAGTACGATACGATAACCACTGTTCAAATAAAATATATATCCATGTACACGTGAATATGTAGCACTTAAATAATTTTCCACCGAAGCAGCGGACGGGAGCACTGAAATTCGCTGCGCAAGCACTTTATCGATGACTCTATTTTTTTTTCTTCCTTCTTTCTCGATAATTCCCTCGTCGTGCACTTTCTAGTGAAGAGAAAACGAAAAAAATGAAATAAAAAACACTCACACACACACGCAATGAGAGAAAGAAAACGGAAATAACTGTGTGAAAACCCCGAAAAACGCGCTGTTAATGAAATATATTTTGCCGACGCGAAAAGCACGTGGTGCAGAGTGCCGCAGCGTAACGCACCGCGCGAGTTGCTTCCTCTACGAGAGCGACGAGGTCACTGATTGGAAGACACCTGCTTGCGAATAAACGGAGGCGCGAGCGTCGCGGGAGCGCCGGACCAGCAGGTAGCAGTTAGAAGTGGAGGTATAAACGAAATATCTATCCCCGCCGCTGCGTGGACGCGCGAACGCGTCTCATCGTCTGCCACGTAAGTGACGTTCAGCGCTAAGACCGAGAGTATAGAAGTTAGATTGTGGCGACGGTGGTGGTAGTAAGAGCAGTAGTCGCGAGGCCACTTTGCCACTCTGTTTTCAACGCTAGTGTCTCGAGTCGCGAGCGACCTCGAGTCGAACACACTCACACACCCGGAAGCATTCGCAGCCCCGCGTTTTTCTTACACACCGAGCCTCTATACGTGCACATCGCTAGTCGCATCGGCGATACCTGTACAAGTCATTCGGGCAGTATAGTCTTTTGTGTATAGCAGACGAAAGTCACCGCGCGATCTCGAAATATCAGCCAACAACGGCTCTTCGTGTATATATCTGTCCCTGCGTGTGTGTGTGTTTTTTTCGCTCGGATATTTCGCTGAGCCAAATAATATCAACTTTTCATCTTATTTACAAAACGTGACTTCATTGAAAATCTTTTATTCTATAAATCTTCTTAATGGATTTCTGTTTATCACTGGCTTTTTTTTTTTTGTTGTTTCTTTTGGGAAAATAAAACACACTTTGAATGTCGTTGGTTATAATTGCTGTTGGAAAAGATGGTTTTTTTTTTTCGATTTGTTAATTTTGAAGGAATTTGCGGTTTGACGCGAGCAGAACACGTGGCACGGTGGCTCAAACAACCGTTTGACGTAGCCGCGTGCCCGACGACCGGGAACTGAATCGCGCGACTCCCGTACCGACGGTTAAGTACCCGAAGACGCGCGCGCGCGTGCGCTCGTCACGAGCGTCGCGACGACCCCACGCACACACACGGACACACACAAACGGTGCGAGATTTATACTACGTACTGGTGGCGATCCCGCGTATTACGAGCGGATATGTATATGTGTGTATGCACGTATAACGCGGATATGGATGTGTATCTATGTGTATGCACGAGCCCGCAGATGAATTGATGAACGAGGGGCACCGCGCGCGGCACTTCAATCCTTTCAGCTGGTGCTTCACGTCGTAGTATTGTAATGCGGCATCGGGCCAATTCCTTCCCTGCAGCGCGAAATTCCTCAACCGAATTTCGATTCACAACAGAACTATACAGCGTGAATATGAGATTTAAATGAAAATCATTTTTTTAATATGAAAATCGCGTATTTCTATTTCGTTTTGTAATATTGAATTACACACGTTTTTGCATATTGATATCGAAGCACTATCGCAATTTTTTTGACGTGGTTATTCCAATTTCAATTTTTTAATTGAACAAGAGAAACCGTTATCTTTTATTCGGAATTTGATGCTCAATTTTGCTTACGTTTTCTCGCGGATCGAAATACGATAAAACGACATTTTTGAAAAATAATTCCAATCGAGTCTCGAGCGACGAAAAATCGCCGATCCGAGATTCGGATCATTTATCTTGGACTCGATGCTTGAATACTTAAGATTTTAGATCGAATCGGCATTTTGGATTTAAAGAGAATGCACTGCAAATGAGCTCGTGACAAAAATCGGGTATTATTCGACTGATAAGCGAGCGTTTAAATACTTGTAGGTTTTGGGATGGTTCATGATTCCATCGTCGGAGCACCGCGAGCGAATATTTCGGAGCCCAGCGATATTTCCGATAATTGAAATTACGATGGGCCCGAAAATCCTTCGATACTCGAAAAATAACGGAGAATCAATCGGGCGTTTGAATTATTATTTCCAGGTATCGGGTGAAACCGTGAATCATCGGTGCGGATTTCGCCGATGAGACAGAGACGCGCTCACTGCACAGACACACGACACTCGCACTGCTCACACCCACTCACGCACACACACGCACACACGCATGAGTCTCGTTTGCCGAGGAATTCCTGCGGAGTCCAGGTGGAAACGACGCTACGCTTCCGACGACGGACCAGCCAGCACTGACCGCGTTCGTGCCGCTGGTAATGTGTTCGAGTGGGTATCCTCTGTGGTCCAACGTGGGTATCCGCAACGTCGAGCCGCTGTGAGCGTGTGAGTGAGAGTCCGGAGGGGGGGAAATGTGCGTGGACGGAGCGGTACACAAGAAGGCCTCCTAATGGCGGAAAGGAACTTCTATCTCACTTTCTCTCGGTGGCTTTGGCTCGGTTAGCGCCGGTGCTGGAGGATCGAGAGCCGCGCGGTGAGAAGACGAAGACGGATGCAAACGAGATGAAGAGGAAGACGAAGGTGGTTTCAAGGAGGAGGAGGAGGAGGAGGAGGAGGAGGAGGACGATGACGATGTTCCCTGCGGTCCTTTGTTCCCTCGGGAAAAGTCGGTAGGTCAGCTACCTACCGCGGAACCTCATCTCTTCATTGACCGTCCTTTTCTCAAGATTTTGTCGTTCTTCCTCGCGCTTTTCGAGCGGCTCCTCGCGTCCCATGTCCTGCCGGATCATGCCACGTCTTTTTCCCCCCACACGAGCCTTCTTTTATTTTCTCATTTCACGCGAAAGCGCTACAACCGAGGAAACTCCTGCCGGAAAGCCGGTAAAAGAACTTCCGCAACAAGGATTATTGTCGGCTCACACTAAAACCTCGGAGTCATCTTGTCAAGCTCCTGAAAGTCGAACGGTTACAAAAAGCATCATCGTTGGTCCAACGAGCTCTCTCGGCCGTTGTGAAAATTGACTTTTCTATATTTTCCATTCCAAGTTGAGAGAATTTTAGGCGGCATGAAAACGGGTGCCACTCTTGAACTATAATTTTGAGGTGAATGGAGTTTTGATATTTCGTGAAGTTTTGAAAAATCGTTGAATTCTTTGACATTCTTAGTCCTATTTTTTTCCCCGGGGTTACTTATTTTCGCTGGAAAGAAGTTTTCGTCAGTAAGAAGAGAACTGGTCGAGAAGATAAACAATGAAAAACGCAAACAACATATCCAGAGATCTCTCAACCATCTCAACGCGCGGAGAGAAGTGAGATTTAATTCCCGATATATTATTTGCTTTTTCTCCGAAATTCTCGAGCGATCTTCAGCCACAAAACACGAAGAGTGCCTCAAAGTTTCGACGATTCTTCCAAGTCTCGAAATAGTTCATTGAATTTCGAGTGGTTGCTCCAAATCCATAACAAGTATCATCATTTCTCCCTCGCGCTCGCTCTACGGTGTACGAATTTTCCGTTCTGCGGTTTCCTGGCCGGATGACCCGGGAATCGCTCGAAATTCTGGGAAAGCGAGAGCTCAGCACTTCTCTCATCCCGTCACAGTTCTGCTAGCCGAATTCCTGTCTCCGTGCTCGGCCGTTTGGAGGTTTGAGGGCGTCTCGCGAAGCTTTCCAAGTTGTCTGGCTCGTTTCCGTGTCTCCCTTCGTCGTCGAAGGGTCGGTACTCGATTATCGGTCGTCCAGACTGACGGAAACTGCGCGAAGGGCTCTCCCGGCGCGAAAATCTTTCTCCAGAAATTGTTGTCACTCCTTCTTTCCGTGGCTTCAATCTTCTTCCTTCCTCCGCGATATCTCACTTACACGCGGCCGAATGAGCGTTTAAATCGGCAGCAGTGACTGCACCGGAGCATCGATGGCACCCCGAGGTACCTCAATTTTCAATGGGTCCGCTCATCTGAGGCGAAGCGCCAAAGCCATTCGAACGCGATCCTCTCCAGGAATAAAGGAAGAGTGGACGAGGTCCCGACTTTTCTTGCGATGCTCCATCCCGATAAGAATTGTACGCGGTGTGTGGTATCGATTATCCCTTATCCGTCTGTTCTTTTACGATTACGTACCTTTTCTTTATTTTTCCTTGCAGACCCACGGTTCTCTCAATTTTATGCTTTTTCCTCGAGGCAACCTGGATGCTCGCGTATATTGATTAATTATTAACGGATGTTTGCTTCTTTCCAATTTTTATATCTTTTCCATTCCATCATTTTCGCGGCAAGGATGCGGAGCAATTTAATACTCGTGAGCTTCTGCCTTTTTCTGAACTGTTTAAAAACGTTTCTGATCGTTGCTAATTTTTTCGCTTACTTCCCAGAGATGAAGTGTTTTCGATTGTCTTTGGATATCTGAGGATAGTCTGAAAATGACTGAGAAAAAAATGTTCTTACGTGTGTGCGTGTCTGTAATCTGTAAAAACGAGGCAGAAATTAATATATGTAAAAAAAAATGTAACTCGGCATTTAACAAATTACCTATATTATGAAGCTTCATGCATAAATGCATAACGATTGAGATCACGATTAAAAGGTGCTAAAGGTCGAGTAAAAAAAGTCAACAAATTGAGCGGCACCATCAGCGAGACTTGTTAATTTGCACAGCGGCTCATTTAGTCCGTAATTCCGTCACTAACAACACGTCGTCGATGATAATCGCAGCAGTATCGACCAGATTCAATCTCTATTTCCTCTCCTTCTCCAGCGGCTCATAATTAAAGTAGTTGTCACAGCGAGAACCGACGTGGATGACGTTCGCCAATCTATCCCAGCACTTCTGATTTTTCTTGCCTTTTCTTCACCACTCCGTCCTTCATTTTATGCTTTTTAGAGTGAGACCCTCTGGTGGCCTGTGATCGAAGACTCATCAAGCGAACGCTAATTTCCATCCTTCACTCAAAACTCCCAACCTCTCACATTGTCACTGAATTATTGAGCAAAGCCATTTTTTCGTTCCTCGCATTTTAAGGACTATTGTCGTTGGCTTTTTTTTTCACAATGAGCATTTATCGTCCAGGAATCTCACAAAATTCTTGTGCAGAGTTTCTCTCATCCTGGAGCCTCCAGTTTCCATGACCTCGACATCTCCAGAAATGTTGGACTCATGGCTCGTTAAGGGCATCTCAAGACTCAAAACCATCGATGCTGATGTCGTCCGGTCGCTGGAAAATAAAATAAATTTGAAGAATATTAATATAGATGTAATATAAATTGAGACGGGGCAACGCGGACATTTAAAATGTGCGTCAAAAGCCAACAAGCAACGCACTCACATTGAGGAACATCAAGGCCTCCTCCCCATGAAGCCTGTTCAGTATTATAGCAGAGCGGAGCGAGGAAACGAGCGAGGTCATGGACTCCGCTGTGGCTATTATACACGAGGAGAGTTCACGTACGCTGGTTCCCATCTCTCCGTCCGTATGGGGCGATAGAGTACCTCTACATATATTATATCGCAAAAGTGTACATACACACGTGTCTACCTACTGCGCACAGCGTCGGAACGTCTCGATCGCGTGCAAGCAGCGCCGTGCCCTACTCGTGTATATCCCCTAACTTTACATCGCTATTTATGTGCATATGTATGGAGCCTTTAAGCCAGGAATTGCGTGCGGAGTGAGATCCTAGCGTTTTCGCTCTCGTTAAGGTGTTTAAAACGCTTCACACTTGACAAATCAGTGTAAAACTTTTGTTGTTATCTGTTCCAGAAATTTTTCGTCTGCAACGACGGTAAAGACTACATTGACATTGAATTTTTAACACATATATTACGAGAATAACGTATCGCGATTTTTTTTTTAAATCATTTCGTACATGACGATGTGTGAATTTTGGAATATTTTTATTTAAATTCCAATTCGACATTTTCTTCCCATAAAAATAATGTTTTCGGGGAAACTTTAATTGGGGGTTTCTTTATTTTAATTAGGTAAATCAGTGATTTATTTGTCATTTTTTGGAAATAAATTAGGGCTGTGATGACAACACGGTAAAGACGAAATTACAATTTAATTCTTAACTCTGATATTATGAAAACAACGTATTGGAATTTTTTTTTGTTGAATTATTATTTTGTAGATAAAGTTGTGTGAATTTTGCAAAATTTTTGGTTTAATTCCAATTCAACATTTTCTAGTATTTTTCTTTATTTCCATTAAATGCTGAAATGGGAATGTTCTCGTTCATTTTGAGGGACGAGATATTAAGCCTGTAAACTCGACAATCAGATTCCGAAACCCAAGCACAGTCTCTCAGCTCGGAAGGTGTAGTCTTACTAACTGAGCAGTAGAGTAATGGACTAACCTAGTGCTATGCACTGTACGAAGCGATTTTCACTTCAAATCGACGTCGCCAATAAAGTTTAGTCTCACATTTTTATTTTCTCCATCTCATTTCTGACATTCACACAAACGCGTTCTATTTCATCTACACTCAGATACAATTTTCAGTAAACTATCTTCATTCAAATTAAAAAAATTGAGTAAGAGAAGAAAAAATAAGTAAATAAATGCCCACAAGAAAATAATTGTTAATGTCAAGACAAAGTAAATCCAACAAACTTACTTTTTCGTTTGTCTTTGTTTATCAAGTTCCGTTTTTTGGAAATCGAATGAAAAAATTCCATTTTTAATACCCTTGAAAAATATGCTAATAAGCATGTTACCCTTCAACCAAAAATGGGAAATTTGGTTTTTCAAAAAAATATGACGATTAATGTTTTTTCCAAAAATTGTTCGGAATGTTCAGCACGGAATGACTCATATGCAGTTGCAATACATTTGCTACTGAGTCGCGAACGCATCAGCGACGAGTATATCAAGAGTGCTGGTACAGGAGGAGACCTACTCGTCTTT
This sequence comes from Clistopyga incitator, assembly GCA_947507545.1. NCBI lineage: Eukaryota > Metazoa > Arthropoda > Insecta > Hymenoptera > Ichneumonidae > Clistopyga > Clistopyga incitator. The sequence goes on along the minus strand of OX382174.1, from coordinate 2,365,808 downwards.
GTTATACGGGCAGTGCTATACCGTACTGAGGATACGGACAGTCTCGTTTCTAGACCGAAGACAGAGACTAGAACTCTGTTCAATCGGGCGGCACTGCATCACGATGCACAATCGCTCAGCTAGCCGCGCATAGCTACAGATATACTAATCGAAACCATATAAAATACAATAGAGCCCAACACAGTGCATACATCTGACCTATGCCAGATACAAATAGCGAAGTTCCCTCTCCTGTTGCGACCCTGAAGCAAAAAAAATCTTTGAACTAACTGAATCAGCGTACGACGTCGTTCAAAGCAATTTTTCCACAGACCAATTCATTTATTTAGTCTCTCCAATAATCACTCGATTAAGTTGTCTAAGGACTTGTCACAGGACTTAAAAATTAATTTGAACGGGGGTGTACGGTGACTTAGTTAATTCAAACATATTTTCTTAGTTAAGGTACTTGAAAAATAAAGAAAAAAAGGAAACGATTTTTTTAATTTTCTTAAGAAGACGGAGTTAGGTGAAAAAAAAATGATTTTCAATTGGCTGGATTTTTTCAATCGATTGATTAATTTTAATTGAAAATGTCCTCTGAGAACCGCAGACGAAAATTTTCACGTGATCGATAAATTAAGTGGAAATGGTTTTTCGTAACGCTATGAACCTTCAACCGTCAACCTGTTCTATAGTGTGGTTCAAAGACAATTCGCGCTGCAGCATACATTTATAATTGTACGTAGAAGCAGCTATGGCACCGATGAGTGCCTGCCAAATCAGCGCACTGGTATTCCCGCAAACGCTATACAGCTATGCTTCAACGTTGGATCGTAATAATATGGAATTCGTGAGGTTACAATTGGAACCTGCCACCTCGGTACGTGCGGTACCTTCATTACTGACAAACACGAGAGAAAATCAGAGCCAGACTTAGTTTCGTGAGGTGGAAGCCAATATTGGCACCATTTTTCCCACACCATAAGAAACTAAATTGGATATTATTCATCCTTGTGAAGCTTCGTAAAAAAAAAAAAAAAAAATGAAAAATTCTGAGATAAACAATGAGCCCTTTGCATAATTTCAATATTTTCCCATTTTTTTTTTTTCTTCAAGATATCGCATTTCGGTATTCACCGACTTTTACAACTTCCTTTTTTCCAAATGTTGAAATAACAAATACTTGACACCATGAAATAAAATAGTAAAAAATATTGAGATCCAAAGGAGTCGCACCAATGGGCAGACAATTTTTCAATGACCAATTAATGAGCCACAAATTTTTGTTCCCATTTTTTTGGAATGTAATATGTTTCGGGGCATATGTAATAAGCTTAAGAGCAAGCGAATGAAGATTGAAAAAATTAATCCAGATTGTAGGGAGGTTTTAAAACGTCGTAGGTACGGAGCAGCCATCCCTAAAGGACCGAATGTCGGTACCCTTTATGCTAGGTGGAACCGTTCTCCGAGCATGGAGGGCAGTTGACGAGGGAAGAAAAAGCGCGAATATCGGGCAGCAAGCAGCGGGTTCACGCTGTGCAGCAGCAGCAGCAGCAGCAGCAGAAGTACACAGGGAAGGATTTGCTACGGCGACTGTTTGCACGTGGTGTGTGCGAGCGGGATTCCCTGTCTATGTACGTCTATTACGTTCGCCTGTCCGCTCGCTCGTAAAGTCTCTCGCAGTTCGCTCGCCTCTCATCCGTCAGAAATATACGACCTCGTCGGGCGAGGCGGCCGCGCTGCTCACAGTTGCAGTTGACGACTGCTTACTATACACACTCAACTCTCGACGGTTTGCGACCTGTTTGCCATTATGAACCGGGCATACACTCGTGCTCACCGTGCACTCTCTTGAACCCATTAAAATGTAAATTTCGCCTTTTTTCCCTGTAATTTTTACCCGTAATCTCGGAATTTCAGAACATGGACTGTTATGGACGATGTAACTAAACGTAGCGATCTCGGAAAACGTCAAATCATTTATCTAACGACGATAATTAAAAAATAAAAATAAAAACAATATTCACTTATTACTTGGTTCATAGATTCAGCTTCACTAATTTCAAAAGGGATTTTTTTCCAATTTTGAATGATAGTGTATTTAATGTTTCATTAATGTCCACATATACATATATGTATATATATATATGTGTATGGTGGGTATCGTTTGGGGACATTGTGAACGAAAAACTGGCTACATCGGGGACATTTGGCTGTTTTGAGGACTGTCCTCATAAATTTATCTATTTAAAGCATACTTTGAGGTCCGTCCTCAAAACAGCCCCGTATGTGATAGGTATACTCTGAGGTCTTTCGAAAAATCTGTGTTACTTTAAGGACAGTCCTTAAAGTAGCAATATGTTATTCGTTTAGAATGAGGACATTATCTCAACTATTCTGCACTCACTTTATACTGCCATTTACTTTTACGCTAATGATTGAATGAGTTTCTGATGATGGTGTAGTCAATCGCAACATTATTAGATTAACAAGATTATTTTGTGCATTTCAATCAAACCCAAATAACAGAAGATCAGAAACACTTGTAGGGCCATTGATTTTTGTTAAAACATGCCTTTTCATAATTAATTATAACAATGGCAATGGCTGTCGACAACTTGAATAAAAAAAGATGAAATCATAATAGTGCACGGTGGTTTGACGTTCGGTACAACAAAAATTCTAGTAAACAATGTAATATAAAATCCTCAAAATGTCCATTACGTTGCTATACGAATGGACTGTTCGGTTCGTTTGAGGACTTCTCACGCGTGAGACTTTTCATACTCGTTATGTGCAAGAAGTGTGCACTTCGCGCACTCGTGATATAAAATTTCGTATATAACTTTGTGACCAATATCGAAAGCATTGAAACTTGTCAAGGAGGGCAACCATCTCACGACGGTTGTAAAGTTGATCACACATGCCATACGAGTACGGCAGGAACATGAGCCACCGGCCAGTGGAACCATCAATTTAAAATATGAAAGTATAATCGAACGTAATTGTTACATGTAAAGAATATTGAAGTATTGCAAACGTTAATTTTTGATGTACTAGTCATTGTAAAAGATATCTCTCTCTCTCATTCCGTATATCTGCCGTAGTCTTCTTCCATCGTGTTTACAAAGAAAAGACATTCGTATCGAGAACGAAGTCCCCGAAATGTCTGTTACGCTGGTGTAAAACTTAGTAATTTAGTTAGTTTAAGGACTATATTTTTATACTATCATATTCTTTGAGGACACAACCTAACTTGAACCTAAACGCATAAGCTAAAGTAATTATTACATGTAAAGAATATTGAAGGGTTGCAAACGTTAATTTTTTATGTACTAGTAATTGTAAAAGATATCTCTTTCATATATCTGCCTTACGTAGTTTCGATTATTGTTCCATCGTGTTCGCAAAGAAAAGACGTTCGTATTGAGATCGAAGTCCCAGAAATGTCTGGTACGCTGGTGGAAAATTAAGCAATTTGGTAAGTTCGAGGACTATATATTTTTACTCTAATATTCTTTGAGGACACCACCTTACTCAAAGCTGGAAGTTTAAACAAACGCCATTATTACATATAACAAATATTAAGCCGTTGCAAACGTTAATTTCAATGTACTAGTGATTTTAAAAGGTATATACATATATATGTATATATTTCTTATTTCATATATCTGTTTCACGTAGTCTTAATTATTGTTTCATCGTGTCCACAAAGAAAAAGACAAGCATCTCGCGATGGTTGTAAAGTTGATCGCACGTGCCGTACGAGTACTGCAAGAGCGTCAGCCACCGGCGAGTGCAGCCATTCATTAAAAATTTACCAGGGAAATCATAATCATATGAGAAATAAATTCTCATAGAGAATCGTATATAAAGTCCTCGAAATATCCATTACGCTGGTATACAAATGAACGGTTCGGTTACTTCGAGGACTATATACTTCATATAGAATACTGTTTTCTCGTCTCTCGCTGATTCGCTTGCAGCCTTTACCGCACCTCGCGCCGAGATGTGCAACGTTGCCGATTTTGGCCATTCGCTCGCCTTCCCGCGCGCGATCGCCTGACAACACGGTAACGCTTTCGGGCCCTACGATAACCGATAATATGCTTTGAGGATACAATCTTGTCGCACTTGTCGCGACAATTACGATGGCGGTCATCATTTTGTATTTCATCTTATCGGGTCTATGGCGGTCATATGATGGTCATATAATCGAGTGCGTGGTGCGTCTCCACAAGCTATGAGGAGACGTGCCAATCACGTACGAGAATCGACTTACTCCCTACAGTCCGACGGAAAGGACCACTCCTGTTGTCCCATTTTTTCCGGTAATAAGACAGAATGCGAGCGTCCGTTGGTACGACTGCAAACATTTTCGCTACCTCTTCGGATTGCAACGGCACGGGGGAAGAACGCGCTTCGCTGGTCTGATGCCACGAGACCGCGAAAATGTTCGTGTTAGTTTTATTCGAAGATGAAGTGTTTCTGATATGTGAACCGAATAATGTCAGCAATTTCAGAACACGATGTCCAGCGGTAATGTACACAGACGGAAGAAAATATACGGCACGCATAATCGCGATGCACGGTAAGTATTCATAATCTTCGTCATTACTCGAACCGTTCGCTTACAACAACAATAAAACGTAGTTAAATATTTCGATCGAATTGTCTCCTATTATTTATAACTATTGTTAGATCGTGTCTTCAAACAATGTTATAATATTTCGGATAAATGTTTTTCGAACTAGATAAACCGTAAATGCATTCGTACGTATACGAAGCACTTTGAAGTCTTACTTTCAATCTCCTACTATTAATACATTTCTGTGTCAAATTCTTTTTTATGTCGTTAATTCGATGGATAGAGGAGTCTGTCTCTCTCTCTCACTTTTATCTCACACATCTACCTTACGCAGTTATGAGTACTGTTACATGGTACTCAAAGAACAGACGTTCGTATCGAGAACAAAGACCCAGAAATGCCTGTTACGCTAGTGGAAAAATTAGCAATTTGGTTAGTTTGGGGACTATATTTTTTACTATTATATTCTTTGAGGACATAATCCAACTTAGAGCTAAAAGTTCAAGTTAACATAATTATTACGTGTAAAGAACAGTGAACTGTTGCAAACGTTACTTTCAATGAAATAATGGTTGCAAACGATTATTGTGACATTTTTCACTCAAAGAATACTATATTTAAAACATATGGTCCTCAAACTAGCAATACGTCTGAAAGATATATTCACATAAGAGGAAATTTGAGGACTGTTAATGAGTCAGCGCTGTAGCCTTACGATTTGTTATGGATTCCCTGAATTCATTTGTTTTCGTATTTACTTTTTGAACTTTCGACCTTTAGAGAGCCGGGACCAGCTAGAAGAAATCCAGACAAGTTTAAGCAGTGGTGTACATTCGATCGAACTTCTAGATGTACAACACACAAATGAGTGCCTGCCGTATTCGAAAATTTTGAGCAAACACAAAGAGTCTCAAGGTAAATTTGACAAGCATTTTATGTTTATCCTAAAAGATCTAAAAAAAAACATTTGATTCATTATATTAAACAATCATTTACAACATCTTGTTCAAGTAACGACTAGAATAATATATTGATATTTTTACAGGTACAAGCAAACTGTACTTGGATTCAAGCCTGGTATTATCACCAGGAGAGAATGGAAACTACTTTCTATCTTTTCGAAGGAAGAAAAGAACAAAAACGTATTTTGGTAAGAATAGGCATTGATTTCCAATTGGCGTCGAATAAAAATTTCTTGTCATTAAACGCCTGCCTGATTGCGCCAATAACGAACGTGCGACGAATTTGGGGGAAGAAACCTGCAACTAAATTCCGCACTCACTGTTCGTTTGTTACTCGTTGGCTTTGATTGACCGCGCCTGTAATCTCCCGCCAAACAAGCTCGGCGGAAATAATTCCGTCTTAAATGGACAAAAATCCAATGGCGCGCTTGCCTCCAACTCAATTGCAGAATCTGCTGTATTCTCCTTGCGGAATTTTCCATATTTTTTCCTCCAAAATAGTTAACAAATATTCTATGAATTTTTAATATTTTAGACAAACAACCAGATTTAGTTGAAATCGAGATCTGGAGATCGTCAGAGTCAGCAAACGTCAACATTGCGTTACCTGAGTCAATAATTTCCATCGAAAACGGCAGCGACACACAGATGAACAAGGATGGAGTCGTTGCCAAAACCCGTTCCGACGAGGCAATCGTCGAGGAGACGGTCATCGAGGAGACGATTCTCAAGGAACCGATTTTCTTAAAGAATGGTGATGAAAGTTTCATTGTCAACGCAACGAATTCGACCACAAGCGATTTCGAGAAATCGGATGTTGCCGTAACACCGTTAGTCGATGCTGAAAACTCGAATGTCGACGAAACAATGTCGATTGACAATAGTTTGACGAACTCCTCGAAGCTTCCGTCGGTGGATCCCGAACTTGACGAGTTGAACGGGAACCGCACGGTTATTCTGCAACCGAAATGCAAGTACCTGGAAGACACAACAGAACGAAACCAGAATGACCTCAAAATCGATGAAAATTCGAATAATCTAGCACAGGGTGTAGTGCAAGCTTTCCATTATGATATGAAGGACATCGTTTTCACGGAATTTCCAAATACCATGCAGCATCCATCGCCTCAGCCTCGTGTGGATACGATTTCGCAGGTTGATCTCGAAATTGATCAGCGACATGTTGGAGAGTCAATTAGTAATCCTCTTGACAAGAGCAACGGTTTAGATTATATGAATCTACGTGAGAATAAACAAATTATTTGCGGTCAGACGATCAGCATATATTTATGCAACAATAATTTTTTTATTTCTATTATAGACCGCGACGAATGTGTCGATCTAAAAAAAATCGGCGAACCAGCACCAGCGGGGTAAGTGGCAAAATTTCTAATGACGCGTAAAACTTTAGAGCTACTTGTAATTTCACTCGCTGAATTATGACAATGATAGGTCTGACTGCGATGACATCTTCGACGCTATGTTAGCTGGTCATTACTACACTCCGGGAAATATAAACATCTCGTCCCTTCCCGAGAACTTATTGCCACCCATTATCAGTTCTACAATGCTGGACTCCGCGGTGATTGATTCTAAGCTGTTGGACACGACTCGCTTGAGTATTGACGAAACTGCGAACGAAAAAAAAGACGAAGGTTAATATACCCGTAACTTATGTATGGTACGTTCGTCGTATTTGTAAATGATGGAGGCTACATTGCTTTGTATTTTAGATTCAGATGCGGTTAGCGAAGATGCGTCGAGCGGCGAAGACTATGTACCGTCAAGTCCGGAAAAATCTGATGCCGATTCCGAAGTCGAACGCTGTAACGACGACAGCGAAGTACCGGATCAATCCAGAAGCCGCAAAAAAACCAAGGAAAATAGGTCTACGCTCAATATTACTCTCAGAACAAATCAGCCTGGATTTTCCGCACCAGACGACGCAACGTTGACAGTTCAGCATTCAAAGACCACTGCCGCATATATGAAAAAGCACTTTTGTGTGTATTGTCAAAAATTCCAAGCGAAGATCGCTCGTCACCTGGAATCTATCCACGGGAAAGAAAAGGCTGTGAAAGAATTCGCAGCACTAAATCGTGGCGACAAGAAACGAATTGTACTGATTGCTAAGATCAGAAAGGCTGGTGACAATCTTTATAATACAGATCCAAGATTCAATGACGGTAATTTGCTAGTCGTTCGGAGACCACAGCAAAGAATGGATAAAAAGGCAACGGACTTCATCGCCTGTGGTAAATGTAAAGGCCAATATAATAAATCGGTAATTCGACATCATTGGAAGAAATGTACAGAGGGACGCGGAGGCAAGGAAAGGCTCACCATGGTAAAGGGTCGCAAAGTTTCTGGAAGAGTCCACGCAAAGGCGAGCGCGATCGTGAGAAAACATATATTTCCGTACATGAGGGAAGACGACATCGTTCGCGGAATACGATACGACGAACTGATCATTCTATATGCTAATAAGCAGACAGAAAAGTACGGAACACACCAACATCACTATCAAATGATCAGAGCTCGATTGCGATTGTTGGGTCGTTTACTTCTTCAAGTAAAATCGGTTAATCCGATAATAAAAAATTTCGCTGATATATTTGTACCCCGACATTATGATGACACCATTAGGGCTGTGAAAGTACTCGCCGGAATGAACGAAGATACTCGCACTTTTGACCACCCAGCCACTGCATCTAACATCGGTACGCTAATGAAACACGTCGGTGAACTTCTCCGATCAGAATACATAAAATCGGAGAGAGCTCATGATCAGAAGCGCGTCGAAGATTTTTTAAAACTGCAGACCGAGGACTACACGACTAGCATAAACAGAGCCGTTGCTGAAACACAAATGCAACAGAACAGACGAAAGAAGGTTATACTTCCAAGTGTCGACGATATCACTAAGTTACACGACTTCTTAAAATCGGAACGCGATCGATACTTCAAATGTCTGCAACAAGTATTCTCGAAAGAGTCGTGGCAACGACTAGCAGAGGCTTCGCTGATATCACTACAGGTCTTTAATCGTCGACGCCCTGGAGAAATAGAGCGAGTATATTTGGAAGACTTCGATTCCTACCAGTCAATAGACAAAATAACTGATAAAGATGCGTACGAAGCATTGACAAAAGAAGGCCAAGCGTTGGCAAGGAAGTATGTCCGTTTCATGATACGAGGAAAGCGCGGAAGAGGAGTACCCGTACTTGTGCCCTCCGAAATTTTTGACTGTTTGACGCTCATCAAAAGACATCGCAGCGATGCTGGCGTATCGGCAAACAATCCATACCTTTTTGGCGTGCCATCCGTCGATGCAGACCGATCAAAGTATCTACGTGCCTGCGATTTAATGAGGTTCTATGCAGCTCAGTGTGGCGCAGCAGTACCTACGGCGCTTCGTGGGACCCAACTCAGAAAACACATCGCGACTAGATGCATCAACCTGAATTTGTCGGAAAACCAAGTTTCGGATCTGGCAAATTTTATGGGTCATCACGAGAATATCCACAAACAGATATATCGTCAGCCAGTGATAGAAAACGATATTGTGAAAATTTCGCAATTACTCGAAATCGCACAAGGCACGCACCCATCGACTTCGAACGACAACGAGAGCAGCAGCTCTGAGGAAGAAGAAAATGCAACAAACGACGATCAACAAACGACGACTGACAAAATTGGAATTTCTGAAGTTCGTGGAGGTAATAAGTCTATTTTTATAAATCGAGGAGGACACCGGCGGTGGAGTAAGGCGGAAAAGGATGTTGCGCTCTCTGCTTTCGATGCAGTACTGCGCAGTGGGAGGATGCCAAGCGGAGAGCAGATGCAAACACTCATTCAAGAAAACGAGTGTTTGCGCGGTCGCGCAGTCCCGCAATTCAGGACGTGGTTGCATACGCAAAAAAAAAAGTTCAGTGCGTAAAACAGCGCAATACGAAGATTATTAATAGCTGCGCTATTAATAACGCGACAAGTATGAGAAAAACAAAAATGAAAAAATTGATATTCACGTTCCTTATTTCAGTTATTTCGTACCTTTTTTTTTTAAATGATGCTACTATTTTGTTTTTTTTTTTAAATACTACCTTAATGTTACTGCGTTATGTATTTTATTATGATAATAATAATAATAATCGTTAATATCTTAAAATTTTTAATTCTTATCCGTCTATTTGTTCTTTACTCCATACTTTCTTCACATCTATAGCACGTGGGTTATCCGGTGACGCGCCTGATTTCTCGTATCTCAAAAAAGGATGCAAAGCATAACGTTGCACAGTCCTTCCTCATTATATTTTTTCCTTTTTACAAAGCTTCCTCTGTCAGAAAGTATGTTGCTCAATTTTGGCTTCCCCATAGAGGAAGCTTTATAATAAGAGATAATTTATACAGCTAGAGAACATACTGAGATTTGAAAAAACTTAAATGGCTTAAAAAATCTGAACCACTTTACTAATCTGCATCAACTTTAATATCTACTACAACTGGATATTAATTTTGAATTACAGAAGATCTTAGGTTTGGTCTAACATAACCTAAATAAGAACGAAAACGAAATCCTTTCGAAAATTTAAACTTTCACAAAATTTAAACCACTTTATGGATTTTGATCAAATTTGATACCGACCTTTATTTTTCATTGATCTCTTTGTCCATAATTATTTAGGCCATTAGCTGAAAAATTGAAAAGGCTACAGAACATACCGACATTTTTCGAAAAATGAGAAGGCTTATAAAGTCTGAATTTTTGCAAATGCACGAATGGAAAGGGAACGTGATGCTTCTCTACCAGCGTACTAAATTTTCGCTTAATTGTTATAGCCGTTTTGAAGATATTCGAATTTGCAGGCGTAGTACACACATTCGGACATTTTTTCTAAACCACTCTTCTCGACGTTTGAGACCATTTTGAATGTCCTCACATGAAAATCTCGAAATAACAAATTTCTCACGAAAACGAAGTTTCCCCTACGAGGAAGCAAAATTATTGATGGAACCCGTATTCCTCGACAAAAAATCCCGTCAGATTTTCGAACATTCGTGAACAGAGACGCGACAAGATCGACGCGAAGTGATCGTCAGATGCTTGGTAAATAGTCATAGCTGCTGTCTATGTTCTGATCCATCTATTTGCTCACAATTCTTTGTCTTCGATCAACTGTTACTAATAATTATTCTTAGATTGTGTCCTCAAAGAATGCTATATTTCAAACATATGGTCCTCTAACTAGACAAACCATCAATGTATTAGCATGTATAAGGGGCACTTTGAGGTCGTACTTTCAAACGCATATCATAAACACATTTTTGGTATAAAAATATCTTCTTCCGGTGATTTAAGTATTAGGAGAGCTTCCTCTCCTTATTTATTTAATATGAAATTACAAATCTGCTTCTCAAGTTTATTGAACCATGTGCACGAGGGCGACCATAACACGGAAGTTGTGAAGGTGATCGCATGTGCCCCACGAGTACTACAGGAACACAAGACAATTGTGAACGCTGCCTTTCATTTTTTTAATCGAACGGTGAATTCGTTATTATTCATTATGGTTCAACATGTTGTACAATTACAATTGTCATTAAGAATCGGATATAATCTCCTTGAATTGTCCATTAGGTTGGTTTACAACATGACGGGTCGATTAGTTTGAGGACTATATGCTTTGACTGCAGTGTTCTTTTGCCCTTCATGGTCACACTAACCGGAGACTGACCCTGTAGTTCCAAGTGCATTTTGGGTTGATTATACCCACGGTGACCACGAAAGGTTCAGGACACAACTTAACTTAATTAATGTCCTCAAAGTACACCATAGGTTAAAGTAGTAATATGTGCACAAATATTAAGAAAACAAAGCAAAGCTATATTTATTTTATTGAAAAATGTTCACTGGTAATACAAATAACTGAAATTAACCCAAATTAAGATCTTTTATCGATTACAAGATGGTCTTTCATTGTATATACGTTGCCTCATAGCAGTCGTTTAGTCGTTTCATATGTCCTCATATGTTCTGTTACGCATATGTAGTCTCATAGTAGCCATTTTTTAGAAATCATCGGATAAAATGAAAACAAGCGTATAGATTTATTTGGAAATACTTGCATATGGTCCGAAATGCTTTCTAGCATCAATTTCAATTATTATATATAAACGTATATGCGTGTCCTCAAAGTGTACTTTACATATATATATATATATATATATATATACAATTGTTTGTGATAATGTTCATTTTTTCTATGCCTCTCTGAGGAAAGTATCTTTTTTTGCAAATATATATCAATCATTTGATGGAAAATATACTTTTTCAAAAGTTACATCCTTATCATGTAGACATGTACATACAGACTATCTCATTTATATCAAATATTTCACTGTACTATACATTGTATGGAGCATAGTGAACGAGCATGTGCTCTATATAGTCTTATAGGGGCCGCTCAACCGCGATAAAACGTGTAATAACGGTATCGAAGCTTCGTCGACGTCGTATACCCGCAGAATAGTCGACCACTGACTCCTCTCGTCCCGAGCTTTTATACTTCAACGTTATACGACCTCGGTACGGTATGATAATGTGTACCTCGGCGAGCGCGTAACACGAAATTTTTTATCGAACATCAAGCGATCCGTGGGCTCCGAAAAACCTGGTTAGCTTGAACTTTCGAGCAATCAGTCGAGCATTTACATCGAGGATTCCATGAAAAAAGTATTCCGTACTTTTTATCATCAAACCCCGGTCTTCAGATTTTGTTGGATCCACTTATTGTACAAAAGGAAAAGAGGGTTCGGCATTTTCTTTGAAGGGTTAAGGGCTCCTCAGAAATAATTGTAAAAATTATTTATATACAGCCAAACTTTAAAGTACTTAAAGGATCTGGAGATACTCTGAAAACAAAATTCGAGAACCTAGGAAACCAAAATAAAAAAGGGAGAAAGAACTTTAGGAACCTACAATTAATAACCTTCCTTTCGGATGTACAAAGGTGGATTCTGAAGGGCATAAATTATGTATCTACAGGGATAAAAGAGCTTGGAGAGGATAGGACAGGATTTTATCCTGTGACCGTATAACGCAAGGTAGGCTTTGGACGGAGTCCAAGGTTCAGGAAAAAAGGTGTGCGACATTATGACTTTTCTACGAACGAAGAACGAGTAACGTACTATGAAAATGAGTACCAAGCTCGAAGCTCGGCAAGAAAATACAGGAGGAGGCCAAAAGAAATAATGTAGTCATCAGAAGCCTCGAGATTGCCGAGCAGAAAGTGGAGGAGGAGGAGGAGGAGGAGGTAATTGAAACAAATGTCCAGGAAATCATCCGAATAAAAACGGAAGGAAAGAGCAGTGTGATCATGGTGAAATTATGCAATGTAGAGAATAAGACCAGAGTTATGGAGTCTGAGAGAAAACTCATGAAAACTCGAATATTCCAGAAGCAAGAGCTAAAGGTCCAGCATCTCCGATGTAAAATAGTAAACATTGCGAGAGGATCAGATGGAGAAGCGAGTAAAGAAAGGGCCACAAAAAGTTCACTGTAAATGAACGAAATTACGTTTGGGAAGAAGAAGAATGGCAGTAATTCGTCCCAGCATCCCTAAAACCGAAGATTATGATCTTCTCGTTCCCGGTGCTTTCCGGAGTCTGGCGCTTATTCCCAGAGGTAAAAAAGGCATATACAAGGAAGATTGCGAAGAACACGGTGCTGAAAGGGATGACATAAAGCACAAAGAAGACTCACGGAGAATCTCCTGCAGAAACAGCTGGGAAAGGAACATCTGCAACTACAACTGTAAAGACAACTGAGTAGGGAATTGCTGCTGAGACTATTTCGAATAACTGCTTGGAAAATTGTAAAAGGAAGTTCGACGTAAATTCGAAGGAAGCTATGAAGAAGACTGCAAAGATTGTGAATCAAGCGCTCCTGCTTAGCGAATGGTCATTTCGATTCGGCAACGTAACCAGAGATCGAAGTAAACAATCCAATAAGTGTTACAACCCAGAATAGAGGATGTGAGCAACTCTAGTTTTCGTTAACAATATCAATTGTGAGAACCACTGACACGCCGTGCTGTGTATAACAGCGAATGGACTGTTTTTAAAAAACCTCACGTAAGATAATTCTTGAATTTCCTTGTTACGTAAGACTGTGTAGTTCTACACAGGTGATGTTGTACACTGTTGTAGTTCTACACAGGTGATGTTGTACACTGTTGTAATTCTACTCAGGTAATGTTGTACACAGGTAATGTTTTTAAAAAACCTCACGTAAGATGATTCTTGAATTTACTTCTTACGTAAGACTGTGTAGTTCTACACAAGTATGGTGTGATATATTGTTACAGTTCTACACAGGTGATGTTGTACACTGTTGTAGTTCTACACAGGTGATGTTGTACACTGTTGTAATTCTACACAGGTAATGTTGTACACAGCTAATGTTTTCAAAAAACCTCACGTAAGATGATTCTTGAATTTCCTTGTTACGTAAGACTGTGTAGTTCTACACAGGTATGGTGTGATATATTGTTATAGTTCTACACAGGTGATGTTGTACACTGTTGTAGTTCTACACAGGTGATGTTGTACACTGTTGTAATTCTACACAGGTAATGTTGTACACAGGTAATGTTTTTAAAAAACCTCACGTAAGATGATTCTTGAATTTCCTTGTTACGTATGACTGTGTAGTTCTACACAGGTATGGTGTGATATATTGTTATAGTTCTACACAGGTATAATGTGGTACACTGTTATAGTTCTACACAGGTGATGTTGTACACTGTTGTAGTTCTACACAGGTGATGTTGTACACTGTTGTAGTTCTACACAGATAATGTTGTACACTGTTGTAGTTCTACGCTGGTGATGTTATACATTGTTGTACACAGGTGAAATTGTACACGGTATAATTCTACACAGGTGAAGTTGTACACCATACAGTTGTGTCGTGATAGATCTGTGTAGAACTCCGCCTTATACAACCTAAGACAATTCCCAGGCGCAAATTCGTTACGAATAAAAACACCTCGCCAGTAATAATCGATTAACGTCAAAACAGTGTTGCATTTAATGTTTCAAAAACAGAATGTTGCGCAAATATCCCAACATCAATTGCGCGATAAAAATTAGAGTTTCATTCAATTTTTTATAAATGTACGACACGTTGCGAATTGTCACTCATGAATAACAAGAGAGCCAATGAAAAGTTGGTGATAAACGACGACAATCAGATCGTCGGAAAGAAAGAAACAACAAAAACAACAGTAAATTCCGTACCATTCGTATATATTTTTTATTCTCAGCTCGCGTTGACAGGGACTACAAACACGAGGCACCTGCGCTGTGATACCCTCCGGCCTCCCGAGCGCGCACAAAATATATCGTCTAAGTCGGCAGAGGCGATCGCAGTCGGCACGCGGTTGTCATACCGCACGCACTCACGTAACGCAACGTATTCTTCCCGCTATACCGCGGTCCCTCGTGCTGCTGCACACTTATTGCAAGTGCTGTTTACTCCGCGTATACGCACGCACCGATATCATACGTGTGCTCCGATCGTAGTACATAAAAGTACGTGGGCACGTCGCTGGCGATCAGTCTCGCTGATACAATGCTGGAGAACGGTTCGCACACCGACGGCGGAGCACGTATGACTGCTGCTGCTATTGCTCGCTACGTTCAGCGTAGAGTAGTCGTGAACCTCACCGCCTTCCTTCTTTCTCACTCTCCCTCATTCACTCTCCGTTCCATGGTCCTTCGTCCCTCTCTCTCTCTCTCTCTCTCTCTCAGCAATTTTCCCTCCTTTGCCCCTCTCCCATTTTCATCTCGCGGCTCGACATTTCTATCCTCCTCGTGCATTCACCTTCCGGACTATACCTCGACATCCTCTTCGTGTTTTCCTCCCCTCGGACTTTATGTCCTTGTCTGGAATTCTGCAACCATTCCACTCGCTCCCACTGGGCGCTGCTGATGTCCCTTCGCGTTCCGCCCAATGCCTCCCCCACGAACCCCGTTTCTCTCACTCCACATCGGCGTCTATGTAGTTTTCGCTCTATCGCTCTTGTGTATTGCATCACGGCCCTCTCAACTTTCTTCCTCGGCCTATCTATATACGCTTCCCTTTCTCTCGGGCGTCGAAAAGATCCCTCTCGCTTTTATCCCGCGCTCTCCCTCTCGCGCTGCCAGCCAGCACGACACGCCGGCGTCGACGGCGCTACTGCAGACCCCCCCCCAGCACTCGATCTCTCGCTCTCTCTCTCTCTCTCGCTCTCTCTCTCTCTCGCTCTCTTCTGCCGTGTCTACCTTCACGATCTCGTGTTGCTGGCTCAGCCACCGGATTGGGGTTATGAGAGTCACGGAGAATTCATTGGCTTTGAGGATAGAGATGAACTTTTTTCGTGAGTTGATAGCGACGATGTTGTAATTCACCTGCACTTTCACGTAGCGTCAAAATATTTCGATAATGTAAATGATCGTCTAATATTTTGAATCTGTGGGAATTATTCAGGAATCGCATGCTTGAAGAAAAGTATCATTAGAGTCGTAAAAATATTGATGAGGGAAAATTGTTGGGATTAATTTGTAATAGTGGGAAATATAAACGAAATTAATGGCAAGTATATGGACTAAATAAGTTGATCAAATTTATGATTATTGATTTGGAAAAAAAATGTAATTATCGAATATTATATTTTTGCACAATTTAGTTATGAAAATCGTTCTCGAGTTTGCCACGTGCAGATAGACGAACGTTAAATTTGATAAATGTAACCGTAATTGTTGGACCAATGAGGTTAGTAATTAGTAATAACGTCACTGGGAAAAGAAGCTGTCTTTGGGCTTTGAAATCTGTGTACCAACCAGAAACGCCTTTCAGAAACTCGCGGATTTCGAGTGAATGCCATTGAAAACTTCGGAAGCTTCATGACTCGGTCCTTAATACTAATAGTATTACCCAACTAATCGAAGTTTGAATAAAATACTTCGAAGAACACGTCCGTTGAATCCGCGAGGAAGTTTTTCATATGGTAGAAGAGTTTCGAATAAATTACATGCTTCCTAATTTGAAAGCTTTATTAATAGACAAGGTTTCAGGCTGACGTTGAAAACCGAGCGTTTTTTCCCTAGGATTCTTTTTTTGCGAAATTGCCTCTGTAAAATTTAGTATCAAATGTTAAAATGACGTATTTCAATTATTCCATAACATTGGACAACAATTGCATATAGAAAATATTAAATTTCGACATTGTTTCGACCCAAGCTTTTTTGGATATTTGCGCACTAACGAAAGAATCGGAACGACGTGCCGGGCGGGCCAGAAAGTCCGTTTCACAAAAACGCTACTCGACTGTATACCTTTATTCTTTTTTTTTATCGCTCATTTCAACCCCTCACCATTTTTCTCACGTTCTCTGTATTCTTCTCTCGTTTCTCCGTCCTTCCGCTGTAATCCTCGGCTCTTTGGCTGTCCCTCCCGAGCAAGGGAATCTATACAGCTCCGGGTACGAAAACCCTTTTTGTTACACGCGCGACTCCAACTTCTGAGCGACAAGGCGTCAAAGTCTCGATATAGCGAGAAAAGTCAATGTGTGAATATACACGCACGTCTCGACCCAGTTATAAGCTCTGCTTTGATCTCACTGCTTGCATGCATGATGCGTGACATAAGTGACGTCTCACAGATATCTGCACGAACTAAATATTTACGCAGCTGTGAACATTGGATATGCAATGTACATGCATTTTTATTTATTAAATAAGCTGCTGGGCGAAGAAAGAGAGAAAAAAGGAGCAAAGCTCTAAAAAGGCACGAATAAAATAGCTTAACGTTAACAACAATCAAATCGACAATTGTTACAGAGAAAAAAATAAGAAACACGGTTTTTAACGCTCTGTTTAAAGAACATTGTCTTCGATTAAAAGGGCTAAATATTTTCGTGCAAGCAAATTCGCATGATCGTCTAAATAAATATGATTTTTTTTATTATCATGGCAATAATTTCATTGAATTAGGCTATTCCATAAACTATTTTTTTGATCCTATAGCGAAAGTTCGTATGAAGGGTTTTGGAATAATCAGGGTGTGAGGGTGGGTTCGCTCAGCCCCGGGACACAGCGGGGGAGGAAGAATCATGTTTTCAATATAATAGCTCAACGTTGCTCAACAATCAAATTAACAATTGTTATAAAGAAAAAAATAATAAATACAGTTTTTTAACGTCATGTCTAAAGAACATTGTCTTCGATTAAAAGGACTAAATATTTTTGTGCAAACAAACTCGCATGATCGTCTAAATAAATATCATTTTTTAAAATTATCATGGCAATAATTTCATTGAATTAGGCTATTCCATAAACTATTTTTTTGATCCTATAGCGAAAGTTCGTATGAAGGGTTTTGGAATAATCAGGGTGTGAGGGTGGGTTCGCTCAGCCCCGGGACACAGCGGGGGAGGAAGAATCATGTTTTCAATATAATAGCTCAACGTTGCTCAACAATCAAATTAACAATTGTTATAAAGAAAAAAATAATAAATACAGTTTTTTAACGTCATGTCTAAAGAACATTGTCTTCGATTAAAAGGACTAAATATTTTTGTGCAAACAAACTCGCATGATCGTCTAAATAAATATCATTTTTTTAAATTATCATGGCAATAATTTCATTGAATTAGGCTATTCCATAAACTATTTTTTTGATCCTATAGCGAAAGTTCGTATGAAGGGTTTTGGAATAATCAGGGTGTGAGGGTGGGTTCGTTCAGCCCCGGGACATAGCGGGGGAGGAAGAATAATGTCTATAATATAATAGCTTAACGTTGCTCAACAATCAAATCAACAACTGTTATAAAGAAAAAAATAATAAACACAGTTTTTTAACGCCATGTCTAAAGAACATTGTCTTCGATTAAAAGGGCTAAATATTTTGGTGCAAGCAAATTCGCATGATCGTCTAAATAAATATCATTTTTTGAATTATCATGGCAATAATTTCATTGAATTAGGTTATTCCATAAACAATTTTTTGTTCCTATTGCGAAGGTTCGTATGAAAGTTTTTGGAATAATCAGGGTGTGAGGGTGGGTTTGTTCAGCCCCGGGACATAGCGGGGGAGGAAGAATAATGTCTGCAATATAATAGCTCAACGTTGCTCAACAATCAAATCAATAATTGTTACAGAGAAAAAAATAAGAAATCCAGTTTTCTAACGCTCTGTCTAAAGAACATTGTCTTCGATTAAAAGGGCTAAATATTTTCGTGCAAGCAAATTCGCATGATCGTCTAAATAAATATCATTTTTTGAATTATCATGGCAATAATCTCATTGAATTAGGTTATTCCATAAACAATTTTTTTGTTCCTATTGCGAAGGTCCGTATGAAAGTTTTTGGAATAATCAGGGTGTGAGGGTGGGTTTGTTCAGCTCCGGACACAGCGGGGGAGGAAGAATAATGTCTGCTGATTATAGCACATCAGTTCTGACTGGTGAAGTTCTGACAGTTCTGTTGGTGAGCGCGTCGAGATATGGTACGTATAATTTGGAGGATATTGTGGAGCTTGTGGCGAGCCTACGTCGCCTATTAGGGTAAATCTCTCGTGAAAGAATGTGGGCAGGGTGCACTAAATTGGGTCTGACGTTTGGTCGGGAAGTGATTGGATAGGAATATCCCAAAGTGTAATACGTCATTTCGAACGGTATGCGGTTTATGATAAACATTGCGGGCGGCGCGGCTTCTGGAGGACGTCAGACTTGAAAGAATGTGGGCGGTGTGTAAGCATTTTGTACTCGCGAATTCCGATCCTATATGCACACACGCCCATCGTTCGGTGCATAGATAATTCAAATAATCAACGAGGCATCTGCTCATATGCTCTCGAAACACGTGAACGTGACGCAATCGGCGGCGTTCCACTTTCAACCGGGTTTAAAATTATTTTCGTCGATGAGAACGCGGTGATTTGGGGCCCCGCGAACGCGTCAACGCACACGAGAGTGGTTACATATCGACAAATTCGCCTTCGCACGTATTCGTTTGTTCGACCGTCGAAAAACCGCGAGAACTCAAACCCGACGTTCAATTTACATTCGCAAATTCGTCCCTCGTGCCGTTCATATTTATAGCGCACAGCGGAGAGCGTACGTATCCGCCTCCACAAGCTCCAGTCATTAATCAATATTCGTCCATCATTATTAGCACTTTGGCAGCATGCTTCACTTACATCCACGCGGGCCATTCACCAGAAAATCGACCTCGTTGCAATTCGTTTATTCATTTTTTTGTTTCAAATTTGGGTTTCAGACAATTGTGCAATTATTATATATTTTAAAATTTTTTTCACTCGGCGTTGAAATGCCAAATCAATTTTTATCTGCCCTAATAATTTTGTACCTGACGCATTTATTGATACGAATTAATATTGAATTTATTACTTTCTGCCAGATAAATTATTCCGCTCCTATGCGCGACGACGTATTTTTTTTTATTTATTTTTTATTGCTTGAATATATTTATGGGAGAAGTACAAAAGCCTTGTCACAGTGTGTTATAAAAATTACGTGAAAAGGAGTGATTTATCGAGTGGCAAATTGGCAGCGATTACTTGGAGTGGAACGCTCCATGTACACGGGACAGGTAAACAAGGATTTTGGTAAATTTTCGGATGCTTTTTGGCCAGTGGGGATTGCATCGAATTGGGCTACTCAGTACAAAAGCCCGCGTATACCTACCAAATCCTTGTAATTAACCGGTACACGGCATACGTACGTATATACGTTGTGTGCATATGTGTGCGTGTGTGTAATACTATATATTCGCATAGTAATATAGATGATGAAATGGCAAACTCCATGTGTGGTCGAGATCGAAACGTAGCAAGCGGAGCTTCGGTACTAATGACACCGAAACACAGGCCAGCTAGTTTGCTCGAGCCAACGAACGGGTCGAAACCACAGCATCATCGAGAACTCCAAGCTCTCGAGCAAATATTCGTCAATTAAACGCGGCGCATCAAATGAATTCAGCTAAAGCAAATGAAAACGGTACTCCAGTTTATTGGGGGCCCGACGTTGCTGACACGCGATGTACGTTCAAGTAGATCGTATTAGAGACGTTGGTGACGTTGTTTTTTTTTTTTTTTTTTGTTTTTTTTTTTTTTTTTTTTTTTCATTTGGCCGAATTCGATGCACACACTGCATTGTGTGGCTAAAAATTGTGTTTCGGGAATGGCTTCATTCGATGCTTCGGTTCGCAATGAAAATGCAATTGTTAATTCGATTAGCTTGTTTAAAAAAAAAACTTTTTTTTCCCGCTATGCCAAAGCACCGAAAAAAGTGATACTTTTTCGAATCAAACTTCTCGTTCAATTTATTCTTTTTTTTTTGTACTAAATTAAACAGCACACTAAAAGGTAGAATACTTTTTCCACGACACGACAAACTTTTATTGTTCGACCAAAAAAAAAGTGCCCTGACCAAAGTTCGTCGCTAAAGGTTTTTGTAATTACAAAACTTTACAATCGAAGCTAGATTATCACGAACCAAGTTTCGAGTAAAAAATAAAATAAAAAACACTTGGATCCGAAAAAATCGTTGGAAATAATCCTTTCATCAATCCCGTATAAAAAAATAGTCACTTTATTCCGTGGCTTTTCTCCGACCTCCCGACAATTATTTTACTATTCCCTGACATATTCGATTTTGCACGATTTTTCCTGACCACCACGATCATGCATGACACGCGATAAGAAAGCAAAAATCATAGGATATTCCTGTAGGACGTATATATTACCGGGTGAAAATAATTCTGGGTATTTCAAGCCAACTCAATCGAATAGTCTTTATATCGGAGAGAAAGTTGATATAGTCGCTCGGCGCCGACTGCAGTGGCTTCTAACGAAGCGCGGCGAGCTCTATAGCCGTGATTATTCCAACCGTATCACGTAGTTATCCTTGCGGAGCTCACCTCTTTTTCCTCGTTCGCCTCTCCCTCGGCTCGTCCTCACCGCATCTCCACATATCCCTATGTATTTTTGTATATTCTCAGGAACGTCACGTTCGACTATCGCGTATCTGATTCCCGAGGGCGTACTCCGCATTTCCAAAACGGAAAGCACGTATATGTGACTGCGGCTCTGTACGAGCATAAACGAGGGACGGTCGCGGTGCATCTTCGCCGTACGAGACTAGAGGGCAAGCAAGAGCGCGCTTGAGATTCCACTCGAAAATGCAGCCCGCGTTCATCAAGAGGTGCACGCGCTGGTGAAGAAGGGGGCGTGAGGGTCGTGCGGTTCGCCCCAGGAATTTCGTATCGTTCGCGAAGAATGACGTCGAGATATTCGCCAGTGCCACTGGCTTTCCGCGGCCGCGGCAAAGAACTCGTGTCCCGATGTAATAGTGACACAGAGAGGACCCCAGGAAAGAAGCGTCACCAAGGACGACCCAATTTTCCAGCAACGTCGGACTCTGGATCGCAGACCAGGAAAAACCGTGAGTAAACCGAAAGTCGCTGAGTTGAACTCTGTAACACCAAAGGAAAAATCATTTTCATCACACAAGAAACGAGATAAGGAACTTTATTTATACGAATAAATGTGAAATTCTTTCATTTTCTCATCAGCGCCTCGTGACACATTAAATCTACGATGAGAGCCCACAAAAAAGTGATAATTTTGGGAAGATTAGAAGTTTATTAAAAAAAAAAATTGCAACGTGCTTCTAAAATAAAATACACTCTTTAGCAATGAAAAATATGAAGGGACTGGATAATTGACAAAAGCCCGGCTTTTACTTAATTGCTCCAATGAGTTAATTAATAAAATATGATGAGATAGGTCCTCGTTTTGTGTTTAATCTCGGATTCGGTGGTGTTAGTCCATTAAAGTGATTACTCGGAGCGCGCTGTCGTGAAAATCTACACTTTCAATTAAACGTTTCGGGAGTCGAAGTAATTTGGGGTGGAAAATCAGGCAAGCTGGATAAACAATCAAGCGCAGCTAGCGAACGTCGTTGTTGTTGGCTGTTGCGCTTTCGCCGCTCGTCCCTGCAGCGCATTGTGTTCTGGGGTTGAAATAAACCAAGAATCGGCTAGTGGATAGGGCACGGAATGCCGGGGACAAGCGGATGAACCCCGAACCCCCGGAAACCCGGGCGTAGCTCCGTCTCTGTCCATTCTTCTTTTGTCATGGTTTGTTCTTGTTCTCTTGGTCGGAAGCGTCGGGCACATCGATTAATTGGCGATAATTAGCTGGAGCTATACTGCACGTATGCTTCGTGTCTCTCCCGTGTTCGATTCCTTGTTAGTCGTTGTATTATCGAACATGGAGTCGCGCAATGTACAGTAGCGACGGTAAATTATTCACGGGAGAACAGCCACTCTGACGAAAAATAGAAGAATAGTGGTAGGAGAGGCGGTCGTGTTGTAGAATCGACATAGACTGACACGCAGCGGATGCCGCTTCGATTCCCGGCGGTACCGATGGATTTTTCTCGTTTTTCCTTTTTTTTTTTCTCTCTTTTTTTTCCTTACCATCCGCTTGGTGGATTAGTACCTGCAACGTGGGTCTAATCCCTTGACGTCGAACTCTCATCCAGTTGTCACAACTGCAATTGCCAAAATATTGTCCAATACTAATCCGGTAAAATGGTTTTGAAAAAGCTTATTTTTTTTATTTTTTTTTTTCCGCCCTCGTCGAGTTGTCCGTAGTGGAGATGTAAAAATATTGTAAAATCCCGATCGAGCGAAGGTCCATTGAAAACCGTGTTTTTACGAATCTTTCAAAGGGCCATTTTCGATTTTTCAATTTTTCCTCGATCCAAATATTGCCCGTTTCTCGAGCACCCGAAGAATTTTCTACGCTGTTTATTATTTTTCCATCTCCCCGATGTGAAATACCCTGTTGCAAAATATTATTGATGAAATCCCTTGAGAACCTTCGCGTGGATCAAGACTTTTGTTTGTTTTTCACCAATATCTCATGCACCGTTGCCCCGCTTGAATTTCACTCATAACCCGGGCTCGAAAAACGTGCGTTCCCATTTTTCGGCATCAAAACATATATCGTTGGATACTCGGGAATTTTTTCATCCGAGTTAACTTATTCTGCGAGGCTGTACCTCAAATACCGTATACGTTTCGAGCTTTTCGTACGTTTGCCGGTGGTCGTAAGAGAAATGCATTGATTAGAATACTCAACTAGACGCTAATTGGCGGCAATAACCTACGAAATCCGCCATACCGATTCCCCTTTCTCTACATACAGACCTATATATGTATATATATATACACACGGAATAGCAGTTCGCTTGTTCGTACATTATACGTCACGCGAAAAAAAAAAGAAAAAACACTCCAATGCATTGATTAGAACTTGCCTTGGCGCCAATTGGCGGCCATAACCTGCGAAATGTGTCGTACCGATTTCCCGTTTGCCACAGTCATCATTGACGTTCAGGAACGTTGACTACGCATCTCCGATATATATACGCATATATATATATATATATAGTTTGCCTATTCGAGTATTCTGCCGTCGCCAGAATGCACGAACGACGACGCCTGGATGCATGCATGCACGCATATTGCTCACAGTGGCGTGCATATCGACGTCCAGCGATGGCGTGCGGCACAGCAGGAGCAGCAGTAGCAGTAGCAAGCTCCGTAGACGCAAAGCCCTGTCCGGCAAGAGAGGGCATGCATGCTCGAAAGAGCGAATCATCGTAGCGCCCTCTGTTGAATATCGCTCGGTCCTCCTTTCACCCGCAACGTCGTCGTGCATTCCACCGTGAGCGATTGATCGTTCAACATGCGTCTATATATGATTCTCGACGTAGCTTTTGGTTACGTTTGCGATGCATATCTCTGGCACACGCGGTATCTGTTTCCCGGCTCCTCTCCGCCGCCGCTCCCGCCCTCTGGCCTATTTCTCCATCTCCCGTGGCTATTTCGTTTCGTCGATCTCTCTATGCCGGGCCTTTAACGACAATGACCAACGGCCAGGCAATCATCCCGAATAGCTCCATTGGCTTCTTGTTCGCTGCCACAATGTACTCGCAATCGATCATTAGTAAATTGCTGATTACCCGGATATACGTATTCATATCTCCATATTCACTGTGTTATTTTAGGCTACTTTTTTTTATCGCGTCTGTTGTAATAGGTTAAGTGATTAGAACGCGAACATCCTCGTAACTCGTAAAGAAACGTCGAAATAAACAATAATTATAATTAGCATTAATGAAAAATACACAATCACCGAAAAATCGCCAAATACACAGGCACCTTTCTTTTTAAATGTACAATGAAAATGGTTCTTCATGGTTAGGAGAGAAAATATCGTCCGGACGAATGTAGTGACAATCTGCGACAGCACCGCAATCTCAGGAAAATCGGAACGTACAAATCTCCTCGCAGTAGATAATTAGTAAATTGCTGATTTCCCGGATATACGTATTCATATCTCCATATTCACTGTGTTATTTTAGGCTACTTTTTTTTATCGCGTCTGTTGTAATAGGTTAAGTGATTAGAACGCGAACATCCTCGTAACTCGTAAAGAAACGTCGAAATAAACAATAATTATAATTAGCATTAATGAAAAATACACAATCACCGAAAAATCGCCAAATACACAGGCACCTTTCTTTTTAAATGTACAATGAAAATGGTTCTTCATGGTTAGGAGAGAAAATATCGTCCGGACGAATGTAGTGACAATCTGCGACAGCACCGCAATCTCAGGAAAATCGGAACGTACAAATCTCCTCGCAGTAGATAATTAGTAAATTGCTGATTTCCTGGATATACGTATTCATATCTCCATATTCACTGTGTTATTTTAGGCTACTTTTTTTTATCGCGTCTGTTGTAATGGGTTAAGTGATTAGAACGCGAACATCCTCGTAACTCGTAAAGAAACGTCGAAATAATCGATAATTATAATTAGCATTAATTAAAAATACACAATCACCGAAAAATCGCCAAATACACAGGCACCTTTCTTTTTAAATGTACAATGAGATTGGTTCTTCATAGTTGTGAGACAAAATATCGTCCGGACGAATGTAGTGAAAATCAGCGACAGCAGCGCAATCACAGAAAAATCGGAATGTACAAATCTCCTTGCAGTAGAACTTGCAACCACGTTTTTCTTTTGTTTTTCTTCTTCTTTCTTTTCCTCTCGTCGTCACGGTGCAATACTGCACTGCCTCATTCGTTTGCCTCGTTCTCTTCTTTTTCTCTATACATATCAGAATTGAAACGTGCGCGGTAAATAGTTTGTGGGAGTCCTTCTTTCCCGCTCGTATAGCTTTTACTTACTACGTACACAGGCTTCTGGCACGTTACCAACTTGCTCGCTCTCATCGGGCGCGCGATGCGAAATTCAACTTTCCCCCCATCGCGTTACCCGCTCCCGAGGCGAACCGACGAGCGCGAGCGGAGAAGAGAGCTCGGGAAACGAGACAGAACGTGGAAAACGCGAAACTTTCTCGTATTTTACTAGGACAGAGGGCTGAACGTTTGGAGGGGGGATAAGAGAGGTTATGTTCGGTTCTCGTTAGTCCCCGAGCGCACCAACTACCAATACACTTTCAGGGTATACTCTGCGAGTAAAGAGTTTAAAGGAAGGAGATTATTTGGCATACCAAGCGTGTGGCAGTAGATTGAACTCGCAGTGGGACCTCCGAGTTGTCGTCGTCGTCGTCGGCGTCTCTTCGCTTCCGCGAAATCACCGAGCGTAAAGCACACAGTTTTTCGCTATTTCGTCGCTGGGACGTCCAGCGTGGAGCAATAAAATAGACGTGAATAGTCTCTTGCGGCAGTAAGTCGCCCCTCTTCACTTCACCAAACCGGAAGCCGTGTGTTTATGAGACCGAGCGTTCTCTACTAAGCCCCTCCGCTATCGTATCGCCGCTCGCATTAAAAAGTGGTACGAAATGGGCGATTTGTTTTTCGAAGTCATGTTAACGCGGCCGGTATGCAGTCGTCAGCACATTACGGAACTTAAAAAGAGTCGAGCGCGCTTCCCGGGAAGGCAAATCTCTGCGTTCTCATGTGCTTTTTTCTTAATTACCTTAAGCTTCTTTTTACACAATGGAATACTATGATTTATTTCGATGTCACGTGCACGTGGCGTTTTTATTCTCAATTCAGAAACGACCAAAGTGACGTGGTGTTTGTTTTTTTTTTAATCACAGTAAAATGGTTTCGAAGGTTTTCCATGATGGAAAATTCGATTTGAGAAGGGCAGTGAAGAATAAAATTCCATATGGTAAAGAAGAAAAGTGAAGATGATTCTGCCATACGGAGGACAAATTTATTCGGCTATTATGGAGGGTAAGAATTGGTAGATTTTACTGTATTGAAGTAAGTAATTTCTGTTTGTGTTCTAGAAACGTGTATCGTAACGACCAATTTTTCTCTCCACGTCCAGGCACATGCGTTTTTTTTTCGTCATATGCTGTATTTGATCAGGAAATAAAAAAGGGAAGAGGAGAAAGACACGTCACGTTTGATTTATTCAGGAGAGGCAGCAGCGACGAGGGAAAAGGTCGCGAGGATCGCGTAGACGAGCAAAGAAGGAACACTCGAATGTGATATTATATAGATGGCGCACACTTCGTACGTCGTGGGCCCCGTGCAACGTAGCTTCATCCACGACTCTCCGGGGACCCGTGTATCCCAACATCATTTCGCTCCCGACGGGTTTCCTGTTACCCTGCGCCCTCGGTACATTTGCCACAACGTCCTCTTGTCGTCTATACTACTCTCCCACCTACGCATTTTACACACACACACACACACATACATTCCATATTTTATATGTGACTTTCTCCCTCAACCCACCAATTTTTTTCAATCTAAAATTACCCATAATGAAACAAGTTTCAATTTCACTGCTCACTAATTACTGTACATTCTTTCACTTTTTTTTTTCCTAAAAATTTAGCACTCAAAAGAAATGTATTACACGGTGGAAGGATTTTTTTTTTTTCAAGCTAAATACGAAATAATTAATATAAAATAAAATTTTAATTGATAGTAGCAAAAACTGAATTGAGAATTTGAAGTTGGCATGAGGATCGAAAGAAAGTGGGTGAACTCACGGAGAATGCCTCGTATGTATGTGGGCGAATGTCCTATGGCATACATCATGAGTTTACTGGACTGAGGCGTCTGCACTCCGCGTTTAGAGTAGTATTACAGTAGCTGTGTATATTCTAGTAGTACAGACACGCGCTATGTTCCACCGTAACTGTTGTCCGTCCCCGTGGCTTGGATCCCTGGAGGGTGCTGTGGATTATTGGCAAGCATGCGAATCCGCTCCCTTTCACGATGTAGAAGCATAATGCGAGCCTCTTCTTCATCATTTCGGTACATTGAGTCCTGGATCTCGCGTGCGTGTAGCTAAGTACATAAATTTCGTCCCTTTGAGCCAGTAAGGGGATCGTCCACACATCGATGGCTTCGAAATACGTCTTACCTTGGACACTTTACAGCCCCTGGCGAAATTTCGGTTTAGTTTCACTCTATCCTAAACCAACATATCGATACCTAAGCAAATATTTCGTAGAACGACATACAATAAATTATGTTTTATTAGCGGACTGGGACAACAGTCTTCAGGTACACAATCCACAGATCACAACAAAAAAAGACAACACACAAAAAATTATTCGAACTCGCAGATTGATCCGTTTTTGGGAAATTTTTTTTTTAAAGAAAGAAAAATCGTGCTCATCGAAATTAGATTCCACATAAAGTTCACTCCAGTTTTGGACAAAGCGAGGAAAAATATTTGGGTTCTTTAGGTTCTGCTAAAACAATGTGCAAAGTTCTACTAGATAGAATTCTGCAATAATTGGAAATGTTCTTTCGCCTATTAAATTTGATATACCCTACAGTAGAAGGACTTGAAGAAACCAACCCTTTTTTCTTACTATTTAACCTAATTATGTTTTTTCTTACTATTTTATCTAATTATGTTTTCGTTTTATTTCAATGCAAAAAAAATACATTTATATATTTGTGTTGTGTACAGGTTTTTCGATGCTGGTAAAATGAACCCACAGTCGTTAGTCTGGTATTAAACGTGGATCCCTGTAAGCCAACTGTCTTACATGGAAACGACCAACATTTCGAGGAACACGTGTCCATGGGTTGAGTTGGATGGAAAGGAAAGTGCAGGAGGAGAGTGATCGACGATCTGCCAATGCTGGGCTAGAGAAGCCCTCGCGGATCTCAGCACGCCCTTAGGCATAACGAGGATCATCAGAGCTAAGCTTCATCCCTCATGGTTCTGGCAACGGCAGAACGATATCGGGTAGGATTGGGCACGTTACGGACAACCGTACAGAGGGGGGGCTTCTATATCCCTCTAGAAATGGTTGTCTATACGATCCTACAGGAGATCCCTGCAGAACCTCGTAAACGAGGCGACCTCAGCTAGCTACAAAGCTGGATGAACGGTTGCTGTGCCAACTTCGTCTCGCCACCATTAATATTCCGGCCAGAGACATCAAAATTCCGTCAAATTGTAATCCAACAAAATGACCAACATCCAAAATTGCTTCTCAACACTTTTTATTACAAATTATCATAAAAATAAACTCAATTCCTGCGGCATAGAAAATTAATTCACTCAACTATTAGTCAACGCACGATTCTCGCATTCGTGAAGATAAATTTAATAGACACATTTTTCTTTAATGCCCACTAAAAGCTCTAGAGAAAATAATTTTTCAAGTGGTCACGTGAGACAGTAAAAAAAAAAAAAAAGGAAAAGGGTGTAAAATTGCCGGTGTCATCTCTAGTTGCCAGTCTTGTCTCGGCCTCATTAATGTTCTCGGCGCAGCACGACGTCTAGGTATTCGAGTACTGCATAGCGTACAGCTCAGGTTACCTTGTGTATATCTATATGTATTATTCACGCACCCCAAGGAGATCGATATTCCAAGGAAGATGGAAAGTGTGCATAGCGTCGAGACGCCTCATCTCGTCTGCCTTTCCGTCCTTCTTTGTGTTACACATTTATGTACCTATGTGCGGTATACAGTGGGGCATCGTCGCCACTATAGATGTAGATGGCCCCTACACACGCGGTGTATAATACTATTACTCAGGCTTGGGGCAATGGCACCGAGCCGGCTGGTGTAATAAAAGGTACGATGGCTAGCGGAGGCAAGCCCAAAGGGGCTAATGGTGAGTGGGTAATAAAGTGAACGCAGCTAATATCGCCCGGGGAAAGAGCGAAGGTTCAACAAAAGTTGTAACGTTCTTATGGTAGGCACAGAAACGGACGCCGTGGATGTTTGAATGTTGATCACGTTGCCAGAATGATTAACTGGTGGGGGCTCACAAAAAAAAAAAACGAGATTAGTAACTGCGCTTCCAAATGGGATAGAGTTAACATTTAACTTTATCGTTACTCTATTAAACGCAGAGAGTTGCATCTACAATCGCCCCCATGTGAATCCGTAAATAGGCTCACTATTATTTTCTCCTCTCACTTTTACAGCAAACTCGTGATTTACTCAAAGTCATCTCTACTTTTACCGTTTATTTATATACAATTATTTTGTTCACAGATATTTATAAAAAAGCATTGACCCAGCGATAGTGCAGAGCTTTCGATCGTTCTTTTTTCTCGATGTCAAGTAAAACATTCGAGTAATACGATTTAGAATTGCCAACGAATGTTGGATATTCCATAACTACGTAATTTGGAGTTGGGCGAGAACGCCAGCCAAGAAGCTCCGAGATGATCCTGTGGAAAATGGGAGCTTATCTTGGATTCCATTGGGAAGACCATAGCAATGGGCATCGAATCCCACCTGGAATACAAACTGCGGAGACACATGTGCCTCAGTGACTAGGTTGAACGGTGTTAGCGGTAGACAGTTTCCAGGATTCTCCAATGGCTCGACACTTAGTCCAGCTGAAATTTCGCCTTGGATGTTCTGCACGGGGCGACGAAGACGTATATACATGTATTACATATATATAGCAGACATGGCGGCGTCGATGCATCTGCACCTGTACATCCCTCGAAATCCAGTGTAATGACCGGCTGCTCCACGGTCCATCCCTGGTCGAACCACCCTTGTGATTGCTCTGTGTACATCATCCCTATTTCATCCAGCGAAGCTGCTTCTGTGCTGCGCTTTCACCCTCTCACTCCGTGCTATGCATATGCATATCCCGCACATGCAAATTCGGGGCCTCGATGGCCTTTGGAACGAGAAGCAGCCAAGCCGCCCAGCCAACATCCAACATCCACTCCCTTGATCCGCCAAGCATACCGGCACAGCAGCTTCGACGCACACCTGCATCAACGCCTTTGGCTGATTCACACTGTCGCTTATACAGTACGATTTGCTCTTACTCTTGCCCTCTCATTCTCGTTTACTCAGAGCCTCGGGTGCGAGTGAAGTAGCCCCGCGGTCCGAGGGAGGGCCATTGTCCGGTACTCCCCGTTGCTTGAAATTCACCGAAAATTGTTTTATCCTGACCAACCATCGTTATCATATTTTCCGGCAAAATCATGGACCGAACGAACGATCTTACAAATCCACCGTGCATTTTTTTTTCGATTTTCAATATTAGGCGTGATCTTGTAGGGCATTTTCGTTATACTACTATTTACTTTGAACTTATAAATTTTATCCTTCGTGGAAATAACGAAATTTTTTAAAAGATGGTTTATTAACCGTCGGGACTATGAAGGATGAATCAAATGAACTTGAGCATGGGAAGTCTTGATTTTTTATGTTTATTTTCTCCATTTTCATTGTGTGTCAGTCATGCGAAGAGATTTTTTCCATGATCCTTGGAAAAATGAGAGAAAATTTCGTGCATCGAAGTTCACAGTTAATTGCAATTATAAATTCACTCGCAACTTTTCTGATTCTTAATCTGCTCGAGAAAAAATTTTGGAATTTGAAAATTCTTTTCAGTTACCCGCTGAATTCTCAGTTGGCGGAACTTGCAACAGGAATTTTTGGCAAGAGTGTTATCGGGGTTATAGGAAAAGTTTCTGGAGAAAGTACGGTTTTTATAGATTTTAACCAGACGGCATATATCGTAACGAAAGTTTTTAGGGTCAAAAAGAGGTGTTTTTTTTTTTTTTTTTTTCGAGGGTCTCGTTGGTGCTGGACCTCGAGGCGCCAGGGACGTCAAGTGCACGACCCTACGCGGTTCGAGAGGGTCGAATAGCTCTCAGTTATTTATGTCTGCTCAGTCAGCTGAAAGGAACCCCTTTGACTCCACTTCTCTTCGTCCTCTCGTTTTTTGTCGTTCCTTTCTCTCTCGTTTATTTCTCTTCTCCCGCGCTTTCATTCCTCGCTCTCCCGTATTCTGGCCTTCCCTTCAGCGGCCTTTACTTCGCGACCTTCGTTCACAAAACGCATTTATTCATGCATTTACCAACGTGAAAATCGCCTAGGGCAATATAACCATAGCTTTTCTCGCTTCTCTGCGTTATCGCATAAAGCACATTCATATATACGATTGAAAACTCTTTGGCTCGTACTCTCTTTCCTCAAGTGTAATACTGTGTAATTTGATATGTTATTGTTTTTTTTTTTTAATTCTTTCGCACACTTCCGTAATTAACGAACATTCCATTTATTTATAATTTATTTAAATTAATCCCGTTGTTTAAAACCAAGATTATTAATACCACAAAATTAATTTCCAATTGATTGAATTGTTCACAAAAATGTATAAAATAATTTTTTCAGTTCACAACAAAATCAACAATCTCTCACATTTTAACCGATCCGAAAAACGAGACAATGGCATTTTTTTGATAGTTGAAAACTGCAACTGAATTTTTTTTTCCGTCTGCCTCGACGCCCTTAAGTAAACATTTTTACCTGAAAAAGAAAGTTCGGAGGAAAAATCGTATTTTCAAACCGTAAACATTGAAACCTGTTCGTTTTCCATAGAAAATCGTTAGGTACCAATTTGCACGTTATTTTGTTATTTGACAAGTTTATAGTTGCAGTTTAGGGACACGGATCACGGTTGTTGTGCTCACAATGACAATCGTCGATCGGTGGATGCAATCGGCGAGTGTGTCGTTTACATGCTGAATAACGAATTTATCGACGTGGGATTTAGTATCGTGCGGGGCTTCGCCTTTGCATATTATCTCTGAAAACGCGATATCTCCAGTGTCGGTGTGGGTTACACGCGGGCTCTGGAAGCGTTGCGCCATTTTGCGCCGATCTATCGGTATATACGAAAGAGGAGGTACATCACCGCTCGGTTACAGCGTAGCTGTTCGCCGCTAGCCCGATATATGTGTCGTGGACGGCTTACACGAGAGGTCGGAGCGGCTGGCTGCTCATAATACTCCGATACTGCGATACATTCGTTCGCGCACTAACCCCCGAAGGATTTTTGCTATTATAATTCATGCACAAATTCACTTTTATCATGTTAATCGTAAAATAAAGCGTAGGGCTGAATGCACCGACCGTTAACCCATTTCCTTCGACCCATAATAAGGTATTCCAATGGTAATCAACCTATTAATTAATTGTGCCAGCTGGATCACTAAAAAAAACTAGCTAATTAGATTCGACAGCCTGCTTATTAAATTAATCATACCAATTGGATAATTCGTATTAACAATTTACTTATACTCCTCTCTCCGTTAATACTAGCAACGGAAAGTTGCTTTATTTTTACATATCAATAAATAAATTCTTAAGGTTTAATTGTTAACCCCAATCATAAACCCCGTCTTCATCTAACGCCGCTGAATTTTTATTTCAGTTTCCCTTATGCAATTGGCCAGTACAAATGCGAAAGCAGTCGGCGC
Source organism: Clistopyga incitator (assembly GCA_947507545.1). Classification (NCBI taxonomy): domain Eukaryota; kingdom Metazoa; phylum Arthropoda; class Insecta; order Hymenoptera; family Ichneumonidae; genus Clistopyga; species Clistopyga incitator. The sequence goes on along the minus strand of OX382174.1, from coordinate 2,332,427 downwards.
TGAGCGACAGTGAACACCACACGAGACTCGGTCTCTAAGCCAATAAATGAGAGACTCGCCGGCCGTAAGATAGGACCGAAGCGAATCGAGCAGACACACCAGTGTACCCACAGCACCTCTTTCGGAAATGGGATTCCCCCGTTTTCATTACAGTTAACTTCTAACGCCTGGGAAACGGAAACGTATGAGAAAGAGAGACACAGAGATAGAGAGAGAGAGAGAACACTGAGGTTGTGGCGCCGCGCGAATTCGCTGCTGCTGCTGCTACTCCCGCTGGAACGGAAAACTTTTCGCGAATCTACGAGTAGCCCGAAAATAAAGTTACGCTTCGTTACACCGCGCAGCACGGCAGAGTAGTTTTGCCTACGTCGTATGTGCTCGGGATCGTATTCCATCCTCCTTCATCATCGTATACACACTGTCTATGTTACCATCCACATACATCGCACGTCGTACTACTGAAGAGCACCAACGAGCCGCGACGCTACGCGGCAAAAGCTCCCTCACAACGGATACTCGACGTGTTCCACTTTTCCTTATTCTGCCGGCGTTGCTTCGAACAATAGATACGAGCTCGAATATTATGCTGCGAAATATTTTGTCGTTTCGTCTCATAAGACACAGTGGATTAAGGATATGCGACAACGGTCTCGTTACCCAAATAACAGGCAACGAAACTGTCGCGGAAGTCTTCGGTTTTTATACCCACGAACATCCAACCGGAAGTTCTAATTTATGAGTCCTGCCAATGATAGGCGAGTAATCCAACACTTGATCAGTCTTCCCAATGGCTAAACTATTTTTTTGATCAGCCTACGGGTCATTAATACATATCTAATCGATTGCGGGCATCGATTCAGGGTTTAATCGATTTTGTCAATCAGAAGTGATCAGCACTTGTGTTGATCAGGAAAGTCAATGGTTTTATCGGTCAAGCGACGGGGAAAATTGATCAAGTGAGTTTTATGAACCGAGTACGATAAGTTCTCCAATTCAACCGTTTGATTTCCGGTGAGACTGCGACAAAAACTGGATACGTGTTCAGTCATTATTCTGTGGAATATTTGTTTGCGTTTCGTGCAGAATCGACAGGGGATGTTCGAAAATCTAGAATTCTGTACGAAAATAAACAACCCTGCACCCTGCATTGGAAATATATATATATATATATATATTTTTCCCCTATGGGCATTTGATCGAGACGAAATAACAGGATATCTGATTGGCCGGTGCAGGCAGTGAGTTTGGTACAGTCGTGTAGTTTAACTATTTTCTCGCAGACCCCATTCACCGACTTCAATAGTAGTAACGAACTTTAATGATTTCAAGTAATATTTGTCGGCAAAAAATAATACTAACTCAAAACACCAATTTGGGTGTGCAACCAGTTTTTTTGTATTTTTATTAAAACGACAAATTTATTCTTATTGAATAAAATTGCATATTAGTTGTCACTGGTTATTTGAGAAGCTGAAATAAAATTGTCAAAGTCACGAATTTTGCGATAAACGTCGAAAAAGGAGTTTTCGATATTACTGATGCTACGAGACTATTTTTATTTATTTTTTCAACAAATACATTTCCATTTTGGTCGACGAATTTCTGGGACATTCTCGTTAGTGTCACAGTCACGTGATGTACGCGCATAGTTACAATAAGCTTTCAGAGAATGATATCGAGCAAGTGGAGATGTTGAAGCAGCGTAGGCTCTCAAACGAAGTGGCAGCTCGACTATCCGAGTATATAGAATGGGGTTGCGGGTTGCGGCATCTGCGAGAGGGTGAGTTAATTGGCGCTTGGAACGCGTGCCCTTTTCATCCTGGTATACGCTATCGCATTTAACTTTGTTACAAGAACGCAGCATCACGGAGATATGAAGATGAGATACATTAGACGCGGGACTTTTGCCGCTTGTGCCGTTATAATACAATATGCACGATAAGAGGTTGTCCGGGGTAAAATGTTCGCTCTGGGGAAAATCGCATCAGTTCTACGAGCCGAAGGATTTACTTACTACAAAGAGAATTCAGTAACAACAAGATACGTCTTGAGCAAACACGATTATAGCCAGATAACACCCAATACCATTCGCAAAAATCCTTTTCATTTTTGTCCTCATTACGCATCAACAATTTTGTCCCTATGGAAGCTTTGTTAACTACGAAATTAATTATTAAATATATTAATTGTAAACTTAAAATTTAATTATGCCTTTGACGAATGTTGTAATTCTTCATTGATTTCAATATTGTTATAACAGTTTTAAAAACAAGATTATAGACAGATAACACCAAATACCAATCAGAAAAACCCTTTTCATTTTTGTCCTCATTACGCATCAACAATTTTGTCCCCATGGAAGCTTTGTTAACTTAAAAATTAATTATTAAGTATATTAATTGTAAGCTTAAAAATTAATTATCCCTTTGACGAATATTGTAATTCTTCATTGATTTCAATATTGTTATAACAGTTTTAAAAATACGATTATAGCCAGATAACACCCAATACCATTCGCAAAAATCCTTTTCATTTTTGTCCTCATTACGCATCAACAATTTTGTCCCCATGGAAGCTTTGTTAACTTAAAAATTAATTATTAAGTATATTAATTGTAAGTTAAAAAATTAATTATTAAGTATATTAATTGTAAGCTTAAAAATTAATTATCCCTTTGTCGAATATTGCAATTCTTCATTGATTTCAATATTGTTATAACAGTTTTAAAAACACGATTATAGCCAGATAAACCCAATACCATTCACAAAAACCCCTTTCATCTTTGTCGTCATTACACGTCAACAATTTTGTCTCTATGGAAGCTTTGTTAACTTAAAAATTAATTATCCCTTTGACGAATATTGTAATTCTCCATTGATTTCAATATTGTTATAACAGTTATAATTTTCTCAAAAACTCGTTGGAAACAACAGAAATTGATTTGTTTCAAAGATTTCGTTTATAGACTTTCATAGACATTTTTCCCCGTGGATAACTTTGACAGAGCAGATGCCAATTTTTCGAAAATGTATTCAACAACATTCCAACCAACCCCGGTCATCCCGAGTCGCAACCACAACAACAACAGCCCGGCTACACGCCGATAACCCATTGACCTTGTATAAATCCCGCGTAGGAATGAGTGCGCATACCACGGGCCATCTGAACTTGCCCAAGCCGCTTGTAGGGCCGAATATCCCCCTCGAAGCACTTTGAGCATTCGTCCCCTCGAGATACGCCCACAAACATACCGAAGCCTCGACACACAGGCTCACACATGGACACACAGCGCAGAGAGTGCATGTAGATCACACAGATTTGATTCAGCATCGTGGAGAATTCAATTTCCTCGACATCCGCCGAGGGAGAGATCTGAGAAAGCCAGGGAAAAAAAATCCCATATAATACCTCAGATAGAAAGAAGTGCTTCCGTGACGTTCGAGGCTCGGAAATTGTCAGGAAACAATCCTGCAGAAATAAAAAATAATTTTTGCCTCCTTTTTTTCGATCCCGCTTTCTCCCGCATTCCTCCTCTTCCTCCTCCACCTTTTCCCATTTGTAATGCAAAACATTTGCAAGCCTGAGGAAAATTCCCTTCTCCTCCTTTTTTTCGTACATAATTCCGGCGAAGGTTTGCCCTAACGAATATTTTAATGAACGTCTATAGAGGCCCCAACGAAACGCAGTGGGTTGATGACGAAAGGGGGAGGAGCCAGAGGGCAGCACGTGCAAATACGTTGTGGTGAACGTAGAGACCTATTAAATTTACCCCTCATTCGTAGGAGCGACGTAACCCTCGACCCTGGGACTAACCAGCAGCAGCAGCACCTTCAACAAGAGCATTGCGATTGAATGCCCGGGTGAGAATCCGCAGGAGCCCCGTCGACGCCGGCATTCACTGCCAACGCTACTTCCCTTTTCATTGAATCTTGACGGCTCTTTGTTGTAAACTGTGCGCGATGCTTTCTCTCTCTCTCTCTCTCTCTATTTCCCCAGTTGAACGACAGACAATGGGCCAAGCGAGAGAAGTGGAGCTCAGGGAATTAATTCATTGGGGATGCTTCGATAATTTAAGGAAATATCGAGGCACACGAGTGTGCCACTTGCTTTCTCTCTCTCTCTTTCTCTTCTCTCTCAATTCTGGTGAAGAAATTTTTTTTCAAGAAAACCCGAGAAAAAAGGGGAACTGCTATTATTTTCTAGCTACCGCATTTTTTTGTTATACACTTTTTTATACTCCACATGACAAATGATGTAAAATCGTCACCGCGGAATTTGTAATTTCGTCGTTGCGTCACGTAATTTTCATTTCGACTAAATATGCTTTGCTCTTGATGACAATTTTGTCATTGATTCCACATATTTCCAATCGATTGTTATTTTATTGTGACAAGTGGAGGAAATGATATTGTCGAAAGAGAAATTAATCGATTGCACAATGACAATGTTGTTGAGAAGTTTATCAAGCTGTCGGCAATATAGATATAGGTGAAAGGTTGAGGGATGAAAAGAAGTTGGAAAGATTCCGTGGAAAAGTACATCGCCCGTTGGACACTCGTTGTCCCGGTCGTACTTTCGTATCTCATTCTTTCTCTCTCATTGATTCTTGATTCGAGAAAACTCGTTTATCGCCACCAATTTAATTTCAAAGTTGGCTGACTTGGCTCTCGCCTCGAACTCGCTTCTCTCTCTCTCTCTCTCTCCATCTCTCTAAATCTCTGTCTCCCTCCCCCCCTCGCTGCACCCTATGCTTCGCCCTCTTTCCGAACTTTTCCCTCGCGCTTCCAAGACCCTTCGAATCTCCGTTCCTGTAACATAATTGAAACTCTCGATTGGAATTTGCATCTATATTCTTGTCGACGATATGGTAGTCGGTGAACTCGAAGCCGCAGCTTCTACCGGAGTTGGGATGCTAATGTAATATAAGTTCCGACTCGTGACTGCTGATCCGCTATGTTTCTATCGGTTCAAGCTACGCTATCATCAGCCGCTACTGTCTGGCTTCGTCAATTACACCTTCGCACGAAAAACATCAAGTACTGAAAAACCGGAAATGAGTGAGTGAATGAATTCTAGCTTAGAAAAACTGTCCTCGAACTTTTCCCAAGTATCGAAAATCAAAAAGGTTTGTTGCATTTTTTCAATATCCTCAGTATGAGTATATTAGACAAATCAATCAGCTGATCGTTCGATTGATCGGATCGACCCAGCTAATTAAATGGGTGAATCAATTTCAACAGACCATCCAATTAGTTTACCCTGTCAACGAATTATCGACTAGTCAAACTGATCTGATTGATCATAACGACTGGTTAATTGGTTAGACCTACGTTGATTGGTTATGTTAATTAACCGATCGATCGGAGAAACCAAATAATTAAACCCACCGGTCACTGATCGGTAATTGACACAGCAACGTTTTTTTTTTTTATTTCAAAAAATAATCCACTTCAAGTCGATGCATGAGATACCCCAATTATGGTCACTGTAAAAATCATGACATATGTTAGATTTTGTATTTTGAACTAAGTTAACATAAGAGGCTGACATTTTTTTTATTTTTTACAATCAAGATCTTATTCCTTCACTCTTGCAGGATCAAAGTACCAACTGGCGGTGACGTTATCCTTAGTTTGGGCTTCTATATGGTGACTACCGATTACCCATACAAAGTTTGCAACCGTTCTCGATCCCCCCTTGTAGATGAAAAGCATGCCGCTAGCAGCAGCCCATTATGGGACCATTCCGGGGCTCAGCGCTGCCAGATCCCTACTAAGTTACCTCAAAGGTGAGGTGGCTTGGTCACCGAGGGTTAGGAGTAAGGACAAGGGAATATAGCCATCCAACGTTGCAGCTTCCAACCCTCCCGACGCCTCCTCTTGTCCTCGTACATAACCGGCGGGCGTACTACACCCAACCGCTTCCGGATCGTCGGACACACGCTGATTTATATCACTGGATAGATTCAGCCAAGACCCTCCGTACCACCCCCAGCCTTAGGGTTTCCTTGCTTCCGGGGACCTTGAAACAATTTATGATTCCTAAAAGATTATTTACCGCCACGCCAACATATCTTGCGCCCCGAAACTACGGCATTTCCCAGATATATAAACCGGAAGCAGAGAGATTGATTTTTCAAAAGTTTCAATAATTCTCCGTTAACGGAAACGGCATAAATGTCCAGAATTATTTTCAATAATGGATTACCGATTTCCCATTCAATGTCTTTCCTCCGTTATTCTTCACATCTCGCACTGTCGAATCGCACATTCAATTTTTTTTTGCACTCTTTGGAAATGATTACTAAAAATGGCAAGAATTATTTTTAATAATCGTTTCCAAAAATAAAAGAGATTACAAGATGGTTTATAAATTCAGTTCTTGGGTTTAAATTCGTTACGGAATTCTGGTTAGGAACGATAGAACTGTTATTTAAATTTTTTAAATAATTTCATGACCATTAATCTTCTCTGCTAATTGTGTCGAAATACAAAATTAAACAATTGGCGAATTTAACACCAATAGATAAAGACGTACATACCCGAAATTTAGCTAATGAGAAAGCCAAGAATAAAGCGGCTAGAATTACATGAACCCACGGACCCATGAACCCATCGTCATTAAACAATAGACTCTATGTACCGATACCAGAATTTTCTACATTCCACAAGGTGGAACAATGCAGCGGAATAGCGAGCTTCGCTGAAAGACAAAGCGGACGAATATCGTTGTTCCCAACTGTCCAATTAATTTTATTTAATTAAACAGCTAGATGCTTATGGTAAAGTGAATATCGCGCCGTTTATCGGCGCCGCTATCAAATGGACTTGTGCTCAATTCTGCAATTAAATCTATAGCCGATTATCGCGACTTGATTTTGAAAAATTCACAAATTTACAAAATTTCATAATAACCGCTTGTGCATTATTTCGTTATGCCACACAAATAAGCCTTCTACGTCTTTTCTAAGCCTTCAAGAAATTCATAAACAGTGGTCGTAGAAAAATGGAATAACACAATTTGAATATTTTTATCCAGAGAAAAAAATCTTTAAGAGGAAAAAAGTTTTCCTACTGGTTTTCTTCAAGTATATTCCGGTGCTTTTATATTGGCGCAGAATGTAAATTATGCGAATAATTAAATTCCCTCAGCAATATTATCATAATAAAAAATTGATTTCAGCGTGTTAGCCCAACGCTCAAGTTGCTCCGAAGTGCGTTGGGTGCAACAGCCTGCGATAGACAAGCTGACGATGTCGAGGTACACCTTGCGCAAGACATGGATGGATGTAACGAGGAAACGACAGCAGGTCTCGACGTATAGTCGATTTATATATTGATTACTGCACAGTTAGCTAAAGTGCTGGAGGCGAGGGTTGCCCCGCGTATTGTAGCATTCTCATGTCACTATTGCAGATCCATATCTACAGCATCCAATAGTCTAAAAATATTAAAACATAATAAATACAAATACATTAGCCGAGGATTTTAATTCTATCCATCTCATCACAAATCAAAATCTATCAGTACCTCATAAAGACCCTATAAAAAATAATTGCTTCATAAAAAAAAAACTAAGCATTGCAGAAAAAATTTAATTCGCAATTTTCCATAAGATGTGCATAAGATTTGCACCCCATCGTGTAATAACTTTTCTTTTAGTACGAAACTCATGGTATTAAATTAACAAAAAAAAATTTGTTTTTTTTTTGCAAGTGGCAAATATGAAATGAGAAACGTGATGTACATCGAAGATGCATCGAGAGGAGCCTCGGAAATTTTGAGGCCAAATATTTCCTTGACATCAAAAGAATTAAAGATGTGCATGCCGCTGCTTCTTTCGCTCTCCTCCTTGTCGGGAATACAGAGAGCAACCAGCAGAGCGACTCCGACCTACGCGACCCACTGCCTACATGAGAGAACCATGATCAAAGCCGCTACCGATGCTTCTAGCGTTATAACACACCCGCGTAACCATCTTCCTTTTTCTCCTCGCGTCTTCACCCGGATTCTAGTCAAGTCTCGGTATATATATGGACATACATACATATATATATATATATATATATACATATACATACACATATGGGAAGAGCTCATCCACAGAAAAATTTCCTCTCCGTCCGGAGAACGAATATAAGTACGAATATTTTCCATTCAGTGGCACACTGTACTGATTTTCTCGACTGAGCAACGTCGAAAACTGCCCGGGGATTAGCATATGAATTCGGGGGTGAATGTAGGGGCTGGCGGACCCTCTAAGGGTGCACCGCCGGAGCCTTAACGAGTCGCCCACGCCGCGAATGGAACGCGATGAAAATTCGAGAGGATTTTCCACAAAGAGGCAGATAGAGAGGATTCCAGATTAGACTAATTGCTCGGAAGCAGCGTAAAATCGATAATTAACCCCGGCAACTCTGCAGATTAGCTCAACTTCATCCAGCGCAGCTTTACCACATCACCGTCTCCTCAAGGACTGCTCGAAGAATAGAACAATTACATGCACAGATCCCATGAGAGATTATTGGAGGTGCAGTTCACTTTTTAAGCCTAATCACTAATGAATCGATTAATTAAGAGAGCCGGATAGAAAAAAAATGCTTTTCGATCACTGTATTTTTTTTTTCTTAGTTGACCAACATATATCTATTGAACAAAGTTTTTTTTTTTTTTTTTTTTTTCAAATATAAATAATCATCGATGAACGAGATTTTGTGAATGGTTAAAAATTGTTGTCTTAATAATCGTGATTAAAATGTTTTAAAAAATTTGCTTGATGTTTAGGACTCTCGTGAACGGATGGATCTTTATAGAGAATGATGTTGTCACTTATTCCATTACGGGTTACAGACCAATGCTGACATTTGCAATTGCTATCGATTCTCGATAATTCGCCGAGCTGATTCAATTGTTAAACGGATGGAAGTGCTAAAAGAGTTTGAATAACGAATAAAATCAACGAATGGCGAGCTTATTTTTCGTGGAAAAAGCAACGGTACGATCGAAAGCGCTACCTCTCCCAGCTGCGAACTTCATCTCCTCGTAAAGCCTACATTCTTCTCTAATAGCACTTTTCACTGCCAATCTAATACCAGCGTTCAATAACAATACTTTTGTCCCGTTATAAGCCATAAAACGAAATCATGAGTCGAGTGATTGCTACATTTATTTTATTTTTTTCTAAAGTAACCGATAACGTCACCGATTATTTTTGCCAAAGAACGGCCTGACAGTCATTGAATATCAATTATTTAATGCTAATCAATGCTAGTCGTTTGGTGCTTAAAAATTTCAACTGCTCAAACACAGCATAGCAAAATATTCGCAAAATAAGGGAAAATAAAAATTGCATTTACATTAAATAAGAAATAATAAATTTTAATTTCTCAATATTTTCTATAGAAATTTACGGTAATTACAAAGTATCTATTGTTTCAATGCGACATGCTAAGGTTCTGGTACTTTTTTTTTGCCATCGTATCACGGAAGTTGTATCATTTCCGTTATCGGATCGGGTTGATGAGCGAGGGTCATGATCACCATTGTATTGCTGCCCATTAAATTTAAGTGCCAAGTGATAACGAACGTCTACGCTTTTATTGCGTCCACAAAGATGCAGCACGAATCACCTTTCGCACATTTTCTCATTTTTTCTGAAAACAAAAAAGGATAAGAGTTGGAGAGTTTAACCTCGCGCCCAAGTTTTATCGTGTTGGTTTAACGATTTAATCTCATCGTCTACTTTTCCACACTCACCTCATAAGCGAAGAAAAACATAACACCGACTATAATAATTCCGATGAGTGTGAGAAAACTCCATCCTCGCCAGGCATAAAAGGGCACGCTCCGCGCAACCTCCATTACGTTCCGCGAGCAAACACCCATTTTCCAAGATCTTTTTGCTCACCCACCCGTGTCCTTTGCCACGGGTACATCAAATTTTCATCCGACACCTAAACTCAACGACGAATCATGCCGAATGCAACTGTATTTTTATCGAAATTTCTTATGCATTTTGCCTCTCGGGGGGAGGTTGAAAATATTAAACTGGCAGAGGGGACAAAAATAAATTGACAGCTCGAACAGCAATTTGTTTCCACGCCTGGTGTGTGTGTCCATGTATATATTTCTGTGTCATTCGCACCGAAATATCGACTCGTTAATTGTAACTAATCGATCAAATTGGAATTTCAGCTTCGCTTTCTCCTCAATGAAATACCGTTATAACGAATACTAACAAAATTCCGATGATAAAAAAGTGAGAAAAAAAAATTCGCCGCGACTTTTACCAAAAATCCTGTTGAATGAACATTTTTTTTAATGTATACAATTTCTGTATATTTTGTAATATTTGTGTGGAGGGTATTCAAAGAATGCTGTCCAGTGGAAAATTTCCGGCGACCGGAAGGCGTATATGGTTTTTCAAAGTGGCGCTAAATGGCCAATTGAATTTCTTCGAATTTCATGGTACCGAAGCCGGCGAATTCGTGTCCGGCTGTGAATGCAGAATGAAGCAAATAGACACGAAAGGTGCAGACGCGTACGTATTTCGCTCGTCCACTAACGCGTCTCAGCAGCCAAGTGTATCGCGAGCCGTTCTGGCGAACGGAAATTGAGCCGGCGCGAACCGGAAACGAGGTAATACTTGGGCAAACAGTACCTCTGACTCGTACCTACCATCGCTACGAGCTATAGGGAGGTGAGGGCGTGTGGTACGCCGTGCCAAAGTCCCCAGTGACGTGTACACGAATGGTACTCCTCGCCGAGTAGGTTTGACACGTTATTAATAGAGTTTCTGTACGTACACGTATCTCCATATCGCGGAGTGTGTACCTCGCTCACATGGGCCGCTATAAGTACATATGCAATAGCTGCCGGTCACGAGCATCGCCAACTCCACTATAGCATTTTGATCTATGGACCAGCGAGACCCAACGAGGTGATTCAATATATTTTCGCATGTGGACATATACAGATATACTCATACGTACTGTCCTGACAGTCCCGAACTCGAAAAGTCGATGCTTCTGTAATACAGCGACAAATTCACTTGGCGCCTCGCCGAACGATTGAAATGAGGTATTGGGGCGGTAAACTAGTAATGTGCGGTGTGTAACTGTATTTTTAATGACGCTGCTCAAAAAAATGGATCAGGTAGTTTCGTGGAATGGAAAAGAAAATTGAATCGGTGGCTCAGAGTGAGCGAATCATCTTAGAAACGTGCCAAAATCTTGTCAGATATACTCATACGTACTGTCCTGACAGTCCCGAACTCAAAAAATCGATGCTTCTGTAATACAGCGACAAATTCACTTGGCCCCTCGCCGAACGATTGAAATGAGGTATTGGGGCGGTAAACTAGTAATGTGCGGTGTGTAACTGTATTTTTAATGACGCTGCTCAAAAAATGGATCACGTAGTTTCGTGGAATGGAAAAGAAAATTGAATCGGTGGCTCAGAGTGAGCGAATCATCTTAGAAACGTCCCAAAATCTTGTCAGATATACTCATACGTACTGTCCTGACAGTCCCGAACTCAAAAAATCGATGCTTCTGTAATACAGCGACAAATTCACTTGGCCCCTCGCCGAACGATTGAAATGAGGTATTGGGGCGGTAAACTAGTAATGTGCGGTGTGTAACTGTATTTTTAATGACGCTGCTCAAAAAATGGATCACGTAGTTTCGTGGAATGGAAAAGAAAATTGAATCGGTGGCTCAGAGTGAGCGAATCATCTTAGAAACGCCCAAAAATCTTGTGAGATATACTCATATGTATTGTCCTGACAGTCCCGAACTCAAAAAATCTATGCTTCTGTAATACAGCGACAAATTCACTTGGCCCCTCGCCGAACGATTGAAATGAGGTATTGGGGCGGTAAACTAGTAATGTGCGGTGTGTAACTGTATTTTTAATGACGCTGCTCAAAAAAATGGATCACGTAGTTTCGTGGAATGGAAAAGAAAATTGAATCGGTGGCTCAGAGTGAGCGAATCATCTTAGAAACGTCCCAAAATCTTGTCAGATATACTCATATGTATTCTTCTGACAGTCCCGAACTCAAAAAATTGATGCTTCTGTAATACAGCGACAAATTCACTTGGCGCCTCGCCGAACGATTGAAATGAGGTATGGGGGCGGTAAACTAGTAATATGCGGTGTGTAACTGTATTTTTAATGACGCTGCTCAAAAAATGGATCACGTAGTTTCGTGGAATGGAAAAGAAAATTGAATCGGTGGCTCAGAGTGAGCGAATCATCTTAGAAACGTGCCAAAATCTTGTCAGATATACTCATACGTACTGTCCTGACAGTCCCGAACTCAAAAAATCGATGCTTCTGTAATACAGCGACAAATTCACTTGGCCCCTCGCCGAACGATTGAAATGAGGTATTGGGGCGGTAAACTAGTAATGTGCGGTGTGTAACTGTATTTTTAATGACGCTGCTCAAAAAATGGATCACGTAGTTTCGTGGAATGGAAAAGAAAATTGAATCGGTGGCTCAGAGTGAGCGAATCATCTTAGAAACGCCCAAAAATCTTGTGAGATATACTCATATGTATTGTCCTGACAGTCCCGAACTCAAAAAATCTATGCTTCTGTAATACAGCGACAAATTCACTTGGCCCCTCGCCGAACGATTGAAATGAGGTATTGGGGCGGTAAACTAGTAATGTGCGGTGTGTAACTGTATTTTTAATGACGCTGCTCAAAAAAATGGATCACGTAGTTTCGTGGAATGGAAAAGAAAATTGAATCGGTGGCTCAGAGTGAGCGAATCATCTTAGAAACGTCCCAAAATCTTGTCAGATATACTCATATGTATTCTTCTGACAGTCCCGAACTCAAAAAATTGATGCTTCTGTAATACAGCGACAAATTCACTTGGCGCCTCGCCGAACGATTGAAATGAGGTATGGGGGCGGTAAACTAGTAATATGCGGTGTGTAACTGTATTTTTAATGACGCTGCTCAAAAAATGGATCACGTAGTTTCGTGGAATGGAAAAGAAAATTGAATCGGTGGCTCAGAGTGAGCGAATCATCTTAGAAACGTGCCAAAATCTTGTCAGATATACTCATACGTACTGTCCTGACAGTCCCGAACTCAAAAAATCGATGCTTCTGTAATACAGCGACAAATTCACTTGGCCCCTCGCCGAACGATTGAAATGAGGTATTGGGGCGGTAAACTAGTAATGTGCGGTGTGTAACTGTATTTTTAATGACGCTGCTCAAAAAATGGATCACGTAGTTTCGTGGAATGGAAAAGAAAATTGAATCGGTGGCTCAGAGTGAGCGAATCATCTTAGAAACGTCCCAAAATCTTGTCAGATATACTCATATGTATTCTTCTGACAGTCCCGAACTCAAAAAATTGATGCTTCTGTAATACAGCGACAAATTCACTTGGCGCCTCGCCGAACGATTGAAATGAGGTATGGGGGCGGTAAACTAGTAATATGCGGTGTGTAACTGTATTTTTAATGACGCTGCTCAAAAAATGGATCACGTAGTTTCGTGGAATGGAAAAGAAAATTGAATCTCTGGCTCGGAGTGAGCGAATCTTGTAATTAATTAAATTAAATGGTAACTAACGAGAAGGCTCTGAAGAATTTACTTGCAAAGTAAGCTTGCAGAATTGAAGTCATACGTCACAGGGTTGCAAATGAATTCCCATAAGCGCGCCCTGAGTGGCTGCTCTACCTTCATTGAAATTCAATAAATCCGTAACGAAATGTAAGCAAGAATCCAGTGAGGTATAGGACGAGGGCTTGCAAATCAGTATTCGATTCACTCGTACCTTTCGTTAAAGGGACAGTTATTTATTGGCGAGAGTTGTTTTTCAATCGAGGAATACAGAATATTTTCTGACTGATATTTCTTACCTAATCAAAGATGTGCGCGATAAAAATGGTCGCCTGTTGTACAACGTCTTTACCATTTTGTTAATTAGAGTACGTAACCAGTCAACAAACAATCCGTTATTTGAAAAATTTAAATAGCTTCTTGAAATATGTAAAACCTCTGAAAATACTGACTTATAAGTCGTCGCAAAATCGTAGCGAAGTCGAGAAAAAAAATGTTCTATTGGCATTAATAAAATTGCATGTACACGAATGATTTTAAAAATTCTTCGGCGTCCCTGCGGTGCATTGATGCTTCTTAAAAAAGGAAAAAAGAAGGAACGTCGGCAATAGAGACTGTTGAAGGACCATAATGCACTTCTTCTAAACCCCCGTGAGTCTCGCAATGCTCGTCCTCTTTCCAAATGAGCTTTCACCGCAAGAATCCTTTCATCTTGGACGACCGTCTTTCCCCCAAGAGTCTTCACGATTCGGAAGCCCTTGGATTGCAAAAAGAGTCAAAACGATAGTACACCGGATGCTCTTTCAATTTCCGTTTACGAAAAAAAAAAAAAAAATGTACGTACAAATTGGCATAGGGATGCCAGATGCTCATTTGCGAATTTATGAAGGGAGCGCGTACATAAACTCCCGCAACCCCTGAACCGACCATTCGCGTGTGTTAAGGGGATTCCGCGCAGGATTCCTCCTCTTGAAACCTCTCTTGAGATTACCATTAAGGCGCTCTGGACTACATCCATACGGAAAAGCAGAGGCAAAAGAGTCGAGATTTAAGGGTTGCGCGCTTGGCTCTTATGCGTGGAGCGTCGGATCAGCAATAAAAGTGTAAACGTATAAGTAGGAGTCGTTGCTTCTCGTTACGGCGCCGTAAAAAATAATAATAAACAACATAATAGAGTCGAAAATGGATGAAAAAGTTTCTACTGCATGGGAGTTTTTTTGTGTAGAAATCCACTAGTTCAGAATATAGAAAGAATATTTCACCCACTACCAATTTTGTTTATAGTTCACTAGGGACAACCCCCCCCCCCCCCCCCCCCCCCCGCATGTGTGGATCGATTTTCAGTTTCTAATTTCAGAAAATCGAACTTTTTACATTCGTTTGTCAAAATATCGATCTCTGTCTTTCTTCTCACTTTTTATTCGTAAAGTGCAGCACTAAAACCACCCACTTAAACATTTTTATGTAATTTTAAAAAAATACTCTTCCTCGTTTCTGACGCCAGAATTCACAGATACGATTTAAAAAAAAAATTAAAAACCACCCTATGTGATGAAAGAAATTAATTCGTCAAATCTCATGTTTCATACCATACATCCATATATATATATATATGTATATATATATCCACACGGAAGATATAGTACAGAAAAAACGCTGAGAGTGAAATACCTATTCCCCGTTTATAAAGTAAGCGTTTTATCGTGGTAAACGGCAGCCTACTAAAATTTCTCGATTGAGAATGTGAATAAGATTGAGAAGTGGGAGAGGATTCAGTGTTTCGAATTGGCACTTTTAATCAGAGAAAATCTAAAGGAGGTACTCCATCGTCGATGATCGAATTATGATGGTTATTCGGTGGAGAAGTGGAAGAGAGGCGAGGGTGGCAGAGAAGAGTGAGAGAGCTATTAATCCCAGTGATGCGTGTGAATGGCGCGCGGCATAACTACCCTTAGCGCATGGCAGTGTACAACGAGCCTCGGTGTATTGGTGGAGAGTCGTGTGTAGATGAGTCGCGTGGGTTATGCTAATTTGAAATGGCACTCTCACTCTCCCCTCCCGAGTTTCGTGTGTGTCAACGACACGGAATTAATTATCGTGTCAGAACGTCACACATACGTTTCTAGCCGTAGTGCTCTTCTGGTAAAGGGGTAACCGGTACAGCAATACGGCTCAGGCTACGTGTAATAATTTCATTTTGTCACTGGCATACCTAACAAGGCAGTTTCGGTGTATTTACTCTGTTTGCTTATCGACATTCACGCCCAAAGGTCTAACCCTTCCGGTAGCCTCCAATGGAACACAAATAGTCACTTGAACTTCTCAGTGATAACAGCGCTTTTTATTTTTCCCTTTCTTGATGGACGTCGAAAATCATTTTTTTTAAAATATATTTTCACGATAATAACAATAATATTAATTGTGTTAAAGTATGAAATTCTATGAGTATGGTAATACAATAATACAATTTTTATCATTTTTTAATCCTACTCGACTATTAATATTTTGCTTTTCGAATAGTTAAAAGCGTGATAATTAAATATAAAATTTTATATGTGAGTTTATGTGTCGAATTTTTGTTTAATTTCTGTTAGATTTTGTATTCGATTAATGTTTGGGTTAAGTGTGGGTTTTTCATTTCTGGAATGCAGATAAGATTATTTTTGAGGTATAATAATATTACGAGTATTTTTCATTTACCTATTTGCCTATTATATTTTCCTTTTCCAGCAGCTAAACGCGCAATAATGAAATATGAAATTTTGGATGCGAGAGTATGCGTGAAATTTTTGTTTAATTTGTATTAGATTTAATATTCGCTTAATTTGTGGTTTAAGGGTAGATTCTACATTTCTTGAATGTAGGTGAGATTATTTTTCATTTGCCGCTTCTTACGGACGCTGCTAGCGAGTACATGCTGAGGAGCAGAGGAGCTAACAAATAGCTTTTCTCAATGTGCGATAGGAGCTCAAGCAATAGGACAAACAATTATCCAGTCGTGTACGTCTGTAATTGCTACGTTAGCGATACACTAGCAGTGCGGAATGCGAGCTCCCAGTATTTGCGTGTAATGCACCAGCTACCAAAGCGAGGTATACAACGAGCCCCTGTCTATACATCCAGCCAATACTAAGATCGTTAATTCAGCCTTAGACTACGACGTCGAAGCGCTTACAGTCTGCTCGACCGAACGGAATATCGAACGTTCGGCCTCTGTTGCATCTCCACTGGGTGTAATCGACCATCCTACTAATTACTTGGCAGTTAATGAGACGGGGACGGACCACGTCTAGTTGATTTGGTTTACCACCGCAGAAATAAAGAGAACTTTGTCTTTGTTACTCAAATCTCCAGCATAATGTAGTCCGTTTCCCATTTTTCCTAATTTACTTTACATTAATTCATTCAGATGTAATAATTGAAAAAAAAAACATTTTTAGGCGTGAAGAGTGAATTTTCAAAAAAGCGGTTTTCGTTTTTTCTCATATGTTGACAATCCGAAATGTTATGGTTAATTCGCGATCAAGTTCAGGACATTCAAAGGCTTTCTGATTTTTTCTTCTAACAGTAAAAGGATGTTGCTTGATGTTCGAAATGCAAAAGCGAGGCGTGACTAAGAATCGCAGTCACCGAAAATGATAATAATTCCATATTCGGTAAACAGATACGTCCGCGCAAGCTATCGCCATAAATTCTCGGTAGCAGCGGCTGATAGTCGTGTCCCTTTCCGAAATTTCCCTCTTTTTTATCGACGGAGATAAAAGTAGAGGTTTCACTATAAAACCGCAGCAACGATTGGAGAGCACTCGGGATAGGTTGAAACGATGGGGTTTCACGTTTCACAAAGAGTTTTGTGGTTACAGCCGAGCTATAAAGACCTTTAGGAACGAGTCGAGCGAATCGATAGTTGTACGACACTTGCACACAGGTATCTTTGATTTTACGTATAGGTACGTATGTATTAGCGCATGTCGCTCTATCGATATACGATATACTTTTTTTTTATCTCCATCCCCAAAGTTATAGTTATTCCTGTAAAACCCTCTATATTTCACGAATACAAGCAAAAAAAATTGTTTTGCCTTTATGAGACAGCTTATCGACATATTTTATCCCCGAACCCAAATGTACTTTTCATTTTTTTTTTTTTTCGAAAATAAATATTTACCATGGATTTCCATGATGATAATTAAAAAATGGCTTTTCATTTATGTATCTATTGAATGAATGAATGAATAAACAAGAAACCGATTTATTTGGGTACATTAATTATCAACACTTCCATATTCTCATATTTACATTTAACTGACGTTAAATTTGAATATGAGAATTTTTTCATTAGCCATTATGCAGATCGTCGTTAACGAACTCTTCTGCCAAGTGTCAACCTGCACATTCCACGCACTTATATGTTTAATCTCAATGCATAGCGCAGGTATTTATGCATATATATATGTGCATATATTTGCATATTCGTATACAACACTACATATATGGATGTATGTATATTTTACGTCGGTGCTGTGCACCTTTCATAATTCCTATCTTCGTGTCTGCATCTCGAGCTACTCGAGCATAAATTTAATTACGAGAGTTGAGTGAAAAGCTCTGTATTTCCCTTTTACCTCGACGAACGCCCTTTCAATCCACTCACTCCAAAGTTATCGACTGGTATTATAGCCACCCTCGACGTGTACGTATGTTGCGCGATCAAAGCTTCAGTCATATCAATTGCCTACCGATAACTCACCGGAACTTCATACCCCATACGTCACGTGTCTCTTGTCTCGAATATTTTTAACGACACTACAATATTGCACATATTTTTTGTCAGCATTTCGCTGTGAGATGAGCCCCTGAGAGATTGATGTTTTTCAAGGAGATAACGGGAAAGCAAAATTAATGGCTCGTGAGATGAGCTAAGAGCTTGACGAGCTTTAACGTTTATTCAATATTTGCCGAAACACGGAACAGGTAATTGTGAAAAGTTTCTCTGATTTATTTCATATCGAGCCGGACTCGTGACACACTGAGTCAAAAAATAAATCGGTAGTCAAAGAATTCTGATGAATCGCCACATTCCTCCGGTCAAAATTCGCAACGTTACATCAGACGAAATTGATTTTTGCGAAAATCCTTAAGATACAAAATCACGATCAAGTACAGTGACGAGAATTTTTTTTTTTTTTTTTTTTTTTCAGAAAAAAATGTTAATTAAAATATGAATGAAGAGCGAAAGAGGATCAAAAGGACATAAGAGAACAATGGCCATTTTCCCTTGGCAAAGGAGACTCGAGTGAGGACATAGTTCTGCGGCATGTGAGTAAAAAAGAGAAAAAAATAAAATAAAGAGCGATTTATTTCTCGTAAAAATGAGACGAGCAGCGACAAAAAATGTACCTGTAAATATCAGCAAAAAGTATATCGACAAACGCTACGCAAGTACATTGAGAAAAATACATAATTAAATGTATAAAATCATTTGTCAAAAGAAAAATTCTTGCTTGTCAAAAATATTCCGTCGAAGCGTTGAAATATTTTTGTGCACTGAACGATACAATTTATATTACTTTTTAAAAATCCATATGGTTCTTTTCAATACGTGTCATTTTGAAAATGTCACTCAATCAAGTGTGTACAGTTATTGAATTTTTACTTAATTTTTTCATGGTGAATCTACGAAATACCTTCGCCTAAATTGAAAAATGTGACTATGGGCGGCAATGGTCCAAATAGTACGCTGCAGGATATTGCCACACGCAACATGCGTACAGGCTCATGTTAAGAGGCAGTGATACTTCCCCCGCCACTTTAAAAAATTAGAAACCTATTTTCTCGCAAAATACTCGGGAGAAATAGCTCAAATTTCGATAGAATGTGAGGAAGTATTGCAGAATTGGGCTAAGCTTCGGGCTTTTGGATACTCAAAGCCATTTGCTTAGGAGAATCGATAAGCCAAAAAGTGGGGTGAGGTGCGAGAGAGACAGCCCTATAGGCGTTTAGCATTGGGCTAAAAAAATTTTACCGGTGTATCACTGAGCGTTAGGAGGCGGTGGTACTTTTCCCACCACTTTCAAAAATTTTAAAACCTATTTTCTCGCAAAACACTCGACAGATATAACTCAAATTTTAATATAATGTGCGGAAGTATTGCACAAATGGGCTAAGCTTCGGGCATTTTGATATTCAAAGCCATTTACTTAATAAACCAAAAAGTGGAGTGAGGTGTGAGAGAGACAGCCCAATAGGCGTTTAAAATTGGACGAAGAAATGTTCACCGGTGTATCACAGAGTCCAGTAAAGAAGACAACAGAGCACTTTGTATGACGCCACTTGGCTCATACTACACAAGGCGAAAGTGAAACCAAAGGTCTCTGTCCCCACCTCCAATGCCATGCCCGGATGGTCACTTTCAGTGCTAGATGAAAAAACACTAATTGGAGGAACAATTTCAGATGCACTGAAGCGACGATACGGCTTTTGCTTCCGGTCTCCACTCTCGCATGCGTTATTCTTTCAAAAGTGCAGCCACAACAGCATCGCATTCACGTCACTCACTGCAGACTGGACACATCGCGTCTGGAGTGTACATTACGCAACTACATCCCCGGATGTAAAGAATAATTAAATGTCCCGGCATTTTATTAAGCGAGCCCTGCTTTTAAGGCCGTGTGTAAAAGTAGAATGGACTATACAATTGCATTACGCTCTCCCAACGAAACCCATTTTTCCCGTTTAACCTTACTTAAGGGAGTCCACCACCTGGACAATGAGAATACAAAGCTGAGCAAACGGCTCCACTGAGTTCTAAATACCAGACGCAGGCAACTGTAAGAAAAGAATGTTCTTACAGAAAAAAAAAGTTCAATTGTATGTTTTTTAACCTCCTCGTAGGTTTTGTAAAATCAATTTACATTTACGAAATTGATGCTTCGAAAATCAACATTTCCGGAGGACCAATTTTTTGTAAGTTTTTGTTGTTGTTTTTTTTTTTTGTATTACCAAATATTTTTTCAAACAATACGAACTTCTCAAGTCAGGATTTGAGAGTGATGAATTTTTTTTTGTATCAAACTGCAAGCTACATTTCATGGTCAATAGGTAAATGTTGATACGTCGATCCATTGAATTTTGATTATCATATGTGATATGGAATCAACTACAAAATTTGGGAACAATGTATACTTTTTCGCAGTGCTAAGCATCGCCAGTGAAATAATAACCAGAAACGTTGCCGAGGTAAGCTAAGAGATGGCACTGTTCAGTGGGTAAAAAAATTTTCGTGCGAGTAAAAATTTCTTTATCAATAGAAGATGCGATTCGTCGGTAGGTAAAATAGGGTCCTACATTTTCCATGTAGGGCTCTGCATACCGACGGACTTGTTACCTGTTGAGATAAATTTTTTCGGAATTGTAACATTTTTCAATGCATCTCAGGTTTTACAGCACCGGGATTGCAGAAAGTGCGCTGAAAAAAAAAAAAAAAAAAAAATCGATAGAATCAACAAAATGTGCATTTGCGAACGGCGAAAAGACCATTTGTTTGATCGAAGGTATTATATTCAATATCTAATCGATCGAATCAATTAAATATCCAACTAACGAAAAATCAGGTGGTAAAAAAATGTCTCTTACCAATCGTCAAATTCAGTAATAACCATTAAGTTAATTAATATTCCAAAACCACATTACCTAACAGATAACATATTGTAACATGAGAAGGTTGTAGGTCGCTATTGAAAAATGAGTCGTTACGCGTTTTACCTGGGTCCTAATGTGATGGAGACGAAAAAACCCAACCCCGTCTCGTCCAGCTTCAACTAATCGGCGTGCGTTAATCACAAAAGTCATAAATACCTAATTCGTACTTAACTGAAAAGGGCGACGCAATTAGCATGACGCATTAGAGAGATCGCCGATTGTACCATAATCCGGTTATTCACTAAAATAATAATAACCACAAACATTTTGCCTCTAAGTAAACAAAAACAAATAGATAAGTAATTGAACACAAACATCACATCACGAAGACGAAGGGCAATATTTAAAAAAACCGTATATACGTTTTGCTGAACGAAAACGACCTTTCCCATTGTCATGAGACCATTTAAAAGCAGCAACGAACCATTTCCCGATACGATTATCTGCCAAGCGCCACCTTGACCCATTCCCAATGCGCCCATTGTGCGAAATAGTATTGCCCACTGACCCGAGTAGGTCTATTCGTCCGTCGTCCGAAACAAAATCAAAATTGCCGCGCGCCATTGCATCAGGCCCAAGTCCGTGGACACTCGTACCCAAAAATCGATCGGAGTCTGATGCAATTTCTTCGGAAATAACGCACAGGGGTATTAACGAGCCTGGGTTTCTCGCGTTGCATCCGAGCATTAAATTCGTACCTCGGATCATTTGCCGCGCGATTGCGGCGACGACGCCGACGACGAATGTTAGCGCTCAGCCAATAGCGTCGACCCAGGCGTGCCGGCGCGCTCCCGTCCGTGACGCATTTACTGCCACGCTGGCAGTTTTCCTAGATGCGACAGCGCTTATTCCCGACTAGTCGTTCACGGACCGCCGTACACATACTTTTCCCACGTAACGCGCATACAATCGTTTAAAAAAAAAAAAAAAAGCAAGAAAAACGTTTAAGCGTGCGCGAACGTGCCGAGTTTGCACGGATTTTCGTTAAAATGTCGTTCGACGAGCGATAGACGCTATCCTCGAATGAGAATAAAAGGTTCTCGTGGGTTCGGTTAGGCTCTGGCCGGGCTCGAGACCTCGGCACGCCTTAAACCCGATTGAGAAGCCCTGAAACCGGTTGCCTCGCTCTTCGCGCTATCGAGTGAGGCTCTTGGGGTGGGGCAGCGGTACGAGAACCGCACGTACACACGATTGTACATTTCCGAGCGGCGCCACGGACTCCCGAGGGCCACTCAGTTAATAACTATACGCGCGAGCATCGGGACGCACGCCATCCGCTAGCGTGTGCTACAACTACGGCCGTGTACCTTGACCAGACAGTGACGTATCCGCGGACATCGCAACCGCGTGTTTTCTCCCGGCTCTTGATGGAATAACAATAGTGCGCTCTTTCACTAAGCCAGTGCGCGAACCGCAGTGCTCTCGTTACACCGCTGAATGATATAAGCTCATTGGGATATACTCACCGCGATCACCGCGTCAGGATGACGACCACCAGTGCCGATATAAGCCTGATGGATCTTCTCTTCGATAGGGGAGATCCTATGCTCAAGGAAGGTCTGAAGGACGAAGTTCACATGGAGGACAACTACAGTGACAACCCTATCGCGGTGAGTCATTAATTCGCCCTGTTATCTCCAAAAATTTTGTCGAATTTTCCGAACGTGTGGAAAACCCTGGAAATAATGTTCATTTCACCAAAACCTCTTCAGTTTCGTTGTTTCGGTCGCTATCAGTGTTTCGAAGACTCAATGTTCAATGTTGCAAGTTCCCTCGCAAGCTCAATGTGAGATCGAGTGATGCCAACAAATTTTTATGACAGTTTCTCTATCGTTCTAATGGGAAATGCATTTGTTTTGTCTTTATCGCACTTGTGTGGTGGGCTTTGGATAATCGCGAGCCAAGTGGAAGCTGTGGCCGTAGATAAAAATGAGTTTTACCGATATTCAAAGTCCTTAAGGGGACTCGGGGAAATAGAGCGCTTCTTTTCATTGATTTTCTCAGGCGAATTATTAATGCCCAGCTCTGTCCGGTGGTTCCGTATGGTCGAGGACATCCTTGTACCGTTAAAAATGCTTGGTACCGTTATATTTAGACGCAGCGGTGACCAGGCTCTCACAACTCAGCGAAAAAGTATTTTTTCAGCACTCATATTAGTCGCAGTGATTTATTCAATTATTTATCATACCGCATCTGCATTAGTATGTCCGTATTACAGGAATCCGGTTTCACTTCTTGTAATGTGAGGGACAAGATTGTGAAAGCCCCGCCGGTTTTCAAACTATCTGCTGACAACGTTAAATTCATTGAAATTCGGGGGAAAAGAAAAGAGGTTTGAGAGACGTCGACGATTTTGATAATATCTATTGGTCATCGCGGGGAAAACCGCGCGAGTTTTCTTCGGTTTATTAGCAGCATATGGCACATGGAAACCGCATGCTCGATCGGTGAACGGCGCGCCGCCATTTTGGATTACCACTCGCGCTAACCGGCCGCGGAAACTTTTCATTAACATCGTTACTTACTAATTTACGAGTGCGCGGAACGGCGCAAACGATATTTCGACGTGACGTTTCAAATGAACCGTCGATTTTTGAAAAATTTATTCGTGTATCCAATCGATATGATGACACGAATCAATGAATTTCGTCAGTTACAATAAGACACCAAAATTGAATATTTCATACTGAATAAATCAATTTCACTGAAAGTGACTTAAGTGGGCTAAAAGTATACCAAATTTCTGTACAGCCTCTTTGACCCCGATTCGCATGAACAAACCCTCAAGATTAAACAAACCGATTTGTCTTCATTAAAAAAATAATTACTCGTCCATGTCTGAGCCGCTATTTCTGCACGGCCAAAAAATTTGAATGTCAGCCGCGGGATAAAATAATATTAGCACATACCCGATATCACAGACAGTGCAATAATTGTATGGCAAATATTCCAGAAATCTTCGATTGAAGCAACAGAAATCGTTTATCGGATTATACTTGCCACTCATTATCACAAGACTTTCAGTTTGGGTAAACAATATTTTAAATCTTTGTAAACTCCCTCCCTGAAATTTTATCTCTCAATTCTAAATTAAAGATACATCAAATCGCTCGCTCACTCGAGCGACCCCAATACCACAACCGTTCCCATATCTTTTATCTCTCTCTCGAGTTAACAAAACAAAAGTGAGTAGTGCACTGTTGCTGACTGAGATTAAGCGAGAGCTTAATATCTGCAGCTGTGCACACATTTAATTGCTTCTCAGCCGTTAACGATTTTCGAAGAGCACAAAATGATACAGGAAGAAGTGATTAGCCAAAGAAAGTTCTCCGAGGCAATCAACCTTAACGAGCACTCTGAGATTGCAAGCGTTGTCTTCTTTGTCATTTTCTAAGTAGAGACGTAAAAACACCGCAAAATTACAATCTAATGAGCCAAGCACTTTTTTTCTGTTCGCATCTTTTGTCGGTGATAATAAAAACCGATCAAATCAGCCTGTCTAATGAAATAAAAAGTAAATGATAATAGAAATCTGAGTAAAACTGATTTTAATATTCTGTAACGTGAATGTCATTGGGAAGCTATGATGTCATTTTGAAAAATGGCGAGAACAATTTCTCGCCTTTGGTATTTGGGACTTTTAATGTTTACGGACCAATTGAAATGCAGGTCAATTACCCCATTCACGTAATTACCACTACTCAATTAGTACAGTCCAATTCGCCTTAAGGCGCGATCCTAAAGGCTCGTCAGAGATTTTTACTGCCCCTCCGAGATTTTCGAAAATGGTTAGGGGCGAGCGAGCCGATCGTAAACAGGGTCGAGCCGAAAACCTGTTCCACTGACACGCCGTACCTGTTCCTCTTCCCGAGTCTAACGACCCGTCCCACAAAAACAAACATTTTTCGTTCTCACGCATCTTTTCTTCGGCGTCGGATTTAAGACTAACAGCGGAGGTGCAACCTGTTACGATGACTGCAGGTGTTTCGGGAATCCTTAAAACCGTGCATTACGCAAGATACATTTTTAAGTCTTATCCACATTTTATGGCCAGGGAGAAAGTCGAATTGTTTCGTTCCAGATCAATGAGCAATGTCTTCAATCGAATTTCGACTTAGTAAAGTTTTTTAAGTATTTTTGTTGTTGTGCAGTCATAAGCATATAATTCTATTTTTCTTTTACAATTTCACATTGAAATAAAAAATCTTGTCTACTTTAATAAAAGTGAATTGGTTAAATTTTCGAATAGCGGAACTACTCTTAATTTAATAGCGAAAGTAGCTTTCCAGCAGCGGTATAAATTTCGAGATTTGACTACGGAGAGAAAAAAAAAGTTCATTGTACTAAACCGAGGAGGTGTTATTTTTCTTGTGCCGACGTCGCGGCCGCTGAATTCCCGGGATAACTGTACATAAGTTGAATCGGGCCAGCCATGCGAATAGTAGAAGAGCCGTACCGCCGGAGGAGGAAGAGAGCGGCGATTAAACCGTGGATCCCTGAAGGCTGTACGTTCGCTCCATTTTCGCCTTTCCTCTCATTCGGACTCCTGTGCGTCACGTTGCTTCTAAAGAATTTTTTGCGCCGCTTTGTAACACTCATCTCTATCTCCTTTCTCTCCGCTTTGCCGATTGGTCACTGTATTAAGATCTCGCGAATATTTCAATCGTCGACTCAAATCTTTGATCATTTTTCATTAGAAAGCTCTATTTTTCTCCGTATAGGGAAATTTTTATTCATGCATCACCATACTTTTTTCAGCTATTATTTAATTATTCTTTCAACAATTTTGATGCAAGAAAAATATTTGTCACTGCAAATATCTAATTTGTTTGATTTTTTTCCTGATATAAAAAAACATTTACATAATGATCTTGAAATGGAAAAATAAATAGTCTGTTTTGTTATAGCGAAATTAATGACGCCATCAATGTTTTGTGTTTACAAATTAGGAAATGGAGAATTTTTTTTTAGGTTTCGAAATGTGTATTGTGATTACTGAAGTGTTAAGAAAAATATTGAGGAAATTATTAATCAATTCGATTAGATAAGTAACATCTTTTTTACGGCCTCAGGTGAACCGAGACCCTGGCAAAAGTTGGAGACCGGCGTTGCCTCGTCAGCGGGTTAAAAGCGATCGACTATATTTAGTTTCCGTAATTGTAAGAAACCAGGTTATTCGTCGGGCCTTCGAGGTAACTGCGACGTATTCTGCGTACACTAAAGTGCTTCGGAAGCCCATTTATAAAACGCAGTTTACCGACTCCCATACGGGTCCCGGGCAAGCATGTGCTATTATCAGTATAGGTTTCGTAATAGCCTTGTCAGGTGTGTGCATTCTATCGACTGGAATAAGTCGGCACTGCCGGCACGTTTCCGATAACAGACTCTCGATTTCCAGAACGTTCAAAAAAACGAAATAGGAACAGCAATTGGCTCGAACAGCTCTGTAAACTCAAGATTAATTCTTGTGAAGCAACACAATTTACAGATAGGAATAGTACGGCTGATTTATCGGCTTAAACAGAATAATATTTTAATATTTTTATCTTAATTCATTTTATGTAATTTTCCATAATAAAACTAAAATTCTTTGCTTCATGATATAATATTTGGAATATTGCTCCACCAAATTAAACATTATCCGAAATGAATTATTGGACAATTAAAAAATATTTTGTGTAAATTGTAATAGTGAAATCTCCAGTTCCATGATTTACGGGAAATAAAAATTAGCCCGAAAACTTGAGTTCACAAGTCAAATGTCACAAACTGAAGGCAATTTGAAACAATGTCATGACAAATTGCTCGATGTAGCCTCGTTGTTTGACCTTGGGGCTTTCAGGCAACAAATATTTACTCAAAGCTTAGATAACAATGAAAAGCATCTCCTAATCAACCGATAATTTTTCTCGTTGCAGGCAGAAGAATGGCCGACGAACACGGACGACCTCTTCGACTCTATATTCAAATTGGACAATCAGTTCAATCTCATCGACAACGATTTGGATGAAATGCCTTCATCCTCCTCGGACAGTGGATTGTCCAGCGGGCTGAGTCTCTCCTGCGAGCAGCAATTGAGTCCTCTGCTGCCGATTGAGGAGGATCAGGTTGAAATCAGCAATTCCGACCTCAGCAGCCCGCAGACCTTCGTGGATTTCGATTCCCTCGGAAGTCCAAATCAGTCGGTTGACAGTCCGGTTGACAGTCCAGTTAGATCGGTAATGAGTTCCAGCATCGGATCACCCGCTACCGATATTACCGAGGAAATGGAATTCGAGCCGTCCCTCGTCTCGGTCGTTGAATCGAATCTCGACGAGGGTGCCAACGAGACGACTGTTGTACCCAGCATCGACCAACGAACCACTATTGAACGCGGTAAGGTTCATTCACTGCATTCAGACGTTTGGCCTTTTTTCCTTGGACAATGCAGCCTCCGAACTCTCTTGTAAAACGTCACAATAAGAAACCGTTGCGCTGCATCTCAGCAGAATTCTCTCCGGTTGTTTTATCACGAGACTCATGAATCTCTATTAAAATCATGCCCACAGACAACGCGTCACTGTTATGTTATGCTAAGGCAATCGCGGTGCTGATGTAATAGTCACGCTGAGACTTACAGTGCCTTGAACAGCAATGCATCGAAATTTTAACGACGTTTTACAATTTCTGGTTGTCTAATCAACGGTTTCGACGAATTATGTACAAAATACATTCACGTTCGAAACATGATTTTTTTGAGATCGAATTACATATGCTAATGTCGGATGTTTTACTTTTTTTTATATCACAATAAATTAATTTTAACTTATTATTGGGAATGCGCTGGTAAATAAAATCGACGCAACCGGCGAACACAGTATCGTGAATTTCAATTACTTTAGCCGATTGATACGAGTGCGCGTGGGCTTGATTGAGTCTGCACAGCGATAGTTCGCAATCTCAAGTTCCAATTGAACTCTGGAAACTCAGGTGGATGCTCAAATCGCTTTTGCAGAATCGACGCCGAAACAACAGCCGCTCAGAACAGAAGCCACAGTTAATCTACGAAACTTCACGTGCAACGGAAAGCGGAACATCCGGCAATTAATTCGAGTCACGCCCGTCGGTTCGGGCAATCCCAGGTCGATATTGCTTCCCGTCAGTCTCAAGGATATGAAGGAAGTTCGGACCATCAAAATTATCAATGCATCACAGGCACGAAATCTTAAAGGCTTCAAGATCAATCAAGGCAGTGTAATCAGCAAAGCAATTCCCGTGAGTAATGAAAAATAATAATAACAATTTATGAAAATGTCACCTTGAATTTGGGCAAATGAAAAATAATCTTATTCCTGTATGTTCTAACAGATGAGCATGAATATAAAACAGGAAGACACCGGAAGCGAGAGAAGCAGTCAGTCTAGCGACGACATTTCCGAGGCGGAGTCGCCCTATCCTCGTTTGAAATTGAATTCGGAGGAGAAGCGTCTGCTGCAGAAGGAAGGTATTACCTTGCCGAGCCACTATCCCCTCACGAAGCACGAGGAGCGCGAGCTCAAGAGGATCAGGCGCAAAATCCGCAATAAGATTTCAGCCCAGGACTCGCGTAAGAGGAAAAAGGAGTACGTCGACGGGCTCGAGGACCGCGTAAAGCAGTGCACCGAGGAAAATATGACGCTTCTAAAACGTATAAAGGCATTACAGACGCAAAATCAAAGTCTAGCCGGGCAACTCAAGAGATTACAGGCGCTCATTCAAAAGGGAAACAAGAGCGCTCAACCGGCCACTTGCCTTATGGTGCTTCTCCTTTCGCTGGCTCTCGTCGCAGTCCCAAGCTTGAGACCCCACTCGAATAACAATAGCAATGAGCTCTCGAGGGAAACAGAACAGCCCGAAAAAATGCCACCACTTGCCGGTGAGTTTACAAATATTATTTATTCTGTGTTTCTCGGTCACAGATATGAATCTGTTGGAAATAGAGAACCTGTAGATCTATAAGTTAGACGTCAAAATTACTGAACACTTCTCAGTGACTAGACGCACTTGTGCAACAGAGACGAAAATACGATTTTCTATTAACGTCCAGTAATTGGTACGTTCACTTAAACGCTGAATTTTGGGCACATGGGCAGCATTTGCCTATCCGTTGATCTAAATTAATATAAATCATATCAATTCATTCTAAACTTCATATTTTATCATTGGATATTTGGATATTTTGTATGTATATTATTTTCCAAATTACGTCTGTTAGTATACATTGACATTAAAAACTAATATAACATGAGTAAAATCGCTTGCCAAATAGTCTCGTTTGTTTATCATCGTCGGTGAGATATGCGCCTACGATGGAAAGAAAAGCCGGTATCTTAAACACGTGGGATTAACCCGGCCGCAACCGTAACTGTACTCGACACGCGTCGGCTCGCTTCGCCGGGCCAGGTCGCTCCGGGACATTGAACTCTTGTGGGATTGTGAAAGGCTCCGAGAGAGGCCCAGAAGTCTGGCTTTTTTACTTTGCTTTCACGTCCTACGCTTCGCATCCCCGTCTCTTTCCCTTCACAACGCAGCCCTTTTTTACATTCCGTTTTAAGGACGATCTAACAGTTCCATTTTTTTGTCTGTCGTTCAGAAAGTTCATTTACTGTTGGGATAATATTGGGAGCATCGAAGCAGTTTCCGTTTGAACTAGCAACAAGAAACTTGTTAACAATACAATAAATCGCGTTGAAAACGGAATAAATTTTTTTTTATTATAGTTTTATTCGCGACGGTCAATAATCGTTAGTTTAAAACCTGTGGAATAATACCAAAATCGTAATTCTTTTTCGAAGAAGTCTGAAATATTGAGGAAAAAAATCTTATACTTTCGCTTTCCGGTTGTGAAAGTGATAGTTTTTTTTACATAAAGCATCTGCATAAATTTTGCGAAAATAATCAAAATGTCGTTGGAGCTAAACCGTTAAAAAAGCATAAAACATGGGAGATACCGGACGCTGAGCTACATAGTAAATTGAGAACGAGAGGAGGGTAGATAAATTTCCCTGAAACCCAAGACGTAACAGTCACTCCGGGATGAACCCGTCGCTGCAGATAAGAAGTCTAATCGCAGCTTACGCACGAGTGAGAAACATATGCAGACGCGCACGAGGCTTTTCCTGCTTGATAAGAATGACTTTGTCGCTCGTTTCCACAGATATTCCTATTGATAATGAAAAAAAGTAGAACTTGTTAAAAATCTTGCTTGTGTTGTCCATCAGCTTCCATCGGCGTGATTATGTTAGACAACTATAAAAGTCGAGCGGTATTATTTCCTCGAGCTAAAACTTAAGCAAGAACGTCACAAGCTTTCGTCAATTCTGCAATAAGCGAGAATTTGCTATGAGCAGCATATTTTTATTTTCTTCAAGTGTCTTGAACGCGATTTCCACAGTTTTAACGATGGTCAGCGCGGAATTGTCATTTGCGGGGCCGGCCGAGAAGAACAAAGCGAACGTGGGTTCCTTATACGCGATATAATTTCAACATCGCTCGACCGAGCGACGTATTTTATATCGGGTGACTCAGAATAAGCCAACCAATTTTCTCAATTATGTTTGTAATCGGTTCTTTGACTATTGCGAAATCTTATCGCCTAACACAAATTTTTAGTGTCCTTAGAAAATTTCTTTGAATTATTTTTGCAGATTAACATTTACTACAAAATTTGAAAAGTACTAAAAAAACGTGTATTAAATTAACTCAATAGTTTATGTTCCTTACGAAAATTTTGACACAATTATTTTTTACCGTGCATTATTTCAATTCCCTTCATTAGCAATTCAATTGACTTATTTATTATTATTCTAAACTAATAAGGATTATTTATGCAAAAAAAAACTTTGTAAATAAAACGTTCCATTCCACGAATGTAGATAAACGTCATCGTAGTTTTTCCCAGGGCTCCAAGTGACGATCGAGTGAAACTATTTCTGCTAATTTAAGTCGCCCGGTATAATAAGTGATGCTGGTCGGCCGCGAAACGAGAGCACGCTTCTTCTGCTCGATGAAAAGTTGCTCTGCTACTTTCTACTCCGAGACGGCGAGAAAGCTCATTGGGGGGAAACATAAATCCTTTAGCAGACTCGAACAGGGCAGCCTCAGAATTTGATATTAATCTCGTTGACCTGGATATTCGAAAACGACGTTACAGAGCACAAAATAATTAGTCGATCTATGAGTTTCGAAAACGGCAGAAACACGATAGATATTTATTTTCGAGAGGGATAGTGTTTTCAAAATTTTCGGTCATTCACCCAAGTCAACGTCCTTAAATCTAATTGATATGCCATGGCCATCAACTAAATATTGTAATTTCACTCGCAATCGATGCTGTATCCGCGTAGAGTTGCACGTAGCCCGTTTGCCCGTCACGTTCGGGTCATCGAACCCTTTAAATACTTAAACTTATCTTCCTATGGACTCAAGGTTCACTGTATACGGCCTTGAAGCTTGCATAACAGCCATTTATCCTTTGGTCCAGCCACCGTGACGTTTTTTAAGTATTTTTCTACTGCATCCAATATTTTATTAATTAAATCAAATATATAAAATAAATAAGAAAATCATTTTTTTCTGAATGAGCAACAAAAATATAATTAAAGACGGAAGTGGCTGCAATGACGTAGAAAGTTACTTTGTAACTTTTATAATTCTTTGCTCGATCACAATTTATTTTTCATCGATCATTTGTCGTCAAATAAAGTCGTTATTCGATACCTTGTTTAAACGGAATGTCCTTCGCTCATTGACGCACACTTTTAGCGCGTCCCAGTGACACCGCAAGGCCCGTTTAGTTCTACGGCTTCATCGAAGCTTTATGCTTACGTGGCATTGGTTAAATTCCTTGCGAGATATGCGGGTTGCTGCTGCGGGCAGGTTTGATGCTTTGCAGCTCAAACGCTGCTTACGCTCTAATTGTTCCCTATTCGTTACAAATTTTGTTGAAACCGTGTACCATTGTTAAAAATAAAACTTCAATAAAGACTGAATCCCCTTTTTTGTGTCTCCCAGGTCGTTCGAGAAGCCTGCTGTTTACAAAACAGTTGATGGACGAAGAATTACAGCAATACAGCGAGGAACTATTGCAGGAGGTCGAGGGTTTACTGGACCACGATTACAGCCCAGCTGTACCGGTGCCGGCGTACAAACGGCCGCGGTACGACGTCGAACAGTTGCCGAAGTACGGTTCGGCATCGGATCACATCGGTGGCGGGCTTTCCCAGAAAACAGACTATCCAAGCCCGAAGCTCAGCAGACAGTTCTTCGAACCGCCTCTCGACGACGTTTGGCCACCCCCCAAACCGGGTGGACAACCTGCTGCAAAAGTCGTCGACAAACTGGAGGCTCTCACAAACGAGTTGAAAATCAATATATCCGACGCCGATGGTACCAGGACTATACTCCTGAAGGTACCCCAGGAACAATGAGGTTCTTGGGAAAGTTAGAAGGTTTCTTCGCTCGAAATTTCAAACTGCCGCCTCAAGATCGGTTATGGGGAAGTTGCACAATTTTTCTTTCCGATATTTTGTTTGACACATTTCAATAAATACCAAATTGTGGAGACGATGATCTTATTCAACAAAATGAACGTTCATAAACGTTTTTTTGAAGGATTTTCTGTACTCTTTTTTGAGCGATCTTGGAACTAAAAGCGAATTAAATTGCGTGCAACTTCCCCAAGCAGCAAGAAACTTCGACAAAATAATAGAATTAGAATTATTTCCTTCATACACTTTGCATGTTTGGATCTTACTAAGATGGATCGTCTTTTTCTACGATGATTTACATATAGATTACGTCTATTAATCGTTATTGCTTGGGGTTAAAATCGCGAATGTTCTTCACTAGTTGATAATTCTAGTATTTCGTCGGTACCCATGATAAGATAAGAACGAAATTTGTAAATATATATTCGGACGTCGAAAGCGTCGCAAAAAATTATATAGAAGAGGAGAGATAATGTTACTGCAGATTTTAGGAAGGCGAGTGAGGGGGTGAAAATTTAAGTAGAGAAAGAGAAAGAAAGAGAAACTTATATGTATACCAGAGTTACGATGTTACGATGTTATAATTGCAGAAATTTATATTATTTCACACGTGCTTCTACGAATAACATTCGCACGTGTATTGAACATTTACAGACATTTATTTGACACTCCGTAGAATTATACGGAATTGAGCAAACCTATGCGATTTACCGTTTAACCATGTTAGTTAAGCTAACTATCTTCCTACCGAGTTTGAGGAAACGAATACCGATATATATTGGTATATAATTTACTATAATCACTTTTTTGCACGATTTTCTGTCGACGTCTAGGTTGCGTCTGAAGTTACGACTAGAGATGAAAAAATACTTTAACACGATAACAACAATAACACAAACTAAGCTTTTACGGTAATTTGTCATAAATTTTTTTAAATATCTTTTTGCGAAATTACAATGTTTTGTAACAATCTACCGTTAATATCCGCTTATCTTATTGTGTGAATTGCGACCAAATATTTATTTGAATTTTTCGTCACAACAATAAATACATTTTTTTTCTTTGCTGAGGTTTGACGCGAGGGAAAAACCATTTTTTACATTTTCAAATGTGATCCTCAACGCGTTTTTCTATGTTACCGAATTGACAATTTAGTCACGTAGCAGTATATATATATTGCTAGGGTAGAAATAGCGGTCACATCTCCAGTTTTGACTTTGCAATTACCTTCACTGCTTTGCACCAATCGTAGACTACACAATTTTCAGTAAAAGCTTAATAAAGAAATCTAAAAGTAGTTTCTACGAATGCGTTAACGTAATTGAAGTGGAAGAAAACTATTATTTATGCATCCATAATCGTTTTATTTACACGAAAAGATGTTAAAAACTATTTTTAAGTGAATTTTGTGTCCTGTATTAAAAATAACGGGACAAATTGATGAATTAAATATTTATGTCGATGCGCCGGGAAAAAAGCATAAAGACTGTATCATATAACAAGAAGAGAAAGAGAAAAATAACACATAATTATTAACCTATTCACCGTTAAACCTCGGGCAACTCTTTTAATTCGTACTAGTTTAAACGTGAGTTAGAGTTTAAGAAACATGAATTCATTTTATACATTGTATATGTATCATCGACAGGCGCTTAGTACTCATGATATTAATCAAAAAAATTGTACATAGATATATATTGTGTGTGAAGAGGGGAGAGAATGATTTACAGCTTAAGGAGGCTCTTTTGTTATCTCAAAGTGACGCCAGCGTTTTGAAATTTGAGCGGCACGTTCATGAATAGTCTTCTCATTAAACTGCACAATTTCCTTAAGATTACTCGCACCGTGTTAAAAATAGCAATTCTCAAAGTTGGTCCAACGCTAAATAGCATTTTCATTGTTATTTAAATTTTTTGGACACACATAATGTTTAACAAGTCGTACTCGGGAACGACATATCCGAATTTTCAAAAATTACATCTGTAGCGTTTTGTTCATATTTAAGTTAACGTATTCGGCATCGCCGCTATAAATAACAGAAGAACCTTCTTAATTATGGGTACTCGCGACTTTGTTCACCCTCGAAATTTTCCGATGGAAGGTGCAACGTCCACGAGATGTTTTTTCGCGACGCCCGGACGCCCGTAAATAATAACGTGCGTTGCGTAAATTTATTACTGGTGAATTATGTGAGAATTAACATAACGCGATTAGTAGGATAGATACACGATGGATTTCGAAGTGTATCCCGCTGCGTTTATTAGTGTACATACCTATCAAACGGTCGATGGGGAAAACATCAGTTTTACACATTCCTAGACGATAAGATGGGCGTACACGAGACAATAGGGTCAAGTTCTATTTTTGCACATAGTAGCGACTAAGGACGATGGTTATACACTATCATAATGTGTAATATTGCGTGTAGCGAATATTAGTCGGATAATAAATCGAATAAAAAAAATATAAACAGAAGCGACTTCTATAATTGCTTTAGCCTTCTTAATTGGATGACAATAAGTAAGCTTCACTACATTTTATAGATTTTCGTCACATAGACTCGAAAAAATTATATGTTTTTTAAATTTTATTGTAATTCTTTCGATACTTATAATCAGCAAAAAACACCTTCCCATCATACTTAGATGGCAAAAATAATGAATTTACTCGCAAAACCATTGAAAGGCTGTGTAAGAGCCGTGAAGCGATAAAAATCAGATAATTATAGTTACTACCCGAAAAGGTGAGCGAAAAAGATATACATGAAAATGTAGAAGTCACTAGATTGACGAAAAATATTCCATGTTAATATACTGTAGAGTTCGGAGAAGCATCCAACGATAAAACCCTTGATTACATCAAGCGCTCATTCTGACGTACACTTTCTAAGTACATGCTTGCAAGTTAATTGAAAGCGCTCCGTTTTTCCATCGTTAGGTGTCTGCGTCAATTAATTGACGTATGTTAATGAATCATCATCGTTGGGAAATTTTAGATGTCTTTTCCTACGCGTAGATTCTCATTATTATGTGTTCACATATAACATTTATCACTTCGGACAGCCTTGATGACACGTTTATTACACCAGCATCAGAAGTGTCAGGAACTGGGCGTCCTCTTCCGGTACTCCAGTTTCGCATTGGTGCCTGACTGGATAAGATTGGCTAGAAAACATCTAACATCTGGACCACCAAATAACGTCGTTATCCTACGGTTCCGAATATAAGGCGACCACTAGACAATTATGACCCATTCTCCGTTCAACATTGAAACTGTGTCGAAGAATACTTTACAGTGAAGTCGCATTGAGTTATTGATTCTGAAGTGTCTTTTAATTTCGCGATCGTACTGGTGAGCATATTTGTATATATATATTTTTAACGAATATCAAAAATAAATCAAAGCCGAATTATGTAGATTGGTTAATCATTTTTCGTATTTCATAAAGCAATATTTGAGGCGCAATGTCTTAATGATTTCGAATAATGAAGAAGTTTTTTGTGAACTTCCATTTACAACTTCGATTATTAGAAAACGAAATACGCGATTGCTGAATTAAATTGAAGTGTTGAAGAAGTAAATTAAAAAATCTAAAATCTTATCAGCTCATTATCATTCAATCGACATTATATAGATTATAACAAGAGTATATACTTCATGCGTAAGTTGTACAAAGTTTATGTCGTGTACTTCAATTATTTGTGAGCTCTGTATAAGTAGAAAAATATCTTCTTTAGGCATCATTTAACTGACTCTATTCTCAAAACGTAATTTATAAAATTCCACACACTTTTTGCACAGCTCTTGAGTAATCTGGCAGAAAATGTGGGCATTGAGGTCACTATTGCTGAGTGCAATTTCGCTTATCGTGTTTACGAGAATCGATTTCGGCATTGCAACTACATATAGTGAGTACATTATATTAAACTACGATAAAAGCATAAAATTGATACGTGAGAAAATAAAAATCAATAATTAAAAAAAATCAAATTTCAGAATGCATTCTGCCAGAGCATTTTTCGATGAGAAACGCGAATCGAAGTAGAACTGACGTTTACGATTCGCAATTAACTGTTAACGTACCTAATAATTACGGGTTTGCGATTTCTAAGTACCTGAGGAGCAACACGATTACCTTCAAGGTCAATGGCGTCACAGTGAAATTCAATGGTTAGTTGGCTTTGCAGTTTACAATCTATTTTTTTTTTTTTTCAAAGGAGTTTTCGAATCATCTATATTTTCCATAGAAAATGTGGTCCTCACTGTGCAAGGACAAAAGAAGACGCCACCGAAGTATGTTTCTCAAGAATCCCAGTACAGGATTTCAGGCGTAGCTCAGCACGTAGAAATGGTGAGAAAATAATAAGGCTTTTATTCTTACAATACGACAGCAAACACGGTGATGGAATTTTGAACAGCCTAAATTACTATGAATTTATATATAATGCACGATTTGAGAAGGATAGTGAAAGCCAAATTTCGATACCCTAAATGAAGAAAAATGGTGATCCATTTTTCGACTGGAAGACAATATGCACAACTGCACTGCATGTCCTGCTTAATTCAACATTAGTAGTGTGATCTTACAGAAAAATAATCTATAGTGACAACTAAAAAAATTCTCGCTGATTCTGGTCTGCAAGATGCCGCACTATAAAATACTTTACGACCAATTAATAAGCAGCAACTCATATACAGAATTCCACCGACTCCGACATCAGCGACTGTCACCTCTTTTTGTTGCCCATCGGGGACGACAGGTGAGAATATATATTAAATCACCAATTATATGCAACAAGGTATTCTAGAAATCAAGCGCATACATTGAGCTTAATCGAAGCGTTTAACAAAAATGTTTCTAATGACTTTTGCAGTCACAACGTTACTAGCGAAATGGCAAGCGAAATCCGTCATTTAGCTGAATTATGTATCCATTCCGAGATTTGTCTACAAATCGGGAAAATGAATGCACAGTACAGGATGGGACTCGATCATGCGAAAGGTTTGGCTCAACTTCCGGGCCTCATTGGTCCCAATTCTTATTCCAGATCCGTGAGTATCGTGTGCAATAGATTTTTTTTAATGAAAATAAATTGTCTGTTGGTTTACATTATTCATTATTATTATTGTAGTTTTTCGGACCGCCGCCATTCCAAAATGCCATCAATACACTGTTAAACGATGGTCTGCTGAGATTCATCAACAGCATTAAAGCTACTGGTCAGAATCAAATCCATTTGCCCAAAATTGATTTACACTTCAGGGACCCCAAACCCTACGGTACCAAAGGTCATTTGGAGGCGTTAAATGGTACATTCGAGTGAGTAACGTTAGCCTGAGATTCTAGGTGGTCGCACAGAGAGACCGATTTTGCAAGGCAAGCAAATCCTTTGCTAAAATGATAACAGCAAAGCTTGACCAAAAAGGCCAAACCGAACAAATCCTTTCGTTGAGCTCACAATTTTCTTCGCTAGCAGGTAACGCAATGCTACAACTATTTTAGCAAAGGTTCCGCTGGCCACGAAAAACTGTTTCCTTCGTGTGACCTTGAATTCGCAACTATTTTTAACATACTCTTCCGTTCAGGTCTCTGACGAATGTGGCAAGAACTTCACCGCCAATAGTTTCTCATGACGCATTAAAATTCACTGTTTCGAGTACATTCGCAGTGAATTTGGCGAGGCTCAGTTACAATTACAGGGTAAGCTTTAGATTTTCCTGTCAACGTTGCATTCTTTTTATCTCTTTCTGTTATTTCTTTTATCATTAGTGGACTAACGTTTTCTTGCCTATGAACAAGCTCAAGCATGGCTTTAAGACGTCGAAAGGAGACCTGAAAGCTCTCGTCAATGCAGTGAACCTCGAGGCCAGATTCGCGGTCGATTACAACTCCGTACCGTGCACAACCACCTTGGAGCATCTCAAGGTCACGACTTTCGACGAGATCACAACGCTCATGACAGGCGGTGCACTGAAAACCATGGACAGACAGAGGAACTGGTTCGAAGGCAAGGTCCTGGAGGAAATTTCACAGACGATCGAACAGGCTTTCCGGTATACCGCAGAGATCAGCTTGTGGAATTTCGATTGCGAGAGATACAGACCGTAACATTTTCACCACGAATAGTGGATTCTGAAAGAAAATTGTATCACCTATGTAATTGTATTTTCAAAGTATATGATATCATATAACAGTGCTCGACAATACCCTTAATGAAGCACCCATTATTCCTTCTTGACAATTTATATTCTCGCTCCTATTTTCATTTTTAAATACTCATAAAACTTGGGCTGCTTAGTGTCAATTGTTTTCAATTGGTGTGAGTAAGAAACGCTTTCAGTATTGCTTATGGAAAAAGAGAAAGCTGAAAAAACCTGTAATTCTACGATTAACCCTTTAACGGCTGGTGGGACACATCCGTCCCACCAACTTTGAAAAATCGGAACTTCCAGAAAAATGAACATATCGACATCGTTACGGTCGCATTTTGAAGATGAAGTATGCATCTAATCATGAAAAATTCGGCAAAGGCAAGAGTTGCACCCCTTCAGTTTCACACCCTGTCAAAAAGTGCGAAATTGCGAAAAAAATTAGTAATGAGGATAACTTTCAAGCAAAATTTTTTTTAGAGTCGCGATCTCAAGTGTGTGCATTGAAATAACATAAAACATTTGTAGTAAAAGAGGCCAGACCAAAAACCACCCATAACAGTAATAAAATATCGATAGCCACCCCTAGCAATTGTGATACGCCGAATAATGCACTTTCATTGATGTTCAGTGCATTAATATCCGAATGGAAAACTACCCCTAACAGTAACGAAACATCAAAAACCACCCCTAGAAACGGTGATACGCCCAAAAATGATGTTCAGTTCATATATATATTTGGGGTCTAGTTTCTGAGGGTAGAAAAATTCTCGAATCATTTTTTTTCTCTCATTGGGTGCTCATGAATTCAGATTCACCATGTACCAACTTTGCCAAATGCTCCAAAAAAACTCGGCTGTTAAAGGTTTAAATTGGTACTTTTTATACTTTATACTCTACGTACCATCAATTTATCCATGCAGTAAAAATATTGAGAATGACTTTAGTAAGAAAATATAGGAATAATCAATAAATAAAATGGAAAATGTCAATTAGGATTTTACAGGAAGCAATTAAATACCAGCAGTCATCTTGATAGTAAAAATGCAAGTCTCTAGAGTAAAAGCGCTGATCAGAAGACTCGAATGTCCTCGGACGGTGGTCAAATTTGAGAGAGAGATATATATATAGCTTATTAAAGAAAGATGAAAATTGGAACAATTAAATTAAAGCTCCTCTCGAAATGTAGAGTCCGCAATGTTACATCCACTTATTACGCTAATAATTTACTAGATTCGCGTTAAATCTCGATGATTCTCATAACCGACGCGTCTTCTTTTTCGATCGGTGCTTGTCCCAGACGATAAGAACATTAAGTGTTGAATTCCGCCGTTCGCCAGTGGGGAAGAAATAATGGTTTTTTTTCTTTTCAAAAATTTAATTTTTCTATCGCGAATATTTTTCGAATTATAAAATACCCGTGCTCGAAAATGCTCTTCATCGAAAGCCCTCGTATCCGCTTACCCGTGGACAACGATATTCCGATATACTTCTGGTATGTATCTATCTCCTTGGGTAAAAGAAATATGGCTGGCCACATATTGGGCTACACTACTTGGGCGCTGCGCTCTACACGCATAAGCACGCATGGCATCTACCGATTCTCGAGTCTCGGCAACGACCTTTTTTCTTCGAACGATATTTCCATCATTCGTGCTTTTCGAAGCCTACTAATTTACTTAAATGGTAATCTACACTTTTGACTCACTGATGGCAATAACATTTCAACTCAATAGTCGACATATTTCCACCTAA
Organism: Clistopyga incitator; assembly: GCA_947507545.1. NCBI lineage: Eukaryota > Metazoa > Arthropoda > Insecta > Hymenoptera > Ichneumonidae > Clistopyga > Clistopyga incitator. Next base: position 2,291,724 of record OX382174.1, on the reverse strand, counting down.
TATCAAATTAGAGTACAACAAATTTATTGGATTTTTTGTACGAAGATTATTTACTATTATGTTCAATCACGATAAAACAGCAATTGGAAGCCTTGAATGACCTTTTTTTCCACATAAATAAACACTAAGTACGGAACTAACGCAAATCACAATTTTTCACTGAATATCTGTAAATATTAATTCGTGAATTTGAAGCTATGATATTATAATTTCATTTTTACCAAGTTATAAAATACTAAGCAAGCTAATTCGAGGGTTCAACTTTGCAGGATTCTGTATTTCTGCATATTCTCGAATTATTTAATATCCAAATATAAATTTTATCACTGCCTCAATGTGCAACCTTGCTGATTGCGATATTGTTACGTCAATTGCAGCCGTCGAGAACTGGGCGTCTTCTTCCGGCTTTTGCAGGTTCGCGCTCGGGATTCTGCCTGACAGGATAAGATACACTGGGACGTATCTCATATGTAAAACGCCAAATACAATGTTATCACACTCTTTCGAATATAAAGCGAACTGGAGATACTTTGGAATCATTCGTTGTTGGCGTTCGCAGCGCAGTTCATAATTTACAGTGAAACTACATAAATTTGTGTAATACGAATCAGTGAAAAGCATATTTGCTGTGCATCGTTTGAAAATTTTCACGATCTTACTGGTAAGTCGATGGACAATTACGAAACTGTTTCAGTAAAAATTTTGAAAAAATGATTTTAGGGAAAATCATGTACTAAGAAAATTCGACAATTTTTTCGTTATAGTTGTGCCTATTCATTTGCTAATTTATAGCGTCATTTTCATTTCAAATAATATAATGATGGTTCATGAAAGGCGATTCTTTTTTTTGCAGTTGCCAAAAATCAAGACGAAAAATGTGTGCATTAAGGTCATTGCTACTGACAGTCATTTATCTTCTCATATCCACGAGGATCGATTTTGCTGGTGCATCTCATTACAGTGAGTGTACAATATTAAAAAAATACAAGTAAACATCAATAGCTGTAAAAATTTTTTTAAAAATAGGATCGATAAACATAATACTGATTACAGGATGTCAACTCTCGCCCTATTTTACGCTGGGTAGCGAAAACTCAACAGACAGGGCCGATTTTTATCAATCACAAATCACCGTTACTGTGCCAGACTATGGGTACTCGATTTTAGCGTACCAGGGAAGCAACACCATAACTTTTGGACTCGGTGGCATTTCAATTAATTTCAATGGTTCGTTCAGAACACGCCTTACAATGTATATTTTCAACTAGCTTCTGTCTTGCCAATAATCATTTTATTTCACAGGAAATGTGGTCTACTATGGGCCAGGTAACAAAAAAATGCCGCAAAGACGAGTTACCCAAGCTTTCCAAGACAGGATATCGGGAGTAGCGCAGCGAATACAAATGGTAAGGAAATCATCACCACGTCAATGAGATTAATATATGATAAATTGATATCGAGCCATTTTTTCAACAGAACTATACGGACTCTGATATTAGTGATTGTCATCTTTATCTATTGCCGATGATGGCGGACCGGTAAGAAAATTAGTTGATTATTAAATTAACGAATAGTCACATAAAAAGTTTCAATTTTTGATTTCATAGACTCAGCGTTTCTGCGAAAATCGCTGGCGAAATTCGTCGCTTGTCCGAAGAATGTATCCAGCACCACATTTGCTTGCAAATCGGAAAAATGGGTTCGCAATACAAAATGGGACACCCGAATCAAAATGGAATGGTTCAACTACCGGGTCTAGCTGGACCTATGACCTACCGGGGTTCGGTAAATACTTACAATGAATATATGTTTAAAAGTCTGAAAATGATTTATGAATAAGAGTTTTTTTGTTGGATCACAGAGTCATTTATCTCAAATATAAATAATTCCATTAAATATGAAGCAAGGATAAAATATAAAAATACAAGATTTCATCTTCAATTATTTTTGGAAACAACAATGACTATTTCTTCGCTATTAAAGGGTTAACGATTCTACGTTATGTATTAAATACGTTTACCAATGATAACGGATATCGGAATTCCTGAAGAATCGAGTAATTTAGTAACAAACCTTACAAAAATATTTTCGGGTTCGTGTATTGATTTTCAGATTCATATTTATCATCCTTCGTTTTTCACATCTTTAAATTATGGCCTCGTAGTTTTTCGGACCAAGACCATTCCAAAATGCTCTCAATACACTCATGGACCGTGGACTGACATACTTAATCGCTGGACTTAAAGTAACTGGACACAGCAAGATAAACTTACCAAAGATTGACTCGACTTTTACGGCTTCCGGTAAAGTCTTCAAAAGCAAAGGCCATTTCGAAGGAATGAATGGAACATTCAGGTGGGTAACGTAATCTTGAGATGTTCACAGTCCGAAACTGATAATTCCATCTATTTCATTACAATGCATTGTCTCTTGATGTTCAGTGATGTGACGAATTTGGCGCGAGTTTCACCACCAACAGTTACTCACGAGGGACTGAAGTTCATAATTTCCAGTAAATATTCTATCAATTCAGCGAAGCTCCGTTACGATTACAAGGTAAGCTTCAAACTTTATCTATCAATGTAATTGTATTTAATGTCCTTTAAGAGATTTATGGAAAAAATTGTTTCATAGCTATTAGAATAATAATTTACATAACTGCACTTGCAGCTCAAGCATAGTTATAAAACATCAAAAGGGAAGATGACGGCAATCATGAAGCCTGTGGATCTTGAGGCAAGCTTCGTCGCAGACTACAACAAAATACCGTGCACAGCGAGTGTGCACCAGATTAAAGTCACGGGATTCGGGAAAATAGTCAGAAGTTTCGTGGGTTCCGGAGGTTTGAAGAATCTGCTTGAGACCAGAAACTGGTTCGATCAGAAGGCTCTGAATGATATTGGAAAAACGATAGAGGATCAATTGCAATACGCCGTGGAATCCGGCAGTACCGGATTGTGGGCTTTCAATTGCGAAATATACAGACCATGAGCAATCTAAATAATCGACTGTAACAAAAACCAGTGAATTGTCTTACTAATTGTATTACAAAAGTATTCGATTACAAATCGCAGTACGCAGCAGTATCGTCCACAGTGTAACAATTATTTCTTCCCGCCAAATGCATTATGCGAGCGGAACTTTTACGCACGTACGTAATATCGTGCAAGCATTTTATCGATTGATATTTGGTGTCGAATTTGACGAAGAACGACTGATACGTTACGATTCTCTTCAATTTTTTTTTATTCTTTATTTAAAATAACTTTACAAAGTCAGGTGTTACTTCCTCATTTTTTACCATTTTTAAAGCTTCTATAATTAAGCTGAAGATGATCAACATACTTTCTTGTTAAAGTTGTGCTGAAGAAGCAATGTGCAAGACTTTGCAGTTTTTTTAATTATCAAAATGATGAAAACAAAATACATAAATTACTGAACTTCCGTTCCGTCGTTGGAAATGATTTCAGTCGTTGGTTCTCTACTAGAATTACTCGCGATCAGAGCTGTGACATTTTCTTCTATCGCCGACGTTGTGTTTCCCTGATTGACATTAGCAACTTTTTCATCAGATGAATTATTCGTTTCCTCAACAGTATTATCAATATCATTGTTAGGACTCGCGGTTGAATTTTTCAGTGCATGATACTCTTGAACAGAACCTGTGGGTTTGGGTTCTAATTTTTCCTCAATTTTGTCGGAAGCTACCGTCGCATCTCCCGGCGAATTCAACTTTGGCGAACTATTGATTTTCGACTGTCTCTGCCGTTCCCTCAACCGTTTTCGTATCTCCGACTGAATTTTGGATTCTTTAATCACATTTTTCACATCGTCCGTCTGATAATAGCGAGTTGCCCAGGTTTCCGAGGATTCCGATTGTTCCTTAACGCTGCTCTCTACCGCAGGAGTTTTCTGCTTTTCTTGAACAGGTTTTTCCTTCGCGAAGTCATTGTCGTTATTTGTCGATTTTGTTTCTCCGATATTATCCATTTCTTCCATGTCGTCGGAATAATTATCTAAATCAATGATTTCCTCAAAATCGTCAAGTCGATCCTCGTCCAATGTGATTCGTCGCCTTGCTTTTCTCTTCACTTCTCTCTCGTCTGTTTTCGTCACTTCTCTACTTTCTTCTGACTCTAATTTTACCGTTCTTACTTGAGACAATTCCGTTCGATCCTTCTCATTGAAATTGTCTGCTTTCGCTTCGTTGGCAATCGTTTTGTCCGCAAACTTGTCTTTATCATTGGAGCTCGAAGCTTCCAATTTTTTTGCAACTATAGTTCGATCGGTATTGGTATCGTTGGTGTTTAATTTGCGTTTATTTCGCAGGTTCTGTTTCTTCTTGATTTTCTTGAACAATCCCTTCCCCGTTTGTTCCACTTCCGCCAAAACTTTTTCGGATTTTTCGTTAACATTCGTAGTACTAACAGCGATGTTTTTATCGAGCCTCTCGGTAGAATTTTTCTTCGATTTGCTTGATTTGCTGGGACTTGGACTGTTGGATGATTCGGAGACTCTCTTTGTAATGACGATCTTAAGATGGTCTGTTCCGTCGCCGGATTTGCCAATCGTTACAATTCTCTCGTTGGTCGCATTCGCGTTATCGCGACAAGCCAAAATTTCCGAAGTTTTGTCATTTTTATTCTGACGTAAATTGGACGTCTCTATGGAAGTTGCAGAATTGCTGTCCTTTTTCTTTTCCTTCTTAGTTTCAGTCGCGGTTTCCTCGTCATTATCGCTAGACAGGAGTTCAATAGTCGGCGTCGGCTGCGCAACGACAAAGACCACGTCTTCATCATCAGCGACTTGATCGGTATTAGTGTTATGACCTGATTCATTGAGAGAGTTTTTCTCAGTACTATTCGATGATTCGCCGAGATTTAACTTGCCGTTCAAATTCTTTTCGCTCGAGAGACTTGCGCTCACTGCGGAATTCAGCGTATTTCTTAAGGCGTTCGCGGTCATCGCTAAGCGTTTTTCCGATGCTGCGGACGGTATTATGTCTTCTTCCTTTCTTATGAGAGCTCTTATGGCTCTTGCGCGCATTTCTAACTCTAGCAGATCGAGCAAACTTTCGCCTTCTTTGTTCGGTGTCGGGCGATTGTCTTTTTCCTTCTCCTTCTTTACCTTCACGTCGGAGTCAATAACTGAAGCGCTGTTTGTCCTTCCTTTTGCTTTAGCTCGTGTCTTTTCAGAGTCATTCTTTTTACCTGTGAGATTCTTACTCTTGGCCTTATTTCCCTTGATTTTCTTTGTTTTCAATGCCCCTGAAGATGAAGGCTCGTCCTTTATTGGCACATCTGTGTCTGTCAACCATTCCTCAGTATCGGAAATTATTTCCAAAGAGGGGCCTGAAAATAATGAAGGTTATCCGAGGAGGAGTGAAAATCCATTTCAGCTGCTTCGCAGGTTTTTCATTTGCTCTTACCAGAATCATCCGTCTCACTGGTATCAGAAGACTCCAGCATCGGTTGACCATTGACTATGGAAATAATTCGTGCTTCTGACATACCACACAATTCACTGGCGCACCATTCTTCTAGATCATTTAAATTCATATTCTGGAAACACAATTAATTCCGCATTCATTTTTTGTGGTACCAAATTGATGACGTTGATAAAAAATAGTTAAATAATTTATTGCGGAGTATTAAAAATATACTAATTGCAACAAAAATAAAAATACAATACACAAGAAATATTTAAGAATATTGATAACTGATAAACGATACCTTGAGGATCTGTGGCAACATCATACGAATTTTATCAGACTTAACAGACTTGAACAATTGGCGAGCCAATTCTCTACGGTTTCCCAAATAACCTCTGATAGGTTTGAGATCTCGTGCGTCGGTTTCTTCATCCGAAGAAAAGGAAGATGTGCTTGAGGAACTGCTGCTCGATACCTTAATAAAACAAATCACAAGCAGATCAAATTTTATTTCCCCTGTAAAATGACCAATTTCTGAATTACTCAAATAATAACAAAAGGCTTACAGCACTGTTGGATTTTTTAACTCTCGGCTTTCTGTCCCCCATTTTTAAGGATATTTTTAGCTTTTATTATAATTAATTACTACACAACTGCAATGTTATTTGTTTGTCAAAACTTCTGGTAGGGTTTGTTGTGTCAACCCACATTGGGGTTAGAGTGGAAATCGAGTTTGGCTCTCGCCAGTCGTGACGTATCGTCTAAGCTGTCAAAATCGACGCTGTTGAGAAAAGTTGAGATTTTTGAAGCCTTCGTTCCTCATTTATTCAACCTAAAAGCCAAAACTTCCGGATTTTAATCACTCAACTCAAAAATGTGTAAGTATTGTTGATTGATTAATCGTATTATTGCCGAAAAGTACTTTTATCTATTCGTACGTGTCATAACCTCAAAAAAGAACCGGCTTGTGTATTTACAGATTTTGTATTAAACTCACATTTTTCTCGTGTTTTTTTTAGCTGTTACCAGCGGCGTATCGTTCATTCTCTCTTCCATCCTCACAGTCCTCTTATTTTCGGGAATGCAAATGTACAAGAGCTGGCTGATATCCACCCAATTACACACTGTACTTGGAGGTTATATTGGCTCTATGCTCTTCGTTTTTATACTCACGGCTCTCGGGAATTTCGAGTCCACCATGTTCGGCAAGTCTTTCCAGTTGAAGCTCTTCCCCGAAGGTTTGTTATTTAATATTAACATTATATGAATATGTAACAAAAAGCCTATGTATTGTACGTCTGTAAAAATTTATTAGACGCTCAACTTTGAGAACGTTAAGATGTATTGTTAAACTATCTTTGGTCTCACACAAATAAAAGTTACGGAGCATCAAATCGGCATTGTAATTTTGTAAAGTACTTTTGATTGCGCAATGGCGCTGAGTTCATTAGAATTTAATTATTTATTTGGAAGTTCATCAGGAAAAAAATAAAAAATTCCATGTTTACTGATCAATTTTGTCATAGTTTTTATTGTTAATTTTCTTCTTATCATTTCATTTTTGCTCTATCACTTTGGCTCTGGATGTTTAGTCTTCTTCCACTTTAATCCTCTCGTGTGTGTTTCAGTATTCATATCTTTGATTGTATCTCTAATCGCCTCTGGACTGGTGCACCGAGTGGCAACGACGACTTGTTTCATATTCTCGATGGTCGCACTCTACTACATCAATCGCATTTCCCAGGAAACATACTCTTCTCAACCGCAGCAAGCGACTTCAGCGCTTCACACGAAGAAGAGGAAGTAGAGTGAAGACTGTAATTTCAGTGCAATTCGGTTGAGCGTTTCTCTACAAAAGACTGCACAATGATAATTGATGAATATTCAATAGGGTTATTAATATTTTTTGTCTACAATTAATGTTTTTCATTTTATACATTAAAATCAACGATTTCTCCACTTCCAAATGATGCCTTTCTGTGTAATAAGAAATAATTTTATTTATAATCATGTACATTCTACAACATTTTCGTGGAGTGGGGCTTTGAATTTCTGTGCTTGTCTGCCTCTTCCTTGTCGCTGAAGTATTCGAAAACCTCGTCGGAAGCGTGACTTGATTCTATTGGTACGGCATTCGTGGTGTACTCCGAAGTAGGCGGGCGATCATCCGCCGGTTGTTGGGTAGGCATTACGTGTTTGTAGATCGCCATTGCTTGAGCGACAAAATTCGAAACGTCACCCACGTTGTTCGGTAGAATAAGAGTATTGTTTGTCTTTGCCAATTTGTCGAAGGCGTGGACGTATTGCTCAGCGATACTGAGCGCCGCCGCATTTTTGCCATCTCTTAGACTCAACGAGCTCGATACTATTTCCAGTCCCTTAGCTCGGGCCTCGGCCACCGCCAACATTGCTGCTGCTTCACCGCTTGCCTTGTTAATCTGCTCTTGTCTTTCAGCCTCTGGGAAAGACAATATCGAGAAACGTTGAAAGGCAACATAACGATTTTACTTTAGAAGTAAACAAAGGCTAGGAAACTTTAAGAATAATGTTTTTGAAAAAGCAGCAGTTATGGAGTACGTGTAGTTTTTCTGACGATACAAAAATAATTCTAGTGACTTGTAGGAAAGTACCTGACGCAAGAATCCGCGATTGACGTTTTCCCTCAGCAACGTTTATCTCCGCTTCTCGGACTCCCTCGGACTCGAGGATTGCCGCTCGCTTTCGGCGTTCTGCCTCAACTTGCATCTGCATAGCTTCTTGTACTCTGTGTGGCAGTCTTATGTCACCTAATAGCAATGAAAAACGCTTTATTAAGAATATTCTCAGTTTGAAAGATCGATGGTTATATCGAAAAAAAAACGGACTCACGGATTTCGTATCTGAGACAAGTGATTCCCCAAACTTCACTGGCCTTGTTGATACTTTCGACGATGCCGACATTCAGACCTTCCCGCTCTCTGAACACTTTGTCCAGCGATATTTTACCCAACTCCGATCTCATTGTTGTTTGCGCCAGTTGGATTATCGCGAATTCCGGATCTTCGACTCCGTAAGACGCGCGATAAGGGTCGTTTATACGAAGGTAGAGAACACCATCGATGTCCAGGGTTACATTGTCAGAAGTAACTGCGCTCTGCTTTGGCACATCGATTGCTATTTCCTTCAAACTCTGCACATACTTGATACAGTCGACTATCGGAATCAGCAGGTTCAGTCCAGGCTCCAAGATCCTATGAAATTTTCCCATTCTCTCTACAATCCAAGCCTAAAATTTGGGTCAAATTTACAAATTTTGTATTAAAATTTGGTCTGTATCTATAGTATATTTAGTTGAACATAAAAAATTGAATGAATTTAAAAAAAAATGAATATATTGCAAAATTTATGAGACAGTACTATATACATTGTACATTGCCGTTATTGACGTTTTGGAAATATTACCAGTGTAATACCTTAATGAGTACAAACAAGAATAGAAGTACCTCAAATATACTTTTTAACAATTTTTCAATAATCTTCTTTGCGACAGTATCAAACGTTATTTCGGTACATGCAGCCTTTACAAAAATGATGATCTCTTCAGGATTAAAAATACAAATGAGTAGTTCATTGATAGCAAATTGTGTTTTTTCTTTTCCGCTCTACCATCGATACCATGATTTACATCTAGTTGAAGATTTTCAAAAAACAAACCTCTTGCTGCGGCACAAACATAATAATCGTGTTCAGTGGTGTGGACGACTTGTGTCTTGCCTGAGTCTGATACAAAAGTGGTGCAGCAACTGAACCATTTTCTGGACAGGCCGACAAGGAATTCTGGAATAACACAAGTAAATAGATGACGAAACAGTTCCTCGACTTAACGTGCAGAGGAGGTTATGTTGTATTGCATTCGCAAATATAATTCATCGCTCGTTCAAAGCAATATTTTCTTACGCGTATAATTCCTAGATTCCTCGAAAGCAATCTCGTTCTTCCGATCATCTCGCGTTGTCCGAAAGACCGTTGTAAAATAGCGAACGGAATCGTGCACTTCAATATTACGTTCGTGCCGGCTAATCACCTGTGTTCACACTAATTTTTGCCGTCACGACGACGATTCTCCTTGGGTAAAAGTAGTTTTCTGCCCCGGCTGTTGCAATTTTCTCGCTTGCTCTGTAAACTCGCCGCTAGGTGTTTTTTTATTCACGTATGCGCGCGACGATTTACTGTCAGCCACGTGCGTTTGTATGTACCGCCTCATTTATGTTACTCTAACCTATGTTCTTCAAAATAATATTAAGATCTTACGATGCAATGATTATTGCACAGTGCAGTGAATAATTTTGATTAACATTTTTGAAAATTTTTAAATCGTATGCCAATTTGTATCGAGTATTTTCCGGTCTCTGGATAATCGACGTTATGGTTAAAATAAAAAAACTGTCTTCATCCAAGGTATGATAATTATGCTGCTTCAACGAATTCAGTTATCAACCATTCACTTATTGATTTATTTATCAACATATTCTGTCCAAAGAAGGAGGAGACCTCCGAGTTAGAGGCCGAGCACAGCAATTTGTCTCATGAGAATTTATTTGTCGATGACGATGATATGGAAGCAAATGACGATGATGAGGAAAGCGACGGAGAGAGCGAAAACTCTGCTACTCCTGTAGCACAAGATAAACCGAACAAAAGAGCATTGGTGAGCGAGGAATCTGATGAGATTCGCAAAAAAAAGATGAAGCGGGAGAAGGATCTGTTCAAACAACCGACTGCGGAGGAATTGAATCAACTGAGGGAGACTGAGAACTTGTTTCACTCCAATATGTTCAGACTGCAGATAGAAGAAATTCTGAGCGCAGTGAAAGTGAAGGAAAAGTACAAGAAACAGTTTGAAGTCTGGTTCAAAACATTTAAGAAGAACGTACAATCTATAGAGGAAACTGAAGGATTTTCTGTAAGCCGAGTGACATTTAAAAAATCTGAGTACTTAAAAATGCAGGAATGTTATTTTTAATTGAAATATTGTTTTTTTTTTTTTTTTCATAGCTGGCTTCGTCAGAGACTTTAGACGATCTAGGTATCAAAGTTCCACAACCAGCGACCCCAGCAGATGAGAAGGGTATATTTAAATTCTTGAAACCATCAAACATCAGTGTGATCGGTTCTTATTTGCTCGGAAGCGTAACTGGACCAGACATTGTAATAGACGTGATGATAGAGATGCCATCGAAACTATTTCAAAAGTTAGATTATAAAAATTATCGTTACACGAGAAAGAGAGCCATTTATCTTGCGTACGTGGCTGCCAGTCTCAAAGACGATCTTGTGGAAAGTAAAAAATTCGTCGGCCAAATTTGGATGCCGAAGCTGAAGATAATTCCCAGTGGCTCACTCGGAAAAAGAGTGACGATTAACGTGCATCTCGCTGCTGAAGAATCTAGTTTCAAATTGAACAGATTTTTGCCCGATAAGAACAGCGTCAGACCCGAATGGTACTTCGATACTGAGAAATCATCGGAACGGAGTGAATCCTTGATTCCGACGCCGCACTATAACTCCGTTGTTCTCCATGATCTTACGATGTCCCAATCGAACTCTCGTAGTGAGAAGATCGTTAAGGAATTTCCAAATTTGCGGGACGGCATAATTTTGCTGAAAATATGGCTGAGACAACGTCAGTTCAATGACGCTTATGATTCATTCAGCAGTCATATTTTAACTATGTACGTTTTATATCTTCTGTATGAGAAGAAACTTAACACATTTATGAGCAGTTATCAGATAGTGAGAAATGTTTGGAATTGCTTGGGTGAGTCCTTCTGATAATCATTATTGTTAATGCAAATTTTACAAATTATTTTGAAGAAAGTGTACGAAATTTTATTCTAATATTAAATTTATCTAATATTAAAATCTTTTTGTTTTTATCTGGAGGATTTAGCGATATTTATTGACATTCATACCCGTTTGCAGCACTGAGTGATTGGAGCAAGAATGGATTGACCATGTGCCTGGAGCCCGAGAGCAAAGCTCGCGTAATCGAATATCACAAATATTACGACTGTGTATTCCTCGACTCGAGTGGCTATCACAATTTGGCTGCTCATGTTACGGCCGACACTTATCACTGGATTCGCAGTGAGGCTGAGCGCACTGTCAAATGTCTGGATAACCCGAATATCGACAGTTTTCAGACATTATTTATGAGACAGGTGCCGTTTTACCGGACATTTGATCACTTCGTCTGGTGAGTACTCGGTGATTAAATTCATACAACGAAACCGGCAGCTCCTGTTACTTGGAAATAGATATTTTGGTTTTATTTATTCGTTTAGTCAATTCTTCGATACTATAACATTCTTTTTCTGAATAGAAAATACATTCAGAATTCGATTTATTTATAATTGTCTTGCGTGTTCGCGAATTTACAGTTTAAACGACACAAGTGCATTGGAACAAATTGTCGACGATAAATCTTCGCCGAACGATAAACTCGATCATGGGCCGAACAGACGAGCACAACTTATCAAACTTGTATGTGGGGTTTTGCGGCAAGGGTTAGGTAATCGAATTTCGAACTTGTACGTGAGATCGGAGAAGCAAAAGGAGTGGGAGATGACAGAGGAGGCTCCTGAAGGCATCGACAGAATTATGATAGGCCTGTCGCTTGACCCGCAGTATTGTTTCAATATCATCGACAAAGGACCTCCGGCCAATCTTCACGAAGTACGTAACTTTTCTCATAATTAATAACTTCATGAAATTGAAGAATATGTGATGCGTGAAGTAATCAATAATTGTGTCGTACTATCCATTAAAAATTAGTCATTCCATCGTTCTGTCGTCAATAGGCTGCAGCTTTTCGAAAGTTTTGGGGCAACAAGTCGGAATTGAGGCGTTTTCAAGACGGAGCTATTTGCGAAGCTGTTGTTTGGGGAAAGCGGAAGACACTGGCGGAAAAGCGAATTGTTTGCAAGAACATTGTGAGATATTTGCTCAAGGAAAAATTCGATCTTTCGAAAGAGCAGTACGATTATGTGGTGGATCAGGCTGACGAATTTTTACGAATGAAAAAGGTAATTTATTATCTTAAAGTGGATTCAACGAGCAAAGGTAGTCAAATCGCATTCTAGTAAATATTTGTTTTTGTGGGAATTCAAGTTATAAGAATAGATCGAATCTACTCAGCTGTTACTTTCCATTCATATTTATTTATGTTCGTAGTAATACTACAAATTTTAATGATGGTTATCTAAAATGGTATAATCTGTGCTCCATTTTGGTGAGTGCGGCCGTTTTCGTCATCTGGAAAGAATGAACATTATTTATATTATTTTCTGTGATTGTGCTTATCGAAAAATAGTAATTTTTTATAATAATACGATAATTTAGCAAGAAATTTTATCTCTTACAGTTTCGTAAGAACGAAAAAAAAAAAGCGAGACTGAGTAATAAAGTACTATGTAATTCAAAGAAAGCACGTCTTTTGACATGGTCAGATTATTGTGTATTTAATATATTCTAATTTCACGTACGTTTTTTCTAAAACTAAAGACGACACACACATTTCCAATTCTATCTGTATCTACAATAATAACATCTGGTTTCTGTAGGTGAAAGTGATGAGATTTGCTTATGGCACCGGCGAGGAAGCAACGCTACAGGTGATCCAAGCATTTGATGCGCTGGAGAAGCAGCTTACGTCGTTAACGGATTTGCCGTTATCAATATCCGGGGTTCAAGGTTTCAGTCCAGTGTTTCGATACACCGACGTTTTTCCGCCGGTGGCAACGTCTTATATCCCTGTCAACAATGTCACTAAGGAAGAACAAAATTGTCTGATCCTGAATGAAATATCGCTGAAGCAATCTCCCAGATACTTACCGCCACTCGAAATTAGTCTGCAGCTAGCACTGAGTGGAAAATGGCCCGACGAGCTGGAAGCCGTGAGAAAAACGAAAGCGGCTTTTCACATTCAAATCGCCGAATGCCTGCGAAAACAACACCAACTTCAAGCTCAGGGATATGCAAAATACGTTCAAGTTTTCAAAGAGGGCTTTGCATTCAGACTGGAAGTAGCGCATCAAAAAGAAGTTGGATTGCTCAAGCGTTTAGTTTCCGAAGATCATGTGGAAAGATATCGCGACAATGAAGAATCTATCGAACTTGAAAAGAGACTATTCCATATGCCAAAATTAAGCAGTGCCTTACACGGGTTCGTAAACTTTATTTTTATTAAACAAAAAATATGATTATTGAATTTATGAGCTTAAAATTGTTCTTTTAAATCTTGGCAGAGTACATTCGCAACAACCAACATTCGGTCCGACCTGCTGTCTGGCAAAACGATGGCTATCGGCTCATTTGTTGGACGACTCGCATATTCCAGACATCGTCGTGGAATTACTCGTGGCTTCGATGTTTCTCACCCCAGATCCTTACAAACCGGCGCAATCGCCGCAAGTTGCTTTTCTAAGATTTTTGGAATTCTTTGCACGTGAACAATGGAGCACGGAGCCGATTTTTGTTAATTTCAACAATGAAATGACGCGTAAGTGGGAATTTATTCAGACACACAATTAAATAAAATGAAAATGAACATGTAATCTTGCGTCATTTTTTTCATAACTTAGAATGAAATTAAAGATGAACTTGATACTTTTTTTCAGGAGAAGAAATAGTGGCGGTAGAGAATTCATTCAGAGCCGCAGCTGGTTCTCATCCGCCAATCTTCATATCGACTCCCTATGATCACGAGGGATCAATTTGGTCAAAGAAAGCTCCCACTAATCTGATCCTTAATCGGATTGCATCGCTCGCAAAAGAATCGTTAAAACTCGTGGAGGCGCAACTGGACATTGTCTCAAATTTGTCGTTTCGTCCGTTATTCCGAGCACCTACCTCGGCGTACGACTGCCTGATACGTTTGAAGTCTTCGCTAAATCCCAGAAGACTACAATTCCACGATCTGCCCGACAGTCAGCCGGTCGTTGATTTGTTACCGTTCAAGGCTCACGAGAGGCAAAAAATACCAGTGATAGGCTTCGATCCAGTTCAGAGCTATCTTCGAGAATTAAGGGTAAGTACTTATTGATTTGCAACCCCAGCCAATTTTCGTTAATTTACGAATTAGCACGATTTCATTGCTGCTTCCTTTCCTCGCTATTTACAATAGTAAGTGGAAAATCGAAAGTGCTATATTTTAATATTTCAGTGATTTTTTAATCCTTATGTGAAAAGCACGTGTGGCTTTAGCTTGTAAAATTTGAATTGCTATAAAATCCGATGTACCTATCTCCACCATATTTGATAACTAGCATTCTCGAATATTAGTTAGTCCGGAGAAAAAATTGAAGCTGGAGTGCCTAAGTTACAGCGGCAATATCGATTTTAAAAAAATTTGACGATCTATTGGAAGTACTGAGGATCGAATCTTGCAAGACTACCGCTCATCCACGAATCTATCTAGACGTTTTTTCTAAACCCACTTTTTATGAATACCCATCACCCTCTATGAGGGAGAGATAATAATAAATGATGCGTAAATTGCAATTTTTAGCACGGTTACGACGAATTCGCTCTGTTCTTTCACGACACATACGGTGGTTCAGTGATCGGTGTTTTGCTGAAGCCCGCAGCACTCGAAACGAGGGAATTCAAGGTTTCGAACATGTCTTGCCGAAAATTAAATGCCGACGGTAAACTGGAGCTTGATGTATCCGCGATGATCGAAGACTTCTCAATCCTGGGCAGAGGACTCGTGAAAAGCGTCGACATACAATCGAACAGAATAGCATTAAATTAAAAATTTTTCATAAAGTGAATTATACCTACGGATGAGCACTATTCGAATGAATAGCATACTACGACCAATTATTTTGCAGAAATGCAAGTCTTCGCGATTTTCGATCATGTTTAATAGTTTACAGTAATTATTGTTAATATTCCGTAGACGTAATAGCCCATGTTTCAAAGAAAAAATGTATTAAATGTACTATTTTCATTCAAATCGTGCCCATCACTTAACGTACCCTTTCGGTACGTTTTGTAATAAATATGCAATTACGCTAATTACTCATGCACTTACGAAAGATGAAAAAAGAAATATATAAATAAATACACAGAATTCGTAACGACTGTCTTTTTTTTTGTTCTCTTTTACTCGTAAGCGCGTGACACAATGTCTCATAGTATATTATATATATACAAGAATAAGCTTTCACGGAGAGTCTGCTGGTCTCCATGGGCCGACGAAATAGCGCGGCGTCGGACGATTTTGTAAAGAAATAGCTAATTAACGGAATAAACGCTTAACGATTACTTATGTAAATGAAATTTCAAATGAACAATCACAGCTTACAGTACACGCATTGTAAACTTGGACGCGACGGAAGTGGAGTCTGTATCATTTTAGCAACGATAAAAAAAGGGAGAAATGAGAAGAGAAATTAAAAAATAGAAAGCGCAAACGGTTGCGGAAATCACAAAATTACACTACAATGTAAAACGTACAAACTAACGTTATTACATTATAAGAATGGTCCGACGTATTACGCAGTCTTACATCTTTTCATTTTTTTTTCCTTTTTTTTTTTGTTCTTTGTCGATGATAACCACTTTTTTTCGCGTAGTTGCTGTAAAGCCGTTCGGTTTCACGGCAAATAAAACCGAAAGGGCATGCCAACAATGTATGGTTTAGCTTGAACTAACGATCTAGAATACTTTTAAGAGCTTTTAGAATTCAATGACTGATTGCGGTATATACTGCGCTTCACGAGGTCCAATCGCTGCATTTTTACAATATTTAATGCAATGTTTTGAGGAAACTTTTAGAAGCGTTTTTGCAATACCAATCGTGTCCAATCTTAGTTCACAACTAGTTTGTAAAATCGGACCTTATAAATTTAAAACAATTCAATACCAGCAGCGAAAGAAAAGTGAAATATTGTATACGAACATTGTGCATTTTAATACAAATATAAACTATTCTTTAATATAACCACATAATGTATTGAGTATTGGAAAAAGTGTGTACAGTGCATTTGCTACCTGAAACCAAAATCAATGATACAAAGAGGAAGCGGATCTTGAGCATTACGATTGAGTAATTTGTTGGATGCAGTCTGAGAGATTGCGTGCTTATATTTTCAGCTTATTGAACACAAACCTTGCATTCGACAGGCGCCCGGGGTCGTATTTTCCGTGAAAGCGAACATATCTGCTATACTAACTAAGAGATATTCTTACGATAAAATTCGCGTGAACCACAATCATTGAGTTAGTGGTAATATTACTAAAACAGTTTAATCGTTATGTACATAAATGTATAACATTAAATTATTAATTTTAAGAAGTATTACAAACGATGCCAATTGCACTAAACAAATTCCTTAGTGCAACATCAGAGATCTCGAGTGAGTTCTTCCTTTATTTTTTTTTTTCTTCTTTTTATCGTCCAGTTGAGAAGATAATGAAGCGGTGCTTTTTTTTTCTTAATAGTTGCGACACGGTGTTACTCGCGTGTAACACGCGAGTTGCAGTTCGCGGTGTGTGAAACCCACGATTATAATTTTTATTTAATCTTTTTTCGGTTACTGAACAAACGCACTTGCTTTTAAGGCAAGCGCGAATAAGGAAAAGAAAATATATCACCTACATTACGATGGACGATAGTTTATAGTTGCACGATCACATGCTACTGCCTACCTCGTCGAACTTTTATGTTCGTCAAAGCTTATTTCCTCTTATCTAGTGTCCGATAGAGTTTTAGTTCTCGCGCAGTGGACACACGTCGCAATGGTTTTTTTTTCTTTTCTTTCGAATAACTCTGCGATCTCGATATAATATTAACATCTCACAACACTTTCGA
Source organism: Clistopyga incitator (assembly GCA_947507545.1). Lineage (NCBI taxonomy): Eukaryota > Metazoa > Arthropoda > Insecta > Hymenoptera > Ichneumonidae > Clistopyga > Clistopyga incitator. The sequence goes on along the minus strand of OX382174.1, from coordinate 2,274,436 downwards.
CTTTCTCAAGTAGAGATGTTAGCGGTAAATTTACTGTATTTGTTTACCTACGTCAAAATTTTCGTGATCATCATTTTAACGAATTACAGTTTTACAGTATTTCTACTCGTGCAACTTCATAACGCAAGATTCGAAGATAAAATATCGACATAAAATATCCTTAACAAAACACTACTTTCTTTTTTCTTTTTCTTTTAATTCAACAGGATTGAAGTTTTACGGTAGTTTGACATCTCTACTCTCGAGTCGTCGCCGCGCGTACCACATTTAAATCTGCTGCGGCTCGGAAGAATAATCTCGAGAAAGCGTCTCGTCGATACGAAGTTAATAACGACAGTGTAAAAAAACGCTAGTATTATCGTCGGATCTTCTAACGTCTCACACACGATATTTTTTCGCTGGCGTGTCTGAAAAAGTTTTGTTTTTAATAGTACGAGATTGGCTCGAATTATTCGAATACGTAACAAGACTCGAACTGGTTCGGTAGCATCAAGTCTCATGGTTTTGTTTTTAAATAATAAAAATAAAAAGGTACCATTGGAGACGTTGAATGACAGCAGTGACCTGCGCTGGACTCTCTCATTCACAAGGCAAGAGGCGCTTTTCTCTTTTGGCATAAGCAACATCTCTCTTATCGGCATCACGAATCCTTAAATGTTAATTTAATTAATGTACCTATTGGGACTGTTGCCACGCAGCAATTTCGTCGTCATAATATGGTATTTTTCTTCCTTAATCGTCGATTCATTTCATTCATAATAGCATAACTACATAGGTATTTAATGCTTATCGGCTATTAATCTATGTATACGTATCGCATTTTCTCCTTGCATTTTTTCATCTGTTCCAAAGATTCTTCACGATTTTTTGTTTGTTTCTTGTTTGTTTATTATTTACAAATGACACACGAACAAAAATACGCATACTCTCCACATATCTCTCACAACAATACGATCATAATTCTTCTTTGCGGTTTCGTGGTCGGCGAACAATGAATAATTGTTTATTTTCTCCCCTATTTTTTTTTCTTTTCTTTACTGTTTTCAAATTCTCTTTTATCGAATTGACTCGGATTCATACACACAATAATTATCAAGCCCAAGCTGCCAATTCCAAAATAGAGAGACCATTTTACCTTTAACCTTTGTATCTGGACACAAATGATGATAAAATGGTCTTTCAGGTAAAAACGATAGAAATACGTCGTGGTATCTTCGGCTATAGAGTTAAAAAAAAAGAAACAACAAGCTCAATTACTCTAGACTGATTTGCAAAGATTATTTCATAATTTTCTGTTTCCTTTTCTTCGTTTAAGCATTCGGCACTTTGACAGTAGTATAGTCGACACAACAGTGACTCATTAACCGAGAAATTCCTTTGATCGAGCCTTTCGTCGGTTCGCCCGCGGAATACTAAACGGTTGAGCGTTTCCCACATAGCTAAGCCTCGGCAAGTATAAAATCTGCGCGTTTTTTTATTTCCGAAATCAGTAAAAATAAAAATCACGCACAGCTGTTAGGGAAATCCATCGTTATACCATTGGCAAGTACAAATAGGAGTTCCTGAATCGTCGTAAATCGTCAATTACATGCGATTCCAAAGAAATGCCGATAATTCGCAAAAACCTTAAGGTGGCCACGCGTTAAAGCGGTTCAAACAACACGCCGACCACTCGCTTTCGTTATCAGAACATGTTGGTCGACGAATTTATTCATTAATATACAAATAACTCCTTGTTTTCCTTTCTTTAATCCACCATTTATCTGTAAATACAATAACCCATTTTCGAGGCACGTGTTACGGCCATTAACGAATACGGGAAAGAAAGAGAAAGAAAAATAATGCACACATTCGGAATTCAAGAGATTTCACAACCATACTTAACCAGCAGTTTGTTGTGTGGTTTCTTGGAACATGCTTAAAAAATGGTTAATACGATTGATGTTGATCGACGAAATTTCGAATCTATTGCCTCCGGTTTTGTTAGTTTTTTCCTGTCTATCGCATAAAGAATAGTCAACGAACGCGGGTTCCTCCCTCCCTCTCTCTCTCTCTCTCTCTCTCCTTTTAACGAACGACAGCTAGTGTTTCCTTTTGCAGAGTTGTAACCATCAATTACTTTCAACTACACTGAATCTGCTTATTTGATACAGAAATAAATTTATAACAATAATTAGCTTGCAATATTCTACCTAATGTGAACATTTCATTCGAAATATTAATAAAACCAAAAC